>OY728148.1:1258059034-1259309034 GCA_963277665.1 Viscum album
TCTAATTAATATAAATTTGGTGCTTCAAATCTTTTGTGTTATTGGACCTAGTTGATATTTGTCAAGTGAAGATCAAATTTACACCCTACCGTCATTTGTCTCAATAGTTATTAGTAGGATAATCTGAACCAATGAAAGAATCCAATTATGTATATGCAGACATAAATTTTATTACTATGAAAGCACACACTCTACTCATTTTAAAAATTTAAATTTTAATTCATATATTAAATCATATAACTAATTTTTTTACCAATATATTCTAATATTAATACCTAAAATTTTTAAATAAATAATGTGATAATCAATATTTTGGAAAACAATTTCATTTTTAATTAGATAATCACTTTTAATTTAAATAATAAAAAAATAATTACATAATGAAATCAAATATAGTAGTTTTTATTTGATATTTTTTTCATGTAAAATTATCATAGATAATTAATTATACATTATTTATATCCTTATGTAATTCCATTCTATTATCTATCATGTTCTCCATAGAATTTATACTCAATTGAGGATGTACAACATAGAAAATTTATTACTAAAACTTATTAAGGGAATATATATAATGGTTTGGAAAGGGGATATTGAACAATTTAACACTTGTGTGAGTATAATAATAACCATTATATACAAATAAAAATTTTACCATAAAAATCATGAGGTAATTATATTATAATATAATGGGATGCTTCGTATTCATAAAACATAATCATCATAATATTGTGGTCAAATTCCCATCTATAATTTGTCAACAAAAAAAGCATTATACTCATTCAATAAAATTGTATACCAATCATCATTTGATAAACTGTATAAAATATAAAATTATATTCATATATAATTTCTATAATCTCATGGGATAATTAAAATAAAATAATTAATTAGAGGGCTATATAATTCACGTCCTATGTGTCTCATTTTAATATACTCATAATTATACATTCCAAATAAAATGTTAACATATAAAAATCATCCACACAATAAAAGCCTATTAAAACAAGGGGATATATATACATGTCGATAATAATATTCTACTGAATTAACATAGAGATTCCAAAAATAAAAATGAAAGAAATATTTTTTAACAGTGAATATTGTAAGGAAAATATCATCAGTCATAGATCAAATATAAAATTATAATTAAGGAAATAATAAAAAAACATCTAAAAACATTTTTTCCAAAATACTTATAGTCGGTATAAAAATAATATAATTGAAATTAATGAATGAATATCCATATAATAATAACTGAAATTATTTCAAAATGTATATTACGATTTATTTTAAGAAAACATGTTTAAAATAAATAGAATATACCTCTAACTTGAAAGTAAAGTTTTAGTTTGGAGATTCCCCTAACCTTATATCACACATTAATTAATAGCCTCTAATACTAAGTTATAATAAAATAATTTTTTAAAAAACATGAATCGAGAAGGAAATTTTTCTCCTTTTAACATTCTTAATCATTTACAACAATTGGAAATAATATAATTATATTTAATCTTATGAGATATTACATTAAAGTACTTTTTTCTTTTATATTATGACATCATGTTTAGATTTTTATTTTTAGTTAGAAATTTTAATTATTTATAAATATTTTAAAAATTCAATAATAATTTAAATAAATTTATAGTACACAATATAAAATAACAATCTAAAATATTTGTGATTATTATAGTAGTGATTGTATCCTTTTTTGTGGATGAAAAATTGCACTATCAAAACATGTTTAATGAATAGGGGTAGAGAGAGTATATACTATAAATATATTAAATGAGATAAAATAGTTTAATAATACCAAAAATATTTCATATATTAATATACTAAATGTTATAATAATTTATTAAATTGAAATTTATAGGGATAATTGGAGGAAGAAAATTTAGAATATAATGAAATAGATTCGATGTTACTACATCGGGGAATCTTTTCACTTCTTATAAAGACTTAATGGCATGGGATTGGGTAACTTAAAAATACCTAATGGTGATAGAATAATTTAGATATAGTACATGTCTATATATTATGATTTGAAAAATTTATGGGTAGTTGTTTTCAAAATATAAAGTAGATTGTGTATTTATACCCCATGAGAGGGGTATTTTTTGAAAAAAATTACTTAATGTTTCATTTAAGGAACCTTATTTGGGATGATTGTCTTCCCAAGAATTATTATAGTTTATAATTATGCGAAGTAGGTTTATTTGATAGCTTGATCATACAATAATGGAATGCAACCGACCAACCACTAAATAAAGTTAACTATACACAAATAGTTTTTTATTATTGTGATCAATTATTAATTTTGTTATAAATGTTCAAATATATGTTTCTAAACACAATATAATATTATTAGATTATTTATATTACTCATTAAGTATATTATAAAAGGATACAAATGTTTCAAAAATTATATATTTTTTATTACATCATGATGATGACATTGATGTAGGGGTATTTGTAAAAAAAAATATTTTCATCTTTTCAACAATAGTCATATGTTTGTAGAAAGTTCCCAAAACATTTCCCTTTGATAAGATCAGAATAGTGATTTCAAAAATCATATTCTATTTTTAATATTAATTTTATAAATATGATATATTTTATTGTTTTTCAAAAAATTAATATTTTATATCAATTAATATTTTTAGGAGTCAATTGAAACTCATACCACTAGAAAAACAACATTAATATTTATATAAGTATATTATAATTTGAATAAAAATAAGTCAAAAATAGCTTATAGAAATAATTGTTTTGATTATATATTGTTTATAAAATGTATTTTAGTCAAAATAAAAAAATATATTCTTTTAAAAAGTTAAAATGATTTTTCATTTTTTATTTTGTTTATGGAAGTTATTTAATATTATTATGATATAAATTTATTATTTAAAGGTGTTCAACATTTGATGGTTTTAAAAACATGGTGAATTTAATTTATACTATTATACATAACCATGTATGAAAAAATATTTAGTTTGATGGAAACATACATATATAAAAGGATATTTTTTTACAACCAATGGTGGACATATTTTACAATACAAAAATGAGGATATGTTTTCCTAGTGTTTTCCACTTATATTGAATTTCAAAAGTGAATGTATATTCAATGAAACAATATACCCCACTCTCTTTTCAAGAGAATATATATTCTCCTATAGAATTGGTTTTGAATTTACATGTTTTGTAGGACTATGGTTCTAGTGTCTATTATGTGATGTCAAGATAATATGTTAAATTTTGTGATTCATATTGGGAGATGATCAATGTCAATTAATTTCATGATGATAATTTAGATCATGATAATATTACTATCTAGTGATGATGATATGAACCATAATTATTGATTGGTCATATTGAATTATGTTATAATTCAATGTGATGATGATTAAGATATTGTTGTAAAATAGTATGTGGCAGGTGGATATAGTAATGTGGTTAGGGCTATGATATATTCATTTGGGAATGGATGGTATTGGAGCAATAAAATGCATTTTCATAAAGTGTGAGACAGACTAGATCATTCAGGATGTTATTACAGGGTACCCCCATGATATATATTTTCTTGACTCAATATTATTATATATAAATGTGAAATTTGGTGAGGGTGGTATGGTGATGATTACTGGAAATTTATATATTATCGATGAAGTTTCCTTTTATTTTTTTCACTGAGGAAAAAATATTATTTTTTATCTTTTTCTGTAGTGGGTTTAGGTAGGATCTTAAAATTACATATTTTATTGTCATAATATATATTAATATTTATATATTTATATTTATAGTTTCCAATATGATATTCATGGTTGGTTTGGACCTTACTAAAAACATGTAGTTACTGTTTATCATAAGGTTCACTATCATAGTAGTTGCATTGGTATTAAAATTTGAAATATACTTATTATATATATATATCATTTACCTATACCATTTATTGGGTTGTATATTATATAATGTCATGTGGATTAGTGGATCTATATTTTGTTCTATGGAATATGAGTATAGTGGCACTATTATAATTATTAATATATCATTTTTTACACCCGCTAAATGATCATCATCAATTTCACAATTGAATAAAATACCTTAATTTGGGTATTATTTTACCCACAAGAAAAAAATGGTGGATAATGTTACTGCATACAGCCAATCACATAAGATTCCACGATATTTGTGGTCACATAACAATCATAAGGTCAAATATAAGAACTAAGTGAAGAGAATAACCTACAAATGATCCCATAGAGACCCCTCATCAAGACCTTTTTCTCTTATTAAGGCGCCTCTGACAAATAGATGTCAAATGTATGTAGCTGGATAAGATGCCCTGGGCCATAGGGATTCTCAAATGGTGATCTACTGACAAACCATCTAACCATAATTCTGAAATGTGTGGAAAATATCTAGAAGGTGGAGGCCCCTTGTGATCATGAAACTCACATAATGGATCATCGATGGGGAGAATTATTTTCCTAGAAATTATTAGATTAAACATGTGAAAGCCCCAAGAATTTGTAAAAAAAGTGGTAATAAAATCAGAGGATACAAAAACCACTCATGGTTGTAAAAGACATAAATGCACCCCTATTAGTGTGAATAACATAACACGACTCTAATGACATGTACACCTCGTCTTGTATGATATCGTTGAAATTCTGTCTCCATCGTGTGAAGTCCATGGGAATGTCTAGTAAACCTCTCACTCCACATTTGGATTCATAAGTAACAACAGATGGTTTATTCCCTAA
The DNA here is from genome assembly GCA_963277665.1 of Viscum album. Classification (NCBI taxonomy): domain Eukaryota; kingdom Viridiplantae; phylum Streptophyta; class Magnoliopsida; order Santalales; family Viscaceae; genus Viscum; species Viscum album. The sequence goes on from OY728148.1 coordinate 1,258,063,804, forward strand.
AATGGTCTCCCACCCCCATTGAAACATTGTTGGTCACACTATTAATCAATGTGATAAATGATATTTTTATTTTACAACAATCATGGATCCTTGTGAACCCCCAATATTTTAGAATAAACAAATATTTAAAAAGGGGAAGGAGGTAGGAACCTCTTGTGGTCATAAAACTCTTGTGAATCACTATGATTTTCGTAGCACATCCTATAGATACTCTATGAAATGTCAGCCTAATCCCATGAAGGACCGTTGAAAAGTCATCATTATGCCATAACACTACCATACATGTCACTCGAGATCATGATAAGGCCTTTCTACCAGAACATTGATCTATTGATGTTTAAGAACCCGGACCTTCCTTTCAGGTATGTTTTCCTTTTCTGGTCGTTTTAGAGAAATAGTGGTTTTTATGAAGGTTGTACAAGGGCGCACGGTTGGTGCATGGTCTGAGAAAACCATGAGGCCATCCCAATAAAACTGTGCACCCTTGATAGTGGGATCTACATGGGTGGTGCACATTTTGTCAAACCGAGTGGGCAAGCCGTGCAAAGTCCTTGGATGAGACAGTAGTTGCCGCACGGTTGGTGAATGGTTTTCCAAACCATGCTGGGTAACCATTTGTCCACATAAAGATAGGGTTATTAATTCCTCGTCCACTAAGGATTTCCCTTTCCATCACCATTCTTACTCCTACTCAAGGCTCACGCGGGAGTTTTGATTTTCAGTTGTTGGGGGAGCTCCATGGCTCATTATGGAGGAAACTCCAAGGGGTTTCTTCGCGGATTGAAGGTTTTTACCCTTGGGTAAGTCCCTCTTTTGGTTCTTTAAGGTTTTGGTTCGGGTTATCCTTCTTCCTCTCTAAGTTTCCTTGATCTACAAGGGATTCATGAAGGTGAGGGTTGTGTTTCCATTGTGTGTTAAAGGTTATCATTATGGATGATAAAGAAGGGGTTTTGAGGTGGTTTTGAGGAGGCATTATAGCGACCCGGCCTTTTCTTACAATATTATTACATCAATTCAAATATAAAAAAGATAATAGTGTTACACATGGAGGATCCAGAGGTTTAGTGTCTTGGGAAAACTAGGACTACACATAACAAGTACAACATCAAGCATAAAAATTCATTTAATCTCTTCTTCTATAGCTTCTTAGTAGCACTTGTCCTCTCCTTAGTACATGTAGCCACCTAAGGATATACATAAAAAGGGGTGAGCTAAAAGCACAGTAAGAGGATAGATAAGAACAATATAGCATGGGGTGATCATAATCATGACACAAGAAGAAGATCTTCAACATGAGAGGAGCATAAACAATAAACTTGAAATGTGGAAAAGCATAAAAATGAAACATAATGTCTTAGAGGTTAACTACCACACATACTTGTGAACAAAGCTAGCATCATGTCCACTCATCATTTCACATTTACTCATGAGATTCATCACTTTACCCAATGCATTGGAGTGCTATATAATTCTGGGCGCACCTGTCACGTTTAAACATTCATATTGTGCTGTATAATTCCAGGCGCACCCATCACATCATAACATTATCATTATCATGATTGCCACATAGAACACATATCAAACATGTATATAAATAACCCATGGAAAATAATGGTTTTCATCTCATAATAACACATTCATATGCTTTGGGATCCCAAAAGAAAGAGAGAACAACTTACATGATACAAGAACCATCAACCTTGAAAAAGGTGAGATCTTGAAAGAAGAGTTCTTTTGGAAAACGTTTTGATGGACATAAAAACCAGTGAAAAACATTTATATCCCAGAAAAGTAAATGAAATGATGAAAAAATACCTTTGAGGAGTAACCATATCAAAAATGGAGTGAAAGAGGGAGACCCGAAGGAAGAAAATTGGGTTCGAGATTTCCCCTTACCTTGTACTCGAATGCCTACATCTCTTTAATGTCCAGTATAATGACATTATATTCATTAATTAGAAATTTCAGAACCTTTTATACATTAATAGGGTTCTTTCTGATTTCTTTATTTCATATTATGTTCCTTTGGATGACTTATAGAGTTTAAAAACATTGATCGGGGATGTTCGTTTTTATGGTTTTCTTGAGCGGTCCACTTGTATTCTTAAATTGATGTTTGGGTAGATCATGGGTAAACATCCAGAAATGATATTACATGTAATTAATGATATTACATAAGCTTTAATGATTTTATAATGAGTTATATTAGATCTATGTGGACGAATCATTAGATAAGAATTAAATGAAGATAATTTTGGTTAATTTGTGCGGTTTTTGGATCACAACGAACTCGTTTTAACATTTAACTTATTAATATGGTCATAGATTATTTCCAGAACATAATATAGAACATAATACATATAAAACATCATGGTTCAACCATAAAAATGGTTTCATGACCAGGTTGATGGTATAAATTGAAGAAGAGAGCATGTTGTTTTTGAAGGTGATAAGTTATCACCACATGAACAACGTTCTCTTTAATAAAATAAATGGAAGGGGGAAAGGGTGATATAATATAACATTAGAATCATAATATTACAGTATATATACATTACTGGATTTACATAACAATTTGGATGAAGATAGATAGAGAGAGATCATGAAAGGAACCTGAATTTGAAAGGAAATTAGAGGAGAAGAGAGAGAGAAATTACCTTTAGAATCCTCCTCTTGAGAAGCTAGGCTTGGTCTTTTGATGAGACCAGAAGATTTTGGACGTGGGGGATTAGCTAGGGAAAGTGTTTGGGATGAATTTAGAGAGGGCTTGGAGCTTGAGAGGTATGATGAAAAGAGGGAGTGAAGGATGACTTTTATAGTGGAGGGGAGAGGGGTTTCCTTAATATAAAATTGATTAGTTTATTAATTTCACCTAAGACAAGGAATAGTGAGTCTTGGATGACTAAGAATAGTAAATTAGACTTGTGAATTCTGGATTTGGGTGCTTACATCACTTGTGATGTCAGGAATAGTGGGTTTTAATTAAAATGTATTTATATGATAAATTAATGTATTCTACTATTCATCAAAAATTCATGTATCTCAGAAAAATCCCAAACTTTTACCCCAACCATTATTCGACATGTAGAATCCAAAAATGAAGTCCATTTTTTAAAAATAATTTTCTAAATATTGTTAATTTAATATTTAATTAAAACCATAATTTACTTAAAAAAATAGTTTTTAAAATTAATACTGATTTTGAAGTTCTTTCAAAAATTACTTAGGGTCTTATAAAATTATCTAAAATTATTAGACATTGATTCAATAATTTATGAATATATTTCAGGAAAAGAAATATTCTTTTAAATTAATTAATTAATTATAATTAATTATTTATAACTTATAAAATACCAAAAACGTTTACTAAGGTCAAATTATCACTTTCTATGATGTCTAAATTTTATTTTATTATTCATAGGTAATGTTACTCTTATTTACTATTCATAAGGTTCATATTACTATTCATAAGGGTAGGTTACTATTCATAAGGGTAGGATACTATTCACCAATAATTATTTTTGTTTTATTGGACTCCAAAAACTATCTTGAACACAACCGTGAATGTTGGATTTTTAAAATTCCAAACATAGGGGTGACAAAATTATGTTTAAAGGTCACTTAACACTTAGTAGTTCATTATTTTGTGTTTTTATGACATAGATATAAGAAGGGAATTTTCCATTTAAAAACATTGGGTCGTTACATTCTTCCCCCCCTTAGGAAATTTCGCCCCCGAAATTTCACATTACACAAACAGGTGAGGGTACTTCTCCTTCATTTCCTCTTCCGGTTCCCAGGTTGCTTCATCAAACTTTTGGTTCCTCCACAACACTTTGACAAGGCGGGTTGTCTTGTTGCGTAGAACCTTATCACTTCGGTCCAGAATTTTTACCGGCTGCTCCTCATAGGAGAGATCATCTTCCAGCTATACAACCTCTTAGTTTAGTAAATGTGAGGGGTCTGAAATGTACTTCCTCTGTAGTGATACGTGAAACACATCATGAACATGAGCCATATTCGGTGGAAGTTCCAGACGATAGGCTACAGATCCTATACGATCAAGGATCTCAAAGGGACCAATGTACCTTGGGCTTAGCATCCCTTTCTTCCCGAATCGCATGACTCTCTTCCATGGAGATATTCGAAGGAAGACTTTATCTCCAATGTCGAACTCTAAGTCCCTTCGACGATTGTCAGCATAGTTTTTTTGCCGACATTGAGCAGCTTTGATATGTTTCTGGATGTCTTGAACCTTCTCTGTCATCTCTTAAACAAGATTGGGACCAAGTAGATTTCTTTCTCCAACTTCAACCCAAAAGGATGGAGTTCTACATTGCTTCCCATAAAGAGCTTCGTACGGAGCCATCTGAAATCTCGAGTGAAAACTATTGTTGTATGAGAACTCAGCCAATGGGAGATCCTAATCCCAACCACCTTTGAATTCAAGAGAGTAGGATCTTAGCATATCTTCAAATGTCTGAATAGTCCTTTCAGACTGGCCATCAGTTTGGGGGTGATAGGCCGTGCTAAAATTTAATTCAGTACTCAAATCATGTTGAAGGCTCCTCCATAATTTAGAAGTGAACCTTGGATCACTATCAGAGACAATCGAGAGTGGAACACCGTGCAATCTCACTACTTCCTTCACATATATCCTTGCAAGTTTTTCATGTGAGAGGTCTTCCAGAATAGCGATAAAATGGGAAGTCTTGGTGAGTTGATCAACCACAACCCATATCGCATTATTTCCTCTTGACGTCTTCGGGAGACCTGTGACAAATTCCATTGTAACATTTTCACATTTCCACATGGGTATAGGCAATGGCTGCATCATACCTTTGGACTTTTACCGCTCAGCTTTAACTTGCTGACATATCAAGCACCTTGATATATATTCCGCAATCTCCTTATTCATGTTATCCCACCAGAAGTGTTCTCGGATATCACAATACATCTTGGTACTTCCAGGATGAATAGAGAAAGTTGAGCTATGTGCATTATCCAATAGTTACTTCTTTATTCCGGGTGTTGAAGGCACACAAAGCCGCATTCCAAACCGAATCACATCATCATCATCGATATGGAACTCTTGAAGCTTCCATTCCTTTACTACATTCACCCTCTTTTGTATCTCCATATCATCCCTTTGTGCTTCCTTAATCTTCTGCTGGATGGATGGTTGCGCAATCATTTGGGAAAGGTAGGATGTATCCCCTGCCCTTAATATTCCCAAATCCAACCTTTTCATATCCAAGAATATAGGGTCTTTATCAATCCTCAACATGGATAGAGTAGCAGGTTCTTTCTTGCTTTGAGCATCAGCTACCTTGTTCGACTATCTAGGATGATAGTTAATAGAGAAATTGTAATCCTTGATTAGCTCTAACCATATCCTTTGACGCATTTTGATCTCATTTTGTGTGAATATATACTTTAGGCTCTTGTGGTCCGTGTATATGTCACACTTCTCACCATAAAGGTAATGCCGCCAGATTTTCAAGGCAAAAATCACGGCTGCCAGCTCTAGATCATGCGTCGAGTAGTTCTGCTAATGGATCTTCAACTGTGGTGAGGCGTAGGCTATCACATTATCATTTTGCATTAGTACACAACCCAAGCTTTTATTTGAAGCATCACTATATATCACAAAACTTTCTCCACTTTTTAGTAGTGTGAGTACAGGTGCAGTGATTTTCCTTCTCTTTAGCTCCTTGATGCTTCCCTCACATTCATCCGTCCAAACATACTTTACCCATTTCATTGTAAACTTAGTTAGCGGGCTTGACAATCGTGATAAGTTTCTCACAAAATGTCGATAGTACCTAGCTAATCCAAGAAATCTACGGATTTCTATGACACTAGAGGGCCTGGTCCATTCCTCAATCACCTTTGTCTTTGAAGGGTCCACAAAAGTTCCCTCTATTGTGATCACATGTCCCACGAATGTGACTTGATTCATCCAAAAGACACACTTTCTGAACATGGCATACAACTTCTCCTTTCTCAATGTCGCCAACACAAGTCTTAGATGTTCTTCATGTTCCTCCTTACTCTTGGAGTAAATGATAATATCATTAATAAACACTACCACAAATTTTTAGATGTAATGTCTAAAGACTCTATTCATCAAATCCATGAAGATTTCAAGGGAATTAGTAAGTCTGAAGGGCATCACCAAAAACTCATAGTGCCCATACCTTGTACGGAAGGCAGTCTTCTGAATATCTTCCTTCATCACCTTTAATTGATGATATCCAGAACAAAGATCCACCTTTGAGAAGTATTGAGCTCCTCTTAACTGATCGAACAAGTCATCAATCCTTGGGAGAGGATACTTGTTCTTTATGGTGAACTTGTTGAGTTCCCGATAATCGATACACAGCCACATGGTACCATCCTTCTCCATCACAAAGAGCACTGGCGCACCACAAGGTGATGCACTTGGGCATATGAACCCTTTGTCCAGATGCTCTACCAGCTTCTTCTTTAACTCCTCCAGTTCGATAGGAGCCATCCTATAGGGGCACCTCGAGATAGGAGTAGCTCTAGGTATGTGTTCAATTGAGAACTCTACCTCACGATCCGGGGGAATTCCGGGTAACTCTTCGGGAAATACATCGCTGTATTCCCTTACGATGGGCATTTCCTCAAGGTTGGAACTTTCCTTTGACTCAAACAATTGGGCGAGGTATGCTTCTTCATACGGAATCATCACCCACACCATTGAAGGATTTTTCAAAGGATATTCATGATCATCCTTGCATTTGTGGAGGAGCATGGGATGGTTCAGAATATGAAAATATATTTCCTTTTCCCAACAGTTGATATGTGCTCTATATAACGAGAGCCAATCCATTCCCATTATAGTATCGAATTCCTCCAAGGGATGTATTACGAGATTTTCTGGAAGAATCTTGCCACATACGTCAGCAGGAGAAGAATCAAACACTTGGGTTGTAATGATTGCACCACTTGGTGTTTTTATAGATATCTATACTTCAGGGTTTCGGGGAATCGATTCTATAGTTCTATCAAACTTGGAAGATATAATGGAATGCGTAGAACCAGAATCAAAAAAGACTTTTTCCATTCTTGAGTGAATAGGAAGTCTACCTTGTACAACTTCATTATCATGTTCCATCTCCGCAGTAGTGATGGCATAAGCCTTCCCTTGTTCCTTTGGCTTTGGTGGTTGTTGGTGCTGATTACCCTCGAGAGCTCGACGTTTAGTGCACTGGTTTGAATAGTGCCCTAGCTCCTTACAATTGTAGCATTGAACCACGAGTGGTGCCCTCCTTTTATCGGCTACATTATCCTTCCTTTTCATGTCTCTTAGACACTCGTGAGCTAGGTGTCCTTATTTCCCACACTTGAAGCATTTCCCCGTCCCATTGAGGCAGTTCCCATTGTGCAACTTCCAACATTTTTGGTAAGTGGGTCGTTGTGTTTTCTTCCCATCTTTATCACTAGATCCACTATCTTGAAACTCCATCTTTCTTTTCTTATCACTATAGCCATGGGACCATTCTCCAAACTCCATCTCCACTTTGAGATCACACCGAACAACTTCTTCATAACTCCCAAAGTCTCGAATTGCAAGAGATTTTCGAAGATGTTGTTTTAATCCACTAATGAATCTATCAATTTTGCTATCATTGTTGATAACAAAACCTGAAGCATACCTTGTGAGCCTTGTGAAATTTTCTTCATAGGTTGTGACAGATTCTCCTTCTTTTTTCTTGAGCTCTATGAATTCTCTCTCCATCTTCGTGCGAAGAGTTCGTGGGAAGTACTTATTAAGAAACATTATCTTAAAGTCTTCCCATTCCATCTCTTCAATTTCATCCCTTGGCTTGGTGTTCTTAATCAAATCCCAACATTGATCAACTTCTCCTTCTAGATGATAAATTGCTAGAGTCACCTTCTCCATCTTAGAATAATGAAGAACAGAAAAGATCATCTCCATGGAGTTGACCCACTGTTCCGCAACTAGTGGATCGGAAGATCCACAAAACGTCGGTGGTCGTTGCCGCATAAAACATTCGATAGCTAGCTGCTCTCTCATTGGTGAAGGAGGAAGTTCCCCATTATTATTGTTATTATTCATAACCCGAGATAATTGGGTAAGCATTGCCATGATGTTTTTAACTCCACCTCCAAAATCATTGTGGATGTCGTTCGGGCAATTGCTGCATTGGCCTTCGCAAGAGTTGTTGGCCTGATTTCTCCTGGTTCCCACCATTTTCTAAAATAGAAAAGGTTAGAACAAAACATAAGTAAAAAATTCATGAATAACTTATTCATTTAAACAATTATACCAAAAACATAACATATGGGATCCCTAGGTAAATATTCTTATGTGAAAATTTTTACTTAGTCTCATGTTTTAGGTTTTCTCTAAGGTTCACTAATCCTAATTCCCAAATTAACTAAACCTTTCCTTTGATACCAACTATAGCGACCCGGAATTTTCTTACATTATTATTAAATAATTTCAATGATAAACAACATAATAGTATTACAAATGGAGGATCCAGATGTTTAGTGTCTTGGGAAAACTAGGACTACACAAAACAAGTACAACATCAAGCATAAAAATTCATTTAATCTCTTCTTCTATAGCTTCTTATTATCACTTGTCCTCTCCTTAGTAGATGTAGCCACCTGGAGATATACATCAAAAGGGGTGAGCTAAAAGCCCAGTAATAGGATATATAAGAACAATATAGCATGGGGTGATCATAATCATGACACAGGAAGAAGATCTTGAACATGAGAGGAGCATAAACAATAAACTTGAAATGTGGCAAAGCATAAAAATGAAACATCATGTCTTAGTGGTTAACTACCACACATACTTGTGAACCAAGCTAGAATCATGTTCATTCATAATTTCACATTTACTCATGAGATTCATCACTTTACCCAATGCATTGGAGCGCTATATAATTTCGGGTGCACCCGTCACATTTAAACATTCATATTGCGCTGTATAATTCCGGGCGCACCCGTCACATCATAACATTATCATTATCATGCTTGCCACATAGAACACATTTCAAACATGTAAATAAATAACCCATGGAAAAGAATGGGTTTCATCTCATAATAACACATTCGTAAGCTTTGGGTTCCCAAAACAAAGAGAGAACAACATTCATGATACAAGAACCATCAACCATTAAAAAGGTGAGATCTTGAAAGAAGATTTCTTTTGGAAAACATTTTTATGGACATAAAAACTAGTGACGAACATGTATATCCAAGAAAATTAAAGGAAATGATGAACAAAAGACCTTTTAGGAGTAACCATTTCAAAAATGGAGTGAATGAGGGAGAACCCGAAGGAAGAAAATTGGGTTCGAGATTTCCCCTTACCTTGTACTGGAATGCCTCCTTTTCTTTAATGTCCTATATAATGACATTATATTCATTAATTAGAAATTAAAGAACCTTTTATAAATTAATAGGGTTCATTGTGGTTTCTTTATTTCATATTATGTTCCTTTGGATGAGTTATAGAGTTTAATAACATTGATCGTGGATGTTCGTTTTTATGGTTTTGTTGAGCGGTCCACTTGTATTCTTTAATTAATGTTTGGGTAGATCATGGGTAAACATCCAGAACTCATATTACATGTAAATAATTATATTACAGAAACTTGAATGATTTTATAATGAGTTATATTAGATCCATGTGGACGAATCATTAGATAAGAATTAAAAGAAGATTATTTGGGTTAATTTCCGCGGTTTTTGGATCACAACGAACTCGTTTTAACATTTAACTTATTAATATGGTCATAGGTTATTTCCAGAACTTAAAATATAACATAATACATATAAAACATTCCGATTCAACCATAAAAATGGTTTCATGACCAGATTGAAGGTATAAATGGAAGAAGAGAGCATGTTGTTTTTGAAGGTGATAAATTATCACCACATGAACAACGTTCTCTTTAATAAAATAAATGTAAGGGGGAAAGGGTGATATAATATAACATTAGAATCATAATATTACAGTATATATATAATAATGGATTTACAGAATAATTTTGATGAAGATATATAGAGAGAGATCAAGAAAGGAACTTGAACTTGAAAGGAAATTAAAGGAGATGAGAGAGAGAAATTACCTTTAGAATCCTCCTCTTGAGAAGGTATGCTTGGTATTTTGATGAGACCAGAAGTTTTTGGACGTGGGGTATAAGCTAGGTAAGGTGTTTGGGCAGAATTTAGAGAAGGCTTGGAGCTTGAGAGGTGTGAGGAAAAGAGGGAGTGAAGGGTGGCTTTTATAGTGGAGGGGAGAGGGGTTTCCTTAATATAAAATTGATTAGTTTATTAATTTCACCTAAGACAAGGAAAAGTGAGTCTTGTATGACTAATAATAGTAAATTATACTTGTGAATTCGGGATTTGGGTGCGTACATCACTTGTGATGTCAGGAATAGTGGGTTTTAATTAAAATGTATTTATATGATAAATTAATGTATTCTACTATTCATCAAAAATTCATGTATCTCAGAAAAATCCCAAAATTTTACCCCAACCATTTTTCGACGTGTAGAATCCAAAAATGAATTCCATATTTCATAAATAATTTTCTAAATATTATTAATTTAATATTTTATTAAAACCATAATTTACTTAAAAAACAGTTTTTAAAATTAAAACTGATTTTGCAGTTCTTCCAAAAATTACTTAGGGTCTTATAAAATTATCTAAAAGCTATTAGACATTGATTCAATAATTTATGAATATATTTCCGGAAAATAAATATTCTTTTAAATAAATTAATTAATTATAATTATTTATTTATAACTTATAAAATACCAAAAACGTTTACTAAGGTCAAATTATCACTTTCTATGATGTCTAAATTTTATTTTATTATTCATAGGTAATGTTACTCTTATGTACTATTCATAAGGTTCATATTACTATTCATAAGGGTATGTTACTATTCATAATGGTAGGTTACTATGCACCAAAAATTATTTTTGTTTCATTGGACTCCAAAAACTATCTTGATCACAACCGTGAATGTTGGATTTATAAAATTCCAAACATAGGGGTGAAAAAATTATGTTTAAAGGTCACATAACACTTAAATGATCATTATTTTGTGTTTTTATGACATAGATATAAGAAGGGAATTTTCCATTTAAAAACTTTGGGTCATTATAGGAATTCACCCGGTTTTGAGCGCGTTTGGGAGAAGAGGTCGATTTGGCCAAACCCTAAGAGGTAGGTGTTTTGTTCGTTTTATTTTAATTTCATTAATTGTACGTGAAAAAACTCCAATACCCATGAATGAGGTGTCGTGAATTTATCTTTTTTAAACCAGGTAATTGCCTTCTTTGATTGTGTGTGCGAGTAGAAGTTATTTTTTTTGTGATTTGGGTTGATTGATATGCTTTGGAGGTGTTTCCCATGCATGTTCTACTTATGACTATTTGGTTCTACGAATCATGTTCAGCTGCTTTGTTTGTTTCCCATGCCTAGTATTGTATGATTGTGTGAATGATGTTCTATTATGATGTTGTACTGTAGAAAGTTATCGAAGTAGTTCATGAGGTTTACCATGGCCGTTACGTGCTGCTACACTTGCATGACATACACAGGGCCATGAGAAAATGGTGTATTGACCATAGAGAGAATTGACATTGAGGGATTATCCAGAGTGTCTTTATAATTATACGATGCGAGGCCACATGGGGAATTAATGTTGAGTACTTCCCAGTAGTGTTTGTAGTTTCTCTAATAAGGCCATAGGGGGATATGAAGTTGAGTGATTCCCTCGAGCGCCTTTAGTATGATATGAGACTATAGAGGGAATTGACAGTGAGGTCTTCCCTAGAGAGTCTATGCTTAAGCTGAACCAGATGGAATAGACTGAGTTTTCTTCCCATAGGGTTTCTTGTACTTGATCGGTGGACCAGAGGGGATAGGCTGTGGGCACTTCCCAGAGGGTTACCTGTTTGTTATATACATGCCAATACTTGTTAGGTAGTACGAGAGGGGATATTATGTGAGTACTTCCGAGAGAGTTAATTGTTATGATTATGTGCTTTGTTTATTTGTTTCTCGATATCATAAAATGTGGATTGTTACGGTTGATAACTTCCTTGTTTACTGCTTTCTGCAATTTTACCTAATATATATTCACTGACTATTAGGAATAGATCATGTGTTTGTTGCCTACTAGGATTCATCTCACACCCGGTATGGGCCATGATTTTTGGCCCAAACAGATTATATTTTTCTAGTTACAGACAAGGGAAAGAGCCCTTTTGTTTCAGGTACCTGACTTGCTGTGGGTTGGAGAGCATGGGACCAAGATATGGCTTGCGATGCTAAGGTGTTTATCAACATTCTATTGTACATGGTTTAGTACATTATTTAGCATTGATCATTGTTTCACTACTTTTCTAGACATATGCATCATGCTTCATTTTATATATGTGCTCTAGTTTATTCTATGAGTCTTCTGTTGTTTATTTTTGTATGAGATTATTACTGCTCCACCTCTTGTAGGTATTGGTTTACTTCCACTGTTTACTCTTCCAATGAGGGAATAGTTTCTCCACTATCACAATCGAGGCCCTCGCTACAAGTATATAGCATCTAGTATTCGGGGAAATGCGCTTGAGGCTATGTGACCAACAGGGTACGAGGTGCCCCTTGGTGGATTTCGGAACTGGGACTTTACAAATTGGTATCAGAGGAATTATTTTCTTCCTAAATTAATCTTTGGAACCGTAATCCTGGAACATGATGGAATAGGTACTTGGTAAAAAGTTGTGATAGGGAGTAGCTAACCCTTGTACAGCGAATAGCCAATCTACTTCGTTTATTATAATTTTTCTAGTTTACAATTTTACAGTTGATTTTATTTCACTGTTGGGTGATTCACATATTTGTGCAGTTATCATTGATGTTCTTTAGGATCAATTTCTATCACACCTCGATGTATTGAGGGTCGTCTATATTATGCGTCATATAGGAACATGTTAGAAATCACATGTCATTCATTCTTTCCATTCCATTTAGGGTGCATTATCAATTTCATTTTTTGTGGTAGATGTTGTGTAGAATACTCATGCTGTTATTATAGGTGCTTCAATATAAAATCCTTCTGTTTGATAGGGTATTGTTTGAGTACGGTTTTGTTGAGGACAAATGCCAAATTTTGGTTCCTAAGGTGTTATGGGCCCTCATGGGCCGGAACGTGGTGGATCATAACCTTGTCTTTTCTTGTTTATAACGTGTTTAAGATGAAAATATTTGATTTGTGGGAAGTATGGTCCCCCACAGATCAGAATTTGGAACATTCAATGTTCTTTTTAGTGCTTCTCTAGGTTCCAGAGTAGTTTTAGAGGCTTACTGTCATGAAAAACATAGAATGCATGCCATGTAGATTTGACAACACAACATCTGTTCTTCTATTCGGGAAGAAACATTCTTTCCTAAGTACATGACATGTAATAGCAGTACATGCCATGTACTAATTGGTTTCAGTCGCTAATAATATTGATCTGAGGTGTTCATTTGACCTTGAGGATTCATGACACTAAGATGTCCTCTGTTGGTACGCCAACCACAAGCTGATGACAACACACCAGATATGGCTAATGAGGGACTTCATGCATATCCTCCTACAGTTCCAGTCTTGGCACCAGCAGTTGTACCTAACCAAGGTGCTGATGCAGAGTTCAGGGAAGGATTTATGAGGATGATGCAGACCGTTCAGGGAGAACTGCCTCCAACCTCATCGATGGAAGATCTGACATGAGTTTTTCAACAGCAACATCCTCCCATATTCTTAGGAGAAGGGGTACCCCCAGCTGCAGAGTTATTGATAGAAGTGATGATGACGATCTTCGAGCATCTGGAGATGCCTTCAGAGAGGAGGGTCAAGCTCGCTACCTATATTATTCGTTACTCCTCTAAGATATGGTGTGGTGGGATCTCATAGGCGGGACGCTATCATGTTATGGCATGGGATGAGTTCCAATACATCTTCTTTGACTACTTCTATCTAGACACCATGAGGGCCGATCGAGCCAAAGAGTTTATGATTATGGAGCAGGGTACTCTTTCTGTTAATGAGTATTCCTATAGTTTCACCGAGCTTCAGTATTTTACAACCTTTCCATGAGGAGATTTGTTATTTTTGGAAAGGAAGTTCAATGTTGGCCTCAGATAGGACATCCTCTCCCAGGTGAATAACTTCCGGATGACTTCCATCACTTCAATTTTCAACCAGGCACTGATTACGGAGCATAATCTAATAGGACCTTGAGTTGTGATCTAGGATGGCTCAACATCCAGAGTTAGTGCTTTTCTAGCTGATAGTCGGATGTGCCGCAGGGAGACAACATGGGGAGATACGAGTAGGTGGGATGCATCTTCTGGTAGAATGGTGGTGTGTTATCTATGCGAGAGAAGCGAGAATACAAGGGTTCAATGCCAGAGAGACCTGGTGGAGTGCATATCTTATGGCAGGGTTGGACACCTTTAGCATTTCTGTTAGATCTTTTCACCAATAACTAGTGATAGGGGTTCGTCTATGACTCCTCCTACAAGAGTATCTCCATCAGTTCCTCACCAGTCTGGGAACTGGAGTTCTTTATGTTGTTTTGGACGAGGTGGAGGTTGCGGCCGTGGTGGTCAATCACCAAGATACCAGTAATAGTAGGGTGGATCATCTCATATTAGTCAGGCATGATCATAGGGCCACGAAGCTGGCAAGACTTTTGCAGTGGAGCAAAACCATCAGGAGTAGGATCCAAGCCCCTCTACATTTCTAGGTATGATCCTAGTTGCCTAAGTTTTATCTTCATCCCTTTTTAATGCTGGTGCTTCTCCCTGCTTTGTATCTGTCATAATTGTAGAGATCCTTGGGCTCTGTATCATTTATTCTGTTGTTGTTTGGACACTAGACACTCTTTAGGGGAAAAGAAAATCTGGTGTATGTTAGTGAAATAACATCCCTCTTGAGGTTAGTGGGTGTCACATCCGTTGGGATAATTTTGTTCTAGAGATTAAAGGCTATGATGTCATTCTTGGAATGGACTCGCTAGTTCCTTTCCAGAATTCATCGACTGTTATCGCCTAGGGTGAGTTTCATATCACCAGAGGGTGGATATTTTCTTCATAAGGCTGATTGGGATGTTCGGGAGAGCAGAGAGGGTCCAGAGCACCATCAGTTGGGAGCTGTTACAACACAGGTATCTAGTTTATATCTGGATGACCAGGGGACTTCAGAGTTTGACTTTCCTCTACTGGTGGATCATTTTCGAGATGTCATTATAGAATACTTTTTAGGTTTTCCTCTAGTGGAAGAGGTAGACTTCTCGGTTGAGATTTTTCCAGTAGTGGCAGCAGTGTCCATTCCTCCTTGTAGTATGGATACACCTGAGTTGTAGGATCTCAAAAAGAAGATGGAGGAGTTGTAGGCAAAGGGTTTCATACGACCTAGAACATCTCCCTGGGGATCGCATGCCCTGTTTGCGAAGAAGGAAGAAGGTACCCTCAGGCTTATTGTGGACTATCGTATATTGAACCAGTTGATTGTTAAGAACCGATATCCCTTTCCCAGTATTGATGATCTATTTTATCAAGTTCAATCAACCCAAGTGTTCTCAAAGATTTACATGAGGTCTGTCTATCATCAGTTTCATGTTAGACCATCAGATATACCCCTTACAGCCTTCCAGAGCAGGTATGGTCTATAAAAATACTTGGTTATGCCGTTCGGTCTCATGAACGCCCCTGTATTTTTTCGTGGAATTGATGAACCAAGTGTTCCATCCATACATAGATTCTTTCGTGGTGGTTTTCATGGACAATATCTGGCTGTAATCTCACACTCGACACAACTGTTCTACCAATCATGATATCGTTATGTGTACACTGAGGGAGCATTAGTTATATGCTAAGCTCTCAAAATTCAACTTTTGGATAGATCAAATTCACTTTCTGGGTCATATAATCTCAGAGGCAGGAGTGTTAGTAGACCTAGAAGAAGTGACAGGAGTAGATTCCTGGGATCGGCCAAAGAACGTATTTGAGGTGGGGAGTTTTCTAGGGTTGGCTGGATACTACATGCATTCCATATAAGACATCTCAGGATTAACAGCACTGCTGAAGGTTCTGACTAAGAAGGGTGTGATGGTCTTATGGTTAGATTCTGGTGAGTCATCCTTTCAGGAGCAGAAAGGGTGGTTGACTTCAGTACATATACTAGTCTTCCCAGATCTGGTCATGAGATATAATGTTTAATGTGATGCATTAGGTATCAGGCTGCGAGCTATACTTATGCAGGGAGATGGATTCATTGTGTACGGGTCCTGACAGTTGCGGCCACATGAGAGGAATTACCCGACACACGATCTATAGTTGGAAGATATTGATCATGCCTTACGCTATTGGATACATTAACTTCTAGGAGATCATTTTGTGGTTTTCACCGACTACAAATGTCTCTAGTACATCTCCACTCAATGTGATCTGAATTTGAGACAGTGCGGGTGGGTTGAGTACCTACAATTCTTTGACATTGATCTTGCCTATACGCCTGGGAAGGGCAACACGATGGCTTATGCGTTGAGTAGGAGGACTCAGATACAAGTAGTTCAAGAGTCCAACAATGAGTTGTAGCATAAGGATCTGTACTATGAGATTCAATTGGAGGTGCATGACAGACAAGGGTAGACTTTTCTTTCTTCGTTAGCTGTTACCTCTACTCTTATTGATCAAGTGCAAATGAGGAAGCTATTAGATTCTGAAGGCCTAGTCCGAAGGGAATGAGTTCCAGGAGATGACCCTATACCTGGATGGACCATAGGTGAGGATGAGATCATGCGTTTCTAGGTATGCGTATGGGTTCCAGTAGATATACGTGTGGATCTGATGTAAGATTTTCATTCCTCAGTTTGGGTCATTCATCCTAGTGTTACCAAGATGTATCATTATTTACACCGTCAGTATTGTTTTCTAGGTATAAAGAGGGATGTTTAGGATTCATCATGAGGTGTTTCACTTGTAAGTAGGTGAAGGTGGAGCATCAATGATCAGTAGGGCTTTTATAGTAGTTACACATTCCCGAGTGGAATTGTAATGACGTCGCGACGGACTTCATGACCGATTTGCCGAGGTCTCCCCGAGGGAATGATACAATATGAGTTTTCATTAACATGATTACGAAGGTCACTAAGTTCTTTCAAATCATGGAGACCATTTGTTTTGATGAACTGTGATGGTTGTACATCTGAGATGTTGTGCACTTACATGTATTTCCACACTCCATTATTTCAAATAGATATTTGCGTTTTACTTCTCAGGTATGGAAACAGAATCAGAATGTGTTTGGTACAAATGTAATTTTCAGTTCATCCTACCATTTCCAAATAGATGGCCAGTCTGAGCGTACGATTCAGGTGCATGAGGATATGCTTGAGAATGCATCCTATATTTTCAAGGTTTTTAGGAGAAGCATATAACTCCTATGGAGTGTTCCTACAACAATATTTTTCAATCAAATATTATGATGGAACCTTATGAGGCTTAATATGGTATGCAATGCTGATCAACCTTATGTTGGATGGAGGTAAGAGAGGTAGCATTGTTGGGACCGCGTCCTGTTTAGGAAACCATAGAACAGATATGGTTGATTTGAAAGGGGATGGTTGTTGCACAGTCTCCACATAAGTCTTATACTGATCAGCGGAGATGACCTCTGGAGATCGAAGTTGGGGATCCAGTTTTCCTTCATGTCATAATGAGGTTGGGAAATAAGAGGATTAGGAGACAGGGTAAACATTCGACAAGGTACGTCAGGGTGTTTGAGGTGTCATAGAGAGTTGGGCCGATTGCCTATCGGTTTTACTTACCTCAGAGGTATCGGGATATGTTCAATATCTTCCACACTTCACAACATCAGCGTTACATTTCAGACCCATCTCATGACTTTCAACCCGAGTAGGTTGAGCTCAATGTGAATGCATCGTTAGAGGAACATATTATTCGGAGTGTGGATCGAAATAAAATGGTTCTCTATGGTTAGACAAATCCATTGGTACAAGTAATATGGCAGCACGGGTGGGTGTATGACATGACTTGGGAGAGGGAGGCTGATGTACGAGAACAATGGTCGGAACTCTTTGGGGTTTCTTCTTCTATAGTCGTGGATCATGTGGGAGTTTCGATATTCAAAGGATGGGGCCGCTCCACAGAATGTTTTGGAGGAAAATATAAGGGGTTTCTTGGTGGATCGAAGGTGGTTCTCCTCGGGTAAGTCCCTCTTATTGTTCTTTGAGGCTTTGGTTAGGGTTAGCCTTAGTCCACTCTTAGTTTCCTAGATCTACATGGGTTGCATGTAGATCTAGGGTTGTGTTTCCTTTTTGTGTTAAAGGTTGACATTTTTGGAGTTAGGGAAGGGTTTTTTAGGGGGTTTCGAGGATCAGTTCACCTGGTTTGGAGAGGAATTGGGCGAAGAGGTCAATTTTTAAAAACCCTAAGAGGTAAGTGGTTTGTGCCTTTCGGTTTAATGTCTTCAATTGTAAGTGAAAAATAGCTAATACCCATGAATGGGGTGTTGTGAGTTTACCATTTTTAACCCTGTTAGTTGCCTGAATTTCAGGTGTGTGTGAGTATAGGTTATTTGTATGTGATTCGGGTTGATTTCTTTTCCTTGGAGGTGTTGGCCATGCATGCTCTGCCTATGACCGTTTGGTCCTGCTTATCCTGTTAGGCTACTTTGTTTGTTTCCCATGCCTAGTATTGTAGGATGGTGTGACTATTGTTCTATTATTCTGTTGTACTGTATAATGCTAGACAAGAAGGTCATGAGGTTTACCTTGGCCGTTACGTGCTTCTACACTTTCTTAACATACATAGGGTCATGAGAACCTGGTGTATAGACTATAGGTAGAACTAACATTGAGGGGTTCTCCAGAGTGTCTTTATAATTATACAATGAAAGTCCACATGGTTAACTGACGTTCAGTGCTTCCCCAGAGTGTATGTAGTTCCTCAACGTGGGCCACAGGAGGAATTGATGTTGAGTACTTCCCCATAGCGCCTTTAGTATGATATGAGACTATAAGTGTAATTGACGGTGAGTGATTCTCTAGAGAGTCAATTCTTAATATGAACTAGAGGCGTTAGACATAGTGTTTTTCCTAGAGCATTTCATGTAATTTATAGGTAGGACCAAAGGGGATAGGCTATGGGTACATCCCATTGGGTAACCTGTTTGTTAGATGCATGCTTGTATCTGTTAGGTAATATAAGAGGGGATAGGATGTGAGTACTTCCCACAGGGGTACCTGTTGTGATTATCTGCTTTGTTTAGATGTTGCTTGATATCAGAAACAGTAGATTGTTATAGTTGAGTAATTCCTTGTTTACTACTTTACACACTTTTACATGTCTTATATTCACTGACAGTTATGCACATATCTTGTGGTGGGTGCCTACTGGGATTCGTCTCATATCCTGTTTGGGCCATGTTTTTTGTCCCAAATAGATTATATTGTTGCATGTATAGACTGTGGAAAGCACCCTTTTTCTTCGAGTACTTGACTTGTTGTGGGCTGAAGATCATGGGACCAATCTGCGGCTTTAGCTGATCAGGATTTTATCTGCTTAATTATGAACATGATTTAGTACAGTATTTCAGCATTGAGATTTGTTTCACTACATTCCTAGAAATATGTATCATCCATCATTTTATATGTGTTCTCTAGTTTATTCTATCAGTCATCCACATTTTATTTTTGTATGAGATTATTACTTCTTCTTCTATTGTATGTATTGGTTCAAGTCTGATGTGTACTCTACCAATGAGGGCATAGTTTCACCACTATCATACCCAAAGCCCTCATTTCTAGTCAGAAGCATCTGAAATTCGGGGAAATGCGCTCAAGTACATGTGAAAAACTGTGTGTGGGGTGCCTATGGGTGGCTTCCGAAATAGGGATGTTACACGAAGGCCCTGGGACATGTCAATATGAAAAAAAGTAATTCCTTCAGTATACCCATATAATTCAACAATTCTTGATTATTTATAAATAATATATTAATAGATACATTGGTAGTTGTGACTACCTACCTCTAAATATAAATAAACGCACTCTGAGTGATCCATGATAGACACATATGAAGACATGTAGTGGTCGATCCCATTTCCGACTCCAAGATATATTTGTGTCTGATTCAGCATTAAAAGAGGTAAACAATTTGTTGGAGATGCCTATAAATCCCCCACCCCAATATGAGAAACTACTCTGGGTGGATGGAAGAACCCTCATAACACCAAACTGGCACTAAATATGATTTCTAGGCCTTGTGGATCTCACGACTGGAAAGTCCCTCATCATGTATGATACCAAAGGATATTCAGAAAGATGATGAAACATAGACAAGTGATTCATGTGATCACAGATAAATCACGTGAAAGGATTCTAGAAAGGCATATAAATAAATTCATAGAAAACATATATATAAAATGAGACATAAAATAACTAAAATTCTGTTAATATAAGTCAATCAATACTTAAGGTAATGATAAAAGTCTAATGGTGGAAGAATTAAACAAAATAATGTGCGTTGACCCTCATGTGTTTCGCACAAGCCATCCAAGACTTGAGATAACAACATGACCGGTCATTTAGATCTCATGATTCTTCTTCGACATGAAATTTGGGTGATAAAAATTTTTATGGACATATCCAAGTGAGTCACATAGCACTGCTCGACATGCCGCTATATTCTTGAAAATTATACTAGGCTCTTCTCCAGATAATTGAGATTACCAACAGATGTTTCCCATGAATCATATAATTAAATCATCTCAGGTCATCCAAGATTATTTATAGCACCAAAACATACCAAATCACATTAACTGTTCCCTTCTAGCATGGAAATGATGTATCACCATATTATCAAGATATATCTGCCAAGACATGTGACCCCTACCATACTTGTCACATATTCCCTTGTGATTCCCTCCATATGTGTCAACCAAGAATCATGGTGACACTAGTTAAATTGAGGTGAATCATGAGATACCCTATATCCATGCTTACTATGTCATTTGATATATTACAGGACTATCGAATAATGGTCTTGAATTATCCTCTAAATAATGCAACCCCTATCATGAGAAACAACCATTATAAATTACATCCATGAGATTGGAATTCCTGTAGAAATGTCCTCAAAATTAAATTATTTTCTATTAAGATTTCAGGGAGAAGATCTATGACATTTTAGGGAGACAACCAAGGCATGCCGAGTGGACAATAAATTCATGAAAGCTCGAAACTTAGGATCAATCAGGTAAGTAATCTTAATGATTGATTGATTTTACACACTCGTTGTGTAATACCCAACTATAGTCTAACATCAGCCTGTAAGCCTCAACTACATGAATAATAGGATATGTACTAAATATAGGGAAACAAATGTGTGTTTGTCCCATTCAAGGGAATTATGATGAATCTGATTCCCAATAAAAATGGGAATCCACATCCGCAGAAGTCATTTTATGACTCTGAAATTTTACCCATCGAAACCCAAGCATTGTAATGGGATGATCATTTTTCCTCATCCACCAGTGGACTGAGAACCACTAGGAATTCAAGAATGAAAATTCTTATAATAACCAGGATACATATAATTCCTTATTAATACTAGATAAAAAATAAACATGAATTTAGATATAATCCCTACTTATATGGTGTTTCAACAATTAGAACCCAATAATTCATATGGATTGACCAGTCTACCTCTCCCCTTAGTGTATTGAGAAATATTCAATAATTAAGTCAAATATGATGCCTATATTATGTCGTAGATCCATGTTAAAACATATTAGGAGAAGTACTAGTACATATGTACAGATACCCGTACATCATGTGGTTGATAACTTTTAATCCCTTGTTTCTTGTAGCAATAACAGCTCACATAGGAAGAGGGGGCCATAATGAACACCTAAATGGAATCATGAATCTCGACCACCCATGGAAATCCAAATATGCATGCCTAGATGAGTGACATGACTGGAACCCCCCCTCATATAAGGGTATCAATCATGGGGATAGTACCAAGGGAATGATTGAACTATGATTAATATAATTCCTTCCATAACTAGGATACAAATGAAGTCTTATTGAGGAAAACGTTAAAATTTCTAGTACCCCAATTCCTCCACATATATCCTCTCCCAATATATTTACATACATGGGTTTAATGTGTTTTACGGTTTTTTATTAATAAAATAACCAGGATTTGTAGGTTGGATCAAAATTTCTAAATCCCCACCTTGGAATATTAATCTCCCCATTGTGTGGAAGAAAATTTCAATTTATCTGGATATACGGATACATGATATAAATAAGAGACCAATAATTTGGAAAATAGATGGTGGACCTTGGATACATATTAACGTATTCAATAATTGGACCCCCTTCCATTGTTCATCAATGAGATACTATTTTTTCATATAATTATACTTATCCTATAGTATTTTTGTAAGGGTAATTATTCATGTATCTAGAATAAGAATAGATTCAATAACATATCATAAATCAATAAGACCGTCCTTGAGTAGGAAACAGTCCACCCCATAAAGGTGTAATGAGTATGAACTCTGGTACTCTCGACCAATATGAGTCCTTAAGTTTCATTTGGTCTGAAACCATAGCTGACCACATTCATATGGAATTTAGTATCATATCTAGTTAGGGTAGAGGGAACCATTTCTAGTCTTTATTATGAATGAAAATGAACATATTTTATTTATTGTGAATGAAGGAAAACCCCGCATAATAAACCATTTGTCCTAATCAATCCTGTCTCAGCAAGGGTTTCCCTTATCATCTCGTATTGGTCTAACCCGAAATAGTGAACCCAATTTGAATCTATATAACAATAAAATGATAGAGTTATTATCCATTTATTCATTTCATTTTTATACCATACAGAAACAGAAATGTGGGACCTGATGTGAATCTCCCTAAATAAATCAATATGTTATAATTTTTTGGGAAATATCATTTTCAAACTATACACAAAATAATGGTGAACCTGATGAAAATCTATTTAACATAAAAATTATTAGATTATTATCTATCCATAAATTATTATTTCACACTATACACAAGTAGTAATGGTGAAACTGAAATGAATCTCTCTAGCAAGAGAGCCTCAACACAGTTGGTGAGGACTAGCTAGGTGCATTGAAGAGACCCAAGATCAAATCCGGGTGGAGGATTATTTCCAGGTACTGTAGAAGTATTTTATAAGGTATTGTAGCTGGAACTGTTCTATAATGTAGCATCCAAAACTATTCATCCATCTGGACCATCGGGCCACCAGTTTGGTCCTCGAGTCCAGCAAGGATTTTGAGCCACCCAAGGCCTTCAGAACAGTTGATTCTCAAGGCCTTCGAGCCACCATAAGGCCTTAGAGCCACCCCAAAGCCTTCATGGCACATGAATGAAGGACCCAACGACACTAAAAAAAGAAGAATCCCCAGAAGAGGATTCAGAGCAGGTGCAGTCACCAGAGCATACCCAAATGGATTGTCAGAATGAGAGAGTATGGCTATGCCGTCGGTACCAGCATGTGCTGGCACGTGTAGCCTAGCCAGATTGTTATGAAATGGTGGAGAGCTACTATGAAGATGCAGATGATGGGGAGGGGCAGTTCCTTGTAAATAGTCTGGTTGAATTTCTTAAGGCCTTCGGGTCATGTAATCTCTTAAGTCTACGGTCCATGTAATCTCTAAGCATACGGGGCTTGTAAGGGTTCCCCCTCATCCCTTGAAAGAGGGGTTATCATAAAATAAATAAAAATGAAGGCATTCTGACCATTCAGGGGGGAAATGAATCTATCTAATAAAATATCATTGGTTTTTATCCATCAAAACATTTTGGTTGCACACTATATGAAAACAAAATTGATTGAATAAATATGAATATCATATGAAATTGAATGATCAGTGAATCATGAATCAGGAAAGATTGTTTTCATCCCATATAAAAAAAAATTAGTAAGTGAGTCATAATCCAACAAGTTATCCTTTGTAACTAGGGTTATCAAAAAGATTGTCCATCCTCATTTTGAAAAGCCTAAACAAGAAGAATCACCGGATCGGGAATAACAGGAAAATAGTGTTAAACAAACATAAGTCATTCAATACATTATACTTATGATATTTCACTAATTGATGATTTGTTACATGATGGCTATGTGACTACATATTCTACGCTCATCACCAGCATACAAATCTGAGATGATATATTCTTCATAAAATTTTCATTCTAGTAAACCACATATAGCAGCAGCCCTTGTAGGTCTTAAAATGACCTCACCCACTCGATAGATCAATTATCAGGTTTTGAATTCCATGGTTCAGGTTTACCACCGATATGGTAGAACCCTGGCTCGAGATGCTTCACCGAGGTTCTCCATGCATGTAAACTGGTGCATCCACATTTCCCAAAGAAATCAATAGTTATGCTACTGGCACTCATCTCCATAACCAATAGCATAGTGTGCTTATCCCTATAGCATGGAAATATCTACCATCAATATCTAATGGTATAGGACCAATAATATAAATATTGATCCCTTTTAGTTTAGGGATCACTTAGGAAGGGCGTTGTTAACCAATATCATCAACACCTTCACACATGTACCAACCAGTCGCCCACTAAGGGTACCCCATGACACACTACCACCTATAACCCACATACATGGAAATTAATTAACGATCAACAAGAGATGAAGGCAATGAATATAATAGAGAGAGCGTATATCCCCAATCATATTGAAGAGGCATGTTGGCATTTTCTAGAATTAAATCGTAGGAATGATTATATCCCAACATTGTTGAAACATATATGTGGGCATATTTCTTCAGAAGACATGGGGGGATATACCTACCCCAATGTATGAATTCCATTAGAATTTTCCATTATCACAATGTGGGAAAAAGTTTTCACATATTCCATCTTCAATCTATGACATCTGATAGTGTATAATGGATATGGATAATATGAAGGCTTATATAACAACACAAACATTACTAAAATGACAATATATTTAATAAAAACTGAAGAACTCCATCCCCATATTATGTAACTATTGAAAATAAAGGTATTGGCAGACAATCCTATCCCTACATCCTTAACTACTCAACACTTTGAACACCACTAACATGTGGTTGCACTAGAGAAAGTACAAATTCCTTCACACATAAAGGTGGATTATCAACATATTCTAGTAAAGGGTGAGGTGCTAGACAAGGATGTAGTTCCCTTTCCAAATGGAGGTAACCTAGTGTAAGTGGCACATTCCATGGTACATGGTCACATCCCAATTGAAAAATTCCATGAGTGTATTCAAAAGGTCATGAATCGGGCACATATCACCATTACAGATATTTATCACCATGTTATAGGGGAAAATTCCTTAGAAAAAACTCATAATTCATTATGAAGTAGCCAATGACATACTATAAAAGGAATAAGATTGGTCTTATATCACCATTCTAGATTGGGATGAAAATGTGATAATAACACATGCCTTAGGAATGGCTCATATTTAAGTTAGGGAATATATCTAGAATTTTTCAGTAAATCAGGGAATCACATCCCATATTATTAATTTTTCTGATGAATATATGTTCCCACATCATTTAAAGGAAAATATAAAAGGACGATCATATTTCTTCTCCCATTATGGGGGTACATCACCGTATTCCAATGGGAAATTCACATTTATATCAGGTCCATATTCCTATTCTATCCAGGGATCACTAGGTGAGAGTGACACATGACTTGGGGAAGGATCATGTCCCTGCCATAAATAGTAGTGGCATATCGATGTGTCTTAGTATTTTGCTAATAATATGATCCCAAATGTGACTCAACAAGTGATAATGGAACATTACATGGTATAGAAACATACTCATACCAGTAATGTGAAATTTCATTGGTATATTTCTGTTTCTTCCTAGGAGTGGGATCATTCTCCTGGAGAATCAGACCATTATAAGAATGTTCCAGAAAACACTATGCCACATGTTCATATTCCCACAAAATCCAAAAATATAGGTATAAATATTATGACCACAATATATAGAATGAGGCATATTTCTTATTATTTCATTGAAAGTGTCCTCAATGTCACTCGAGACACATTCTCAAAAACCCAAGGGTCTTTCAACTATTTAATAGAAGTAGAAGATGATCATTAATGTGATAGTAATCATGGTGGTAATGTGGCGATGTATTTCATGGACTCTACTCCTGACATCCATTGTAGCTAGATTCCCAATGATGATATCTCCCATGTACATGTAAATCCCTTCATTTTCTAGACACAACTATAAATATAGTTGTAAAAAAATAGACGCATTTATATAGAGAGGTTCTTGAAACATTTGGGTTAATAACATATAGTTCCACATCAACATCAAGGTACAATACACTATCTTCGGTAAGAAACCTTTATAATAATAATCTATGGTCAGACCATATGGTGGTGTGTAGGTCTAGTGAATTATAGGCTGACATTAACATATGGAAATATTTATCTAGAAACAACCCACACATCATATTCAGGCCCCTCAATACTTTTAAACACGAGATTATAACTAAGATAGAAAAGGATTTCATGCCTTATATATGCCAAAATATGTTGTCTAATCATTAGAAACTAAATCTGAATAACCTCCCTTATGTAGGATAAGAGGGTAACATTTAGACCATTATGATACTCTATTTTCATATATACATGACTGATATCTCCATGGACCTGGATTCAAAACCAGAAAAGAACAGTTGAAATCTAAAACATACTTTCCTCCATTTCATCACAACTATTCAACAACTAATATCTAAAACCACATCATGATTCAATATTTCAGGATGTAGATATTATAGATCATTACACATTTCTACACTCCAAGAATAATAGATCTCATCAGATACAATGTCTGGAAATTTCATTGATTCTTGGGAATTCTAGGGTCCATGTAATGCTTAGTCGAATTAGACAATAAAATAGAATTTTACAACTTAAATGGTGCCTAGATATATTTAATGGAGAGAAAGTATATCCAAAATTATTTTAAATTGTGACCTCCAACAAATAAAAATTTATTTTTAGGCACATGGACCAAATTTATCATCACCCAGACAATATTCTGTGAAGAATGGTTCTCATCATGGGACTCCACAGATCCAAACTCCAATGTGAAAATAGTTGAGCCACATAATATTATTTGTAGTAGTGGCCCCTATATCATCCGTCTTAGAGCAGACCCTGCTCACCGTGCTAGAGAAATATCTATAACACCTTCTCCCCACAGATCATCAATGCCAAATGGGATTCAGGAAATATTGGAAGAAGTCAAAAAAAACACCATCACACAGGGCTAGAGAAATTTGTATCTCAATCACCAACTATAGTTTCTTCATCCCCAAAAATAGTCCTTTGGATATTAATTGTTATTCCAGGCCAACCACCCCTACTAGGATATGTGAATTTATATTTTCATATCCATCTATGGAATAAACAAATCCACAACTAGAATCATTGGATCCTGAATAAAATTAACAATCAATGAAAATGTCTCCCCTGGATAACCCCATCCTATAAGGCAGGGGGACCGTTCTTCACCAACATCATCATATAGATAATCAGCCTTGGGTAGGATGGGAGGAAAAAATCAACCATAAATGTCCCAAAGATTCTCCCACCATTACTCGATATAACTATGTGAATATAATCACAATTCACATGGTGGACATCGTGGACAAGTAAACAAATATTGATGGCCGCAACACTGAAAATATACCCTAGGAGGAAGGTGATTTAGATGCACCAAATATAGCTGCATGTACCCAGATCTAAATAAGTCATTAGAAAATGGAACCTAAAAATTTGAATTTTACACCTCCATATGAGTAAGCTACCAAATAAAAAGGGTTTGGTATAATTACATCCCAATCACTTGATCAAATAGTCGAGGTTATCTCCATGTAGGAGTATTTCTCAAAATATGAGAGTGATATAAAATCTCTCTGATATCTCAAAAAGGAGATTATCATGGGAAATATTCCCAATGGTTATTGTCTTTAGGTAGAGATGCATGTTTTCCATTTATAGTTGATCCTCCAGAAATAGTAGAATCTGTGAATTAGGTTGGATCTCTCACTTTGTAGCTAGTCTACAGAAATGAGGAAGTTTGAAATTATCATGAATTCCCTTCATTTGTGATGAAAACCTCTACCTCCTCAGAAAAATCATTCAGTATTGGGTTTAATCAAAAATTAGTATGTGATAAAGAGTGGGACACCTCATCAACTACCATGCACATCTTGAAAATGGGAGATGGGTCAAAAATAATTTCCATTCGATTTTGTTATTTTTTTTGAGTCCCTAGAAACTCTAATAGAAGCCTCAAAAGGGATATTCTCAACATTGCAGCATTATAGAATGATATATCCTGAATAGTTAGATGATACTATTCTGCTTCCCAATTTTAAAAATCCTACTTCAATTATTTCTGAGTGTGTATTTGACCTAGAATAAAATGTCAAACAGTTCATATCATAATGTTTCCCAATTATGGGCCCTTGAGAACAATATTAGTTGAAAGATATGAGGTGTTTTGTATTTTATCTGACAGGGACAACCATTGTGTTGTATAAAAACCTTCTAGAAGTATTCGTTTCTTTATAGGAAGACTTCCTTCATAATATACTTTAACAATGTATTTCTATATTGATGAAGATGTGGATCTTATAACATACAAACTACAAGATACATTAAAATGAGATGGAATATTACTTCAAAGAAATATGTTACGGTTCAACCTATTCACTCAACATCACTATCCCACGAGAGAAAATATTGGAACACTAAGCAAAAAATATCCAAAAAGATTTTTCTAATCCTCTGAATTGAATTAATTATCAAGGTGGGGTCCATGATTTCATTTTAATGACACAACATTTCGGAGACACCATTCCTTAAACCCAATCTGATCCCCTGACTCATGCACATGTTACTTGGGAAAAGGAATGATATAGTAGATGATAAAGCCATCACTCTCAATCCAATATCGGCACCTATCAAAGCACACTAAAAGGTCCCAAACCACCTTGAGAATTTTGTGGAGTGGTTAAAACCACAAAATCATCACAGTGAGAAGAATAGACAAATCAAGGTATCATGGGATTTAAAAAAAGGATGAACAGATATTACTCTATCTAAAATGGACATGTCACTCGTTATTTATTATCAACATATGATAATAACATAGTCATGCAGCCACTGCCTTGGATGCCTGATGAGGTCAACATCACTGATAGTTTTGATTACCTCTCTTTCCACATAAGGTTGGGTCATAATAAGATGGATTAATTTATAATAAAAGACTTCCAGCAAGGATTAGTCAATTCTGGAAAATTAGTCTTATATAAATCCTCAATGCATGTGGATTTCATAACCGCATTCCCGTTAGAAGATGATACTGATTGGAAGAAACATTCGACTAGGTATTCAGAAAAGTTTGATAACTAGATGACTCAAAAAATAGTTGAACGAGCTCCTGAAACATAGAGGGAACAATTGATCATTCCCATAATAGCTCCACCTCCCATGATAAAACATCAAATATACGTTCCAATGGGGATCCTAATCATCAGAAGTAGGATACAATAGAAGAGGATGAGTCGTATTCGATTCTATCACAAGTTGTAACCCTTATTGACATAATTCCTGCAACATCCACAACATGGGAACCTCCACACCAAATGGAACTCTCATCTGATGAAGATATCATATTTTTTTTTCCAATGATGTAAACATGGTAGAAACCCTATATGATGATGAATATTTCCTAGAATAGATGTTTTGCACACAAAACCAATGAACAAAAGGCCACATGCACTAGAACCAAGGATACATGGGAAAATGTTGATATGGTTGAACCAATATTATTGTCATATCCACATTGAAAATATATATGTTGATGATACCTATTGGGAATCACACCATCATTCTCAAAAGAGTCATAGTGTATTCCTAGAACCCTCTTTGACCCTCATGCACCTAATTATACTGATGGATCACCTAGTGATGGTTTAATCACCCAATGAACCCATATAGTGGGGAATCCCAGCAGTGGTCACACTACAAGAGGATGATTCCCCCACAACCTCTGCACAAGAAACATGACCATATCCCTCATGTTCCTCTACTCCTAATCCTCAAATCCTGGAGAAACCTCACATTTTTAAAATCTGACCTTTGGAACAATAGTACAATATTATAAATTAGTTTTCAGTGGTCCCATACATGATCACAACTATCAATGCGATCTATCATTCAAAATAACTCATGCAAGTTCTTTTTGAATCCCTCTGATGTCCACATGTATTTGAAATCGATATCTCTATAACCGATGATTATCAAGTAGAGTAAATTCCCTCATAATGTCATGATTCCATCTCATTAATTGAACAAGAACATGAAATGGTCATCCAATGAAATATCAAGAACCCTTATTTTTAGGAATGGATCAATAATGAAAATTCATAGAGGGATTTGATTGTTAATTGTTTTTGAGATCAACCTCATTCAGTCACGAACCATACAAAATTTGGGATCTGGAGAAAGGGATTTGTCTCTCATTAGGTTGAACATTCAAGGGTATGATAAGAATGAGAAAATACCTATTAGGAATATCATTACTGAATCTTATTTTGGGGATCTATCATGAGATGATGAGTTTATGGTTATCCACCTAGACTCTGCATACAATGAATATCCTAGAAGTCCATAGATCAAAAGAAAACTCGTGGTGCTTTCAACATTCCATCTATTTTTGAATTACCTCATTGATGTAAAGGATAACAAACTTCATGTTCATATTACCTCCATGGATTATTTTGGAAGAACATATATTGATGAATATATCTATAAAAGGGGAAGCAAGAAACCAATCATAGATAATGATACACTTGTTGCAGTCCCCAATGGCATGGAGACCTCTCCTATCAATCCCTAGAGTATGATCAACAATGACTATGTGCTCCACATATATTAATTCAAGTTAATAGGCTTGACCCCAGTGATTCAATCTCTTTCTGGTTTAAGGGAAAACATAAAATACAATCATCAATTATGTCTCTCTATAATGACTCAAGCATTATAGGGTGACAATGTCTATTATTTTGGTCTCTCTCACCCCGATGGGGATGATGATGACCCTAAATTTCTAACATCATCTATATATGTCTCCACATACTCAAAGATGGACGAATAAGAGGATAACTTCAGCAACACCCCTTCTATATTTTAAGAAGGTGTGTCCACCACCATCGACGAGCTCAATAAAATAAATCCAGGAATATAAGAATACATTTGACCTACTCTTTTTATTACAATCATGAAACTCTACGAGCTAGATATTTATATCACATTTTGAAAACATAATCAATATGTGTTTTCATGGAACTATATAGAAATGCACAGACTGGGTCAAGTTGTTTCTATGCACCCTATCATACTATCCTATGAAAATATAGGCTATAGGAAGAATTCAAGTAGGATGCACCCATATCATTCCACCTATGTAGAGGAACAATTTGAAAAAATGATCGTATCCATTATTGTTCGATATGTAAAATACCTAATACATCATTTCAACATCATACCTATCAAAAAGAAGTATGATCAGATTTGGGGCATCATTGACATAAAATACCTTTATTATAACTAAACAAAGTATGATTTCCCATTTCTAATCACATAAATATTGATTGATATATTTGATGGCTTCCAAGAACCTTCAATCATGGATAGGTTTTTAGGGTATAATCAGATAAATATGGCCCATGAAGATGAAGATTCCACTGCCTTCAGAGTTCACTAGGGGATGTTTTTCTATCATATATTTCCCTTCAAGTTGATGAATGATGGAACCACATATCAACACAAAATACATCATATCATTAATCCATTATTTTTAATGTTATTTTAATGTTTCATTGATGACCTAATACACACTTTTGGGGTTAAATCAGGGAAATTTATTGGTTTGAGTTATGAAATTGAGACATCTAGGTCGACCAAGAGAATACCAGCACAATTTTGGAAATTTCAACCCAAGAAATATCAAATAATTTTGGGGCTCCATAGTCACCTCACCTACATTGTATAATATATTTCAATCATGGTTGATAAATCTCTCCCCATCACTAGGATAATGAAAATTAGAATCACCAAAAAATGAGAAAATTATTTCAACGAATCAATAGAATGTATCATGTAGTAATTTTCACATAGTTCTAATGCCTCTAGTAGATGATAGACTACTCTTATTTTATGTGGGCACCATGGAACACACATCTGGAACCATCCCCCACATAGATAAAATGATGTTGGGAGTGAGAAAAATATCTACTAACTCTTCATAATGATACTAGGTACTATGTCTTGATACTCTGATTTCAAGAATAACCACATATCACTTATCTTCACAGCGAGGAAGATATGGAAATACATACAGTACCACAATGTCCATCTTGTCTATCATATCAATCTTATGATGTAAATACTTGTTTTTCCATACTTTACTAGGTTCCTAGTTTGATGGGTGGTCAATCTATAGTAATACAACATTCAGTGTGTATCCCAGAAATCAGTGTATAGGAGTCCCCTTTAGGATTTAATTATAGAGGATCCTACATAAGAAAATACAACGGCATATACTTAGATTTTCGGTGAGGATGCCTTTTATTCCCATTAAATTCCCCAAATGAAATATATGTATTTTTTGGTGCATACCGATGTCTTATCAGAAAATAATGGAAAACAATAAGCTCAATTGTGTTTCCATAGGGGTTGTATACGTCTCTCTAGAAATGGAATTTTTTCCCAGCTATTTTTCACTATTAGAAGGCTACACAAATATTTTTTTCGTGTAAGAAGTTCTCATTACTAGCTTGGAACTAGCCATATATATGCAAATGTGATATCTAAATATCAAAGGGGAATTAGATCCAGTGATATAGAATATTAATGGATAATATGACATAAAAAATGAATAAAAATCCCCTTTCACTTTCTACATCATGGGACTAATGAAATTGTTCCCTTTTAAGGACACATTTAATCATGCTTCCCAATCACATAATGGTCACGTTGATTCACTATCCAATGAAGCTACTATCCTAGATGACCCATGTTAGGAAGAACCAATCATCCATCTCACACATTGAAGAATGGACTCAATGATATTAATTTTTTATGTGGAAGAAATAAATTTGGTCATCATCTCCTCAGAGTGTAATAATCCAATGTAGAATTTAGGATGAAATAATTAAATAACCGATAATCTTGGAAATTTAATTCTCTCAATTGAATGATACATAAGGGAACAGAATCTGTTCTTTGTGGTGAATTTCAACTGGTATGGTTGTCCAAATTAGAATAATACCCTCTATAAGGACGGAATTAAATGAATCATCCACATATTCATAACATAAGAAGATATTTCCCCCATTGTGTAAGAAGTCCATGTTAGCTCGTGTCTCTCCCATAAATCTAGAACCAAGATCTCCCAAAAAATTAGAAGGTTGGTTTAATATAGTAATACCTTGATACAAGACGATGTGGAATTCTTTAAGAAATTTTATGCATGCCAAATCCATTAAAACATCATCCATAAACCCCCATAGCTACTATATATAGCTAAATATACCAAGATATTATTCGTTTCGGGTATGGATGTCATTGTTCTATATTCACAATCATCATATAAGTAGTATAAGTACATCCTCACTTCCACTGAATTATTTTATAAATGGGATGATGATACACCACTCACGGATGATAGGGTGAAGAACGTCATCAACATTGTTAATTCCCCTATGAACCTCAGGTTCAGGGTGCCTCACATAATAATGATGGACTACAACAACCTAATTTATTCTATAGAGTTAAAGAAGGTCTACATAGTATAAAACAACACATGCAAACACTAATTTATCAATCATGAAATGTAAAATGGACCGATAGATAACTTCAATAAGACTCTATCAAATATACTGCAATAAATGGTTAACAATGAAAATAAGTCTTTTAGGAAAAAATCCACCATTTTTATGGGCCTACAGTACTACCATTCTCACTTCTAGACATAAAAATCCATTTTCATTGGTGTACATGACCAAAGGATGTTTTATCTATATATGACATGCTTATCTCACTCCCAATTTCCATTTGAAGACAAATCATATATTATGAGTAATTAAAAATCACCTTGATGAATTGACGTGACTCGATGAGAATAGGATGCTAACACTGTACAACATTGACATTTATCCAAAATCAGATTGGTTGAGACTTCAATGAAAAGGATCAGCACTATTCATTCCTCCCAAGAGAACTGGCACTAGAGCACAGAACTATAATTATACCAAGCCAGAATCTCTATAAGTAGGAACCGAAATGGGATGGACCTTACACCATAAATATGGTATATCACAATGGGCCTTACTCATTTGACAATATTTATGGGGAGCATGTCAAGACCCCCCCCACTAATGTTAAGTTTATAAAGAAATAGTTTTCATAGATTCCCCCACATGATGAGAATCCACATTAGTTTCAGTCCTTATATTCATCCTAGTTACATTATGCTAAACTATACAAGGTCTTCTTTGTCGCATTACATTAAACTACATGGTATATTATCTTTCCAAATGTAATTAAAATATCTGGGTTTCCTTGAACCATGTGAGGCCTGATTATCATTTCAATGAGATATATTGGTACACTTCAATCTTATATATTGTTCAAGCCACCACATGATGAATAACACCCATGTACTATCCTTAATTATCTCTACATATTGAGAGGATCACTTTTCATTCATTGATTCTCACACTATGGATAAATCACGCGATCTTAAGAATTTTAGTATGGCTTTCCGCAAAGAAAAGTCAAGGAACCTTGTGATAGGCCCATCATGGTCCATAATTAATGAACATAAAATTAATACCATGAATCCTCACAACATGACAACAAAATGAATATTTTTTGTCCCTTACAAGACAAATAACTGTAAATTCATGTTGACCTCACCAGTGAGGACCACCATTGCTGGTGTTGATTTTTTACCAAATATAAATTCAAGAAGAAAGTGTGGATTTATTCATGACATCAAATGATACAGGTAGATGCCTAAATATTAAATCATGGGTCTAGTCATGATAAATGTTAAAATGAACCCTCTCTATATATAGTCTAGAAATACATAGGAAGGTCAATATTAAATTATTCAGTGTGGAATGATTCTCATTTTAATGATGAATGAAGTCACAACCAGACATCCACCCTTGAGTCCAACTTCAACATTATTTTCTTTCACATAATCTCAACTTCTTCCATACCACTTTAAGTTATACTTCATGGCCATTCAAAAACTACATGTGGACTGATTACTATCATAATAAGATACATAAAGGTGCCTAGATCTCCAATCCTGGATACATATATAACATTAAACCAAAATAAATCCAACATCCACGTACATGTTAGATCTGTGTAGAGTGTTTCCTATTTTAGAACTATTAATAGATTGAATCCTAACATCACATGATACGTAGTGACACCTGAATCTTAATTCCTAGGAATATCCTTGAAAACCACTAAAAATATATATACACCTGAAGCTGCATAGGGAACTAGGTCATACAATCTCACTCATCCTACATATGATTTAGATCAATGCACGAACTACTTTGACATATAATATCCTCGAACAATTTTTCACATTGGTTCCCACATCAATACTATATGATGTTAAACTTCATTTAAGTACGCCCTTACGACTTGATATTAAACTACATGAATGTATGTCCTTCTAGTAAGATATTAAATTGCATGGAATTATATTCGTACTATAATACATTAAACTTCATGGAAAACATCCTTACAATATGAAAAAACTACCGATAATACATCCCTACTATATGAAAGTAAACATTACATAATATTTTCCAGTTTTCAACTTCTATCAAGGGAAAATAAGAGCCTTACCCTAGTCAACAAGAGTAAGGGGTGCATCCATTATATTATAAATCTCCCCTATCATTAAGTCATACATCATGTCCTGAGCACATCAGGTTTCCATAAATATTGTATGGCCCTTCAAAATGATAACTAAATTCAAGGGACCCTTTTCATGACTATGGGTGTATGTCTACAGCTCCTGCATATGTGCCTATGGTACCCAAAAAATTGTATCAACCTAAATAAGGGACATTCTGATCCTTCTTAGCCCTAACATCACTATAGGTAAACTCAAAACCCTAGTTTGATATGATCCTCTCATAGTATGATTGTACCATAACATCACTCATTAAATGAGAACCTCAATACACGAAGTTCAATATGTTGATCTTCCGATCGGAATGATGATGGGGTCCTCCTAAAAATGGGTATCCTAATTTTCACTTGTTGTATTATCCAACATATGAGGCCCATGTCTTTTTGGACAAAAAACTACATGCACATTTTTCAATGTAGTATGATATAAAACACTAGTGAATAAGGGTTCTAATCCAATGACCATAAATGTTTGTTGAATGATACACAATGTTATTTTTGGATGGGACCCAATAAATGGACTCTTAAAAAAATTCAAGTGTTCACTCAATAAATTCATCACCATTTGAGTTTTGGAAATATGAGGGCACAAATAAAAAATCCATAAATATCATATGGCATACTCAACAACACTTGTAAAAGTCATGCTACACTGACTAGAACCCATAGTTTAAGAAAAATATAGGGAAATGATTCAAAACATATCCTCACCAAGAGAATATATTTTCTATGTGACAGAATAACTTTTATGCTTCTAAATCCTTTCTTAAATATTACACTTCAAAAAAATTACACAAAAGGATTTGGGTGTCTCAAATCACCATGACCGTCCACGTCCCCTGGATATGATACCTATCTTCATGGGACCCATTAATTTATTATGAATACATTCCCATTGATCTTTCATAAATTCCTATGGTCTTTAAACAAATGTGTCACTCTAAAAAGACTCCTTTCTAATCATTTCCCCCTAACATCACTCCAATACAACTGAATAGACTAGTGTGATATGAATCTCACCCCTTATTCTAACCTAAGAACATCTGGTCGTGATTTAAAATCCCTAAAAAAACTATCCATCTGGATTCAACACCCTTGACACTACATCGTCTTGTTTCATGAAATTTCTCCATTCTGGATGTTTGTTATCCATTATGGATCAACTAATGGCCCACACCTCATTATTTGAAACCATAGGGCATAGGGATTTGGAATCACAATAAGGTGTTGGATATTCATAGGCTGCCAAAGAAATTATTATATATACTTCCACCCAATACCCAACCTCATCATCTGGATGTTTAAGTCATAAAAAATATTTCATAGTCCTTGTAAAGGATTGATGATAATATTTTTTTTCAACAAGATACCAAAACACTAGGGATTGGTCCCACAATCTAATGGCATATATTTTTTTCTTGAAAGGAGCTCTATTCCATGTGTTCCCTATTAACATGGCGGTAGAACATTGCAGATTAGAATGTCATGGGACATACATAAAATTTCTTCTCTATATCGTATACAAATATTCCAAAATTTCTGTTACGATTCACATCACTAATATACAAGCTATTATGGTTGACCACAAATTCCATGTATTTTAACCTCAAGCCAATATTTCTTCCATAAATCATCTATATCCCCAGGAATAGATACCTGAGTTCAAGGTCCCTTTGATTGACTATTCATGTATTCCTATGGCTCTTGCATATGTTCCTATTATAGTCAACCAAATGCATCACTTAGTAAAAGGTATTTTGGATCCTTGTGAGCCATCGCAACACCACAACATAACCAAACACACTAGTGATTTTTGGGTCATTCCTAGAATTTCTAAATCATATTCTATGATCATTGATCAGGTTTATGATAATAGACCGTAAAAAAAAGAAATATAAGTCCCACGCTAAAATACCACAAGCTAATAAAATATCAGGATTGAGAAAAGGGATCATATTATAAAATAATATAAGGTTAGTGGTAAAATACCCTAAACTAAATAAATATCATGTACATGGCAATAAACTCTAAAATAAAGAAATATCATGTTCGAGATAAACGGCCATAAACTAATGCAATATCGGATACGAGATAAATGTCCCTAAACTAAAACAAGAAATGGTTTGAGCTAAAATAACCTAAAACCAAATCAATACTACATTCGATCTATAATACCATGAACTATATATATATCTATGATGTTCTTACTAAATGACTATAAAAAATTAAACAATATTGATTTATCCTAAAAATGAGGAGAAAATCCTACAAGTCCCACCATATGGACCAAAAATTTAGGCTACCCTGGTAAAGAAAAATAAAATTGGAAAAGAAATAGATCCCTAACTCTTGAACATATATTTTTCCTAATTTTCATTTTGATAAAAAATACATCTTAAGATAACTGGAGCATATTTATCATTATGGAATGACTTGCTGGTAAGGTTTCATGAATACAACCCAAAAAATCTATTGTTATTTAAATTATCAAACATTGACATTTAGGTTTTCATGATTTTATGTAATGGATGGTCATAACAGGTGATTCTCATAATTTCATAGAAACAAAATGTCATTCATATAATGGATAATAATAAAACTGGTTAGTAATTGAGAAAAACAATGAATGTTAACTCATATTCAGTTTAAAAAAGGGGAGAATCAACATATTATAGATTCTCAATGATGACTTATAAAAAATTGGATGCACTATAATGGTTGAATAGTCGTAATAGTCAGTCAGCCACACTTTCAAGCTCAAAAGTGTCTGCAGAGAAGCATCAATTGAATTTTAGAGTACTAATCTCCCAACAACTTCCACTTCTGGCCCAAGATGGTGATTCTCGAACAATGTAGTTAAAACGTTGAGTCACTTATAAGTAGTATCATATATGAATGATGATATTGAAAGCTCATACCTCATATAAGAAATGATCACCTTAAATCTTCATATCCTCACATTCTATGCATCCTTATTAGTGTGCTGTTCATATATCAATTGAAAACCCTTATTCAATGCCTCTGATGACTCCTTACATATTTTCAACAACAGAAGCCTCATCTGAAAAATCTTGAACATTCCTATAGTTATGGATAAATTTCTATGAGTCAAGATGTTTGAATCATGATATTATAAAATGGAATTTTATGAAAATAACCAATCTTTTTGTAATGTAATAACTAATGGAGGTTGTCCTGTTGGTCATGAAATGGTTTCAAGGGATTCTCAATTATAGTGGAATGAATCTATTTCTAGGTCATCATATGTAGTATCTTATCCTCTATAACTTATGAATAAGGAATTGTAGGTGGAGGAGTAACTAGTTGGGCTTGTTGGATTATGGGAGAAGAAGCCTCATATGATCTACTCTTGATAGTTGTATCATCCATATCTTGTGATGGAGGACTAACCTATTCAACATAATAGGACCCACTATCATGGTTGTCATCACGAGAAAGAGGCATCTTCCTTGACGCCTCTCCCAAATCAACAATGAATTCCATATTCTCCATAGACAGAGGGGTTGTTTAGAAAAAAAGAATATCCACATGATGGATCATCTGTCCTAGAAAACCTTCCCGATATACTGCAACCTATGATCAGGAATAATAATGGCTAAAGAATAAGAGGTAATTAGAAGATGAATGTGTCATCCCATCCTCAGAATCTTCTTGTGCCATAATCAATTGAAACTGACAGATAACACTGGTTTGTCATTATCATCGTATGCTACCTAATGGAAGAGGGGAAACAAATTGGAATTATTATAACTAAAAAATATAATTAATAGTTTTTTTAAGTCTTGTACATTATTAATTCATTCCC
This sequence comes from Viscum album, assembly GCA_963277665.1. NCBI lineage: Eukaryota > Viridiplantae > Streptophyta > Magnoliopsida > Santalales > Viscaceae > Viscum > Viscum album. Next base: position 1,258,103,843 of record OY728148.1, read on the forward strand.
CATGGCTGTAAGATCCCCATCCAAAAAATAAGATTGTATAAGACCTCTCATTAAGAGAACTAATAATATTTTCAAAAACCATCCTAGTCAGTGCATGATAGGGGTGAAATAGAAGCTATCATATTGGATCGATGCATACATAACCTCAAAAGGATTAGCATCATGGTCTTAATCACATATATAATTAGTAGTTTGGTATGGGATATGACATCTGGGATTCAAGTAGAATTATAGTATTCATATCAATTAATCTTCTCCCCAATCAAGCAAAAAAAATTGGAGAGGAGAACTTATCCTTTAAGGGATACCTCCTTGCTGAATATGCCCATGAACTAGTAAATAAATGTGAGGAATGACATTTGAATATTAAGTCACATTCCTTCTGTTAATGGTTCTACCTTCACCAACATGCTGATGTGGATCACTGAATGCACATTTCCAGCAAGAAAAAGAATACATTAAAAAAGGCCATGAAACATGTCCACACAAGTTTTGGGGAGATACTTGTGTTTACATAGTGTCCCCATGATGTATAATTTCCATCACCCTTGATACCCCAATATGATACATCATTATCAAAATCCTATTGAGAAAGGAACTAATGTGGGAGTATGGATGTTGGCATGACACCAAAACCACCGATAAAAATATTAATCAGATCTATGAATTAAATAATTTGGCACCTCATCATCTCTTTCCCCAGTCCCTCCTTCACAATTTTATGAATTTACTTCTTCTAAATGGGAGTTTGTGAAGGATCAACACAGAAATCTGTTGTAGGTAGAATCTCATCATACATCTTTCCAAGAGGGGAAATCCAACCCATTTGGTAGATGTTGTACATACTAATGAAAGAATTACCTAGTGACATAAAGAATGTTTTTGTCCCTAGAAACCAAGGAAGGATCATTTATTAAAGGAGATCAGGCTAGAGGTAGATGATAAATTAAGATATCCATATAGATTAAATAATATGAACACTTTATAAATGATATAAAAACTCCATGATTATTTGTCTAACCTAGAGTGACCACACCCATTCATCAAAAAAATAACATGTAGATGAATATTTCATTACTAACTCAAAACACATCATGAGTAGTTCAAAGAGGATCCAAAATATTTGAATGGATCTGAGCGATGGGATGATGTGAAATGTAAGAACCATTCATAACTGAAAGTGGTTTTTTAAATATATAATAAAACTCCACGGACTGATCTATGGCTAGTTGACCAACTGTAGAAATCATAATTTCAACATAGTCTAGATAATTTGGCACCTAGAATGATAGAAGAATAGAGACTGGATGATTTTTTTGCATTTTCTTGTAAATTGAACCCATAGAGGAGAATTTGATAAGATATTGGAAAATTATAAATCATGAATTGGAGGAACCTATTTAGATTCTCATTAGTATTATACACATAAAATCAAGAATCAAAACTGTGATTCCTTGAAATCATAGCCTTTTGATTGACCACAGATGAGAATCATTTAAGTGAATTATATTCCACATGAACAAGAGAAACTGGAATATGATAGAGAGATGAAAAAAAATATAGTTAATAAAAGGACATAATAAAAAGTCAATATCATATTAATTTCATGAATTATCATGGGGTTAAAAAATATCATAAAGAGTTCATGAAATGGATATATTTTAAAGGGATCATGGTTTGAATAACCCCATATGGAATCACACAATCACTTGACCCCTTTAGAGACTCATGGTCACATGACATTGGCATGGTCACCAAAACAAAATGGTAATCAATATATCATATGAACAAGATAAAATAACCCATGAAACCCTAAAGACAATATCATTCATCATGGAAAAGGATCAATGAAATTTTGGGAATATGTTTCATATATGGATTGAGCACGCAGCTGAGAAAAAGTTTTATTGTAAAAGAGTACATGCAAATTGGGCTATTGGAAAAGGCTTACAATCAAATCTCATGATAAGGACTCATGGAATATTATTTCTGTGGATACAAGTGATAGAGGCAAGGTTATACCTCTTTAATGTATGACTAGTTAATGAAAATAATATCCCTCCACCACACTATATATTGGAAATCAATCATAATACCCAGCTTTACTTGGTAGAACAAATGTCATTTGAGATGATAATTCATGACTTATCCAAAGACTTAATAAGGCATTTACATTCCTAAGAACGAAGACCACACCCCCAAAGAAATTCCTATAAATGAGGGGATTTTTTCTATTCCTTCCAAATTAAAATCATCAAACTCAAAAAGAAAGAAATTCCTAGATATGGTTATTATTCACCCCAAAAAAAGAAAAAGACTTATAATGTGGAAAAATCTCCTAGATTGTATATAAATATTAATCAATTATGGTCAAATGAACATTTTATTGTATCATGGATAAACCATGTGATGTGCATAACCAGTGATGCATCTCCTTAACACAACTCAATAATCCCCTTTACTGTTGAAATGATTGCTTCAACTTCTAGTTGTCAGGCAGAAACTGATAGACAAGGTCCCCTAGGCCACACAGTTTTTAATCAATGAGCACATGTTAACCCATCTGGAAATCCTTCAGAAATAAGAAGAACATATCCAAAAGGATGAGGCCTCTTATGGTTGTAAAACTTACATAATGGGTAATTGATATTGATAATGGTTTTTCTATGTAATGTTCATTTAATGTTTTGAAACCCACGAGACGTTATATAATAAAGCAATGGAAATAAAAGGGGAGGATCTGAAAACCACTAAGGGATATAAAATAAAAGAGATGTGCCCCTATATGTATCAATGATTACATGGGTCTCTAGTGACGTATACACTTAATCTTAGGAAAGACATTATATATTCCATTATTGTCATGTGATGGCCTCATGTATGTCCAGGAAATGTCACACCCACCTTGTCTCCAAAAGTATAGGATGCTAGATTTTTCCATGAAATGATGGTGTACTATCATAGGAACTACTATAGGTGTAACACACATCACATAGAGATATGGTATTTGTATCTGACAATACTCACTCAACCTCACAACCCCCCCAGCAATTATAAAATAAAAAAGTAAAAAATTGAGAAGGCTATTGAAGCCTCTTGAGATTGTAAAAATTTTATGACAAAATAAGGTTTTCTGAAACATATACTCATGAGGCCCATAAAATGTCACCCAAATATCATGAAGGACCCTTGAAAAGCTTCCATTGTATCACAAAATTCCTTAAGAAGTAACCTCAGATCATGAGAAGACCTTTCAACAGGGACTTAGATCTCACAAAGGCCCATGAAAATTTTAATATGAATCAAGTAAGTCCTTCCACATACCCACATAATACAGTTATTCTTCATTAATTAGAAATAATCCAATAAAATATAGATTTATGTGATGGACCCATGGTCACAAAAACGAGTACATGTATTTAGAGCAATCCATGATAGAGAATTTTGAATATACATGGTGCCAGGTCCCTTTGTTGACATTAGCACAGATTCATGGAAGATGTCCCCTAAAAATCATTAATAAACAAGTTTATATAAGTATATAAATCCAACCCCAAATATAATGAATGAAAATGGGTAGAACGAAGAACTCCTATAACCTCACACTGGTGTCTGATGAAATTTATTTGATCAGTGGATCTCATTACCATCTGGTTCCTCATTAGGTGAGATACCAAAGAACAATTCAAGAGATCATGTAAAATTCATAGGAACATTGTTTAATTACTTACAGATCATATGTGGGAATTATAGAAGAAGTCATGATGATCATCCCAAAGAACTGCTAGATCGTACGAGACATAAAATTATTTTACCCTGAATAAATTTAAGGCATTATAAATATAAGGGATAACAAAAATCTAATGGTTGAAAAATTAGACAAAAACATGTTCAATGAACCTCTTGTGCATTGTGAAAGGAATTCATGGAACATGAAAACAACATTACATGTCACTTATATCATGGGATTCTCATTAATCATCATATTTCGGTCATGAAAAATCCTACGGAAATATTAATGAAAGTCTTACAATTCTCATGGGAACTCCATATTATTTTTGAGAATCCATTTGGGATCATCACTTGAAATATGAATTTTCCTTTAGATATATTTCCTAACAAATGTAATTTCATATTCTCATATTAGCTTGGTATCAAGGTGAACCATCTAAATGTCAACTGCCTATCAAGCCTCCCACCAAGCATGCCTTCCAGGTCTTGTGATGTCGTTTAAACGAGTCAACCAATACATATGACACCCTCCAAGATAGGTTAAACATATTCATGAAATTCCCTCTATATGTGTAATCCATATCTTATGGTGACACCGATGAAATTTAACTAAATCATGCTACACAATATAGAGAATCTAGACAAGTATTCTAATGGGTTCCAGGTCCAACCACATACGTCTTTCAATGTCCTCCAAAAAAGGAAACACTAATAATGAGACAAACCCTTAGACATCCCATCCCAAAAATTCATTATCCAATGGATTAGTCAAATGGATTACATGATTTCTTGTTAACATCTCAAAAAGAAATTTTCCATTATATTAGGCATACAACGAAGGCATTCTGAGGGGATAATCAATGCATAAAAGGTGGAAAATCATGAACAATCCAATAGGGAATCCTAGGGATTGATAAAATAGTCAACCCATAGTGTTTAATACCCAACCATATGGAAACATATATGTATAATCCCAAACTACCAGCGTAGTAGGATATTCCTTGAATATTGTGAAATGATGGTGTGTAAGCCCCATAAATGAGAACTATAATAGCTCTAATTCCAACAATAACCAAGATACATTAGATGATTTCTTATGTTTCAACTCTGAATACAAATGGGAATCCACATCAGGGTAATGTTATCCTAGTCGCCAAAATTTAGACCATTTAGACCCAATAATTCCCATGGGATGATCATCTTTCTCCATCCACTAGTTGAACGAGAACATCCTGAATTCTAGGAACACCAAATCTGTCAATATACAGGATATTATAGATGACTTCAGGTGGACCGATCTCAAATAAGCACTCGTTTCCATGTAATTCCAATGTCTCGAATTGTTCAGCCTTCTAGACCTGAGAGTTCTCATGGGATGGCCAATCTATCTCATCTCTCACTATACTGATAAATTAATCAAACAACTATGAATCTAATTACATCCATAATTAGGATATTTAGGACTATTATTTAAATCCAATGACCCATGTTAAAAAATTCCAGGATATAACCCAGTACATCACTCTCCACACCTATAGGTTATGAGGTTGATCACTTTTCATCCCTTGTTTTTCACAATGAGCATAGATAATGGGGGCTTAGGTAGCCACAATGAACACCTCATTAGAATCATGAATATCCACAAGGCTTGGGAAAATCCTATACATATGCCATGATGAGTGAAACGATATGAACACCCTTTACATAAGGGTATCTTCTTTGGGGTCATCCCCAAGGGCATGCTCAAACAATGATAACTCTAATTCCTTTAATTAAAAAGATATATAGGATGTATCTTCAAGGAATGAGTTTAAATATCCAATGCCTCAATGCCTGAACATATTTCCTTTCCACATTATTTTTAACTACACTGTTTAGTGAAGTATGTGAGGTTTGATTCCTACAATTAATAGGAAACATAGGTAGCCACATAATGGAACAACCACCTCATCAAAATAAAACACCACCTACCTCCATGGAAGCATATTTTGATGCATCTAGTTATATGATTTCTACATATAATGAATCTACCCATCATTAATGAGATGGATGGATCACCTCAGAAACCTACATGTGGATTCATTAATGAAATACCTGTAACTTTGTACATCAATGAGAGCCCTTTTCTTCTACGTATAATAAGAGTTAACCTATAATCATTTGGTTATTGTAACAGGACACATATCAAGATTAGGAAGATATTCAAAAATAGATCTTAAATCTATATATGAGTCACAAAGTAGGAATCAATTTCCCCATAAGTGTAATATGAGGGAGACCTCAAATCCTTGTAAAAAATGAGATTCTCTATGTTTCTTTTGGTCTAAAACCCCAACATACAACATGTATTTGGATGGTTGTCACATACCCCATTATGGATGAGAGAAATATTTTCTGTTTCCCTTAATAATTACAATTTATCGATGTTAATGAATGTGTAAAAAGTGAAACCCCCAAAAATCAAACATCAAGACCGATTGAATCTACCTCAGTTAGGGTTTCACGAGTTGTCTATTATCCATTGAAATATTGATAATAACCAAAAATAATGTAATAAATGATTTATAGTTCTATCATATGATTCTAGGGTGTGTTTACATTACATTTTATTGGTTGATTGATGGATTTATCATATATTATTTAACATCACATATGAATATAATTATATATTAAACAACTAAATGACTCTATTTCATGATATTATACATTTTATTGTTATTTTATAATGATGTTTACTAAATTTTTCAATGAAAAATTTTAATATCCCTTATTAAAAAATTATTTTTTTCATTGTAACTCATCTTACTCCACTCATGATACATTAATTTTATCTAATACACAAAAAAATAGTAAATTAAATAATTATTAATTAAATAAAGAAATTTCATATAGCTAATAAATTAAATAAGATAATTAGGATTAAATATTTAGATAATATATGTAATCAATGAATTTTGAATAATATTAATCCTCATATTTTAGAATAATATTTATTGTAATTAATTAATAAAACTAAATTTTAATATAGAGTAATGGAAACACTTAGTGTATGACCCTATAGGTTGGTTCATTCTTTGAATTAGTATGGACTCTCTAAATTCTAGGATTATGATATAGTAGTAGGTCAAGGCACTAAGAAGAATAATTTAATGCCTTAACATCAAAAACAACATTTGAGTGCGTACAGTCTAATAGAATAAGTTTACCTCTCTATATTATTATGTTTGTTTAATAATAGATTCATTAATCTAATTTATTTATATAACATTATTCAATTATATATAATTAACTTGGTTTTTTCACAATAACAATTAAATTTAATTTGATGGTTTTATTTTAATCAAAGTGCTAAGATGTTAACATCTAAAAATCAAAGTAATAAATACTTCCTTGACATATTGTTTAATATCATTACAATTTAGATGTATCCCACATTGTTTGAACATTCTAAATAATGATACCGCTAAATAAATATATGTATGCTAGTCATAATATGAATTATTGACATTCATAAATCCAATGGTCCACACCGAAATCTTATACATTGGAATATATAGTGATGTTCAATAATGAATAATTATAATTTCTATGTATTTCCCCATAACCTCTCATCTTGGAGATTACCAAGTATGAAATTGAAGTGAAGAAGCATGATCATCTTATAATAACTCGCACCATCCATTTGAAATAATATGTTCCCCATCATTATTCATCATCATTAATATGACTGCTATTTAATATATATAATTATAGCATCTGATGGTTTCCAGTATAGTAGGGAATTTATATAACCTATTTGATGCAATAGATGACCATGGAAATCATAATATTAGTTTCATGCAGTATAATGATAAATATATGATACTATATTGTTAATATTCATTTATTTGAATATATTATGTAATAAAAATTAAAAATCTTTTGTCTCTTGGTAACCAATTTAAAAAACTATCCTGTAGCATATAAAGAGATTTTAATATCTTTTAGTTTGTTACCTCTCACAAGAACATACTGTTTTTCTGAGTAAATGGTTTTTTATTAGGCTACCATGTTGTTTTCATTATAAATACATCTCATTATAATTTCTTCGCATAGAGAAAAACACTCAATAGATAATATAATAAGAGTGAATGCTTCATATTTATGTGTGTACTTTATTCATTATTAAGGGACAACACTATTGTAATATCACTATAAAATATGATATGGTCTTTACATATAGGTATTAGTCCTAGATCATGGATGAAATTTAGTAACCATGAAGCTTCATTAGATGTAAAAAAAATTAAAATATAATCTAACTCTATTGATGAATAATTTAACAATTATTTTATTGAGCTCATAAAACCTATGGCTCCACTAATTATGTTGAAGAAATATCCTTACAATTACATAGTAGCATCTATTTCTATTTGGTAACTATAATATATATCACATGATGAATTTCACCTCTCATATTCCATATATCAGAGTCATTTTCTTAGTTCACCTCATATACTTAAGGGTAGTTTTGATATCAATCCTTTGGTAGTACACTCCTTCCTGATATCTACACTGTGTAGTCAAGCTATAAGAAACTTTTAGTATGGTGTATTTCATTGAATACATGACTAGGTCAAATAATAATTAATATAGATTAATTTATATTGTATTTATCACCACATGTGTACTAGAAACCAGTTTCTTAGAAAGACTAAAACCGTGTCTCCTTGGAAAAAATTCCATCTTGGATTATTCAACCCTGAATATCCTTAGTATATTATCCTTGTATGTACCCTAACTTATACTGGCCAGTCTCATAGATCTATTATAATGGTTCTGAATTCCAGGAACACAGTTTTTTCTACCCAATCATCCATGAATAGAATCACATTTAATGTTGTGATAATAATTTGTATGGCAAGTATCTTATTTTTATTAGTGAAAATGTCATTGGCATATAAAATTATGCAAATGACCACACTCTCAATAAATTCATTATATTCCCTAATCTAAAATTATTTTCATATAAATAAATTCCATTATGGCTTCATTAAATTTAATATTCAATGAAATGAATTCATTAGATGATCCATATACAGACCCCCACAAAATTTATACATTATTATAATTACCATGAGTCTGAAACCTTTCGAGTTGGGTCATATATCCATCTTACTGGACATTCCCACTAAGGATTTCTATTTTATAATCCATATAAAAAATGTAATTATCATGTTATATATCTTTGGAAAGAAATGTTATATGGATTTAAGAGTTGTTACTACATAAAATGATTGGTTATAACATATTCCACAATGTTGTTTTTTCGCCCTTTTTACACTAGTCGTGATTTATAGCTACTAATTCCACAATCCATGCCCAGTTTCTACATGAATACCGAATTTTGATATAGTATTACTTACTAAAAATAGAGTATTGACCAAAATCATTACATTTTATTTGTAGATGTAATATATTTTAGAAATCATTGTTTAATTTATTTTCCTGCATCTAGGCAACATATTATTTACTTGTATAATTGTTGATAATTATTATTGAATAAAAATGATTCAACATCCTTGATGACCATAAATATTTATCATTTTGGATCTCTAACATATATTATTTTCATAAATAGTACCTATGTTTGAAGAGAAATATCTACATAGGGATTAGGGAAATATGATATGGTACATACTCTTATATTTCTTGTGACTTGAATTTATCGATGTATTTAAACCTCCCACAGTCTCAATTATAGATGGTATCAATCTCATGGGATATTGAATGTCTTTCCACCATTGTATTTTTATTTATGGGGTCATATAGTTAATATCTTCTTATTCCCTTAGGAAATCCTATATTGATACACGTTTTTCTTTGGGTTCAATGACTATTTCCTGAAGTGGCCATAAAAAAACATAACATCACCACACATGAATGTTTGAAAATAGGGGTATCTCCTAATAATATAATTTCTATGAAATTCCATAGAATAAACTGTCTTGAACATGGTAATGAGTGCGTACTACTCTCAATAATAAATTTTCTAAAAAAATATTATATTATTTTCAGGACTCATCCTTGACCCTATAATTTATTTAAATGAATGTTCCCTCCTTTAACAAACACCATTACATTGTGCGTTTAAGGAGTGAGTTTTTATAAAATTTTAATCCCCCATAGATATTAATTATTGTTCAAATTGTGATATTTTTCACAATGGTCATGGTAATGTTTCATGTATTTCTTATCAAGATAATTATCTATCTCCTTCCTGAATTCAATTTATTTATCAAAGGTCTTTTAATTTTACAATATTTTGTAGATATTTTAATTCCTAACAAATTAATCACTAATTGTTATGAGGGATGAGTACCCAGCACATTATTCAATTGTAAATGGTCCTCACACATTAGTGTGATCTAAAACAATATTCTTTGTTGAACTTTAATTATTTTATCTAGAATGGATCTTTGATCTTTTTACCATGAAATCACACTTGAAAAATATCATAAGACTTCTCTTAAAAAATAATTACTAACATGATTTAGCAGTCATTTTTTTCAATTATATGAACTATGGGGTGATGTCATAATGGAATGTGGTATGAGTAATGTGATCTAGATTCATTATTTATTTAGGAAACCTTATTCTCATATTCTAACACGTAATGAACAATATGTAAATGTTACTTACCATGATACATGATTACATATCAAAAATGAATCATTCTTTTCTGAACATGACAATAATCCTTCAATATAAAATTTTTATATATAAAATATGTTTTTTAAATTCCAAATAAATTGTAATAATTTAGAAAAATGACGATCATTCCTATCAGTAATGTGGTGTGGTAGTCACCAGTTGTAAATATAACCAGTTTAGCTCCATTTCCAACTTTCAAATCCACCTCACCATTGAAAAACCTATAGAAATATACTTGGATACAACGTTTTTTTAGAAATTTTATCTATACATAATGTATGAAATACAAAAATCATAAAAATTCAAATTTTACATTCATTCTCAATCATATATAAAGAGAAATCATTCATCATTACCACTGTGAAATATTTCAACCAGTGGCCCTTCATATAATATCAAAAAAATATTTATTACAAGGAAATATCTTCACCTTTGATCTACCTCTTCTAGAATGGGTGGTTTATAAAATACACATACTCAAACATAGGCATGATGTTGTTATAATTGGATTTTCAGTTATATTCAATAAGAAAATATGACTTTTTGGAGTTATTTTCTTATCAGTCTAGTAAATTTTGTTGATTATATATCGATGTTACCTAACTATATTTTTTTATTGATATTTACTATAATGATATAGAAGATATTAGTATATAAGATGAGAATTATATCACTATAAAATTTAATAATGGACTAAAAATGTATAGATTTATGGGAATTATAGTGGGAAGGATCCATATTCTCTTAATAATTACAAAAAAATTTCTTTTTCCCAATTTCAAAATGCTTTTTAGGAAGGAAATTATTTCACAACTATGGCCATGGATCTCATGGATTTTACTACATGACTCCACAAAACAAAAATCCTTGCTTGAGATTACTCATCACATAATTCTATGTTACTACATGTCTATAAAAGGAAACTCATCTCAATGAACAATGATTAGGTAAACATAAAATGTTCATATGAAATACTCAAAAAATCATTCATCAAAACAGTGTTTTGACAGACATGTAGATATATGTTTCATTTATAATCATGTAAAAAAAGACTTCATCTAACATAATATTTTATTGAGGTATTTTTTTTATGGATAATTTTTTTTGTTTTATCTCTATCTTTTGTAGTAAATATTAAGTAGACATTATAGAATAATTTTACCATTTTATGGAGAAACATTTAGGAATAATTTAGTTATTTAAATAATATTTATTCATATTATTAAATTTATTTATGTGTTCAAATTTTTTCATCCATAAAATAAATTATGTAATATTAAAAATAAAAGAAATAATTAAATAACATGATACTCAAAATTTTGAAATAGTTTAATCATTTAGAGGAAAATGACTCAAGTTATGACCATAGTGGAAATTTCCTTATACCTATCATAATATGACTTACATAAATCAACCTATTGACCTATGTATCGCACAAGCTGGTTTTTTCTTCGTTCTATCTTGAACATCCACCATCTTGACATTAACATGCATTGACTCCCTAAACCTTTATATATTAATTTTATTACATATGACTCGCTAATCACATGATTATGTGAAGAACTAAATTATATTTAAGAAGATTTACATAAAAATCCGTACACACCATGTACTTACATACTAATGGAGTGAGAAATGACATGCCATCTATGATTTTTAAAATAATAAAAAATAATTGCAATAAAATGATGTGTATTTAAATTGAATTTAACCAAAACATACATAGGTATAGATAAATAACATGATCTTTCAAAAACATTAAATTACTATGAATTTAAATTTCTTTGTTATTTTTAACATAAAATTGTTTTTCAATATAATAATATATAGGTGAATGAATATGATTAATGATCATAATCATTCATTAATAAATTTTAGCTTATTATATCTAATTTTATTAGTGTTTCGAATAGAATATGATTTCAAATAAATAACAATATTTTTTTTATATAAATTTAATAAAAAAATTCCATAGATTTATACATGGGTTAACCTGGTGAATACATGTTCAAACTACTTAATGTGATTCTTTTTCTATACAACGTACTAACAACACATCATGTTTACACAACTTGTGTCTTAATACCATGACATAAACAATACAATATAAGTCACATGGATCACAAGAAAAGTTTATTTCTATATAATTTAATGGATGCTTATATCTAATTATGAAACACTCATTTATGACTTTTTTGGATAATTATAAATAATTAATTAAGAATTTCATATTACATAAAACCTAATTACTAGAATTTAATACAAATTTAATGACTTCTACCACTAATATCGATGATTGATAATGGATTAATTAACTTATTTTAATCTTTAAACTATGTTGGTAAATTTTATGTTGTGTTCAGGATAGACACCCTACATGTACATTACGTCACATGATGTATAATGTGAATAGTAAGGGATTAAGAGAGTGATTACATACGAAATTTATGATGGTTACTATGTGTATGTAGAATGGAAGGGATATAAATAACATTTTATGTGTTGAATGATATATGAATAATATATTAAATAGAAGATATGTATTAATAATATGAAACATCATGGCCGAGGTTTGTTTTCTTGAATAGCATGGAATACAAGACCTCTAGGAAATATAACTGGGTTGTAGTATAAAAAAATGTGTTTCACCCGAGATAGTATATATGCGGTGCATTTAATTCATGTGGAATGTAGTCAATACATGATGTTCTGATGTATATTTGTGTTCCCTTGTTAAATTAAAATGGATACATGTTTTTTAACATAGGAGTCGAGGATATGTGACTGCGTTCTATCCATCCATAGAATATGTTACGAAAAAATATATTCTTCACATCTACTAATTTTTTATTGTTACCCAATATCTGATAAGTGACTGAGAAATAAAGGGTATGCAGGATATTGATGATTAATTAAGAATAAATTTTCATTTTATATGAAATATATCAGTTAAATGATTAATGAAAAAAATGAAAAAACTAACATATTAAAATTTTAGGACAACTATGATTCCACTTGATGTTTTTATGTAAACTATAATAGTACTCATAATGTTCATTTTAAATTTGAAATTTCCCAATTCAAAGTATATTTTATGATGTAAATGAAATGGGATTGATGACCAAAGAATTTTTATGGGTGAAAATTGTCCAACACACTAGAACTAATATGAAATTTCATATTAAATTAATTATTAATTTAAATAGAGTTGAGGAAACAGTTCCACTTCCTATAGATCATCCATTAATTAATATATTTATCATTAAAAACCCTCCCATACTATAATTATTTTACTTCTATGATCTAATTTGTAGAATCCCTATAATAGTGATATATATGTGCTTATTTAATATCCGAATAACACCAATGGGCAGTCATGTGCAATCACGAAAGATTAATTGCTTTTTAATGTTCACATTGATATTTGGGATGATTTCTAAAGAAATAATGAATCCTTATTTCACTACCATTGTTAAAATTATTATATAAGTAAAGGATACTCTCCTATTCTCTAATGAAGAAAATATACATTGTTATTCATTATTCAAGTGGATAACACCATATTTCACTGTGAAAAATTATTCTCGCTTTCAATAAATTCCATCAAAATTAGCATTGAATACAATTTATATTGTTATTCATTACCAGTAATTATTATTATATGGAAAATAGGACCTTATAAATATATTAAACCCTTAAATGTCCCAAATACAACTAATAATAATACAAGTTACTATAATATCCTAAATTTTTCATTCTTACACAATGATACATATTATTTTCCAATCTTGAAAATCAATATTTAGCATCCCAACAAATCATTTTTTACTCCACCTATTCATTTTTTATGAAATAGAAAAATAAATATGTGATTTAATATTTAATCATCCAATAAAATAAATAAATAAATATTATATATCTGTGTAATTAAATTTTTAACTTATATTAAATATTTATTAAATTTTTTATCAATTAAACCTGAATAAAATTATTATTCATACTTGAGATATTTATTTATTTTAATAACAAAATTGATATAGAATTATATTGAGATAAATAGAAACAGATAATTGGTGACCCTATAGGATACCTCAGCATTAAAATGAGGTGTTATTTCTGTAGTCCAAGATTATAGTACAGTAATGGGAAGACACAAATGATGAATAAGTTATTGTCACAATCATTGGAAAATCATATAAGAATGAATAGTGTAATATTATCCCATTATATACAAATTGTATCAACAATGATGAATAATTCTGTCATAAATGACAACTATTTACGTATATTATATTTATTATAAAGAATGAATATGTATAATTTTTTTTCAATTGGATATATTTCTGGGGTTCCATTCCAATAATGGGGTAGATATTTTAACTCTAACAAATGGAAGGGGAATGTCCTTAATCAAAATATTTGTTAATAAAATATTGTTCATGATATACCAAATATTTATTATATTCAATGAATAAGGGGCATAAAATGTTTCATAAAAACATATATTTATATGATTCATGATATATATTAATAATAATGACAGATTAAAGGACCATTACAAATACTTACATATGGGAATAGTTGACGACATGCAAGCATTTAGAATTTCTACTACTGGGCATATCCCTTTAATATCACATCTTAGAAGCTACCAATTTCACACATTATGAGAGAAATCCTCATTATCTAATAATCACACACACATTATAATAAAAAACTATTCCCCATTAATTGTTTTTATTCCGAGATATAATAGTGATAATTAGTAGATTTTCCCATAACCTATAATGGATTTTATCATTACAAGGAACTGTTATGACCTATTTGATGTGAAATATTACATAGTAATTTGTCACATTAAATAATTAAATTATAATGGTTAATATGTGATAAGATATGAATAATATTAAATTAATATAATATAATCCATTATATATAGTCATGACTATTTAGTCAAATGAAACCAATTCCAATATGTAATGAATTCCACTATATATATTTTTACCCTTATTTCAAGTTTACCTCCCATGTAATATTGGAGGTAGGTTTTTAGGGTCACTTTTTTCCTTCACTAACTATATAGAATAGATTCATGTTAGTTCAAGTTATGACCACATGGTTTCTAATCATTATTATATATTTAGAATAGATATTGGAGTACCTAATCATTGTGTAATTCATGGGTTTTGTATATGGAAGTTATATGTTTATTATATAATGTCTCACAATAATGGAATAAAATATATAAATAAGTATTTGAGAGATATTATTAATATATATAACCAAAATAAACAAATATAGAACATAGTGTGAGATGTTATAGAATTTGATATAAAAACTTTGTATTAGTAATTTATACACCATTTTATTCACTTTTAAATTAATATATTTGAATACTAGAGATATGAAAACCAATATAAAAAGAAAATATGTAAAATGAATTCCATTTTTTCTAGTTGGTTATTATATTTTATTTCATAGATGGATTGACATAATTTCTTATGGTAGTGTAGGTTTGTAACATGTAGTTTGATTCATTAGTCAAACATTTTATGGTTGATAATATAGGGAAGTTGGAATCTTGGATGAGTGCTTCTCATGAGATTCATCATTATATCATGGAGAAGTGTGAGGGGAAAATATATGATTATAATTTCGAGTAATAGATCAAGGATATCATGTTTTCTTATGTTTTGATAAATTTTAGGAAGGATGATTACATATTGTTGGATATCATGAATTGTGATAAATTACGCATCATTGGAGGTTCTATATCATGGTGATCGTGGGGAAAATATTATAATTTGTTTTAAATTCCCAATACCCAAACTCTTTGATCTGTTAAAAAATTATTTCATATAGGTTTTTATATTCAATGAATCCATTAAATATTAAGATTATATTTTTAAAATATGAATATACTATATTGATTCACATATTGATCTATAAAATTTTAGGATTATATATTTAATTATTTATGATAACTATTTTTAAAAATCCACATTTCATTCAAATAGTGTTTGTGTTTTTTTAGAATATTTTATCTTTTCTTTTTAAAAAATAACTCTTCAAAAAATCTAAAAATATTATATATACAACACACGATTTTGGGTATTACTTGTGTAGTAATATCCTCCATAACCTTAGGTAATGATAACATTATAAGGGTGACATTATATTCATGGAATGTTATAGATTACAATAAAATCAACCATTGAATTAAAAATTTATGAAAAATATGGAAAGAAAAAATTATATTCTAAAAATAAAATATAACTGATATTTGGAAAATATAATTTATACAAGTACAAAATTAAATTTGAAATAGTTAGATCGAAAAATAAATTTATTTTATTGTGAATGAATTCATAATTTTGTATATCACAAACCAAAAATTAATGGCTAATTAAAACACATAAAACATAAAATTTAAGGTTTACACCCAATATAGAAGTGGGATTGTTTCATAAGACATATTGATCTTAAAATAGGTCTACAATTTCTAGAATGATCCTTTACTAGTAATGTTCAATGAATTAATCATATGAATAAATGAATGAAAAACAAAATATATTAAAATCATATATCAGTAATAAATTATCATCTATAATGTAAAAATATTTAGACATATGGTGAATATTTCCCTAGTCAATAAATTTAAAGATATTTCTCAGAATAACCTTTTAAACAAAATAGGTATTTACTAAAGATCATATGGTAATTAAAATACTAGTAAAATCAATTTATATAGTGGATGTAATATAAAATTTACATACCAAATGAAATAATTTGGATATTAATGATAGTAATAATTTCAAGAGAGAGTTTAAGGGTGATAGAGAACATATCCCCTCGGAACAAGGTGATGTATGATAATTAACATGATATATGAATTTAAAGGGTAATAGACGTAAAATAACTCTAATATAATGATATCATTTTGTGTTTGGGAGGAATAATGGAGTGAAATTATTAAAAAAATTAAAAAATCTTTTATACATTATTCTGAAAACAATCATCCATTTCCCAATCAAAATTAAATTCATGGGGTCAAAAATGGCATTATAATCATACTTTTAAAATAATTCAAAATTTTAAACATATGAAAAAAATGAAGTTAAATAATTTAAATTTTAAGTGGAAGATAAGAATATAAATAATTGGATGAAATAAAATTATATATTCTTCTAAAATAACAACAAAAAATTGAAACATTTCGAGTACTATAGAAATATTATTTTCATGGAAAAATGTAGAAATTAGAATAAGAAGACTCATTATGAAGAATAGTTATAAAATCGGGGAAGCGTAATCATGTATTAAAGAATAAAAATAACACTATTCGTAAATTTTTTTAAAGAATTTAAAAAATAACCTTTATTAAAAATATTAATTTTTTGTATTATTTGTTTATGTAAGTAAAATGTTATAGAAAATAACCACATTCAATCATTGAACTCGTATATTGATGTAATTTTATAGAAATAATGAAAATATATTTGTTAAATACATACTCAAATTTTTTTTAAATATATTTCTTTTATTAGTATCCACTTATTATCATCTATTATTAATTTGTTATATATTTTTTTCTCCCATCATCTACTAGGGGATACCAAATAAATTCATCCAAATATACTACAATATATTTACCACCGTCAAATGAGATAAACTATTCTTTAAAAGTCATAATAATTTTGTGGATATGTTTACTTCATCATTATAGTTTCAAAAATATATTCATATAAATAGGCATCAAAAAATTGATTCAAATTATATATATTGTGTCAATATTCTCATTCATTGAGGTTAAATTTATAATGACAAATTATTATTAATATTATTAATATAATCATACCTATGGTTTAAAAAATCCTAATCATGTCAAAAATTTCATATTTATTCATTTAATACACATATAAAACAAAAAATTTAATATGGACATAAAATATTAAATACATTATTCATATTGATTTCAGTCCAACAATAACACTCCAAACAATTAAATTTTACACTTTTTCTAAGGATAATATATAATGGTTATTTTATAATCCAAATTTTATGTCATTTTACTAATAATACCAATGTAATTATATATTTCCATATATTACATATTATAATGAGGTGGAATAAGAATGAAACAAGAAATAACCAGATAAACAAAAATATTCATTCATATAATACCCCCATTATGGCACTCCTTATGATTTATGACATTAGTATATTTTGACACCAAATCTTATAGAACAAATTAAAAATATTTGGGGATGGGTTCTTGAATATTTTCATCCAATTTTGATTCAGTAATAGTAATGATATGTAGGGTTGTGAAATAAACATTTTAAATGTGATAGGTGATAAATTTTTATAAATATTAATTTATTAAAAATAAAATATGTGTGATATATTTAAATGGTACATAAATAACAGACACTTTTCATGTATAATGTATGGTATAGTAAAACAGAACTCATCCACACAATTATGGATTATATTTTGTGATATTCTAGGCCATTTACCTCTTGATTATTCATTTTATTCAAAAATTTTAACCATTACGATGGTGATTTAGTGTTAAATTTTTAACATCTTTTTATTGATAAATTTTAAATTATAATTCTGAATATTAGTCCCATATCATTTTACTCATATTTAAATTCTTATAAAATTTTTATTCTTATTTAATAACACAATACTTGAAAAATCATCTTTCAATTTTTGAAGCATATATTGAATTTATTCTTCTTGTGTGGCATGAGAAAATTAATAAATAAGTGTGTTATATATATATTAAAAATAAATTTTATTAAATTCATTAATAAAAATTGTGTAATTTTTTTACTATCACTAACAATTTTAATATATAAAACAATATATTTCACCATAAAATAGTATTTAAATATAAAATTATTTTACTACAAACTTTAAAATAAGATTAGTTGTTTACTATTCATTAATCAACATATTCATATTTAATAAAACTAATTAAATATATTTTAATACTAAATTTATTTAAGATCTTTAATAATTGGAATACATTTTACATTGATATTTATATGTTAATATCTTTATAAAATTTACATAGAAAACCCATGAAGACCACTCGATAACATCTAATAGTAAGATATGATGTAGCATTAATCATTGGTGGTGAGATATAGTTTATATTGTAGTAAATTTATTGATTTTGAAATAGTATCCAAGACTATTTTTTCTTAGGATATACTTGTTGAATATTAGTTGTTTCTCTATTGAGGGAAAATCCTGGTAATTCTACTAATTTTCCAAGATTTTTCAAATAATCCTCATAAGGATGAATCATAATACAAGATATCATTAAATCTATTTTCAAAATTTATTTCATAATTATAGTACTTATATTTATACACATCAATTCATATGATGTACTACAACATCATATTTAATAATAATAAATTTTTTAAGATTCACGATTTTTTCAAGGTTTCATGTTGTGAAAGTTATATTGAATTTTATTTGTTTAAATAATTAACCATAATAATATAAAAGGTGAAAAAATGTTTTTTTAAGATACTATATTATAAATTAATTTAATCTATACATTAATATTCTCATTCTCTTCAGTATAGTCCCACAAACATGTAGGAAAATGGATTTAGGTTTATTAATTTTATCAATTATCCATTTATCATTTTCATGATGGGAAAAAACATGATATTATGAGGAGATGATAAAAAATTCCCATTATTTAGTTGTAGTTCAATAAATTTATGCTTTCTATGTATCATGAGGTTTTGGTGATGGTTTTGGTGATTGAGGGGATGAAAATTTCAAATCGATCATCTCATGAGGGGATTCATTTTAACTTCTTAAGGAATAAGAATGTATGTGGATGCTCATTGTCATATAAGAAATTTATGGTCTGTCCAATTAAATTTTTTTCACATTCATTATATTATAGATTATATTATGTTATAAATATTATGCCTCTATGAGACTACACAATTAGTGTGTTTCTCATAAAATGGTTATATCTATTTATTATTTTTATTGTTGACTGTAATTTGAGGACACAGTCAGTGCCTTGATTTTTTTGATATTTATCCATAACATATGTTTCTATTCAAGCACTATTACTTGCTGTAATAGAATCATCATGCATATGAATAATGATTGGGAGATAGATTTGGTTCATATATATCCACCAAAAGATTCAAATCATCATGTAAATATGTATGACTTACATCATAGATGAGTCCATCATCATATCCAATGGGGTAGATGATAAGTGTTTGGTCTGTTTCATTCCATTAAAAATTCATTAGATAGTGATATATTTATCCACCCATAAATAATCTATATACATGTGTGAATTTAAAAATTTATGTGCCATCATATCCTAATATACTCAGGGAAATAAAATGGGATCCCCTATATATTATAATTTTATCACATAATATGTATTCATGAGTTAAATCAGTTTTAATGATCCCATCACAACCTATTCCCCTTTTCTGAATGTAGTGAAAATAATGAGTTACCACTAAATCCCACATCATATATGACTCGGGATAGAAAAAAGCACTAAGGATATAGAAAAATAAAATCAGAGGAATTATAATCGTATTATATATTGAGAACGATAGCTATGACTAATCTATAAATTGACACAAATTGAAAAATATAATTCAATAAACATCTAAGAATCATTTTCATGTTACAAATTTTTTTCTACATCATAAAATAGGACCATGGGAATGTCATAATTTAACTACTTCTCAATAAGACAAACCTTCATGTTGTCATTTTCTAACAAGGTATTTGAAACTATCATTGAAACCAAAAAATTATTCTATATATATCGATGTTGATAATAGGATGAATAATTAGTCATATCAAAATAGTAAACTCACTTGAAAAATTTATAAGTGAATCACAATTCACTAAAGAAAAAAATTAGTGAATAAATAGACACTCGGAATGTTCAATTACCCAATCCTTTCATCGTTATATCTCACTCAAAAAAATAACAGATTCAATGTAGAATGATAATATAAAAAGGAATACAATTCATGAAAGATAGAAACCCCTACCACTTTAATCATAAATTTAAAATTTCATTTTAGTCCATCAATTTCATTTCCAAGGTTTTAGGATATCTGAATCATGAAAGACACAAACCTCCTGACCTCCTCCTGCCTTAAATAAACCCCATCAAGAAAAAACTAAACTCATCCAAATTCTCTTATAATTCTAATCATCTATGAGACAATATATTGGAATCTACATTGAGTAACTCATCATATGTACTCATCACAACTAATTGATGCATTATCATTAGAAATATCCACAAATAGAGATACCATCACTAATAATATCATTCAAATGATCAATCACCATTAGGAATTTCCACCAACTTATCTATCATTTCTACAACCAATGGGGGAGTGGGGAAAACTCATATATCACAAAAAAAATGATGAGAATCTACGACAAATTAATTGATATGTTTGGTTGTGTTTTCAAATAATAGGATAATAAAATTATTATATTCACAAAAAAACACTAATGTAGGTGTTCAAAGGTATAAAATTTAATAATATAACAATATTACGATATCAACCCATGATAAAATCCGAAAAATGATTCAACTAATAAATTCTACTAACCAAAGAATAAAACCATACACATTTGTTATAACAATTATAAAATTATAGTATCAATTTATTTTCCATGTTTTTTGATATACAAATCATGTTCATTTTAATATCCATTCGTATCAATATTTAATGAGAAACCACTACAATACAGACAGCATATTTAATTTCATCCCATTTATATTTGATCCCATTTTAATTATTTATATTTATTTGATTAAAAAACATCCACATTCTTATCTATAATAGATTAATTTTATGTTTTGTCACAACACATCCATGGGGACCGTTCTGTGACTACCACAAGCCCACCATCCACAGGCCAGGGGCTAGCAACTAGTACTAAAGGTGTAAATCCTGATAAAATGGGAAGGAATTACCTTTGTGAAATGTAAACAAACACAACCAGAGTACAAACGGAAGAAAACACTAAGTAAACTGAAAACAAAAGTAGTGATGAAAGTATGGGGCCGGAAATACAAGCCCAACAGTAAAGTACAGGAAATGAAAAAACAACAGGAATGTGTTGAGCTGCTTCGGGATCATCCTCTGGAGTTCCTACATGAAGTGTTGGTACAGATGGCCACCCCATCTCTCCACATCCTTCTATCACCTCTAAGTACCATTTCTCCATGAAGTCCACCTCCGGTTACCATCTCGTCGTGAAGTCCACCTCTGGGTACCGTCCATCTCTACAAGCCTCAACCACGATTAATGTTGTCCGTCGTCTCCATCCAACAAAATGAGGTGCAGGCATAGCCCATGCAAGGGTGAGTATAACGATATTCTATAGGGACCCTGATACCCTCAAGGTCTCACTAAAACCAACAAGGGTAAACCACAAAGAATATCTCGATTGATAAACTTTACATAGGTATGTCCCATTCATATACCTAAGTTATCAAGTAACCCTTCTCAATCATGAGTTAAACACAAAGGCCATTGACTCAGCTCAAATCAGTAATTTCATTAATGATATCGAAACCACAACTGCTGAATAACTCTTCCTCTATCGAGTACAGTGATCCTATCCTGACTCTGAGGCACTTCATACAAACCTTAGAATGCTGAGATACTCCTCATGTCGAGCACCGCAGGTCTGCCACCCCAACACAGTAGTACTCCCCGCTGTGGGTTTGCCACCCAAACACAGTAGTGCTCCCCCTAATAGCCTACATAGGTAATCCTTCTATTGTGTACCACGAGTATGCCACCCAAACACAGTAGTGCCCCCTGATGTGGGTCTTCCACCCAAACACAGTAGTGCTCTCCAATGGGCTAGTCAAGTCACTCTGACTCAAATCGGACATGCAGTCATCAGGTCTCAGCCAGCTACAAGGTCTTCGTAATCTGTACTCTCATCTTAGGGAGGATCTGATCCATGAGATAATGGTAGATACTTCCATTTATCATGTAATCTCACATGGAAGTATTTCAAAGTACCGCCCTGTCATTGGGGTCGCAATGCAACAGACGGCGCGTCAATCGGACGCCGGGGGTGTGAGTTATAAGACATTCTGTCCTAGGGGCCCGGTTGGATTTTAGGTATAATCCAACCAGGCCATACTCCAACTGCATCCAAACCTCACTTGAATTATTGCATCAAAACCATCTCATTAGTAGGAATCCAACGTAGTCTACAGCACGTCAATCAGACATCTGATTCTCAATTTATAAGCGTTCTACCCTGAGGGCCTTCTTTGTTTTGAATTTGAACCAACCCGGCCATATCTAAACATTCCCAAAACCATGAATGTAATAAATTGAAACGACTGTATCTTTGCAAGAAATCCTACAAAACTGACGATCTGTCGATCGGATGTACACAACTCTTGTTATGAGCATTTAACTGATGATGGACCGAAAATTGGGTGTCTGGGCCCGGTCCGACTCGGCCCAACACCCCCTAGGTCGGCCCGAACTGGGTCGACCCAAACCAGTCACGTGTACGGCCCGGTGGGGCGCATCCCAGTCCTGCTGGCACAGCCATGCCCTGCCGGTACGGTCCGGCCCGACCGGTGTGGCCCGACCAGCGCGGCCCGCCACGGCCCGGCCTGAGAAGGAGGCTCGACCCCCATCGTTAATTGAAACCAGCAGTGCCAGATGGTGTTTCCCCGCCATCTTGGGATCCCACGTGGCATCGGGATCCGTCGCACCACTGCCGCAGCGGAATTCCTTCGGCGGCGCGCTGGGGCGCCACCGCTTCCATGCTGCCGGATAGCTCCGGCCACCGCCTCTGGTCGCTGGCGCCGCCGCGCCAGCGCGACGCACAGCCAGTTCCTTCTACAGACCACCGGATACCCTCCAGTGGTCCGATTTTCCTGTCGTATGCACATGTGTCTCTCCCGGGACCCGTTCTTCACTGCGATGACTTCCATACGCCGTTGTGGTCCCGTTTCATCATCAACCATCAATACGCGCACAAACAAACAATCTGCAGAGGGTCGGGTTTGTTCTTCGGCCCGAGACCACTGAGTTAGATGTTTTCAATCATGATTTATGAATTCAAACTCATTCCAAACCAAAAAAACAAAACATTATCCAGCCCGCATGTACGAGCGATCCGCGGATCAACTGGGCAGAGGATAGTCCGCACTCGTCGTTCTTTCCACAAAAATTTAAAAAAGAAATTCAAAATAAAACCCATACCTCAAGGTTTTCCATTCATTAACGATAAAGCGATAGGGTGGACGTCGGCTTGTTGACATCGATTCAAGGTAAGAGATGAAGGTGATGATGATCATTGGCATTCGTTGCTTTCTCAATGTCCTTTGATCCCAACTTGAGCGTCGTACGATGGAGATCTGTTAGAAGGAAAGAGCCGAGAGTGGCATCGATGTTATTCATTCTTCGTTCTTCGTTTGGAGGAAGAGGAAAAATCACCATGTGTTGGGTTTTTTTCTTCGTTACTAGCGTTCCGCCTCTTGAATATTCCATATATAACTCCTTTCCCAAGCCTCCATTAAATAGGAGTGGGAGGGTTCGTTGTTGGAACGCAAGTCATAAATGTAGGATTTATGACAGAGGGCTCCACCCAATTAATCCGATGCAGTGGAACATTAAAAAGGGGAGGAATTCAAAAGGGGTTTATTGGCCAGGGTGGTCCCCAAAGAAGAATATCCTTGAAAGGGAGAATATTTCCTAGTGGTCCCCACCATTAATTAACCACTAAAAGGAAAGGGGGAGGGGTTAATGTTGGGTTTTCGCCTCATTAAAAAGGCGGGTTTCATCCCCCTCAATTAAGGGGAGGATTTAAACCTATAGGATCTCCCTTATAAATGAGGGGGAGTCAACAAGTTATGATTTCCATCCCATTAATGGGATTACTCATGTGGTTTCCACCACAATTAACCTCACATGGGAGGTTGGATATCGGTGGGTGACGAAGCGTTTTCGTGCACGCTCTCAAAAATATTTATAGCTAAGTGCAACACAGGAGTTGACCTAGGTCGATCTCTTGAGGAGCTGTCATGGTAAATCACTCACTACATCTAATACACTTATATAAATATTTAATAAAATGTTTATAAATTAATATTGTGAATTGAAAATGAAATACTTAAATTAAATATGCCATGAAAACAGAATGAATGAAAACATAATGATGTCAGAAAGAAAGGAGATATTCCTGAGAGAATCTCCCATATTAAACCTTCATCTTCTCATTATTAGTTTGAAATTTTTTTAATAAACACACTCCATTGTATGTGTGAATATCCTCTTTTATATGTGGTTGTGAATATATATTGCTCTTAAACGATCGCTGAGAGAACGCACATCAACCTCCTCAATCGAGGGAAAATATTATAAAAGAGAAAGTTAAGTCTCGGGTGGCCTGTGGAGACACAAATGCTCCTTACCCACTAAGATCCCATTCGACCTAACTCTAATTAAATAAGATAAAATTAATATGAATGTGAAATGACTAGGTTTCAAACCTGGATTGATCCCTTAGGAAGTTCCACGGGTAAGCAACTCATGATCACAAGTAGAAGAGATCACGGTGGAGAAGAAGGGGGTGGAAGAATAAAAGATAAAAAATTGAGAATGAGATGAATAAGAGAAGATAAAATATATTAAAAACTTATAATACTATTACAATTTATGGAAAATACAAAACAATATTAAATGGCGACACATAAGTGCAAATGCTTTGAGAAGGGGTGAGGATACATATTTATAGTGAGATTAGGTGAAAGAATTCGCTCCAAAATAATCCTTCCAAATTATGCCCTGTGGATATCCCATTTAATTGCCGAATTTGTAACAGGTTTCTTCATAAAATATGTTCAATAATGTCTCCTCTGCCCAACCTCGAAATATGATATTTATTGGCCACTTTATGTTGGAGTTATGACCGATTTCATATGATACATTTAATCTATCCATTGGACTCGCCGAATTTTCAATTCTTTAACTTCATGTGACATTATTACCCTTCAAAACCACGATTTACAGATTTATTCCTTAACAAAAGTTGTTACACATGTAATTCCTCGTCTCTACACAAAATAGGAGCCATTGTGGATGACGTTTTGCGGTTCTATGAATTTATTTCCCAATTGAACCGTTTCTGTCAGGTGAGACGTTTTGGCTTCCACATGTTGTGAGCATTCCCATAATGCCTTAATTAGGGTAATTTGACTTGAAATTCATCATGAACGCAAAATATTGAATCATATTAATCTTCCAGCAAGAATGAATGCATTTAGAAGTTTTTTCACCTTGTTATTCATCGGTTACGTCGGTGGGTACCATTCTTTCTGCCCGGAAAACTCTTCAACTTCATTGAATTTTTACAACCACTAGATAATCGATTCAGCCCCAGGTCCAGAAGACAAAAACTAAGGAAATTAAATAAATATTATAACAAAATTTTAATCATAAAATATGGACATATATTTAAATTTAGATGACCAAAATACCCATCTGATAACATTCTGTTAAAATTTCATAATTAGGCCATTTTTGCATTTACGATCAAAATAACACTAAAACCTAAAAATGTGACAATTACCCATATAATAAAACTATGGTGGGATTATAAAAAATGATTTATAATATAAAATATATTAAAATATGAGTTTTATCACTCCCCCACACTTAAACATTGCACTCTTGGGCAATTATCTTACATCCAAATAAAATTCCACACCATAATGAAAAATAAGAAAATATCAATGATCCTATCCAAAATAGAAGTCCATCATGTATCATATATGAAAAACAAGACTCTATAATTTTCATTTCAATCATTAAAATTTTTTCAACCTCATAAATCAATACATGGCCCAATCACAACCTACCTCACATTGAATTTTATGTCACTTTTCAGTCAAGAGAAATTGAATCTAGAGTTATACTCATACTTAAAAATCGAATATATCACCATAGGTTTGTGAAAATCCTCATTTCTCCATAGAGTGAAACATGAAAATAAATTTAATAATGAGGGATTTAATTAATGGTTAAAATGAAACTTTGTCTTAGGGTTGTTGGGAAAATGATTGAAAAATGTTCCAGGCTAGAAAAAGGATATTGGACTTTTAAGTACAATCCATGATTAAATAAAGTGAAAACACAGGAAACTACTCACTCAATACCACTTGAAAATATGAAAAACAAAACCGAACCCCTTTTATGACGTGTTTCATGAGGCAATAAGTGATTATAATGAATGATATCATCTATGTTATTCTTCTTTTTAATGCTCCAGAAAGGCAAAACTTTATTTTCTTTTTCTTTTTTTTCATGGAGGATGAGCTGAAAATTGAATATAATGATTGAATGAAAAATCATGCCCTTGATTTTTGAGAGGGAAATGAGTCATAAAATAATTTACAATGAGGAATTCAATCTCATATGAATTCTTTTAATGTTTTTTAAGGAGAAATGGATGAAATAAATAATGAACAATGAAATGACGAGAGATATCATATTCTCTTATTTTACACTTACCAAAGTATTGAAACACACCTCCCATCACCCATAAATGATAAAAATCCCAATGAATGCACAAAAAAGGCCATTCCCCCACACTCAAACTTGAAATAACCATGAAAAAATACTAAAAGTGCGTGTAGGTAAGGGAAAATTGGCTTGTAATGTGGCTTAAACCTATAAGGCAATTCATGGAATCTAAGGGCTTATGAAGAATAAATGTTAAGGTGGGTCTCAAGATAAAATTTGTCTAGCCAATGAGATGCCTCAATCATTTTAAATACATTCCATGAAATCCAAATCTTTAAAAGAGAATTATTCACAAATTCTGGTTCTCACAGAAAATTAAAGATTCCCTCAAGAATGTGTTGGTATTAGTAAGAATATTTAAAAGTGGTTTAGAATACCTCATAGGATTGGAAAAATATTTTGAGTTAGTGTTTCATGGGCATGGATTTCAAAAATCAGTTAAAATCAATAAAATGAATGAAAATCCATTTCAAGGGAAAAGAATTCATATCAACAATCATTCAAAATCCATTATTTAAAAAATAATTTCAACTCATTCAAAATAAATTAGTGTGTGAAAAGTGATAAGAATATTCATTAATGATCAAAAATCCTAAAAATAAAATAAAAAAAATGAAAAGAACACAAGAATAACTAAGCAGGTTGACACAACCCCACACTTAAATTTAACTACCCTTTATTTCAACTCAAAATAATATTAATATAAATGTAGAAAATAAAAGGGATGGAATGATACAGCCTGAAATTATTTTAGAGGTGCATTCCTTGAGTAATGCTCCTAGAAGAAGCCACTTTAAAACTACAAGAAAGTACGAAAATTACATAATAAAAATAAATAAAAAGAATGAGAAATGGAAATGAAAAGAGATAATGCTTGGTTTAGACCCCCCAAGTGGGTGCTAGGTTTTTGCTGCCCCTAGTCAGGAAGTTTCTGTAGATTATCCCCAATCGGAAGGTGGGTGTGGTTTCATTGAGATGAACCACCACATGTGAGTTTTCATGATATCCATGAGAAAAACCTGAAAGTAGATAACCCCAAATAATAATAGAATATTCTCAACCACAGAAAAATAATAAAGAAGAAATTTGAGGTTCGAAGTGGGAGGGAATAAAATATAAGGGTTCTCCCTGTTAACTTCGGTGGTGTCCTCCTCCTTGTGATATGAAAGTTGATGTAGAGAAGGTAGTCGTACCACCACCAGCTTCTCCAGCTCTTCTTCCTCGATTACCACGACTTTGGTGGACTCATCATCAAAATACAAGGCTTGATCCATTTGTTTTGTATCTGAAATTTCAGTAAAGGAGAAGTTAGAAAACAATTCAGTTTGAATAAAATTAAAACCTGAAGAATCAATAAAGAAATATTCCCTTTCATGTAAGTCAGCTTCGAAATTGATTTCTTCTGACAGGACTATTGGAAACTCCACCTCAACAGGTGAATCTTATTCTTCATCTTCCAAAGAAAGAGTGAGGTAAAAATGTTATGATTGTTAAATATCAAGCATGGTAAGATCATGTTTCAAGTTATCTTCGGCAATGTTATTCCAAGATTCTTTGAAAAAATGTTGACCTGCCATCAGTGCATCAGTTGGAATGTTTATTTCTGGGACCTCCTCAAGCAATGGTTGACTGCGGGATGATGTGATGTGTTCCTTTAGAAGTTCATTCTCACCCGCCTCTGGTTTCGTAACATAAAATTTGCATGGTGAAATCTCTTCCCCTACTCATTCTAGTTCAGGTTCCAGCTCAGGTTCCAGTTTCTCCTCGGATGTGTGTACATATTATGCAATCAATTCTATTTGGCTCTTGGGGTTTTTCACTTTATCACTAATCCTATGAAACTAAGAATCAAGTTCATTGTAAACATTTTCTTTCACTTGAGATTGGTCATTCCATACATAATAATCATAATTTGAATACATCATGAATGAAGAAGATTTTTTTATGTTTTTGAAATTTATGATTTTTTGTTGTTTTTTTAATGAATGAAAAATTATTTACTCAATGTAAAAAAAATAGTGAATGAAACCCACTTGGTTCCCCGGAAACGACACCAATTTGATAAATCGTTGTCGTGCATGCACTCAAAAATATTTTTAGCTAAGTGCATCACAGGGTCTGACCTAGGTCGATCTCTTGAGGAGCTGTTGTAGTCAATCACTCACAACTTATAACTAAATTATATAAATATATAATAAAGTGTTCAGAAATGAATATTAAGAATTGAAAATGAAATAATAAAATTAAACATGCAATGCAATTCAAACATAATGAATGCAATCATAATGATGTTAAAAAGAAATGAGATATTCCCGAGAGAATCACCCAGATTAAACCTTCATCGTCCCATTATTAGTTTTAAATTTAATTAATATACACACTCCATAATATTTTTTAATATCCAATTTTATATGTTGTTGTGAATATATAGTGCTTTTCAACCATCACCGAGAGACCGCACATCCATCTCCTCGGTCGAGGAAAAATATTATACAAGAGAAAGTTAAGTCTGGGGTGGCAAGTGGAGACACAATGATTCTTTACACACTAAGATCCCCCTAGACCTAACTATAATTAAATAAGAAATAATTAATATGAATTTTTAATGACTTGGGTTCAAACCTGGATTGATTCCCTGGGAAGTTCCACGAGTTAGCTACTCATGATCACAAGTAGAAGAGATCACGGTAGAGAAGAAGGGGGTGGAAGAACAGAAGATAAAAAACGAGAATGAAGTGAATAAGAGAAGAGAAAATATATTAAAAATACATAATAATATTAAAATTTTAGGGAACTACAAAAAAATAAAAAATGGCCACACATAATTTTCAATTCTTTGAGAAGGGGTGAGGATACATATTTATAGGGAGATGAGATGAAAGAATTCTCTCCAAAATAATCCTCCAAATGATGCATCGTGGATATCCTAATTAATGGCAGAATTTGTAATAGGTTTCTTCATAGAATATGTTCCATAATTATGCCTACGTCCACCCTCCATTTATGAGATTTATTGGCCTTCTTATGTTGGATTTATGACCGATTCTATCCTAGACATTTAATATGTCCATTTGAATCGCCGAATTTTCAATTCTTCAACTTCCTATGACATTATTACCCTCTATACCGTAATTTTACATATTTCTTCCTTAAAAAAAGTTGTTCCACATTCAATTTAACGTCTCTCCATAAAATATGAATCATTTTAGATGACGTTTCGTGATTCTATTAATTTATTACCCAATTGAACCGTTTCAGCCCAGTGAGACGTTTCGTCTTCCACATGTTGGGAGCATTCCCATCATGCCTTAATTAGGGTAATTTGACTTAAAATCCATCATTAAGACGACTTATTTAATACTAATTCTTTTCTAGATCGAATTAATGAATTTGGAGGTGTTTTCACCTAGTTATTCATCGGTTACATCGGTGGGTACCATTCTGTCCGCCCGGAAAACTCTTCGACTTTATTGAATTTTTACAGCCACTAGATGATCGATTCAACCCATAGTCCAGAAGACAAAACTGAAGGAAATTAAATGAGGATTCAAAAAAAATTTAATATTAAAATTTGGACGTATATTTAATAGTAAATGACCAAAATACCCATGTGATAACAATCTATTAAAATAGAAGAATTAGGCCATTTTTGCATTTATGCTCAAAATAACACGTAACCTAAAAATGTGAAAATTACCCATATAATAACACTATGGTGGGATTATACACCATGATTTATAATATAAAATATATGAAAATATGAGATTCATTAGTGGGACCCACCACCATAACCTCTCATGGGAGGTTAGGGTGTGGCGGTCCCACCACCGACTCCGAAGTGGAGATTCTAACCACTTTATCCCCATGGCATGTGTTTAACGAAATAATATAAATTTTCACATATTTTATTTTATTAACCCACGTAAAACCCCAAAAAATAAATTTCATACCCGATCATCTATCGTCGAGGTCAATTTATTCTTATGCGAAAACCCACGCTGCGAGTTCAATTGTGCCCTCAGATTTCAATTCCGAGCGCTAGTTCAAAAGATAGAAAAACTTACTCATCCGTTTATTTAACACACCTGAGATAAAATTTGGAAATTGATTTTGGGTACACCGGGGATTAGAATCAAGTGCTTTCAAAATCCACAGACTCATAAAATTTCAAATAAATTAAGAAAAAAATTTCCATGAAATTTCGGGGTCTTTATATTACTCCCATATCAGGGCTTTACGTCCCCATAAAGCTACAACAAAAACTAGGAAAACTAAAGGAGGTGCCAAGAACGCATATGAGCCCCCCGCTCCCAAGTTCTCTTCTAGAGGTTCCTGTGCTTCCAACAAAAGTGAACAAGTGGAATCAACCATCCCCGTAGGACTTGCTACTGTTGATCCTCAACCTTTACAGGAACCCCGTGAAGGTCACCCTGTCATCTTTGTCCTGCTCTCAGTGGTCAATAATGACGGTTAGATCATGCGCATATCTTCTAAGCTGAGATACGTTGATGTCATGATACACCTGTTGCATCTGATGTGGAAAGGCCAGAAGATAAACCATCCTGCATACCCTGCTGAGGACCTAGAAGGGTCTGATGAACCTAAGAGATAACAATCTTCTTCATCCACATCTATATATAACTCTTCAAGTTGAGACCCGTATGAAGACGTGGTCACCATCCTCGAACTCTAGAGGCCTCTGTTCCATTTTTGGAAATGAATACTCAAAACTCTTGCTGCCACAAGGGTATGGTTGGCAGACTCCAGAGTGATCGACAACACCCTCCAATGAATTATTTTATCCTGTGCTTCATGAGGTTTCCTTTTCCCCATCCAAGGAAAACCCATCCCAACATTGTGGATAAACCACTACCTTTTTTTCCTAATATAGTCAGTCTGTGTATGAATTGTGGTTGCGCAGCCCATACAAAAACTAATGTCGTAATGCCTCGACGCTTCCACCAAGAGGTTACAACCGAAAATCCCACCTCAAGGTTCAGATCACACAGTCGGCGTAAGAGTGATAATCAAATCTCTTCCCAAAGTTATCACTAGATATGAGGGTCATGTCAATGATTTTAACCAGAAACTCTAGGTTTGGGCCAAGATTCGTGGAAGGGATGATTCATATCAATGTCTGTTGTTACGGCAGCTTGTAGTAGACACTGACATTACATTAAATCATTCGTAGAGCCTTGTGTCACACTCCGAGACAGCATGCAGCTAATCTCTTCCCCTACCCTCCTACTCCCTAACTCTAGTATGGACTACAACGGCGTGTGGTTGTGAAATGTTGAAATGTACACCACCTCATACAGCTCTCCCAGCTCTGCTTCCACCTATACTGCTCTGAAGATTCATCTGTAATTAACACTTCCTCTTCTTGAAACATTTTAAATGCCCACATCTCTGGGACTTGCGATAGTTCCCTGCTTTCCCACAGCTAACATTCTCTAGATGTATCCACTCAGCTAAATAATTCTCAACCACAAAGGTTCTTTCTATCACCCAGACATAATTAGGAATGCATAGAGGAATGGTGATGGCTCAGATGTCCTTAAACACACCTTTCTCGGAGGTCCGAGCACTAGAGAATTGATCGTATCATAGTCATTATGTACCAGGAATGATCTGTACGCCTCGATGATTACATAGCTACGGACATGTCATCATGCTGAAGCTGTATAAGCTCTAGAAAACTCTCATCCACCTCCTCAAGCCAGTCCTCAACCACCTCTGAGTTGGCCTCACCTCATAACCTGAGTGGTATCTGATGTTGAAACATATGTAAGGAACTGAACCTACATGTGTCATCTATCGATACTGCCTTTTGAAACTGCCGACCAACAGGTAGTGATATAGCTGGCACACTACCCGAAGTTAATATCTCAGGCATCGGTCCACGTACTGAAGTACCGTCATTATAGAGACCATCCTCATGGTCCCTCACTGGGAAACACCAGTAGATAAGATCACCATCTTCTATACTAGTGTCTAAACTAGGCGGAAAACTCTATTAATCGCCTCCATCTAGTCCTCTACTGCCTGGGAACCTGTCTTGCCTCGTAACCTAGGAGGCCTCTGCTGTTGGAACTCGTGCTGCGCGCCCTGTCTGCGTGAAACGTTCTCTAGTATGGATGGTGGCATATGCTACCCAACAGGTGGCGGTGTTACTGGTACACCACCTGAATGTGCCATCATAGAAAGAGGGGCATGCACCGGAACCTCATCGCTTGGTGATCCGTCATCATGTACTCTATCGGAACTCCAAATGACTGTCTGCATGGAGGCATCCTGAACAGACATGAAATTGTAAAACGATTTAAACCTGTTGAGCTGGCCTGGTTGAGATGAAATAATGAAAACTTTTTGGAAACACACACACAATCATTGTTTTCATGCACTGATTCGGAAATCAGTAGTCAGGGTCCTGGTGTATGGATACGTCGGTCGCTGCACCAACACTGGACTCCCGGAACTGAAAACCACACTCGGTACGCTTAACACAATTTCTTGACAGAAAGAAAAAATCAGAGTCATAAGGTCTGTGGTAGAACCGACTCCTATAATACGAACTTGTCACGACCCCTCCTCGAGGCCTAGGCTGTGACTACCCCAAGCCCGCCTTCCATAGGCCAGGGGCTGGCAACAAGCCCCAAAGGCGTAAATCTAAATAAAAAGGGAAGGAAATACCTTTATGAAATGTAAATAAACACAACCAGAGTACAAAAGGAAGAAAACACTATGTAAAACTGAAAACAAAAG
This sequence comes from Viscum album, assembly GCA_963277665.1. Taxonomy (NCBI): domain Eukaryota; kingdom Viridiplantae; phylum Streptophyta; class Magnoliopsida; order Santalales; family Viscaceae; genus Viscum; species Viscum album. Next base: position 1,258,138,639 of record OY728148.1, read on the forward strand.
TAGTGATTAAAGTAAGGGGACATAAATACAAGCCCAGCAGTAAAGTACAAGAAATAAAAAAAACAGTAGGAATGTGTCAAGATGCTCATGGATCGTCCACCATTGTTCTCAAATGAAGGGTAGGTAAAGATGGCCACCTCAGCTGTCCTGGTCCATCTGTCACCTCTGAGTACTATCTTGTCGGGAATTCCACCTCCGAGTACCGTCTCTTCCTAATGTCCACCTCCGGGTATCGTCCATCTCTACAAGCCTCAACCACGATCAGTGTTTTCCTTCGTCTGCATCCAACACAATGAGTTTCGGGCATAGCCCGTGTAGGGGGTGTATAACTATACATAGTAGGGACCCCGAGACCCTTAGGTCTGATTAAAACAAAAAAGGATAAACCACATATAAGATATCAACAGACAGCCTTTACATAGGTATGTGCGTATACATATACCTAAGTTATCATGTAACTCATCTCAATCATGAGGTAAACACAAAGGCCATTGACTCATCTCAGACCATGTTTTTTATTAATGATATTGAAACCACAACTCCTGTAGATATCCTTCTCTGTCGAGTACAGTGATCCTATCATGACTCTGAGGTGCTGCTCACTAGCCTTAGACTGCTGAAGTAATCCTCCTGTCGAGTACAGTGGGTCTTCCACCCCAATATAGTAGTGCTCTCCATCGTGGGTCTGCCACCCAAACACAGCAATGCTCACCGTTGAGGGTCTTCCACCCAAACAATGTAGTGCTCCCCACTGGGCTAGTCAAGTCACTCCGACTAGAATCAGACAAGCAATCATCAGGTCTCAGCCCGCTACAAGGTCTTTGTACTCCGTACGCTCGTCTCCGAGAGGATCACATCCATGAGCTACGGGTCGATAATTATAAGTGTCATTTAATCTCACATGGATGTATTTCAAAGGACCGCCCCATCATAGGGGTCTCAATGCAACAGACAGTGGGTTAATCGGACACCGAGTCTGTGAGTTATAAGCTTTTCTGTACCAGGGGCCCGGTTGGATTTCGGGTACAATCCAACCCAACCACACACCAACTGCATCCCAAAAATAGTTGAAGTATGCCAACATAATTGTCTCATAAAGATAAAGCTAACATAGTTGACGGTAAATCAATCAAACGTACGGTCCTCAGGTTATAATCTTTCCGCTCCGAGGGCCCGTTTGGTTTTGAATTCGAACCAACCCGACCATATCTAAACATCACTGAAACCTTGAGTGTAATATACTTAAATGACCATCTCGATCCGAGTAATCCTCCACAACTGATGGTGCATCGATCGGAGGTCCACAACTCAAGTTATGAGTGTTTAACTGAAGATGGTATGAAAATAGGGGGTGTAGGCCCAGTCTGACTCGGCCCAACAACCCCTGGGTCGGTATGAACCGGGTCCACCCGACCCGGGCCCGGGTCTGGCCTGGTTGGGCACAGCCTGGCCCTGCCAGCGCGGCCCGGCACACATGGCCCGCCCCGCCCCGGCTGGTGAAGCTGGCCCATCCAGCTTGGCCTAGCGAAACGCACGGAGTGGGGGGCGCAACCCCTGCCGTTAATAGAAATTGGGGGCGCCAGCTGGCGCCACCCCGCTGTCCCGGTATCCTGTGTGGCCGTGAGATTTGTCGTAGCCACGGCGGGATGCCTATGGTGGTGTGCTGGGGCGCTTCCACCTCCAGGCGGCCGGATGGCTCCAGTCGCCGCCTCAGGTCGCCGGAGCTGCCACACCGGCATGTCGCGCCGGAAGTGCCTTCCGCGGACCATCGGACGCGCTACGGTGGTGCAATGTTACCACCGTCTACACCTATGGCTCTCTCGGGACCCGTTCTTCACTGAGATGGCTTCCATATTCCATTGTGATCCCGATTTATCGTCGCCCGTCAATACACGCACAAACAAACGATCTTCGGAGAGTCGGGTTTGTTCTTCGGGACGAGCCCACCATGTTAGATGTTTTCAACCAAGATTTATGAATTCAAACTCAATCTGAACCCAAAAAACAACCCTGCATCCAACCCACATGTACGAACAATCCACGGATCAATAGGGAAGAGGTTGGTCCACGCTCAACGTTATCTCCACTAAAAGGTAAGTAGATTTTAAAAAAAACCCTACCTCAAGGATCACTGTTTGTTGACAATAACAAAAAAGGTTGGACTTCGGCTCATTGACGTCAATGCAATGGAGGAGATGAAGGTTACAACGATTGTTGGTGTTCACCACTTCCGCAATGTCCTTTAATCCCAGCTAGAGCGTCGTACGTTGGAGATCCATCGGAAGGAAGGATCTTAAGGTGGCGTTAGCATTCTTCGTTCTTCGTTCTTCATTGGAGGAAGACGAAAACTATCCAAGTTTTGTGTACCATGCTTCGCTGCTAGCATTTCGCCACTTGAAGAATTCGACCAGAACTCCTTTCCCTAGCCTTCTTTAAATAGGAATGTGAGGGTTCATCATTGGCACGCAAGTCATTAATGGAGGATTTATGAGAGAGGGCTCCACCCAATTAATCTACTACGGTGGCGTATTAAAAATTGGAGGATGTCAAAAGGGGTTTATTTGCCAGGGTGGTCCCCCCCAGAAGAATATCCTCCATAGGGAGGATATTTCTTGGTGGGCCCCACCATTATTTAACAACAAAATGTAACGGCTGGGTGGGGGTTAATGTTGGGTTGTCCCCTCATTAAAAAGGTGATTTTAATCCTCCTCAATTAAGAGGGGTTTTAAACCTAGAGGATATCCCTCATAAATGAGGGGGAGTCAATGAGTTATGATTCCCCTCCCATTAAAGGGAGGCCTTGTGTGGTTTACATCAAAATTAACCTCACATGGGAGGTTGGATATCGGTGGGCCCCACCACTATAACCTTTTATGGGAGGTTAGGGTGTGGCGGTCCCACCACCAACTCCCATGTGGAGCTTCTAACCACTTTATCCGGATGACATGTGTTTAACAAAATAAAATAATTTTTTCACTTATTTTATTTTATTAACCCACATAAAACCCCAAAAAATAACTTTCATACTCGATCATCTGTCGTCGAGAAGAAAGTCTTCTTAAGTGAAAACCCGTGCTGTGAGTTCAACAGTGCCCTTAGATTTCAATTCTAAGCATAGTTTCAAAAGATAGAAAATCCCGCTTGTTCGTTTACTTAACGTACCCAAGCTAAACTTCAAAAATTTATTTCAGGCACACCGGGCCTCGGAATCATGTTCCGTCTGAAACCAAAGTCTCGTAATAATCCAAATAAATTAAGAAAAAAAATTCCTTGAAATTTTTGGGTCTTTACATGTTTCATCATTAATTTCCTCATTTAGTTGCTCTGAGGTTACTATAACACATTTCAAAACCCATAAACCCAGCAGGATCACAACAATTATGCAATATGTCACGCCATGATCATCAAAATATTTCAACCATCATATTTCAATACCTATCAACTAACCACATACCCTTAACCAAAAAATATCACAAGAAAAATAATCATTATATCACCTCGTTTATATATTCCACATATAATCTAGTCACCACCATCACTATAAAAATATCCATAAGATCCCAAACAAATGAGTAAAATAGAAAGCACACTAAATGTCATACATATAAAATTAGTGCCTAAAAATATAAAAAATCATCATTAATAATTGATTTTAAAGAATTTCTCCATATATTGTTTGGGATCAATCACTAAATATCTATATTAAGAAAAGATTCTATTTAAATGTTTAAATGATTTACATTTTCTGAATGGTGACTCTAAACAATCATTTACATACTGGATTCATATTTCACAGTTTCCATAACATTCTCATCGATACATAGGTATATTATAATTTAATTATTTTAAAATTGTAGGAAAATAATAAATATGTATCATCATATGATTTAATGATATTATGATATTTTAAAAAAAAATATATGCCTTTTATATATTGTACCAAAATAAAAGATGAATATGAAAAAACAACAGTATACTTTTGGGATATTACTACATTATAAGATTGTTATTTCCTTCCCCTATCATTCGAAGGTCTATATAAGAAATTATAAATTATGAAGTAATAATTTTTTAGACACTTATAAAATTAAATCATTGGTTATGAATGGGTTATATATATGAAGATAATACATTTGAATTTAAAAAATTATGTTTTGTGAAAAACAATTTTCCTGGAAATGAAATTGTTTTCATATTAAATTAAATTAATCAATATTTATTAATTATTTTAATGAAATTATTATATAGTATTTTACATTACTTTTTATAGTATTCATATAATGATCATTCCTAGAAATGGGATCATAATAAATTTAGATGTTTTCATAAAAATTCATCTTTTATAAATTAGTTTTCCTTTCATTTTGTGAAATTATTTTAAAATTTATAATAATTGAATATTTTAATTAGGATTCCACATTATTAACGATAATATCATAATTATAAAATGACCCTAATTTTTTTTTCATAATTATGAATTTTATGAAAAATAAAAATTCATTGCTATGGTAATGGTTAAAAGTATTAGTGATGGGATAAAAATTTAATATGTGGGTTAAAATTACCAAAAAAGTATAAATATTACTTTTTACGTTTATTTATTCACACATATAAAATGAATTTTAATTATTTTTTATTTGGTGTAAATTTCTCATGAATATGACTTTTTATAATATAATATATTCTTTTTTACAAGATACCAACAATCCAAAATTATAAATGGTAACCTCCACTCCACTATTCTCCACAACACATTATCCCTTTAGATTGAAAAAAATATTCAAAAATTAGAGCTAGAAATCCATATACATGATCTTTTTGTGATGGTATTCCTAAAATATCCATCAAATAATCCATATGGTTCTTTTTAAGTAATTATCCATGAACAAGATGTGTATGTTATTACTAATATATGTCATAATTCTTTCTTCTTCTAACAACACAAAATTTTCAGAAACCACATTAAAATGAAGAAATTATTTTAATTTAATTATTAAAATATTATTATTTTAATATAATAAAAATTATCTATTTATATTTCATCCATATGGAAAAAAGAAATGCTGACATGCTTACATATAAAATATCAACACCAAGGACAATATATTTTATTTTTCATCACTTCTTATCATGGATGGATATATATATATGAATATTTATTATCTATATTAGGTTTATAAAATTTTTATAGTCTAATAAAAATAAAATATTTTATTCCATATAAATCAACCATCTGTTGTAGGATTATAACATCACTCATGCTTACATGTGGACTACCACGTTTAGCAAGTGATGTGATTAAATTTATATTTACACTTTATAATGATATTTATAATGATATATTTACGAAATATAATTGATATATATAAATATAATAGTGATTTTTAAAAAAAATCAATTAACGTTTCCCTTTATTTTGTTCCATCCATAAAAATGTGAATATATAACTCATCCATAAGTAAATACTACCATCATCATGATGTGATGTAATTAGTTTTTTCCCAGCACCTTAAATGAATAATTTTTTTAGATAGTGAAAATATTACCAGGTCGAATTGGATGAAATTACCAAAACATATCATTTATAAAATCTAGATCAATGAGCACTGTGAATGATGATTTATCTAAGGAATTATTTATAATTGAAGAAGTATAAATTACATATGATTCTTAATAAGTAATATGTATGTAATTATATTTATGTAATAGATGAATAATAAAAATATATTTATCAAATAGTAATATTGAATTCATTCAATGTATTACTAGACTTATTATAATGGTTTCTCATATAAATTTTTTAAGAGAAATAGATACCATATTAAAAACCTATATCATTTTTTTATTTTAAATACAATAATATATTGTGTTTTATGATTATTATCAAAACAAATTATGATTATTTCCAACTAAATATAAGAATTTATCCTTTGTTAGGTTTTTATATTGAGATAACAAAAATTTCCAATTTCTTCATCTCAATATTATATGGTTAAGACATGAATCATGATATAAACCTATTTAAGTATATATAGGGAATATATTACCCTTTATTTGATGATTTTCATTTCCCATACATTATTTAGGAAAACTAGTGTTAAACTAGAGTCCTAATATCAGGGTTTGACAACCCTGGAAGGATCTCATGGGGAACTTCTCCTCTAAAAATTCATGATAGAGAAATTAATTATACATCGTCATATTTATTTAGTTGGATAAAACTATTGATCATGTGAGAAAATCTTGTGTAGATCCTGAATAATAAAATATATATTTACTTCGGTAAATTATATGTCTAGGGTTAGGGTGTTCCATGATTTATAGTAAAAATTGGATGGTTGAGTGTCATAAATTTAATAATTGGCAGATGGATCTCGTTCTTTGACATCACTCAATATCTGTTTTGGTGTCAAATTGTTTATTTTATGATGAAATATTTATTAACATTTTTTTCTTCGTGTTTTATAATATGGGTGAGTATTTTATCTTAGTAATCAGTATTTTTTGTACGCAACTCCTATAACATTATTTTCTCATCTAATATCATGATGAGCTGAGTCTTTTCAAATTTATGTTTGATGAAAGAGGCAATAGTGAGGGGAATTATCAAACCAAATGTAACACTACAATGTTATTTTATTTATTTTTATCTTAATTTTGATTAATAATGTCCCTGATGGTTTCCCCAATGAATGGAAGTTTTTGGGGGGATATATAAGTATTGAATATTTGGCACAAGGTATGGAGAAATCATATTCCAAGCCACTAAAAATCATAAATCCTAGTCAGAGGAAATGAAAATCATGAATACTTGTAAGAATGGGTGTTCACACATCATAATGAGTAAACATAGCCTAAGGTAGAGGTGGAGGGCACTACATGATTATGTGAATGGTTAAAAGAACCATTTTGTCAAAAATACAAAGCATTATTATTTTTTGGATAGAAGGGCCTCCATGAATAGAAAACAATCTCTAAGACCATGCATGCAAAACATTTGTTAGATATAGTGCTCTTAAATATGGTATTTTATCATTTTCACATATCATATTAATTCATATTCCACAATAATTATGCTCATTTAGATTTTGTGACCATAGAATCACCTCCCACACCTTATATCTTAGATACTCTACTATATTTGGTGGATTCCTGGGCTATAGATTCATGATAATTTAGTTATCTAGGTCACCTGTGTAGTGAGTCTGGCTTTGGGGTTGGTGGTGACTCATGTGGTCACATGAGGGTATTCTTAACTATTTTATATTTTTTTATTCTACTTATGGTGTTTATTTTTATTGTAATTTTTTTATTTATCTATCATTTATGGGATAAATATTTTTTCATTTAGATGAAATGTATCCGTGAAGAATGTTTTTATTTTGAGAGAATCGGGAATGCCTCTCAGACCTTGCCACATATCGGCTTTGGTTAACGGTTTTGAGGCTACCGAGGTTCCTTCATAACACCTTAGAAATCATTTTGATGTCATATAATATTAATTATTATATTATTTATTCATTAAATAAATATTATATTAGTCTCTGTAAGGTGGTGGTGAAAAAAAAAACATGTTGTTCCTCGGAGGTTGTAGCAAGTTTCTACACACATATAATGTTTTCATTTTCTGTTAAAAGAAGGTTTATAGAAATTATATTATGTTATCAAAATCTCAATATTGTTTTTAATATCATATTAATTCATTAAAATAAACTTTTTAATCATTTATCTATGAATGGTAAGTAAAATGGATGACATCTCTCTGTTGAGGAGGTGGACTGCATATACGTATAGAGGACATTTTCATATTTCTTAGAAGAATCAGGGATGATAGATTAAATAATATCTCAACAGACTAATGATAATAATTTTTTTTAATTTTTTTGATTGTATAATATATATATTTTCTTATTGACGAATATGTTTAAAGACATAAAAATAAAATTAAGGGATTAATTTTTTTAACCAAACTCATTGGAATGACATCATTGTAAATTACATTTAGACATTGAGTCATGGACTAATGAGGAGAAAGGAACCTATATTACATGATTAAGAGTGTTTTTGATGAATTTTGGATGTTTTTACATTAACTATGTTGATTGTGGGGTAGTAATAAATTGCATGGATAATAGAATATTCTAAATGATATTAGAGTTATGTTTTTTTTGTAATAACTCATCCACTATTTATGTTAGTTGTCACAAAAATGTAAAAAATAATCGATTAAAGATGGTTTTTGGTTGATAACGCACAAAAAACACATTTAGAGACATGTTTTAAAAATGAGTTATGTCATTTACACTTCATTTTGACAAAATTTCAATTTCATATTTTATCATGGTAACTGATTTTTCACATGAAATAAATGTTCAATTGTAAAAATAAAATAAAACTACGTAAAAAATATAATCTGTTTGTATAAAAATTATTTTAAAATGTATTAATATAATTTATAAAAGTAAAAAATTATTATTCTAAAACTATAAATGTAAAATACATTAAAATCGTTTTATATAGGAGTATAACATATGTTCTAAAATTTCAAATATAGATTTGTAAATGAAAATAAATATTTTTAAAGTCATAATCTTACATAGAAAATATAATTTTTTTAGGAAATGTGGTTCAAATTTTTTTATTTAAATCTTCTACAAAAATGATATTATAAAATTCATGATAATTAAAAAAATCATTTTGACATATTCACATAAATATTATTATTTTCAGAAATAAATGAAAAATGAATCCAAAGATAATATTGTTATGATGTTTCAAAAAATTATGTTTTCTTCAAATTATATTACCAAATTACAAAATTTATATTTTGGATTTAAATGTGAAATATAAATAAAACTTTATTCATGGGAGCCTAACATTATAAAATATTAATTTTTTTCTCTTATTTCATATCAAATAAAAATCAAATTATCGTAAATTTTTTTTTTAATTCTAAAAAAAATTGATTATTTAAAATTGATCAAATAAATTTATTCACAAAAAATCGGATAATGTTTTTATAACCACTTCTTTTCCAAAATTTACTTTTACCATTATCATGATAATTATTTTTGATCATTGAAACATATTTTTATAAATAAAAAGTAATTGTTATTATTAATTAATTTTAAAATTATGATTATAAATATGAAAATAATATTATTTGATTCATTTTCTATAAGTGGTAAAAATGTAAATTTGATAATATGATCCCTAAACATTTAATCATTTTTTTAAAATCAACTTCACTCAATAAAAAATTAATTATATTCCTATTAATAACTATTATTGTTATTTATAAATTTTTTATTACATGTATTAATAATAAATTTGATTTAAATGATTATATACCCATGATATAATTAAATTCAGAGTATGTAAATAGATTTTTTTTTGTAAAATTCATAATAATGAATAAATTATTCTAATATTTTCATAGAAATACTAATTGAATTTTTTCAATTTATTAGAAATAAAAATTATTTTTTTATTAAAAGACTAAATGGTAAATTATTAAATCCATGTTATATATATATAAAAAATTATTATATGAACAAATACATGTAAAATTTAGCTTAAATAATACCTTCACAACCCCTTTACATCACTTCAAAAGATATAATGATAAGATAATATCTTGTGAAAAAATTAAGATTTAGTTCAGTTAGAATGGATCTCAAGAAAATATTAATTATCATTAAAATATTTATCAAATGATTTCAATCTAACAGTAATTTTTGCTGTTAATATTATTCTTGTTATGTGGAAAACCCTTATTCCACCACCACCAATAAGATCCAATAAAAATAGTCATTATAAGAATTTATATTCTAGAGGATTCCATTTAATTTCTTTTTTTATAAGATTTCATAATGTGGTTACTTGACATTATACTGGATAGTCTACTGACTCTCTTATAATAGTAAATTTTAAATTTTTATTCTAAAGCATTACTTTTGTATTTCTCGTCAGTGTTATATCTGAAATAAGTTATTCAACATAGTATTTGTTTAATGTGAAATTGATAATAAAATTACATGACACTGTATTATTGAGGATTTCCTTGTTTGTGTATGTGGGATATTTTGGATGCCACTCACTCATGGGGATACAGATGTTGGGTTGTGTGCTCAATCAGATTAGTGGTAATTTTTTACTAATTTTTCTAGTATCTTAATTTTTTGATTCATCATAGTTTGATAATATATAACATTGTACTGACATAGTTATTTTGTATAGATTTTGGAAATGAATTGATTTATTGTGTCAAAACTAGTTTACTTTGGGTCATTGGGGTAGATATGTGTTAGGGTGACAAGGGATGAAGGGGACTTTTGGTCATTAGGGATGGGATGTTGTACGGTGGAAGTTCATATGAGCCTACGGTTGTGATAATACAGTTGGTACATACTCCAACTCCAACTTTGGTTGATGTATGTAGTCTATTTCATAAGGGTATTCATAAGGTAACCCATAAATTAATATATTTTAATATATACTGAATAGTTGTAATTTTAAGTTTATTCATTCACCCATACAATCTTATACATATTCAAGGGGTTTGTTGGTTTCATCTTACAATATTTTTAATAAATAGTCTACTAGAATACCAAAAAAACACACACACACAAACACTCTCCCTTTGTATGTATTTGGGATATTTATGTTTTTTATTTTAGGATAACTAAAATTTATAACGAATGATATGGAGTAGTCTGGTGGTGTATTACGGCATAGGATGGTTACATGACTATTTTAAAAAATGGAAAAAATAAAAATCAGCTTTTAATATTTATGTGTTGTCCAATACATTCATATTTTTTTTTTGATTTTTTAAATTAACCGTCATGGGGAAATATTTTGTGGTATGTGTTATTTTATTCCCATATTATATTTCATTTGTTATGGAATGAGTTTAATAGTATTTTTTATCTATATATCATATGAATTTAATATTTTTTTCTTTTTTCTATAATACACTACTAGATTTTATAATCTACCCATGATTACATATAGGAATGACATATCGTGTTCTCAACCTTTGGTAAATGGGTAGACATACCAAGAGTTATGTCGCTCTAGCCTAATTTAATCCCTTATTGTGATCCAGTTATAGGATTAATATAAGTTTCATCAGAGTTCATTTTATTTTTAATATTTTTTCTATTGAAAATATAGATTTAGGTATATATTAGAACATGGATTGGATATAATGTTATATGTGTATCTATAACCAGCGTAATATGAAGAAAAATATTCCCAAGGAAGCACAATTACCATTCTTTATTTTCATTTTTAGTAATGAAGATGTTCCCAAAATCAAATTATATATGATCTATATATTATCTTATATCATACTATAATAAATATTGATATTGTATGGTATGAATTTATATTTATAAAATTAATGTTCTAAACCTTGTAAGAGTGTCATAACATATGGTATAATTATATCATAATGATCACTTTCCTAAAAAATCCATACATTCAACTAAGCAACTCATACATTAATATTCCATCATTTTAGTTGAAAAACCTATAAAATTAAAAATAATACATGAATGAGGATCGTAATAGATTAGTTTCAATGGATACATGAAACATAATCATCATATTTCATGAATGATAATAAACATATCAGAAAATTATCATCTCAAATAGTACACTTTTTTTATAGTCCCTACATAAAACAATTTTTATTACCGGGGAAATGAATCATAAGAATGGGTGAGCTCTTATGCTCAGTAAGGTTATAAATGGGACATAATAATCAATTATTATAAGGGAGAATATGAAAATAACAAGGTTATATCTTCTTGAGTCTGAGTTATAATAGTGATAAAAAATAATTCAAATATCATTATATGTAAATCATGCTATATGAATTTTAAAATGAAAAGACATATTGCATAAGATTTTGGAATCATCAAAAAAAATAATGAGCTATGAGAATATATGAATGTATAATACAGAAGTATGTTTAATACTAATATACATATAAAATCATATCCTTGGTTATAGTACAAACATGAGAATATTTTTGTGGACAATGTACCATTAGTAAAATGTATTCTCTGTCATTTTAATCATTCTTTTATGAGTTATACCATTTATTTAAATTCTTCATCTCTTGTGATTTTTTAAATTTATTGTATCCTATGAGATTAAAATCATCATAAACAATACCCATTTCATTTTAGGTCTATATAATTCTATAACATCCCCTCACATAATGAAAATCCATACTGTGTGTTACATGATATTAAAAAATATTCATAATACTGTCATTTGACAGTACATGGAAAGGAAGTGGGCTTCATAAAAATGTCATCATTCCATAAATACAAAACCGATATAGAAAATAGTAATCATAAATGTTTCATCACACCATAATAAACTATTAGAAAAGAAATTGGTTTTATAGAATCACCCAGAAATCATCATCATCGTAAACCATCTATAGAAAGAAATTTTATTGATTAATAAGATCATACACCTAGTGATTCATACAAACTCACAAAATATTTTACCCTAAATAAAAATATAACTTTAAAATATCCATATATCCTTTTTTTAATACATGAGTAAATTATCTATTCATTTAAAAAATTAATTGGAAATTCCTAGAAAATTTAAAAAATCATTTTCATGAATAACTAATGAAATTGGAAAAGTAAGATTCAATGAAACATGTCATTCATGATGGTTTTAATTTTTTAGCATTACATATTGGTTAATAGAAATCATTCCTTTATTATATTTGTATAAATTCGAAAATACATTATTTGAAAAAAAATCTTTAAAATGATTTCTTTTTAAACCTTTGGAAATAAATTCATAGTTTTTGAAAATGAACATTTTGAAACTATAGATTTTTAGGTAATAAATTGTATAATTAATTTTGTGGAGAATGGGAATGGAAGAATTGTTTTGACCAAAGAGGAAATATGAACCCCATTTAATAAAAAAACATTGTTATATTAGGTAACAATTAGTGGGAAAAGGTAATAATATTTAAAATAATCAAAAGTAAAAAAGGGATTTAAAATTAAAAGCAGTATAATGTATAATATCGATATAATATACTTGAATTAATATTTAGCATAGGAAATCCTGAAAATAAATAAGATTATAACCTATAATGCTCACCACAAGACTCTTAATCATTAAAATTCATGAAAATATCTATTATAGTAGAAAATGGTTAATTATATAATATTTAAAAAAAGATCCTTATATAAAATACAATATATTATACATTTATAATTTATATTTTACATTTTAATTAAAATCTCTTAATTAAAATTAATATTTAAATTAAAATTGTTATGTTTTCTATTCATGATATGGTTATATGGTTCCAATAACTACACCATGAACAAAGTTTCAGCATCCCTAGAATATTAGTAATGAAATATGTAACATATTGATTCAACGAATACAATTTTTTAATTTCTCATATAAATTTTTGATGAAAAAATTATTTCATCACTTCATGGAGATTTTAGTCTATACAAAAGCATGAGTCATGTTTCCACTCATTAATGGTTCGAATGAATGAATGGTAAATAATAATTCACCATTCTAGTATAATTAAAATATCATAAATAAAATATATATTATCTATTAATCTATCCTTTCTTCATTCCATGCAAACTGTAAATGAAATATTAATCCTATAGCTTCATAGCTGTGGTTGCCCAAAATTATGCATGACTGATGTTATCATTTTCCAAAGGATGGAACGGTAAAAAAGCTATATAAAATATTACAATTATATACGTATATTTATTCTATAAATATCATATATAAATTGTAAATCCACCATAATGTATAAATTTAAAATACGGTACATGAAAAATGAATATAATTCTATCACTACTACAAAAACGTGCAAGGGAAGCACTACCCCTTTATCAGCGCTTCTTTTAGAAGTGCAGATAAATTGGTGCATTTTCAGCACTGAAAAAAATTATATTTCAAAAATAATTCATGAAAAATAAATTATTTTTATATAAGTATATTAATTAGTATATAAATATAACATATAATTTTTAAATATGTTTTATATACGCATAAATAGAATATTAAATTTAATATATAAGAAAATTAGTGTAAATGGCTTTAAAATATTTTAAACAATATTATTAATTAATAATTTCCAAATTATTATCGATTAAAAATCATTTAATAACAATTTGAAGGCCATCGTCACATTTTTCAATGCCAAAAATGGCATAGAAGGCCTCTAAAACCGAATTTTTAGTCAGGATACCCCGATTTGTTAAAATTCAAACATGTATAACTTTTGATCCGGATGTCTGTTAAGCCTGTACCACATATCATATCAAATATTGTTTCATTTTCTTCGATTTGACAGGTTGTAGAGTTAAAAAGGGATTCTAGATTATATGTTATGATCATTTTAACATTCTATGGATTTTCAAATACACATATATATGAATTTATTCATAAATATATATGTGTTTGTGTGTGTTTGTGTCCATGTGTGTGTCTGTGCGTTATATATATATATATATGTATGTATGGATTTATTTATTTAATTATAAGTACACATACAAAACATTTTTCAGAAATGTATTTAAAACTAATCATATAAGTATATATAAATATACAAATTAATATACAGATAAAAAATTATAACTATACATATATATAAATAAAAATATACGAATGAATATATATATACCAATACATGAATAAATATATTAATATTAATATGAATATATATCAATATACAAAAAATATAACTATTTATAAATAAATATAAAATGATATAACATTATATAGAGAAAATAACGAAATAGCTTAGTGGTAAAGGTGCAGTTGCGAAATGGGGAGGTTGTGGGTTCGAGTTCAGGTGGAGGAATAGGTGATGTGTGCATGTCAGGATTCGTGGGAACGGCAGTGCGTGGGAGACCTCCTAGAACTGATAAAGTGGTGGTCAAGCACTAATAAAATCTCTCCATGTGAGTTATTTAATTTTTTTTATTTTTAATTTATTTTGACTTTTATCATCTCTTTTTATGCAGCACTGATAAAGCCCCCTTTTATCAGCGCTAAAAATAGCACTGATAAAATGGAACCCCCTATATGACCGCTGATCATTATAGCGCCTTTTTAGCACTGTTAAAGCCCCTTTTGAGTGCTGATATACGCTGTTTTTGTAGTTATGTATATTGAGTTTGTAGTCCACCTATACACATGAGTGATGATTTCATTTCCCAAAAAATTAAAAAGAGGAGAAAATGGTTATTCCATATTAACAATAACATATAAAAATATTTATGAAATATTATTCCCTATGTTATGATTTATATTGTTAGTTTAGACAAGGATTAATAATATATAAATTTGAAACAACTGTGGTTTATAATTATGTGTCTTCATTGAGAAGCCTCTTTTGGATTAAATATTAGTCCTAGAAAAGAAGGTATTATGATTAAACCCACATATATTAGACAAGTTTATGGATTTTTAAAAGGTAATAGGGATTTATTTTGTTGAGACATAGGTATAATGATGTGTTTCAAGCAGTGGATAAGTGGTTTCCATTAATAAGGTACGGAGAGGACACACCTTAAAATTATCAAATGAATAAATTATATTAACTTATTCTTCATACAACCATGATAAAAATTATAAATACTCATAGATAATATTTATATGTATGATATTCAATATACAAATCAAATTGAATCATGTTTTTGGTGATTTTTTATTTTGTATATTTTATGTTAACCCCAATATAAACCCCTTTTACCTGTAACCATGGAATCAAAATGTTTAGTTGTGAATTATTATGAATTTTTTTTACCATATTAAATTAATCTAATAATTATAGTTATAAATATGTTATCTTTTTTCCAGATCTAATTTATATAAATGGTATTCATTCATTTGAAGATAATAAAAAAAGACACAACAAATTTTTTTTATAATATTTTTTTTATGCATGGCACTAGATTTGTTCATAATGTATGCATACTAATTTTTTACACAATATTAAAAATGAAATTATTTATATAATCTATAAATTTCAAAAAAATATTATTCAATATTTATTAATTATATTTATTATGATATGTATGCATTGTGTGTGTAGAAACATTTTTTATAAAAATAAATATATTTAATCTTAAATGCCTTTATTTTAATAACTAACTAATTGACATCCAATGAATTTATATTATATGTTTGTAAGAGTAAAATTTACATAATTTATTTATTCATATTTATTGTTTCTAGTGCAATGGTAATTATATTCCAATCACATTACATTATAATATATTCGTTATATATTCTAGGTTGTTTAAACTCAGTGTTTCATGTAAAAAAAGAATGAAGGAAATAGTAACTTTGTTTAAAAATAAATATATCATAAATTTGAGTGGTGTTACATCATAAAGTTAATATGAATAACCACTTATAGAGACCTAGGATTATCATAAATTTGGAAACATGCAACATAACTTATGCTCATTCAAAAACACCTGACTTAGGAGGCCGACGTGTTGAAATAGAGACTCAATGCCTTCCCCCAGTGAATGATGTTCCCACAATGTTATCATTAACTTATTCTCATACTGATCTATATGTGACACTACTTTGTTAAACCATATCTTGATCATTTAAAAAGGTCATACCACAACACAAGAAAAATCATAATCCAGATTCATTCCACAAGAATCATCACCCCTTGTTAAATAATAACATTTGAGCATGAAAATATGTCAAAATAACCATAGGTTAATAAATCTATAGTCCAAGAAACTGTCCATGGTGGTCTTTACTGCCCATTACAGGAGAGACATTGGTACAAGGCAAAAATTCAACATAAGAACACTAACTAAACCCAGAGTGGCACCATCCTGGTGGACACATCGTGGAAAGAGGCAGGCATCCAACATCTATCCAAGGCATTCCAACATTGGAACCCATGTATCACTCATGATTAACCATGACTCATATAAAACCAATCATCTGTCGCATTGTGTGGCATATAACTAACACAATCTTAGAGAATCTGATACAATATCAAGATAGGAGAGTTGATCAACTATTAAGTTAGAGTACACTAAGAGGATATGAAGGATTACCATAGAAGGAAAATTGAACCCTTAACTTATGAATGAATCACATATTCACCTTCCAACACGACATAATATTCTTGACCCCAATGCCCTTATCACATATAATTCCATGATATCTCATGCTTAACCACCTAGGTATATCTATGATAATCAGTTCCTCATAAGGGCTGCACACACAACCAACCACAAAAACATTGTATTTCCTAGAAAGCATCCACATGGAAGAAGGATCACAATCCCCAAAGTAATTTATATATAATCGACCATTTTCAATTTTTCCTTGATTTTGATCCATCTACCTTGAACCAGAAATTTTTAATAGAACTAATATGACACCCCTACCGAGGATTGTCATATATGACATGAGTAATGAAGATATGCTCTAATACATGATTTCATAGAACAAACATAAACACACGAGTGTCATTCCATGAATAATGATCACCACGTCATATCAAATTGAATGAAAACTGAAATTAATCCAACATGAATGTAAAAATACACTTCCCCAATAATTTCCTCGAGAGTAGTTGGATGAACATGGTTCCATAACGCTTAGGTTTACTATACTCCAATGATAATTATATAAAATACACAATAGCTAAAATCTCAAGGATTTAACCGAACTCAATAGATCATTCAAACATTTTACACTCGATGGTTTCCGTGTATATAAACATATATTACCCTAATTTTATATGAGGAAATGTCACATTATTGGTACTATTCATAGGCTTTCCACCCAATGTGTCCTTGTTCCAGATGGATCATTATGGGACTAGCTCAAAATTAGATCACCGAAAAAATAATTTCCACAGATAAAAACATACTAAGTCTCTGATTACATAAACAAAGATAGGATCACATTACCTTCAAAGCTGCTGATCAAACCCAATGCTTGTCTAGCCTTCTAAAATGATCATTCATCAAAGCTCACTGCCATATCAAGGAGTAAAATTCAAGAATAATAACATATCAAAAGTGTAGATACCAAAATAGGATAGGTCCAATTCTTCCTTTAAACATTCACCCATATTCCAGCCCCATGTATCTAGTCTAGGTGACAAACAACAAGACATAATACCAAAATCTAACTACTATTGTCGGGATTGGTCATGTCAAATACTGAATGACATACTACATGGTATCCTTAACTAAGAATGTAAGATGGAATCCTACATGGGATCCTCGAATGATTAATAAAATAGGCATCCTACAAAAAATATCCTCGAATGGTAATAATAGAGGAGTCCCATTACAATGATCCCTCAAAATGGTACACAAGACAGGGATCCTACATAAGACTCCATATTTAAGCATATAAGAAAGGGAATCCCTCATGGTATCCTTGGAATCAACAGGTCTCATGGACTCGTAATCCTGAATGGAACATCACACACATGAACGTCCTCAATGAACATGTCGTGATAGATTTATCACAATTCATATCAGATCAAGATCTCAACATGGTTAGTATGAATAGCTTAACAATCATTCACATAATTTCCCAAACTCAGGTGAAAACTACAAATGGTAACTAGTGGAATATCCTCTCTATTTAGATAGAAAATCCAAAAACACCTTTTAAGATTCCGTAGAATGCTCTACGAGTTTAAACATTGAGATAAACATGGAAAACCTCTATGAATGGACTATTATAAAGTCCAATTATGACTGAGGGGTCAGAAGGCATGACAAAACACTCAAATAGTTGAAAATCGGTAGTTCATGGTGAGTCATCCTTGATAAATGTCATGCCTCCCACATCTCCACATAGGCATGTACTCTTTCTAACCTGGATGTGTATCAACCCTAGGTACAGAATATGTTAGACCGATAGACGGAATGTACCCTACATGGGGTACAATTTTATGTCACTAAACCGGCTTGGATATTTACCAGGCCATGCCATGTACTCTTACATCGAATGCTACCCTACACTGTGTCTTCTTGTGTACATCTATAAGGCCATATACCCTTACATGGGTTGAAATTCCCAAGTACTAGGTTACACTACCATGTAATAGTACATGATGCGTATACCATATACACAGAGTCTACACCATAAGACATCATCTACCATGAACAGAAATAATACACAACATTTCACCTTGAACTACACACCGTGTAACGTAGGTTTTCAAAAACAGAAAACGACATATATTCCCAAACCCCTATTTTGAATGATAAATAAATAGTATTATAAAATTTAATCTATGGGGGCCCATACTCCCTGCTAATAATAGAATATAATATACTTATAGTACATCACATCACAATTAAACAGAAGATAGAAACATGGTACACAAAATTCTGATCCAGGAGGGCCCATACACATCAGGTATCAAAGCATATAATCCATATGTAGAACATCATAACACAATTCAATATATGTCAGAAAGATGGTGCACTAAAATCTGATCCATAAGGTCCCATAGAACTCATGGATCATATATTGGAATCCGTATAATTTTAACTATAACACATACCAATAAAATTATCACAAAAACACAGACATATATATATTGGTACCTATCCCTATATCTTGAATATATACCACTACATCTATAATAACATGATGGAATTTTTAATGCTCCTAAATGGAATGTGAATTATGCATGACATGTAATTTATAGAAAGATTCTATATGATGAATGAGAAGGTGTACCCTCATCTCATTATGTTTCAACAAAATGTAACCAAAATGATATCAATAATAACATATAAATAGTACTACATCACCAAATCGTGAAATCAAATCAATAGTAATATATCAAAACCCATAAGACACAATTCAATTTGAGTCAATTTCTATTTTCCATTTACGTGTGGAAGCTACTACTGGGCACAATTTATTATTAAACACCATTTCCATCCCATCACTGTCTAATGTTTCAAGGAAGCAAGACAATGTAGAAAATACATCCCTTTAAAATGACTTTGTAATGTCCCAGATATGGATTCTACTCAAGGGTGCCCCATACCCTATTGGCCACATGGCCTCAAGCATATCTCCCCAAATGCAAGAGGCTACCAACAAGCAGTGAGAGATAGGTGATGTTTGTGGAGAGAATATGAACTCATTGGAAGAGTGTAACACAGTGGAAATAATAATAGACAACGAAAGCTATAATATAATAGGGAATATATATAATAGGAGTAGTACTATAGTGGAGTATTATTCTAGGAAGCAATCAAAAGTAAACATTCATGAAAGCACTAGATTACATTTAAAATCATTTTACATTCTATAATTGTTCAATTAAATGGTATTATATAAGTCCTACGATTCAGATGAATCCTTCCAGTCCCAGTCTATAATCATGAACAATAGATGTCTCAAAAGACCATATAAATAAGTAATAGTGTACATTGAATCAAATCTTTTTCTTCGGCATGGAAAAAATGCAACAATATATTCCATTTTAGTATTTAATTTCTAACCTTATTATATCCATGACATTTATAACATTGAATTCAAGTATCACAATATGTTAAAATTTCACATACATTATATGTGCCCGTCTGGAAGATCTTCTCAGGAACCCAGTCTCACCCTAGGTGTGGTGTGAGTATATGTGAATTGAGTAGTCGTCAGATCCATTAGATAAGTCCCATGTGTCACCCAAGACATATATATAGTGAAAATAGAACTCATCCATGGTATTTAGTATTCCATGACCCGTTTTTCCTTTTAGAGAAATCTCAAGGAGCCTGACCACTATATATGTTGCTCGCTTGGTATCCCTTAATGGATTCATGGGTCCCTCATGTTATAAGGTACTATAGTCACATGAACACTTCAATAGAATTTAAATCTGAATCGATTATTTTTCCCATATATGTTTAACCATTAAAATTTTAATATTTATTTATAAATTTCATTAGGCTTAGAAAGGTAAAAACCAAAATAATCCAATATAATCTCAAGAATGAACATGCGTAAGATTTCTTGGCCTTTCAAATTCTCACATGGTCACAATCCCCATAATAAAAACACATGTAAATAAAACTATTACATTGAATAGGAATTTATAAACACAGATAGGCACATATCATATATCACGTAACATATGTAAATTAAACTATAACATGGCTTTATCAATAATGAACTCACTTAGGAACCTATAATATATAAAAACAATTGTAAATTAAGTTATTAAACAATTTAAAATTAAACATCTCTGATTGAAACAGTTCCTATAACACGAACATATTGTAATATAAAACATTACAAGGCCTTAACATAGCTGAGCTAACAAGGTTAGGTTCATATTTCGATAAAAACATTCCAAACATTCGTAAACAATCATATTCATAAGATAGGGAAAGGGGAAAACACTAATACCAAACCATTTTTCAATTCAATTAAAATTTAACATGGTTTCAATTCACGAGTAATATGAAATTATTTTTAAGAACCCTTGGATGGGAAACAATGCATGCATCATAGACATCATAGGCTAAATGGCCATAAAAGGTCATCCAATGGAAAAACACCCATTTGGTTTCCGAAATTGTAGATAAACAACCCTATACAATAATACGATGGTATATTCAATTAAAAAACATAAATAGGTAACAATAAAGTTCAAATTTAAATAAATGTGACACCCCTAAATGGGTGTATATCACTCCAGTATATAAAAATAGCATAAATAAAAAATTAATTGCTCGAGACCACCTACCTCATACTTGTTCAACTCTCCTCATCCTACATCAACTTCTAATTCATCAAAAAATGGATTATATATATTAAATGATAGTGAAATATCAATCCTAGATACCTAGGTTGAGATAAGAAATAAAAAGTAATGTCTTATGAAAAATTTAGATATCACTCAAGGAATTCTAATGCATTTTATAGGGGTCGAAATTATGTTCAGATGATGAATCAAAATCCAAATATTCGTTCGGTGTTGTTGTTCAAGAAAACAAGTTTTAGGGTTCTATCTAGAATATGGTGACAAGGTTACTACCAATTTTAAATAAAAAATAAAATTTCACAGCAAGTAATTGAGACAATGTGTCTTGTATATTCCAATTATACCCTTTTTCTGACAGCAACCCATACATGTCATAAAAGGGTTTGGCCAGATAAGTACGTGGCATAGCAGGATTACATGATGTGTATCCCCCATTAAATATTTTGTAATTAACCTATAGTGAGTACATGACCTGTATTCCTCATATTTATCAAATACAAATTGAAAAGAAAATATTCATACCACAAGGACAATTTGGTTTCTTATAGAAAGAGAGAAGGTATAATATTCATTTCACCATGGTTTAAAAATTATATGAAAAAATGGTTTCAAAAATAACATTTCATCTAATATAAACCATTCAGAGAAATAATATGAATGATGTCCTTGGAACATATCCCCAGTATTGAAGATGTAACACCAAAAGATCTCATATTAGATGGTAAATAATTATTAACGATCATTTAAATCATTTCTTGAGTATAATATAATTTTTTTAATTTATTTTAAAACATAAAGCATTTATGAAATATTTTCTTTGAAAATAACCATGAATACATATAAAAGAATAAATAAATATCAAAAAAAACTTTTTTCTGATGGTAATATCATATTCTCTTTGATTTTTTTAAACAAAATATAAAAAATCAATTAAAATGACTTTAAAAACATATAAATAAATATTAGAAAATCATTTAAAAAACTTTTTAATCATTAATAATTTATTAAATACTTTACATTGAAAATTACGTTTGAAAATGTATAATTGAATTTTTATAAATTAAATAAAATAGTTTTTAAACATAAACCATTTTATAAATCCTTTAAAAATAAAATATATTAAAATAATGATTAAAAACATTTTGAATTTTTTTTTAAATAATTCTATAAAAAAACTTCTAACTGTATAAAAAATAAGGTCAGATTTTTAGGAAATAATTTTCATAATTTGTTTATTTACCAAAAATTTTGAAAATGGTGCCATTAAATTAAGATATATTGAATAAACTCAATAGAATGAAGGCCATCATAATTATTTATAGGTGGATCATAATACATCAACATTTGATACTTTCTTGTAAACAATCACGACAAATTACGAGATAGTAATATAAAATCATTATAACTATGGAAAAATTGAATCATAATACCCATTAACAAAATAAGATAAAATAAAAAATAAAAAATCAATTGGATGAATAAATTCATGATATTACATGTAAAATGGACTTTTTGTACCCCATATTGAATAATATCATTACGTAACATAAGGTACTTCCAAATGATATAACATAAGGGAAAAAACCATTTTGGATTTTGTATTATTTGAACCCAAAATTACATGAAATATACATAATAAAATGGATATTTAAATATCAATAATCTCAGGTATAATAATTATAAAATATATTTATTGGTATTATATACACCACAAAAAAAGGCCAATTTGGCCGATATTGATTTTCTCTCATAGAAAGTAAATGTGTGATGGAAATCCCTTACTGAAAGTATTGAATTCCATTGTACTCCTTCAAAAACTCCTTTATAATAAATATAATTTTATTATAAATCTATTTCCGAACTATATATATATATATATCATATCATATATGGTTTCATTATAATTTTTTGTTACCAATTTATTAACAATTTCATGTTAAATTTATATTTCAAGAAATAACATCTTTTTCCCCTATTATTCAACCTATTTTTTCATGGACCTTTATAATTTATCATGGTATCAATATATCCATAATTTCTACAATTATATATATATATATATCATTTATGTTAATTATATATGTATTGATTGTAATTTAAGAAATTTACTGTTAGAAATAAAATACACAATTCATGCAGACGATGGGCTATAAATATACAGGAACAATGTTTTCATTTTTATAGATTCAAATAAAAAACTAAATGATTTATTATGATTATAGAGTAATTTTTATGTCATATATATCACAGATTTTCATCAATACTCTCTATAATACATTTTATGAAGGTGTGAAATAATTACATCGCTTCGTGAGGTGATAGTTCCTCATACACACGAATATCACTAGACGTACATATGCAAAGAAATGAAAGAAAATTGACCAGCCAGAGCTGGTTAGCCTCGAAAGGGCCTGATGTCGCCAACTAGGGGGCAACATTGTTGCCTTACCTTTTGTGAAGGAAATTTTAAAATTTATTTGGGCTCAAAATGGTCAAAAAAATATTTGATTTTTGTAAATATGTGGGGATATTGAGTGCCCTTTTGTAATTTATGAGGAGTGGAATTCTTGTAAACATTGTAAATTATTAACTATTGCGGGGTCAATATTTTCTAGTGTTTCACCAAATATTATAATTAATGTAACTGAAATATTATAGGGTCTATAAATATATCCACAGAAAAATATACTCATTTTTTGTACATTTTATTCCCAAAACACTATGTATCTCTATTTTTTCTATCTTGGGTTATCACAAGAGTAACTATTTTTCAAGAAATGGTAAATTATACACTAAAAATAAATTATAATAAAATGTACTTGCTTATATGACCCCTAATTATTATAAATATAATAAATAAATTATAAAATTTAAATCTAATGTGTGATGGAAATTTATTTTAAAATAAGAGCATGTAACGTGAAATAACACTACTTTTACATCAATAACACTAAATGAGTTTCTATTATTCAATGGTAAATATATTATTTATAATAAACTATTTAGAGAATTGATGTAAAATTTTTTATATTTAAAAATAAATTGGTAAAATATACTATTTTTATTAATTTTTAATTATTTAATGACATATTATTTGTTTTAATAAACATTAATATCATTTTTATATGAAAAATTTAATTTCTATTTTTAAAAAATCACGACAACAATAGAATTAAAATATATTATTTTAACACTTCAGTATAATTATATATTAATATAAAAAATTATTTAATATAATAAATCATTAAATTTTTTCCACATTTAATATTTTTAGTGTCATTTATTTTATTTTATATTTAACAAAATATTTACTCAGTTGGCATTTCATAGGTATATAATTTCATTATTTCATCTTAAAAAAATAATGGAAATTATCATAAAAAATTAAATAATTTATATTTCAAAATTATATATATAACTTAACATAATTTTTCCCTATACCAAGGTTTATAGATATTAAATTGTTAAATGTATCATATATAAACATTTATATACATAACTTTTTATATAGGTCATATTCAAAGGAATGTTGAACGAAATTTCTTTATATATTTTATTGATATTTCAAAAACAAAAAGATATTCATTAATTAAAATTAATATGTTTTTTTGTCATTTTGAATCGTACAATTGATATTTAACCCCAAGAAAACCAATTTTTTCCGTAACAATAGTGATTAAAATTAATATTAATTTTTTGGTCATTTTCCATAATACAATTGATGTTTAACACATAGTAAATCCATTTTTTCTATAACTATAGTGATTAATTTTTTTGCATTCAATATTATTTTATGTAAATATTATAATTGGACCTTAATAGACATTATAAATTCTTCTAGACCAATATATGGAATAAATTTTTTCAATATTCTAATCATATTAATGGGAAAAAAATTAAACTTATTCCAACAAACATGGTGAGAATGTAGGTTTTTAATGTGAGAATGTTTAAAAGATTTCAATGTTTTTTATCTAAATTATATATCAAAAAATTCCAATGACATAAATTAGATTAATAAATTTTTAATTTTACTACATATATATTAAAATAATTTTAAAATAATTTTTTTAATAATAAAATAAATCACAATGTTTTTTGAAATGATAATTTATTATTTTTTACTATTCATCAATACATGACACTTTTCCTAAAAATTCTGAAATTTCATCATAATAAATTGTTTGTAATTATAAATCCTATATAATAATTTTATTTCTCACATTAATTTCATAAATTATTCAAAAATTAATTATATTATTTCAAAAAATAATATAATTAACATTTTGTTGAAAAATAGTATTTTTTTTAACATCTATAGACTATCCCAAAAATTATTTACCTTATTGTCAATATTTTTTCATTATACAAATCCACAATACTTAATATTAAAAAATTAGTTGTTATTAATATTATCACTACCTTTGGTGAATATTTTATAACAATCATGTTAAAAACATATCATGGTTTTCTTCAAAGTATTTATTTCATATAACGCAAGCTAAGCTACTGTTGTGTGTAGTACGAGCATAACATGATGTTTTGTGTTGCTTATGATATCAACGTTAATTTATTAATTAGAAAAAATAATAAATCATAAAAACATAGGTTATTACATTCCACCCATATTAAAATAATTTCGGCCTCAAAATTCATCTCAGTTATCAATGGTTTAACACTTGAAGGATCCATTCATAGTAACCCACAACATAGAAAGAGTTAATTGAAAATTCTAATGAAAAGTGTATGCGATGTGTGAAGGTATTAAGAATAACACATACAAGGATTCTAAATAGGTTAAGATATGTGAGATGTAAAAACATTTACCTGGAAGAGAAAAATAATCCCCCAATACTAATGGAGAATGATATAGAACACGGTTTGGAGGATGATAACTATAAAAAAAACATGAACAAAAGTGTATGGAAATGGTTCAATTATGTCATAAAAATTAATGATAACATAGCAACACTTTATTTGAAGACCTATTTTCTAATGTAGTATTTTTTTCAGGAGAATATATACGTAATTTATTTTTTTAAATTTCATAACCAAAATATCACCACTTGGATGTGCCATCATCAATTAAAACATCATATCGTACACTATGAAATGATGGTGGATTTTTCATTCTTATTGCACTAGTAAAAAATACCATATTCCAATAGTTTTCAACCATTAGTATAGGCCTCCAAACAGTTGGTATATCCTATACCTACGGTTTGGAGAACCGTGGCCGAGTAAGATGTGGGGATAGGTCTATACCAACGGTTCCGTAAAACCATTGGAATATGTTTTTCAAAAAAGAAGAATTCGGTAGGTTTTTATCCCTGTACCTGTATTTTATGATTGAATAACCTAACCAATAAACGAACATGTCTTTTTTGAACATAATTTCATAAATATACATATGTATTATCATAAATGCTGTAAATTTTGATTTATTTATTGTTTTTTGAAATAATATTCCACAAAAAAAATACATATGAGTATACCAATGGTTTTGAGAACAGTTGGTATAGATTCTTTTATTTTGGAACCTATACCAACGGTTTATCGAAAACCATTGGTATATGTCCAAATTAGAGACTTATATCGATGGTTTTGACAAAACTGTTTGTATTGTCCATAAAAGTGAACTATACTAATGGTTTTCCCATAACCATTGGTATGGATCTTATTTCCTGTAGTGATGAAATAAGGGATTATATGATTGACACAAAGGACTTGGATTTCATCTTCGAAGTTCTTCATGGTTTTGGATTCAATGATGTCTTCATCTCTAGAATTAAAACCATATTCCACTCTTCTCACGTTTCCATCTTGATCAATGGATCTACTATAGGGTACTTCAATTGATTTATGGGACTTGGACAAGGTGATCCCGTTTCTGCAATTGTTCTTTCCATTGTAGCAGACTATTTATGTTGTATGCTCACTCGCCTACCTGACCAAAAAAAATCTCAAACTGATTCATGCTAATAGAAATGTGAATTCCCCCACTCACTTCCATTATGCATGTGATATCATTCTGTTTTTAAAGGGTGATATAAGAAACTTATGAACTCTTAAAACTGATCTCACTCACTATGAGGAGGTCTCGGTTCAATTCATTAGATAGCATAAATCCTTCATTTACATTGGAAAAAACATTCCAACTGGTTGGAAAATGGTATTATTTATGATCTTTAAATCAAAGAATGTATAATTCCCATAAAATACATTGGGGTTCCAATTTTTGGGGCCGACCCAAATCATTCTAATTCTAAAACATTTTTTAATATTTCTTAACCATCTTTCCTCTTGGAATGTAAAATCTCTCTCCACGGTAGGGAGAGTTTTCCTTTTCAAGTCTGTTATTGTCTCCAAAATGGTCTACTCGTTGATGGTCTATAACTAGCCAGCTAGTCAAATGAAAAAATAAATGGTCACATTAAAAAAAATACTAGAAAAGAAGCACATTGGATAGAAAACATGTGACTATTCCATGGGATAAATGCTGTAAAACATTAGACATGGGTGGAGTTGGTATTTAAAACATTAAACTCTTTAATGATCTTATTAAAAATAGATTAACATGGAACCTGATTTACAATGACTCCTCCTTGATTGCTTTCATAAAAAATAGTTTCATTGATAGATTGAAAAGAGGTGACCAGAATTTTATGATTTATTCCTTTTATCCCTATGTCAGAAACATGTATGACAATATTATGCACAACGCTAGATGGACGGCCTCTAGAGACTCTTCCATAAGATTTTGGTTGGACAACTGAATTGGGGAACCTCTTATTTCATTGACTCCCCCTGACCATATCCCTGATAACATCATCTCCACTATCATTAATGTGCTTAATTTTCACATTGATACCCTTAATGACAATATTATTCAAAATATTGATTCCTACTACTTTTCTACCTTGTGTGGTCTCTTGATTTGGGAACCTCCTCAAAATGGGATTCTAAATTCCAAAAAGTTCTAAAATATCTCTTTATATAACCTTGAAAATTACCTAAAATGGAATAATTATTTTGACAAACCCTAGATTAAACCCTCAATACTCACCCTTATTTGGCATCTCGCATACAATAGGGTTTCCACTGACTCTTGTCTTCAAATTTTCAGAAATCATCTTTGATAATTTTTATTATCAATATAGATATGATACTAATCATTTATTTCAATCTTGTGCTACTGCCACTGCTCTTTAGAACTATGTTTTTTACATTTTTGGTTGCAGGTGGATGACTTTTAACTCTATCGATGGGTAGCTTAATCATTGTGTTGCTATGGAAAACTCACAATAGATCAGAAACTTGTTCCTTGTTGGGGTTATAGAGATGCTTCATGTGATTTGGTATGACAAAAATACAATTCTTCACAATAATTACTCACACAACATCAATGCTGGTAAAATGAAAATTCTCATCGCTATTCTAGAAGGTACATTGTTTCAGAAAAGAAATTGCAACAAATCTGTGGCAGACTATATGATACTCAGATGTCTTTGAGTTGATGCCATTTTCATCCAACCAAAACACACATTATAGTTTTTCAGAAGACTTCCACTTACATGTTGGATTAATATCAATGTGGATAGAGCCTCTAATGGAGATCTAGGATCCTCTGGGTATGGAGAAGTCTTCAGAAATCATCTTGGTGACATCGTTAGGTGCTTTGTTGGAGGTTGTGGTACGTCTACCTCTCTGGAAGATGAGATGTTGAGTGTGATACAAGCCATATCATTCGCATTACGCTACGGCTGGAACAACTTTTGGATTGAAACTAATTCTACTCCAATAGTGCAGGCCATTTGGAAGGGGAGTTTCATCTAGCTTGTCCGCTTACTATGCACTGGATGAATTTTCTTCAATCTCTCCATGATTTAAACTATATTAAAACCCATGCATATTGAGAATAAAAGATGTTTTTTGATGATCTCTCCAATTAAGGAGTTGCTCAGGTAATAACCTGGATGGAGGAGCTCCCAGAAAACCTAATTCTTTTTCATGTTAATGATTGTAATTTAATTCAGTCTTTTCGACTCATGTAACCTTTTCTTTTCGCAAATAAAATTGCATTGGACTAATAACTGAAGCTCTAGATTTAAGAAGAAAATATAAAAAAGGTAAAACTTTTTATCTAATACAAAAAAATATTCGTATGGAGGAGTAGTACATTAATCACTAAAACATAATAAAATGTTCATATTTATTCATTCTATAATACATAATAATATAAACCTTATAAAATACTAAAAATCCAAAAACTTAGAATCATTGAACGAAAATTTCTCAAAAATAATCTAAAAGTTTATCCCTCATATAACATTAAAGTAGCTATTTATTATAACATAACAAACATATAAATCCCTTCATTGGGTATTTTCTTGAAACATGGTAATAAACATAATTACAATAGAACCACAAGGAAATATTTCATGCATAATATTTATTTTAATAAATAATATATTATTTTAAATATTCTATAGTCTAATAATGTTTCAAAATCCATCTACAATAACATAAAATAGTTTTTCAAAAAATCATAAATCAATTCTATAGTCTTAAATACTATCCAATTTCTATTACCCATATAAACCACCTCTTTATCTAAATTATACTTCAATTTATAATCCTCAGGAACATGATCAATATCATGTTCCCAAATTCTTAAAACTCAACCCTGCCATTAAATCTCTTTTCTAGGTCAACAATACCACTAAACATAATCCTTCAAATACTTAATGGAAATAATATTCTGAACAATCCTTATATATTTCGTAATTTATATAAATCATTATTTTAATTCGAATATATAAATACTTCATTAATAGTAATTTCTAATAAAAATATTCTTTATCATATTTTTCCTTAATACATTTTTCCCTTTAATATGATATATTTACTATCTTCATTATAATAAATATCAGCATTTCTCATAATTCCTTAATGGTTTCTACCAATCATTATCCTTATGAAATCTATTTTATAATTCCTATATTTGTTAAATTTAAATCATCATATAGATAATTTTATATTAGTGATGCCAATATTCTTATTTATTTTATTATGGAAACTTTTGATTTTACATTTGATGTTAATTTCAGTATTCCATTCTTTTCTAATGTAAAAATATTTCCCCAGTCATCTAATACTTGTAGTTGAGCGTATATTCTCACATTCTATATACATTGAAAAATAAATAATATTTTCCATTTGTTTTTCACTACTCTAACTTTTAGTAAAGAATTTCATTATCTTATTTGATAATTTTGAGAGATCTTTATAATATACATTGTTAATAATAATACATGATAATTTATTTACCATAATCATAATGTTATTTTCATTGTTTATTATCACATTTGGTTTCTCATTAAGAAATCATACATCAATTTCAATTTTAAAACAATTCCTTTTGTTTCCCACTATTAAATAAAATCAAAAATCATATTGTGACAAAAAAATAATCTTAGAAGAGAATGAAAAAATCAAGAAAAACGTAACATATTTGGTATATAAATTATTAACCTTATTTAGTCTATTCTACATTAGGTTTATACTAGGCCTTTAATAGTCTTATTTTTTAAAATTAATATTCATGTTTTGTAAAGAGTTTGATAATTCTAATATAATATTCCCTAGAAGTGTTTAAATATATGTTAAATAAGAACTGTTTTCTTGCACTAGTTCTCGACTGATTTTACATAAATATGGTGTTTTATTGTTTCTTACCCTTAGGTAAATATTTTTTATAACCCTGACCACTTGTAGTATAAATACATGTATTTATTATAAAGAAACTACTGACTATATCTATTTCTAAAATTATAGGATATATATTTGTTGACTCATCATTAGACTAATCCATAGAAATGTCCTTTGTGGTCTCACTAAGGGCTTATCATCATAGTTTCCCAAGGATAAAAAATCCAATCCTTTAACCCCAAATATATTGACCCATAATTATCATAACTATATATTATATATTTTAAGATGAATGTTCATTAAATTACACAAAAACATAATTGAGGACCATAATATTTTAGATCTTTTATAAACATGGAAGACAATATTATAATATAGTGAATTATCTTCTATATTTTACATAAATATCATCTAATTTGTTACAAATCAAAGTCAGAACAAACAAAAAACCATCCATCACATCTTAGGGAAAAATAAAATAAAAAAGGGAGAGATCAGCTAATTAGTAATGGAAAACAAGGGAGAATCATATAAAAAATATGTTAATTAGGGAATGAGAACATGGATATAAAATTCTTAATCCATACCCATAATATAATAGATCATAATATGGAGTGATTTAATAATTATTGGTATTTCATAGGAAAAGATTCATATGATAATGAAAGAACATTATCCAGAATATCATAACATTGGAATAAGACATAAATTATTTGTATACATATAAGAATAGAATATAATTTATAAACTATGTAAGTACCATATCAATGTTATCATATTATAATGGGTTTATTCCCCAAATTATCATAATATTCTAGTTCATATCTATGTTCATCATTGCGAATAATGTCTTTTAGTGATCCGAGATGCCTCCTTATTCCAACCATGTCTTACTGAACTATGTTCAATCCGCATCCCATTCCTGTTTATATCATGAGATATAAATCAATACCAAATACATTAGATATATATATAGGTCTGATCCATAACATTTTGAAAAACATATTTATGTGCACCTCATGACCACAAATATTCATCATGTCATAACAAATGAAATAAAATAGGTTTTATAAACATTTAGTCATATCATAACTGATGGAAATCTAAAATGATTAAAAATAATTTCCTAAAATAATATCTAGGTATATGGATATGATTTCATAATAATTTCCACATCGAATAACCCTTGTATGAGAAATAGGAATCATAAACATGATTTCATCAAATATAAACCATTCATGTAAATAATATTAATGATATCTGGTGATCATATACCCAGTAAGATGTCGGTAATATCAACCAATATCACATACAATTATATTTTATTATATTGTTTAAAAAATACTTTAGAACACTGCACTTTTATATATAAAAACACATTTTAAAACATCAATCATTTTTAGAAACCTTTTCCCTGAAAATAACATTGAAATATTAAAAATGATAATTTTGAAATCATATAAAACATGTATTTCCTACACTGTTCTCTTGGAAAAAATAATTTTAATGCATTAAATTTTTTTAATACCGTTTATTTAAAATGACTCAATAAATTTTTAAATGAATCATTGATAATAATTTAAAACACTTTATATATATTACTGATTTTCAAAATCCGTTTCATTAAAAATAACCTTTCAATAAATACAGTGAATGAATCAAAAATAATTCTGAAAGATTCTGTGAAAAAAACATAATGAAAATAATTTTATATGAAAAAATAAATTAGAAAATATTATAGAAATTCATAAAAATATTTTAGAAAATATTGTATTGGAATAAAACTAAATTTTGACTGAATATAGAAAAAAGGTCATATTTTCTTAATATCATTTTTTGAATTATATTATGTTAAAAAACATTGAAAAAAAGAAACATTACATAATTATATAATGAATAAACAATGATAATAAAATTCATTTTATATTTTTAATATATATATCATTAGATTTAATCATTTTAGTATTAATCACAAACAATCTCTTGAAATGATGAGATTGAATCATAAAATATTTATTACTTTGGTGACAATAAATTATAATCCTCATGAAGGAATAAAATAATATGAATCGAAAAATATCAAGATGATTTATAAATTCATGTTATTAAAATTGTGATGGTTTTTATATACTCATCATGGATGAAAATATGTGCACAAAATAACATACTTCACAATGAGGAAATATTGAGACATAAAACTAATTTTAATTAATTAAAATATGAACAATAAACAACATGAATGGGAGATTCATAAATAGATATGTATAAATAATAATTTTATGTATAACAATGACAGAATAAATTCATGGGTAGTATATTCACCAAGTAAAAGAATAATTTGGTGAATATGGATTTTTTCTCACAGAAAGTAAAAGATGGATAGAATTCTCCTACCACAAGTCTTGAATTCCATTGTACATGATAAAAACATCATATATATTAAATAAAAGGTTATTATACATATATTATAGAACCATATAAATATTTATCATTCCATTTATGGATCATTATCATGTTTTATCAACCTTTTATTAACAATTCTTGTTTAAAGTTGTGTTTTTTGAAATAATTTTATTGTTTTCCACGTATGTTTCAACTAGTTATTTCTTGGTTCAGTTTTGTTGAAAATGGTTTCATAATATCAATAATATTAAACAAGATATAGAGATAATATATTTTCATCATATATTTATTTATATTTATTAATTTATTTTAGTGTTACAAATGAAATACACTATGATTAGAGATGTTAGGCCATATGTTTGCGTGAACGCTGTTTTCATATTTTTAAAGGATGAAAAATATATGTGCCATGTGATAAAAAAAGAAAAAAAAATTACTTCAAATATAATTTTTTCGATTAAACCAATCATTAATAAATTAAATTTAATACATGAATAGATCACATCGCTTTAGGAGGTGGCAGTATATCATAAACACAAACGATGTCCTCAAATTCCCACCAAATAAAAATAATGATGGTATGTGTGATATAAAAATTATATAAGTCTAAAAAACTATATGTATCGCGTATATCATATATAAACTATAAATCCTTCATTATTACCAACCTCTAATTTTATTTATTGAAAAAAATAACGATGTATGTTCGTGAGGTAGTAGTGTGTCGTACACCTGAAAGATTATTTGACAACCCATTTGATTGACGTTAGAGAGATTTTATGTAATACCCTTAAAATATAAAATACTATAATTTTAACATACTTGGATTATTATATAATCAGAGAATAATAATAACTAATGAGGATGGAGGAATAAATAATAAGAAACAACTCGTTGATGATCATTGATTGTTCTTCAAGTATCCTCATTATGTTTTAATGAATGCCTTTCTTGGTTGGATTTCTATCCAAATCAAGGCATATGGGAAAAGGGCAGTGAATTTGGAAAGTTAATTTTTCATATTTTTTCATAGTAAATGGATAGAGAGGTGTAAAGAAGTGTGAAGAGTGAATTCCCCTTTATTGTTGGGGAAGAGTGACATTCTTGTTAATACTCATACGTATTCACTATTCTAATGTCAATATTTTCATAAGTGGATTCCAATATGATAATTAATGGTGTCTAGGGATAATATGATCGAATAAAACCTTCAAAAAACAATGAAATACCTGCTTTAAAAATTTTATTTCTTGATTCTAAGTATACCTAATTTTTAAATTTTTTTCACTACGATAACTACTTTTCAAAAATTGGAAATGTATACATTATTACTAATTTAGATGAAAATTATTATATGGTTTTGAAAATTATAAATTTATATAATTTATATAATTTATATATCATAAATCAAATTTGAGTTTAAATAAAAATTTTAAAACATGAACATTTAATGTGTAAAAACATTAATTTAACCTTAATCGTGCTAACAAGTTTGATATTATTTCATTATCAATATAACCGTTATAGTGGAACAATTTCTCCATTATTGGAAAATATTTTATATCTAAAAATAATTGATTATAAGATATTTTTTTAATTATAATTCATTTAATAAAGTATCATTTATATTAATATTACAATTAATGTTAGTTTTTACATTTTATATATAATTTTGATTTTATAGATTTCATGAAAATGAATGTATTATTTTTTATAAAAAATTAGTGTTAAGATATATTCATCTAAAAAATAATAGAATATAATAATTTATTCAATTTACACCACTTAAAATAGTTTTATTAAAATTTATTTTATTTTATTGTTAATTAAAAATATATTGTGGTGGTCATTCTGAAGAATATTTTTGAATTATTTCATCTCGAAAATTTAAAATAAATTATCCTAAAAAATTTTGTAAAAAAAATTATATATACAACTAAACATGTTTTTTTATCTATCCCATGTCTTTGTAGATAGTAATAGTAATAAAACTACCATTCTATCCTTTTAATTACTCAAATTATTATATGGGTCATATTCAAAGGAAAGTGGAATTAAATTTCTATATTCAATTGATTTTGATGGAAAACATCAAAATAGATTCACGAAATAAAATTTATTTATTATTTTATAAATATTTACTCCTTCTATTATAGTTCATCTCCAAGTAAAACCATTTTTACTATAAATGCGATATCTAATTATTACAGAATTCAGAATTCATTTAAGTCAAAAATTAAATTTACATTATTTGATATAATAATTTATAAAGTTTAATAATATGGAATCCATAATTCCAAATTCAATAAATTAAATTAAAGAAATATAATTTATATTTAATATGGTAAATGTGACATGAAAATGGGTTGTTAATGTGAAAATTATGAAATGCTTACAATTTTTTTATATCTAAATCAGTTATTAAAACTATTACAATGAAAAATTTGGATTAATATATATTTAATTGTACTAAAAATGCATTAAAACAAATTGAAAAAATAATTTAAATTTTTAATAAATTAAATTAAAAGATGAATTTTAATTACAAATCAGTATTTTAAGCTATTCATAAAAAATGAATCTATTACAAATAAATTCCAAAAAATCACCCAAAGATAATTTTTCATTTTATGTTAAAAAATAAATTTTATTTTATAAAAATAATTTCTTAAATATTTCAGAAATTAGTTTTTTTATTTTCCAACGAATATATAATTTTGTTTTTGAAATTTTGTGTTTTTGAAACATATAAATACTTTTAAAAAACCAATATATTTTATTATCGATGTATTTTATGTATTTAAAACCACTATAATTAAAATTTATATTTTATATTTTATTATTCATATAACTACTATTGACAGTTATTTTATAATGGTCATGTTAATACTTTATCATGGTGTTATTAGAACTCACTATTGTGTATAACTTATGATAAGCCCGTGTCGTGTGTGGAAAATGATTAACAAGATGTTTTATGTAGAACCCAACTCAATGAAATTTAATTTGATAAATAAATAATATTTTTTTTAAAAATGATGTTCTACAACACCTGATATTAGTTAACTCAGATGCAAAAAATAAATTATACTTTTTCCACGTGAAATATTCAGGTTACCATATGTCTTCTTCAAATTTATGAATTCATCAATATATTGTGACCAATTATGTTATTTTTTTGTATAATATTCAATTATAAATCATAAATCTTCTCATGATTCTCTACATACAATATATATTACTCTAATGGTAAAACCTATGACTTCAATACATGTGAAAGATAAATTTTAGACATCCCCTCTAGCGATATATTGAACACATCGTGAACTTGAGAGAGATTTAATGGTAGCACCAAGCAATAAGAGACTAGCCTTATATGATCAATACACTACTGGAAATATGATCTATACCAATGGTTTTGGTCAAATAGTTGTATAGTTAACTTATTTGGACCTTTACCAACAGTTTTGGCCAAACAGTTGGCATAGGTCCCAAAATCAAACTACCTATACCAACGGTTTTGAGGACTGTTGGTATAAGTACATGTATTTTTAAAGGAATCTTCTAAAAAATGACATTAAATAAATCAAAATTTAAAATACTTATGATAATACATACATATATATATATATATATATATTTATGAATTTATGTTCACAAAATTTCGTTAGATTAGTGGTTAGGTCGTTCAATTAAAAATGGGAGGTGCTGGGATAAAAACCAAATGGATGATTATTTTTTGAATTACATATACCTATGTATTTATGGAACCGTTGGTATAGATTTTCATATTACTTATAACAATGGTTTTCAAAACCATTGGTAAAGGACTCTACCAATAGTTTTCCCAAAACCATTGGTATAGACCTATCATTACACCTTACTTGGCAACGGTGGGCCTATACCAATGGTTCCAAGGAATATAGTGTCACTAACTGTAAACTCTAAATCGAGATGATGATTGTCAGAAAAACATTTCTACTGACTCTAGGCTTCATATTTCTCTTGCAAGAATTTTCTATCCTTAGAAATCATGTACATAGATTGATCATGTCCAAACACATTTAATTATCCACCTCATTCCCATTATTTTGAGGTTCTATATTTCGTTATGTATATCAATTAATAAGGACATATCTATATGATTGTGTCAAATGAATTTTCATATGAAAATTCTACCTGATGATATTTAAATCCCAAACTCCTTTGAATTGAATAGAGATCACAGAACATGTATTCTATATTTTGAAGGTCCTGTTAGAATGACCATATATACAAGGACACTATAAAGTATTAAAACTCAACTATATATCTAGTTTATATTGTAGACTTCTCCACAACATTATGGAAATTACTCAAAATTGATAAAAAAATTAGAATATATTTTAATCCATGTAAATATAAAAATTCTATAAGCTATTTCCCTATGATTTTATCAAGATATAAATCCTCAATTATGGAAATGAAATGTTTTGGTTTTCTATGGAAATAAACAAGACACAAAATAGTTTTTTCCCTTCAAGTATTTTAGTGAGTTTAAGGATAAAGTCCAAGATAATATTTTCAAATTTTCATTATATTATTGGAAATGGTTTATCATACCCTTAGACTTATTTATGACAAATTTAGCATCATTACATACAATAAACCTTGATACACACTCTTAAATATCTATTTTCATGTTATCCCAACCTAATTCTTCTACAAGATATTTATAAATCATTATACATGAAAATTGAATACATAATGATGAAATATGAGCATCATATGATAGATCCTTCATAATGACTAGATATTATTGAATTCATACTCATTTATAAAACATTATCACTCAATCATAATAATGGTTCCACTCTATAAAAATTCACTCACTCTTCTATAGATACCCATCATCCATTAGTACATATTTAATCATCACATTGAAGGATGTTAATAAATTCATCTTATAAAGAAAAAATATCTCTACCATTAATCATGATTTCCATATACATAATCTATCAATTTTAAAATATTTTTCGCTATAAATCATTATCATGGACAATATAGCATGATATTTATTCATCAGATAATTTTCCACATTGTTCACATTTATAGGGTAGTAATGTATTGAGTAATAATAATCCTTAATCACCACAAACCATCTCCTTGGGATCATATTCAACTCTTTCTGCATGAATTTTGACCTCGGCATTGTTTTGTTAGTATATATTTCACCATTCTCACCATAGTGATAATTACCCTATATTTATCATGAAAAAATTAAAACCTCTAACCCTAAATATTTATTATTATATTTTTTATCATTAATATTAAATTTAAATGAGAAATAATATATCACCACATCATTATGAATGTATAAATATACCAATATCTTTTTTACTGCATCAAATAATATAACAAAACTTACTCCAATGTAGTGTAGTTTTTGAATAGGGGCACTAGCCATCCTTTTTATCAGCTTGAAATTTTCCTCAGATATGCCTTTCAAGGGGAACATGGATCCATTCTGGGTCAATAATGTTGATATAATAAATATCTATGAGAATTCTCTCATGGGATGTTAGAATTATACATCCATCGGATGAAACTCTGAATCATGGTAACAATGTTGGGTCCAATCCATTGGTCATTATCATCAGTAATTTAATGATCCAGTAATATACCCTAACATGAGATTATATTTCATACTAATGAATCATTATCATGAAATAATTCAAACATATAAAATTTATCACACAACATATGAAATTTGAATGATTGTAGAAAAATACTCAATTATTATTCATGATATTTGTTTCTCTTCAAATATTTATGAGTACTAATTAACAATACTAAAATATGTTACATGGTAATTTATAGACTAATAAATAAATAAATGATAATTTTTGTACAATTTTTGAGTAAAAATGACATAAGTATAAATTAATATCGAGTATACATAATACATAAGGTAGTTTTTGATATATCCCTATTCTGGACTCTTAGTTGATGATATATATATTAAATATCCATATTTAAAAAATATTTATCTTCACATAATTGAACAAATAGATCATTGATACATGGTAAGGAATAATATTTCTTAATAGTAATCTTGTTATGTTATCAAT
The DNA here is from genome assembly GCA_963277665.1 of Viscum album. Taxonomy (NCBI): domain Eukaryota; kingdom Viridiplantae; phylum Streptophyta; class Magnoliopsida; order Santalales; family Viscaceae; genus Viscum; species Viscum album. The sequence continues at coordinate 1,258,178,683 of OY728148.1, forward strand.
AATAAATGTAAATATATAATGTAATATTTTTGTCTTAATAGAAATACAAGAACAACCCATAGTGGCACACTATATACTATGAAAACCTTATCATGATTACCCAATAGATACTTCAATAATTCCAAAATCTAATTTGAGGCCATTATATAAAGTGTCTATAAAATATATATAGATTCTGTTATTTTTTCTACTGATAAATCAACTTCACTATTCGGGGTATGTTAAGTGAATTATTTATAAAATACATAATTATATTCCTGGACAATAAGAATACCATTATTTTTTAGTTTTCTCATATTATTTCTATAAATACCCATCTTCAATAGGTAGTGAAACTCATACAATAGAAGTAACTTCAAATAAAATTTCAATTTCATCCCCACATGAATAAACAATCTTATATTGTTTCGAAATATAAAATGAAACTTACCATCATATGAAGTTTAGGTAGGATCGACATAGAGATATCCCATCCATCCCAAAATATTAAAATGAAATCAATTAGAAAAAAATCACAAGTTTTATATGAACTTTATTTCCACAAACATATATTTTAGATAAGTTATAGAATTAATATTTTATCTTAAAACAATTCACAGTTTTAACTGTGAACTCTATATCTAAAAATTATGGTGGTGATATGATGCACTTAGAAATTTAATTAGTTATAAATCATTCTATAGTTGTATAATCATATAACCAAATTGATTCAATGGAGTGGATGTTTTTCTTAAATTCATCATTTAATTATTGTGACCCATGTTAGTAGAAATTATCATATTATAATTCCCTCTATCTCTTAGATATAGACATTGAAAATGGTGAATTACATAATTAATTATAATATTATATGATGAATGGAATAATTTATATACTCCTTAAAATTATATCATTTGAGTGTGGATAAAAAATTGGGTTATTAATTTTTATAAATTCTTTCATTGACTATCCTTATCACATAACATTGACATTATTTTTAAAGATGATATTTCTTTTTACACTAATAATTTATAAAATTCAACATAAGTAAATTATTCTAATGATTCCATCAACATTACTAACATGACATATGATTAATTTTCTTTAATACAGGGGTTTTATTTTTATTATTAGTGTTAATTCCAACAAATTCCATCATTCACATTATGTACTGAAAACCACAAGCACTATTAGGTTCTCTAGATTCAATTTACACATAAATAAAACATTGAATCATATATTCATATCTATTAAATTTTCTTCAATCCAACTAATTTTTGTTCTAAGGTCTCATGAATCTAATGTATCATTCAATTTTATATTAGGATCAATGATAAACCAAAATCATACAATGATTATCATGTGAATTATTATTCATAACTACTGATAGATTAATTATTTTTATATTTCATTTCTAGGAATTCAAATTCATATTTCATTTGAAGATTTGGGTTAAAATAACTAATGAGGAATGACTTCCAAAACTCTTCCGATGTGATGGATTCAAATTCATACAATTTAATAATATCATTGATAATATTACATTATAGATCTACTTCAACATCGAAATAATATAAATCCATGAAAACATTTTTAGGTTTCAAACATTAGTGAATGGAAAATATCTTTTGAGTGGTATTTATCTATTTCACAACAATAATAGTATTAATAGATCCCATTATGTAATGTGAGCATTTACATATAAAAGTACCAATATGGAGTTCTTCTATCCACTATTAATCTGGTATATCAGTATAATTAACGTTACAATTAATATACTAAGAGTGTTGGGTGAGAATACACAGTATATCTCAAATCATAGATAATATATAATTAGGATTCACATGTGGATTATTGTTAAATTTTCCATCAAATTAAATATAAATATAATTATACCAATGTCTAACCATTTTCTATTAAAAAAATCATTACATTAGAAAACATAATCCTAGTGAGTAATCTTATATTCATATAAATTCCATTTTAGAATGTAAAAAATGAAAACTTATAATGAATTTATGTCAACATGATTTTAACATTGGTAATTCATGTTTATTTTTTATTAAAATATATAATTCTTCATAATGAGAATGTGAAACACCCTAATAATATCCCTTGTGAGAGTGAAATGATGTGTTTATTCTTAGGGCCACTCATTTTGACCTATTGATTCTTGACTTAATAAACAACCATCCTCTTTAAATATATGTCCCTATTGGATTATATGTTCCATATTCATATACAATTTCTCCCATCCTAGTATGGATGTGTTTTCAGGAATACCCACACATTCTCTATATTACCAAAGCTTTAGTATGTTAAACTATATATAGAAATATCCACTATAACATATTGTTACATTATTTTGGAATTTTTGATCACAAATTTAATGAATGGATGATGGCACAAACTATTGTTCAGATATGCCTACATTAATTTAATACTTGGCCAATGACACAAACTAGTTCATCAAATTAAATTTTTAGATGTTGTGATATATTTTCACATCAAGAAATGATTTATCATTTTTCTCTAAATAAAGGTGATTCTATTTTCTATGTATATGTATTTCAGTGATTTTACACTACAAACCATCGTTTCACATAATTTAAGGTTCATTTAAATTATTTTTTATACATTTCGTGCCTTATTTATTTTTTATTCTATGAGAAGAACATTAACACAAAACCTAGGTTATCTTCAAGTATATTTTTTTATATCAAATAATTCAAAGTCATTTATTTATTTACCATTCTTGTGGTTTCATTTTATCTCTTTTAGAAGGTGATCATTCCCCTTCTATGTCTTTAAATGATGCAACAATGTTGTTGTGATGGACTTTTAGATTTGTTGGTCCTATGGTGTTTATTATATTGATCATTTTAGAATCTATTTTGTGATATTATTTGGAAGTCTAACCCTTTTTTTTGGTTGTGTTTCAATAGTAGAAAATCATAGTTAATATTTTTTGTTATCTTGAACATTGCCAATTTTCTTATATAATTGATTTATATATGTAAGTATTTATTCAAGGGAATTTGTTGTTTTATTTTCATTCTTCCATATTGGTGGGTCCCATTGAGATACTTTGATAACTGAGTTTATGTTTGGTGGTTTCACCTATAGACTACGTGGGCTCAAAAATATTTTTCTATTTTTACATTTTTTATAAATTAATTATAATGATTAAATTGTACGTGTGGAAATAGGTTTTTCAAAATGCATTTTCCACCTTATTTTGGTAAAAAAAAGTGGTTTTTTAATGCATTATGAAATAGATTTATGATGTCTCCATTTTCTTATTATTTTATGAATTTATCTAGATACTTGGTGTGCGCGATAAAAAATGATTGTTGATGAGATTTCTTGTTATCATGAATTATTATGATCCTTGGCTTGAAAGTATTTGTTTTTACGTTTTTAATACATTTTATTTGATAAAATATGTGATACATTCTCTGGTTTGACTACTTTAATATTTATGATATGAATTGAAACTATTTTACTATGATTATTTAGTACTATTGAATAAAGTGAATGTTTTATCTTGATTTTGATATAAAAACTATTTAACTAATTGTTATTACTTATTTTCATTGATGTTACAAGTGTTTAGGTTTTTATACAAAGAGTTGTTATGGAAATCATGGTGGTGACCCTAAGTAACCTTTTTATCTCACACTACGCATGCCCCTTTAGAATTGTGTATACATTGTTATATTTATGATGTATGGAAAGGAAAGTAACTATAGTGAAGTGGAAAGGATTATTTTATATGTGTCTAGGTATATAGTGGTGATATAAATGGATTTTTCCCATTCTATTACATGGATTATTTTTTTTAGTATTCAATATTAATTGGACACGTAACATAGATATTATTTATATACTTTTGGGTTGTGATTCATCTATTGTCTTTATGGAATATTTTTCAGGGTATAATTTCCATTATTTCAATATACAATATATATGTAAGAATGTTTTCTTAATAGGGTGGGGGAAAATAGTCTCTTATGGTTATTTTTTATGCTTTGGAGTTAGTCACCACCTAATGGGGGTTGGTAATTCTCTTCTTTTATGTGAAGGATTAGGTAGGTATTGGTTTTTGAGGGAATCTGGGACAGTTTCATCACTATTTCGTGTCATAGGATATATTTTGTCCATTTTTGGAAATTTTATATACTAGATATTGGATTTTGGGAATTGAGAGGTAGGATAGAGTGAGTGCCTGACCATCTTTTGAAGTTATGAGTTTTATTTTTCCATGGAATATTTGGATGTGTATAAGGCCCCAGCCTTAAACCTTACTTAATATTGAATTAAATGAATAATTCTCGTTGAGGATATTTTCAGGTTTAGAGTTTTAGAGAATTAGATCTTAAAACATACATTACATTCCACATATAAACAAAGTGGTTACATAAAGATAGCATTCTTCATTCCCATCAATGGAAACATATTTAAAATAAAACATAGATTCTTTCTTGAGACTTCCTTGAAACTATCATCATATCATGTACCTTTCCCTTGACCTGTGAAAAACATTTCAAAAAAACTTGGGATGAGCATAAAAAGCTCAGTAAGGGATACAGAAAGAATGAAAACTGTTAGTTTTTCAAACATCAAGTAACCATATATACTCTATCAAAGTAATACCTTCACCTTCATGAAGTAGTAAAAACTCTTCACTGAATAAAGTATCATTACTTACCTTTTTGTAACCAAAGGATTACCATAAAACCCATAAAAACAACACATAACATATATAAAGGTAACTTGGGACATAATCATACTTAAGTAGAATAACCATACGGTCGAATTCCACACATATCACATAATGGAATAGCCATACGACCAATTTCCATACATACTTAATGGAATAGCCATACGGCCGACTTCCATACCCAATGCATTGGAGGTTATAACGTAACCACCCGTCCTGGTATTCACGGAACCACCCGTCATATGGTTTATAACGTAACCACCCGTTAAAATGTCCATGTACCAGTATATAATCATAAAACATAAAACCAATATAAAGGAATGATAACATTTCCACATTTCAATCACAATATATCATAAATATATTGACATAATAGAATCCTTTTTCAAAACCATTTTCAATACGAAAATACATAAAAGAGTATATGGTATTTATTTTATTCTAAAAACATTACGGCTTGTTGAGAACGCCAAAGACCAAATAATACTCGTGGCGGCGGAAAAGGTCGTTGTCACCGCGTACGTTAAAAAAACATTCCTTTTTGTCATTTAGTAAAACACTTTGTAGAAAAATATTCCTTTTGTATAAAAGTAAAACTCAAAGGGGTTTATACACCGTATAAAAGAAAGTTGTGTATTAAACAAAATATGCCTCAATGAAAGGAGATTGAGACGAAGTCCCTTACCTCGGGTCCGACTGGACTCGATCGTTCTTTAATGTCCTGAATAATAAACATGGGTTAATTTTATACTTTCTTAATAACCTTTTTCAAGTTCATTATTCCTTTTTTAACACTTATTTCCATGTTATAAACATTATGTAACCATTTAAGGGAATAATGTTTGTTTTGTCGATATTTGGTTCTTAAATCGAAAGTGGACTTCTTACAATTACATGTTGTTCGTGTAGTCAAAGGTTATTTATATCCAGAATTCCATTCCTGATTTGGATAACATATATATCATATATATCCAGAATATACATTTATTCATAACATTACATAATCATTTAGAGGTAAGAAATGAAATGCACCGTTCATGGAGACGGTAAGCCGTACGTACGCATGAACGCTACTTTCATTTCGTTGTCACATTAATGGAATTAAAAATAAATGAGAGGAATGTATATTTTAATTACAAAATTATATTCATCATTTAGATATATCATTAATTATATATATCCATTATTTACATGTACTTTTAATAGTACATTACATTTGGGGATAAGAAATAAAATGCACCGTTCATGGAGACGGTAAGCCGTATGTACGCATGAACGCTACATTCATTTCTATCTCATACTTTAATGGAAAGAAATAATAATGATATAGAGGTATATTATAATTCCAGTATAACATCATATATAATAACTTTAAATCCATCCTTTACACGTCCCACATATGGCATTAACGAATCACATCACTTTGAGGGGGCGGTAGTCCGCACTTCCTTAAATGAAGATATCGTGTTTACCCATAATGGAAACAATAAAGGTATGCCCAAAATGAAAATTACAGAAGATTTAAGAAAAAAAATAGACATATTATATATCATATATAAAAATAGTGACATCATAATGGCCACCTTTGAAGGTGTTAAATGAGTATTGACCAATCATCGTTTCGGGAGACAAAATTTCGCCATCCACGGAAACCGTATGTTCTTTAACCATTTGATGTATTTTTGTAAGATTTTAGCTCAAATAAATCTTATAACAACACCCTAGTATATTGAAGATACTGGTGTTGTTAAAAAATATGTAAATAAAAATAGTTCAGGGGGTTGGAGAAGCAAAATAAAATAAATGAACATGAGAGAATGAATTACCTTTAAAATTGTAACTCCTTTTTATTTGAGCCTAAAGGCTTCCTTTGAAAGGATTCTGCCCAAAGGTAATCCTCTATGATGAGGAGAGGGATGTGGAGAGAGTAAATGGGCAGGGGTTGGCCGAGCCAAAGGATTGAGGAGTGTGTGAAATGAGGTAGAGGTGGGGGCCTTTTATAAGAGGAGTGGAGGGGCACTTTTGGAAGGTAAAGAAATATTACTTTATTTGAAAATGTTTATCGGTATTAAAAGGCCCAAAATTGATATAATTCGTGGATAAGGTGATAAGGGTTCTAAATCCACTCATCCAATTGGTTTTGGACATTTTTAGTTCATAGATTTTAAATTATCTTTCCATTATATATAAATCGTCAAATAATGATGTCATCGCTACATCATTATTATGTCATAACTAATTTAATTTATATAATGTCTAAAAATTATAAAAAAATACTATGATGTTGGAAATCCTTTTACCTTTCCAATTACTATTTATAATCAAAAATCTGATATTTGTAACCCCATGTAAGAATTGTTTTTGTAAAACATATTATGTTGGTGTCATTTTTACTTTTACATTAAATAAAAAGTTATTTATGTCATTTCCCAAACAAATTGTCTCCATGGGGTCCCCAAGTTGACCCATGTCTTTTCTTGGTCGGCCATGACACAAACAATAAGGTTGGGACATGGTTCTAGGTCATTTCATATTATTAATGCATTATTTATATCTCAAACTACACTAATTACCACTAATCGCGATTAAGAACTCAATAAGTTACTATTCACCAAAAAAATTATTATAATCTCATTGAATCACATTTTACTTCTTAATGACAACCATTTATGTCGGATTTTTGAAATTCAAAACACAATGATGGAAAAATTTCATTTAAACGGAAAATCAGTCTTTATAAGTACCACTTAGTGGTTTCACAATTCATCAAAAATTGATGTTTTTCAGAAAATTAAAAAAAAATTCACCCTAAGCTATATTTGATATTATGAATTCAAAAATGAAGTCTATTTTAAGAAATTCAAAACATATAAGTCAGTTTAATTAATTTAATAATTAATTCCCGCTGTCAGAGAAAATAGTGTGTTTTTATGAAACAATAAGTATCAAAAGATTGACACTAGTTTAAGTCTGATTTCAAAGTGAAATTAATTCCAACGACCACTATTGGATTTAATGGTAAAAATATTTTCTAATTTCACTTTAAAACCAATTCAAAAGATAATATAATCATATAAATAAATTAGATTAAAAAGAGGTTTTGAATTAAAATACAACATTTTACACTATTCATTAAAAAAATGAACTTTTTCAGAAAGGTACCAAAAATTTACACAAAGTAAATTTTGATGTCCCGATTCTAAAGAAGAGTTATATTTGGTCCAATATAATTTATAAGATTGATCAAAACTATATTTACTGACAGTTCTCCATCAAATGGTGATAAGTGGACCTTTCGTGAAAATTAGGGTATAAATCCCTAAAATTGAACTCTTTCCATATTTTAAGCCTTTATCTTTTATTGGGTAAATGTAAAAACATTTAAAAACATATATAATCATATTTTAGTTATTTCTATCCATTCCCGCTAGTACAACGACTACTCGTTAACTAACATTTAAAATAATATTATTTTATTACTTGTGGGCAACGTAAGTTTTCAAAGAAACTAATCATTGCGTACCGAGTACGCTATAGAACGTAGAAACCCCTTTTAATTAAAATTAATATTTAATTCGTAAATATTAATAAATATGAAAATTCTTTATTCTTTATTTTCCTGGGATGTTACATCCTTCCCCCCTTTTGGGAATTGCGTCCTCGCAAATTTATTCACTTATCAAAATAAGTGGGGGTATTTATCCCTCATATCATTTTCAGATTCTCACGTTGCCTCTTCAATAACATGGTTTTTCCACAAAACCTTTACCTGAAGAATCACCTTATTCCGTAACACCTGCTCCCTGTGGTCAAGAATCTGGACCAGTTGTTCCTCACAAGATAGGTTCTCTTCCAGCTGAACTACCTCTGGACTGAAAACATGAGATGGATCTGGCATATACTTTCTCAACATTGAAACATGAAAAACATTGTGTACCTAAGATAAACTCAGAGGTAATGCCACCCAGTATGCAACTGATCCAACTCTCTCCAGAATTTCATATGGTCCAATAAACCTTGGACTCAGCTTTCCTTTCTTACCAAATCTCATCACACTTTTTCGAGGAGAAACCTTGAGAAAAACATGATCACCTACCTCGAAAGATAGATCCTTCCTCCTGTTATCCGCATAACTCTTCTGCCTGCTCTGAGCGGTTCTCATGTGCTTCTCAATCAACTGAACTTTTTCTGCCATCTCTTCTACCAATTCTGGTCCTGTAGAGACCCGAAACTTATCGTACATGGAAATTACATTAATTTTGCGGAATACTTAGTACATAACAAAAAAACACACTAAAGGATCGTAATAGTTTAGTGTCTTTGGAAACTCGGAACGCAATCTTCTAATTGTGGTGAAGGATCTTCAATATCTCCCATAAAGATCTTCCCTTTTTTTTCCTAAAACCTTTATTTATATCCTGGGGAAAAGAAAACATAAAAGGGTGAGCTCAAATGCTCAGTAAGGGTATACAAAAGAAATAAAAATCATATCATATCTTTTTGAAAATCATAACCTGCAAAAGAGATCATAATATCTTAACATGGAACAAATCATAGAAGTGAAAATGAGATGACCATAATCATAACATGAAACATGAAACTTTGTGGCATGCACACATAATCATGGAAAATCATTTCTTGTTAGTCATGACTCATTGCCAAGACTATCTTAGTGGACAAAGTCCCTTTCTGAATCGAGTAACCCTCGTTTCAGTCCTGTTTCACTGAACCGGTATAACCTACCATTCCAGCCATGTCTATCTCATGAGATATAAAATCTTTACCCAATGCATTGGAGGGAGATATAGGTCCCACCCATCTCTTAATGAATCCTTTCTTATTTGTGCCACAAAATCATAAATCATACATCATCGCATAACCCATGTAATAAAAATGGGATTCTTAAACATCATGACATCATAAAACCATTCATATAAGATAAAGGAATTCATAAAAATAATTCCATCACAACATAGTCAAATCAATGTAAAAATATGGATAGAAACAGAACCCTTTATTATCTTATATGGAAAATAATTTTGATAAAACACTTGAATTGAATTCTTGAGGAAAATATCCTTTCTTCTTCAAAATCAATTTCTTTTCACAAAACATCATGCAATTTTAAAAGAGAGAGATTTTATTGAAAATAGTCATGAATTATTTTAGAGGAAGCTTCATGAAAATAAGGCTTTGTAAAAAAGTAGAAATCCGTTCGTGCCGTATTAAGTTAAAAAAAAACATTCTTCGTACTTTTGTCGGAAAAGTCAAAAAGTACCTCGTACGGAAAAACGACAAAAGATTCCTTTCATATTCTTTACTAAAAACTCACCTAAGGGTAAAATTGGATTTAAACTATTGAAAGTGGATGGAAACAATATTTCATATTTATGGAACATGGATGTGGATGATAAAATACACCCCAGTAAATACTTACGAATAAACAATCTCGGATAAAAATGAGATTGTGATATTTCCCTTACCTTAGGTCCGACTTGCTTTGTAACTGTCTGAACCTCCTGTATAATGATTTAAATCATGTTATTGACTTATTACAGAATCATATTCATTGTTATTATATCATATATGGTTCACTTATGACATTATATTACCCGTTCTTTTGTAAATTCCATGTTAAAGAAGCGTTTTGGGTAAAATCGTTTCATTTATCGTAGGTGTTTTGACTTGTTGTTCTTGACATCATTATTACTTATATCATGATTTACTTACTTCCAGAATATAAAATATGATTTATATATCATATATATTCAGTATATATATATATAATAGATAGATAAATAAAATGAAAAACACCGTTCATGGAGACGGTAATCCGTACGTACGCATGAACGCTGTTTTTCTTTCCTTATTGTCTTGAAATGGAAGTAAGTAGATGACATACATATGTATATATATACATAAATCCAGTAGCTTTATAATTTCATATATTTCATTAATATTTCTTATATATACATTATAATCATTCTTAAATGGTTAACATGGAGAAAGAATCGCATCGCGTCGTGGAGACGGTAGTCCGTACGTACGCACGAGCGATGATATCATTTCTATAAATATTGAATTGAATTGGAGTGGATTATACAATATATCAGAATCAATATGATGTTGTAATAACTATGTATAGTTATTCTTTACACCATTATACCCATCCATGTAAGGTGGTGGTGGAAAATAGATTACACCACGGCGTGGAGACGGTATTCCGTACGTACGCACGCGCGGTGATTTCTTTTTCCGTAGGATGGATAGATGGTGAAATAGGGTTGTTTCACACTTATAATAACATATCAGTATATGATTGATACTGATGTTGTTAATTAATAATGAAACAACCTAAGAAGAAGAAGTGGAAGAAGAAATAAAGATGACAGAATTGGTAACGGTAATTACCTCTTCTTTGAAGTGCCTCTTTGAGACCTCCTCTTAGGGCACTAAAATTGGTCTTTGAGGAAGACCAGAACCTCTAGGATGTTGCTAGGGAAGTGGAGAAGAGATTTTGGCAGGGGTTGGCCGAGCTTGAGAGCTAAAATTGGTGTGAGGAGGAGGGGGAGGAGGTGTCCTTTTATAGGGGAGGAGAGGGGCACCTTAGGAATTCTTAAAAATATTAAATTATAATAAATCTAAGCCCACTTAAAAACCTCCAAAAATGACTCATATTCGAAGCTTAGATGAGATAGGGTTGTAATCTCATCAACCAATCAAATTTAGACATGTTTGGATCTTATTTTAAACCTTATCAATTAGATTTAACTCTAAGTTAAATAATTTGACTTTTACCGTGTCTTTTTGTTTTCTTTCACTATATGGTTAATACACTTACTATAACATGACAAACGAACCCCAAATTGTTTATTATTAATATATATATCCTTATCTAAGTCATTCAGCCGAACCTTAGATTTTTAGGAATAAAATAACAATTAATAATATAATATTTGATTTAAAAACTATTTTGTGTCAATTTTGACACTATTTGATATATGATTTTTGTGAAAGTCATAAAAGAATTAAATGTTCGAACAAAGTTGATTAAATCAACATTAATATATCATAGTAACCTATAAAATTAGTGGAATTCATAAAAATTCTCAAATTACATTTATTTTGGTGTTTATAACATCAATTATGTCAATATTTCATAAATAAGATAATTACTGCATCATCTTTGTGTCATAAATTAATTAAATTATTTGATGTCTAAAATTTACAAATAAAATACCATTATGTAGGAAATCTTTTTAGCTTTCTAATGAATATTTATAGTCGAATTTATCTTATGTATAACCCCATATTAAAAATGATTTACTTATTAAACTTTGATTTTAACTATTTTAACCCTTCTTTAAATAAATTAATAATAAATGTCCTAATCTAATCCAAGTGGGCCTAAATGGTCATATTTTATACCTAAGTTTGATTTTGGTCTAATTACACTTGTCCAATAGAATTTGGACATGTGTTAGGGTAATAGTAATATCATATTTACCCTTAGTTACCCTATTTACTATTAACCGCGGTAAAAAAAAGTAAAAAGTTACTATTCACCAAAAAATTATTTTCGTCTCATTGAACCACATTTTAGTCCTTTATATTAACTGTGTCTCTCGGATTTTCGAAATTTCATTCACAGAAGCGGTAAAATTAAGTTTTATGCAAAATTCAGTTTTTAACCTACCACTTAGTAGTTTCACTATTCATCAAAAATTGATGTTTTTCAGAACAATGCCAAAATTTCATCCCAAGCTATATTTCATATTCCGAATTCAAAAATGAAGTCTATTTTACCAAATTCATAACATAAAAGTTGCATTAATTAATTTTATAATTAAATCCCGCTGTTAAAACAAATAGCGTGTTTTTAAGAAACAATATCTATCAAAAGATTGACACTTGTTTATGTCTAGTTTAAATGTGAAATTACATCCAATGACCAAAATTGTATTAAATTGTAAAAATATATTCTAAATATACTTTAAAACCACTCAAATTAATGATTTATCACTATTAATTATTTCGATTAAAAAAGTTGTTTTTAATTATAATTTAGTAATTTTCACTATTCATCAGAATATGAAAGTTATCCGAAAAGTACCAAAATTTCACCTTAGGCTAAATTCGATACTCCGAATCCAAAAATAAAGTTTATTTTGAAAAATAAGATTTACAGAATTTTAAAAAGTGGTTATTACTATTTATAACGGCTAGTTTTAATAATATTTTAATAGCATATCGTTCTTTAGTGAAACTCGTTATTGCGTACTACACACGCTATCGAGGAAGGTCGCGATTGCGTGTATGCAAGGCAAGTCAAGGATGCGGGTTGTGCAAGCTCCTTTTGGTGTAGCGTAAAACACAAGACATTAGTGAAATAAAAAGAATATTTTTCATAAAATCTCGGGCTGTTACATTCTACCCCCCTTAAAATGAATTTCGCCCTCGAAATTCGTCGGGGTTATAAATGGTTTACTATTTGAAAGTTTCTTTAATAGAAACCCACATCGTAAAAGGGAATACCAAAACTTGGATTTAAACACTAAAGTATGAAATGTAACGATTACCCAAATAAACTAATCACTGGGTTTCCACATAGGTGAAAATATGGATATCGAAGAGAAATCTAACCATCATGTTCTGATGGAGAGTGGTAGAGAACATGGCTATGGAAAATCCAACAATCACAAATCCATAAATTTGTGACGATCTAAGGTACCATCCGATTCATCGGGTATAAGATCACTAGGACAAAATTTTTGGTTTTCAAGATCATTTCCCATTAGAATAAATACTTACTTTATTTTGGTACAATCTCACTGTTGTTCGTGCCTTCTTAAATAAATGAAGTTGAATTTGTTATTCGTGAAGTGTTAGCAGATCATGTGATAGAATGACGGGTCATTCCATCTGTTTCAAAAGGTTAGCAAAATTTATATACATAAGTCGATCTATAGTGGGATTAATCATATATGGTTCCTAAAATGGACTTATACTTCATATATCATACTGCTTAATATAATAAAACTAGTTTCTACTAAACAGGGACTTCCTATAGGTCAGTGGTAGGCGATAAAGGCCAGTCGCACTTCGGTTGTGGGTTCGATTCCTACAGCCTTGTCCGAAGCGATGGGTTGTCGCCCGTCCTGCAGGTTGTCCTTTTTCTAAAACTACATTATTATAACATCCCATCAATAATATCGAAAATCTTCTATCCTTAAACAATACTAACTTATGTCCAACATAATCCAGTCTAATCTTTAGGCTTATACATAATACTGCAGTCCACTCTCATAATATAGTGACATCGATTACCAGAGATTTAATACTGTCGTTGATCCCCACATATCATAAGATATGTCTTGTTGGTCACATTCCAAACATTCAAAGTCCTTAATCATGTATTCTCTTGAATACCCATTGAACCTTATTGAAAACATGAATTCTATTAAATGTTAACTCTTTCCACATACCAAAATCCTCAAAATTCTATATACTCAAACCATGATATCACTTAGTCCTTATATCAATCATGAGCTCATGAATACTATCAAACATTTAATTTTCTCCTTATCCCTTCATTATGCGCATATCATCTACATTCCACAAATATCTGAATAACCTTTCATGGATACTGGTAACATTAATCAGACAACAGTGTAACAATCCTTACATGTCTATTTATTCTAAAGTACCATGAGATTACTTATACAACATTACACATGATAAACATGTAATCATTCCACTACATTCCTTAACCATTGACCGTGCTTCAACAATTCTTTCATTTCACATATCATTTGTAGTCTCATCATCATCGTCAACATAAATACTACCCATACGACCATACTGATTCTCTTCATGAGACTTTCCCTTAAGGCATTGGTTTGCATAATGCCCGTACATTCCACATTTAAAACATTTAACCATTGTTGATGTCGTAGCAATACCATTATCCTCATCCCTGGTGTTAACTGAACCTTTTCCTTTGCACTTACTGGCTTTGTGTCCTTCTTTTCCACACCCAAAGCATCTTCCAGTTCCTTTGAAATATTCTCCTTGATGCCTCTTCCCACATGATTTACATAGGGTAAATTGAACTTTCTTTCCTCTATGATCATCATGAAACTCCATCTTTCTCTTATTAGCCGAGTCAGGAAACTTACCAAATTTTACTTTATTGATCATATTATGAGATTGCTGATTCGGCATAATAATGATGTTTGGACTTCCAAATGCCATTTCATTTGGTTGCTCATAAAGAATATCATTCCATTGTCCATCATTTACTCCATTATCGTGAATCACCTTGTTTCCAGCCATTTTCTAAAACCCAAAAAGAATAGCGTGAGAGGAAAAAATCATGCTAGGGAAAACAACATAATAAAGGGGGAGTACCTTGAACATCTAACATCTTAGGTTTAATTCTATGATCGTTAGCATAGTTCTAGTACTATAACCTATACGTATACTTAACCTTAGGGACATCCCTAGACATACCTTAGAAATATCTCTAGGGATCTCACTAACGTTTTCGCATCCTAGTTTCCAAAGGTTGACTAAACCTTTCCTCTGATACCAACTGTAGAGACCCGAAGCTTATCGTACATGGACATTACATTAATTTTGCGGAATACTTAATACATAACAAAAACACACACTAAAGGATCGTAATAGTTTAGTGTCTTTGGAAACTCGGAACGTAATCTTCTAATTGTGGTGAAAGATCTTCAATATCTCCCATAAAGATCTTCCCTTTTTTTTACCTAAAACCTTTATTTATATCCTGGGGAAAAGAAAACATAAAAGGGTGAGCTCAAATGCTCAGTAAGGGTATACAAAAGAAATAAAAATCATATCATATCTTTTTGAAAATCATAACCTGCAAAAGAGATCATAATATCTTAACATGGAACAAATCATAGAAGTGAAAATGAGATCACCATAATCATAACATGAAACTTGAAACATTGTGGCATGCACACATAATCATGGAAAATCATTTCTTGTTAGTCATGACTCATTGCCAAGACTATCTTAGTGGACAACGTCCCTTTCTGAATCGAGTAACCCTCGTTTCAGTCCTGTTTCACTGAACCGGTATAACCTACCATTCCAGCCATGTCTATCTCATGAGATATAAAATCTTTACCCAATGCATTGGAGGGAGATATAGGTCCCACCCATCTCTTAATGAATCCTTTCTTATTTGTGCCACAAAATCATAAATCATACATCATCGCATAACCCATGTAATAAAAATGGGATTCTTAAACATCATGACATCATAAAACCATTCATATAAGATAAAGGAATTCATAAACATAATTCCATCACAACATAGTCAAATCAATGTAAAAATATGGATAGAAACAGAACCCTTTATTATCTTATATGGAAAATAATTTTGATAAAACACTTGAATTGAATTCTTGAGGAAAATATCCTTTCTTATTCAAAATCAATTTCTTTTCACAAAACATCATGCAATTTTAAAAGAGAGAGATTTTATTGAAAATAGTCATGAATTATTTTAGAGGAAGCTTCATGAAAATAAGGCTTTGTAAAAAACTAGAAATCCGTTCGTGCCGTATTAAGTTAAAAAAAACATTCTTCGTACTTTTGTCGGAAAAGTCAAAAAGTACCTCGTACGGAAAAACGACAAAAGATTCCTTTCATATTCTTTACTAAAAACTCACCTAAGGGTAAAATTGGATTTAAACTATTGCAAGTGGATGGAAACAATATTTCATATTGAGGGAACATGGATGTGGATGATAAAATACACCCCAGTAAATACTTACGAATAAACAATCTCGGATAAAAATGAGATTGTGATATTTCCCTTACCTTAGGTCCGACTTGCTTTGTAACTGTCTGAACCTCCTGTATAATGATTTAAATCATGTTATTGACTTATTACAGAATCATATTCATTGTTATTATATCATATATGGTTCACTTATGACATTATATTACCCGTTCTTTTGTAAATTCCATGTTAAAGAAGCGTTTTGGGTAAAATCGTTTCATTTATCGTAGGTGTTTTGACTTGTTGTTCTTGACATAATTATTACTTATATCATGATTTACTTACTTCCAGAATATAAAATATGATTTATATATCATATATATTCAGTATATATATATATATAATAGATAGATAAATAAAATGAAAAACACCGTTCATGGAGACGGTAATCCGTACGTACGCATGAATGCTGTTTTTCTTTCCTTATTGTCTTGAATTGGAAGTAAGTAGATGACATACATATGTATATATATACATAAATCCAGTAGCTTTATAATGTCATATATTTCATTAATATTTCTTATATATACATTATAATCATTCTTAAATGGTTAACATGGAGAAAGAATCTCTTCGCGTCGTGGAGACGGTAGTCCGTACGTACGCACGAGCGATGATATCATTTCTATAAATATTGAATTGAATTGGAGTGGATTATACAATATATCAGAATCAATATGATGTTGTAATAACTATGTATAGTTATTATTTACACCATTATACCCATCCATGTAAGGTGGTGGTGGAAAATAGATTACACCACGGCGTGGAGACGGTATTCCGTACGTACGCACGCGCGGTGATTTCTTTTTCCGTAGGATGGATAGATGGTGAAATAGGGTTGTTTCACACTTATAATAACATATCAGTATATGAGTGATACTGATGTTATTAATTAATAATGAAACAACCTAAGAAGAAGAAGTGGAAGAAGAAATAAAGATGAAAGAAATGGTAACGGTAATTACCTCTTCTTTGAAGTGCCTCTTTGAGACCTCCTCTTAGGGCACTAAAATTGGTCTTTGAGGAAGACCAGAACCTCTAGGATGTTTCTAGGGAAGTGGAGAAGAGATTTTGGCAGGGGTTGGCCGAGCTTGAGAGCTAAAATTGGTGTGAGGAGGAGGGGGAGGAGGTGTCCTTTTATAGGGGAGGAGAGGGGCACCTTAGGAATTCTTAAAAATATTAATTTATAATAAATCTAACCCCACTTAAAAACCTCCAAAAATGACTCATATTCGAAGCTTAGATGAGATAGGGTTGTAATCTCATCAACCAATCAAATTTAGACATGTTTGGATCTTATTTTAAACCTTATCAATTAGATTTAACTCTAAGTTAAATAATTTGACTTTTACCGTGTCTTTTTGTTTTCTTTCACTATATGGTTAATACACTTACTATAACATGCCAAACGAACCCCAAATTGTTTATTATTAATATATATATCCGTATCTAAGTCATTTGGCCGAACCTTAGATTTTTAAGAATAAAATAACAAT
Source organism: Viscum album (assembly GCA_963277665.1). Taxonomy (NCBI): domain Eukaryota; kingdom Viridiplantae; phylum Streptophyta; class Magnoliopsida; order Santalales; family Viscaceae; genus Viscum; species Viscum album. The sequence goes on from OY728148.1 coordinate 1,258,196,708, forward strand.
TAATAATATAATATTTGATTTAAAAACTATTTTGTGTCAATTTTGACACTATTTGATATATGATTTTTGTGAAAGTCATAAAAGAATTAAATGTTCGAACCAAGTTGATTAAATCAACATTAATATATCATAGTAACCTATAAAATTAGTGGAATTCATAAAAATTCTCAAATTACATTTATTTTGGTGTTTATAACATCAATTATGTCAATATTTCATAAATAAGATAATTACTGCATCATCTTTGTGTCATAAATTAATTAAATTATTTGATGTCTAAAATTTACAAATAAAATACCATTATGTAAGAAATCTTTTTAGCTTTCTAATGAATATTTATAGTCGAATTTATCTTATGTATAACCCCATATTAAAAATGATTTACTTATTAAACTTTGATTTTAACTATTTTAACCCTTCTTTAAATAAATTAATAATAAATGTCCTAATCTAATCCAAGTGGGCCTAAATGGTCATATTTTATTCCTAAGTTTGTTTTTGGTCGAATTACACTTGTCCAATAGAATTTGGACATGTGTTAGGGTAATAGTAATATCATATTTACCCTTAGTTACCCTATTTACTATTAACCGCGGTAAAAAAAAGTAAAAAGTTACTATTCACCAAAAAATTATTTTCGTCTCATTGAACCACATTTTAGTCCTTGATATTAACTGTGTCTCTCGGATTTTCGAAATTCCATTCACAGAAGCGGTAAAATTAAGTTTTATGCAAAATTCAGTTTTTAACCTACCACTTAGTAGTTTCACTATTCATCAAAAATTGATGTTTTTCAGAACAATGCCAAAATTTCATCCCAAGCTATATTTCATATTCCGAATTCAAAAATGAAGTCTATTTTACCAAATTCATAACATAAAATTTGCATTAATTAATTTTATAATTAAATCCCGCTGTTAAAACAAATAGCGTGTTTTTAAGAAACAATATCTATCAAAAGATTGACACTTGTTTATGTCTAGTTTAAATGTGAAATTACATCCAATGACCAACATTGTATTAAATTGTAAAAATATATTCTAAATATACTTTAAAACCACTCAAATTAATGATTTATCACTATTAATTATTTCGATTAAAAAAGTTGTTTTTAATTATAATTTAGTAATTTTCACTATTCATCAGAATATGAAAGTTATCCGAAAAGTACCAAAATTTCACCTTAGGCTAAATTCGATACTCCGAATCCAAAAATAAAGTTCATTTTGAAAAATAAGATTTACAGAATTTTAAAAAGTGGTTATTACTATTTATAACGGCTAGTTTTAATAATATTTTAATAGCATATCATTGTTTAGTGAAACTCGTTATTGTGTACTACACACGCTATCGAGGAAGGTCGCGATTGCGTGTATTCAAGGCAAGTCAAGGATGCGTGTTGTGCAAGCTCCTTTTGGTGTAGCGTAAAACAGAAGACATTAGTGAAATAAAAAGAATATTTTTCATAAAATCTCGGGCTGTTACATTCTACCCCCCTTAAAATGAATTTCGCCCTCGAAATTCGTCGGGGTTATAAATGGTTTACTATTTGAAAGTTTCATTAATAGAAACCCACATCGTAAAAGGGAATACCAAAACTTGGATTTAAACACTAAAGTATGAAATGTAACGATTACCCAAATAAACTAATCACTGGGTTTCCACATAGGTGAAAATATGGATATGGAAGAGAAATCTAACCATCATGTTCTGATGGAGAGTGGTAGAGAACATGGCTATGGAAAATCCAACAATCACAAATCCATAAATTTGTGACGATCTAAGGTACCATCCGATTCATCAGGTATAAGATCTCTAGGACAACATTTTTGGTTTTCAAGATCATTTCCCATTAGAATAAATACTTACTTTATTTTGGTACAATCTCACTGTTGTTCGTGCCTTCTTAAATAAATGAAGTTGAATTTGTTATTCGTGAAGTGTTAGCAGATCATGTGATAGAATGACGGGTCATTCCATCTGTTTCAAAAGGTTAGCAAAATTTATATACATTAGTCGATCTATAGTGGGATTAATCATATATGGTTCCTAAAATGGACTTATACTTCATATATCATACTGCTTAATATAATAAAACTAGTTTCTACTAAACAGGGACTTCCTATAGGTCAGTGGTAGGCGATAAAGGCCAGTCGCACTTCGGTTGTGGGTTCGATTCCTACAGGCTTGTCCGAAGCGATGGGTTGTCGCCCGTCCTGCAGGTTGTCCTTTTTCTAAAACTACATTACTATAACATCCCATCAATAATATCGAAAATCTTCTATCCTTAAACAATACTAACTTATGTCCAACATAATCCAGTCTAATCTTTAGGCTTATACATAATACTGCAGTCCACTCTCATAATATAGTGACATCGATTACCAGAGATTTAATACTGTCGTTGATCCCCACATATCATAAGATATGTCTTGTTGGTCACATTCCAAACATTCAAAGTCCTTAATCATGTATTCTCTTGAATACCCATTTAACCTTATTGAAAACATGAATTCTATTAAAAGTTAACTCTTTCCACAAACCAAAATCCTCAAAATTCTATATACTCAAACCATGATATCACTTAGTCCTTATATCAATCATGAGCTCATGAATACCATCAAACATTTAATTTTCTCCTTATCCCTTCATTATGCGCATATCATCTACATTCCAAAAATATCTGAATAACCTTTCATGGATACTGGTAACATTAATCAGACAACAGTGTAACAATCCTTACATGTCTCTTTATTCTAAAGTACCATGAGATTACTTATACAACATAACACATGATAAACATGTAATCATTCCACTACATTCTTTAACCATTGACCGTGCTTCAACAATTCTTTCATTTCACATATCATTTGTAGTCTCATCATCATCGTCAACATAAATACTACCCATACGACCATAATGATTCTCTTCATGAGACTTTCCCTTAAGGCATTGGTTTGCATAATGCCCGTACATTCCACATTTAAAACATTTAACCATTGTTGATGTCGTAGCAATACCATTATCCTCATCCCTGGTGTTAACTGAACCTTTTCCTTTGCACTTACTGGCTTTGTGTCCTTCTTTTCCACACCCAAAGCATCTTCCAGTTCCATTGAAACATTCTCCTTGATGCCTCTTCCCACATGATTTACATAGGGGAAATTGAACTTTCTTTCCTCTATGATCATCATGAAACTCCATCTTTCTCTTATTAGCCGAGTCAGGAAACTTACCAAATTTTACTTTATTGATCATATTATGAGATTGCTGATTCGGCATAATAATGATGTTTGGACTTCCAAATCCCATTTCATTTGGTTGCTCATAAAGAATATCATTCCATTGTCCATCATTTACTCCATTATCGTGAATCACCTTGTTTCCAGCCATTTTCTAAAACCCAAAAAGAATAGCGTGAGAGGCAAAAATCATGCTAGGGAAAACAACATAATAAAGGGGGAGTACCTTGAACATCTAACATCTTAGGTTTAATTCTATGATCGTTAGCGTAGTTCTAGTACTATAACCTATACGTATACTTAACCTTAGGGACATCCCTAGACATACCTTAGAAATATCTCTAGGGATCTCACTAACGTTTTCGCATCCTAGTTTCCAAAGGTTGACTAAACCTTTCCTCTGATACCAACTGTAGAGACCCGAAGCTTATCGTACATGGACATTACATTAATTTTGCGGAATACTTAGTACATAACAAAAACACACACTAAAGGATCGTAATAGTTTAGTGTCTTTGGAAACTCGGAACGTAATCTTCTAATTGTGGTGAAAGATCTTCAATATCTCCCATAAAGATCTTCCCTTTTTTTTTACCTAAAACCTTTATTTATATCCTGGGGAAAAGAAAACATAAAAGGGTGAGCTCAAATGCTCAGTAAGGGTATACAAAAGAAATAAAAATCATATCATATCTTTTTGAAAATCATAACCTGCAAAAGAGATCATAATATCTTAACATGGAACAAATCATAGGAGTGAAAATGAGATCACCATAATCATAACATGAAACTTGAAACTTTGTGGCATGCACACATAATCATGGAAAATCATTTCTTGTTAGTCATGACTCATTGCCAAGACTATCTTAGTGGACAAAGTCCCTTTCTGAATCGAGTAACCCTCGTTTCAGTCCTGTTTCACTGAACCGGTATAACCTACCATTCCAGCCATGTCTATCTCATGAGATATAAAATCTTTACCCAATGCATTGGAGGGAGATATAGGTCCCACCCATCTCTTAATGAATCCTTTCTTATGTGTGCCACAAAATCATAAATCATACATCATCGCATAACCCATGTAATAAAAATGGGATTCTTAAACATCATGACATCATAAAACCATTCATATAAGATAAAGGAATTCATAAACATAATTCCATCACAACATAGTCAAATCAATGTAAAAATATGGATAGAAACAGAACCCTTTATTATCTTATATGGAAAATAATTTTGATAAAACACTTGAATTGAATTCTTGAGGAAAATATCCTTTCTTCTTCAAAATCAATTTCTTTTCACAAAACATCATGCAATTTTAAAAGAGAGAGATTTTATTGAAAATAGTCATGAATTATTTTAGAGGAAGCTTCATGAAAATAAGGCTTTGTAAAAAAGTAGAAATCTGTTCGTGCCGTATTAAGTTAAAAAAAACATTCTTCGTACTTTTGTCGGAAAAGTCAAAAAGTACCTCATACGGAAAAACGACAAAAGATTCCTTTCATATTCTTTACTAAAAACTCACCTAAGGTTAAAATTGGATTTAAACTATTTCAAGTGGATGGAAACAATATTTCATATTGAGGGAACATGGATGTGGATGATAAAATACACCCCAGTAAATACTTACGAATAAACAATCTCGGATAAAAATGAGATTGTGATATTTCCCTTACCTTAGGTCCGACTTGCTTTGTAACTGTCTGAACCTCCTGTATAATGATTTAAATCATGTTATTGACTTATTACAGAATCATATTCATTGTTATGATATCATATATGGTTCACTTATGACATTATATTACCCGTTCTTTTGTAAATTCCATGTTAAAGAAGCGTTTTGGGTAAAATCGTTTCATTTATCGTAGGTGTTTTGACTTGTTGTTCTTGACATCATTATTACTTATATCATGATTTACTTACTTCCAGAATATAAAATATGATTTATATATCATATATATTCAGTATATATATATATATATATATAATAGATAGATAAATAAAATGAAAAACACCGTTCATGGAGACGGTAATCCGTACGTACGCATGAACGCTGTTTTTCTTTCCTTATTGTCTTGAAATGGAAGTAAGTAGATGACATACATATGTATATATATACATAAATCCATTAGCTTTATAATTTCATATATTTCATTAATATTTCTTATATATACATTATAATCATTCTTAAATGGTTAACATGGAGAAAGAATCTCATCGCGTCGTGGAGACGGTAGTCCGTACGTACGCACGAGCGATGATATCATTTCTATAAATATTGAATTGAATTGGAGTGGATTATACAATATATCAGAATCAATATGATGTTGTAATAACTATGTATAGTTATTCTTTACACCATTATACCCATCCATGTAAGGTGGTGGTGGAAAATAGATTACACCACGGCGTGGAGACGGTATTCCGTACGTACGCACGCGCGGTGATTTCTTTTTCCGTAGGATGGATAGATGGTGAAATAGGGTTGTTTCACACTTATAATAACATATCAGTATATGATTGATACTGATGTTGTTAATTAATAATGAAACAACCTAAGAAGAAGAAGTGGAAGAAGAAATAAAGATGAAAGAATTGGTAACGGTAATTACCTCTTCTTTGAAGTGCCTCTTTGAGACCTCCTCTTAGGGCACTAAAATTGGTCTTTGAGGAAGACCAGAACCTCTAGGATGTTGCTAGGGAAGTGGAGAAGAGATTTTGGCAGGGGTTGGCCGAGCTTGAGAGCTAAAATTGGTGTGAGGAGGAGGGGGAGGAGGTGTCCTTTTATAGGGGAGGAGAGGGGCACCTTAGGAATTCTTAAAAATATTAAATTATAATAAATCTAAGCCCACTTAAAAACCTCCAAAAATGACTCATATTCGAAGCTTAGATGAGATAGGGTTGTAATCTCATCAACCAATCAAATTTAGACATGTTTGGATCTTATTTTAAACCTTATCAATTAGATTTAACTCTAAGTTAAATAATTTGACTTTTACCGTGTCTTTTTGTTTTCTTTCACTATATGGTTAATACACTTACTATAACATGCCAAACGAACCCCAAATTGTTTATTATTAATATATATATCCTTATCTAAGTCATTCAGCCGAACCTTAGATTTTTAGGAATAAAATAACAATTAATAATATAATATTTGATTTAAAAACTATTTTGTGTCAATTTTGACACTATTTGATATATGATTTTTGTGAAAGTCATAACAGAATTAAATGTTCGAACCAAGTTGATTAAATCAACATTAATATATCATAGTAACCTATAAAATTAGTGGAATTCATAAAAATTCTCAAATTACATTTATTTTGGTGTTTATAACATCAATTATGTCAATATTTCATAAATAAGATAATTACTGCATCATCTTTGTGTCATAAATTAATTAAATTATATGATGTCTAAAATTTACAAATAAAATACCATTATGTAGGAAATCTTTTTAGCTTTCTAATGAATATTTATAGTCGAATTTATCTTATGTATAACCCCATATTAAAAATGATTTACTTATTAAACTTTGATTTTAACTATTTTAACCCTTCTTTAAATAAATTAATAATAAATGTCCTAATCTAATCCAAGTGGGCCTAAATGGTCATATTTTATTCCTAAGTTTGTTTTTGGTCGAATTACATTTGTCCAATAGAATTTGGACATGTGTTAGGGTAATAGTAATATCACATTTACCCTTAGTTACCCTATTTACTATTAACCGCGGTAAAAAAAAGTAAAAAGTTACTATTCACCAAAAAATTATTTTCGTCTCATTGAACCACATTTTAGTCCTTGATATTAACTGTGTCTCTCGGATTTTCGAAATTCCATTCACAGAAGCGGTAAAATTAAGTTTTATGCAAAATTCAGTTTTTAACCTACCACTTAGTAGTTTCACTATTAATCAAAAATTGATGTTTTTCAGAACAATGCCAAAATTTCATCCCAAGCTATATTTCATATTCCGAATTCAAAAATGAAGTCTATTTTACCAAATTCATAACATAAAAGTTGCATTAATTAATTTTATAATTAAATCCCGCTGTTAAAACAAATAGCGTGTTTTTAAGAAACAATATCTATCAAAAGATTGACACTTGTTTATGTCTAGTTTAAATGTGAAATTACATCCAATGACCAACATTGTATTAAATTGTAAAAATATATTCTAAATATACATTAAAACCACTCAAATTAATGATTTATCACTATTAATTATTTCGATTAAAAAAGTTGTTTTTAATTACAATTTAGTAATTTTCACTATTCATCAGAATATGAAAGTTATCCGAAAAGTACCAAAATTTCACCTTAGGCTAAATTCGATACTCCGAATCCAAAAATAAAGTTCATTTTGAAAAATAAGATTTACAGAATTTTAAAAAGTGGTTATTACTATTTATAACGGCTAGTTTTAATAATATTTTAATAGCATATCGTTGTTTAGTGAAACTCGTTATTGCGTACTACACACGCTATCGAGGAAGGTCGCGATTGCGTGTATGCAAGGCAAGTCAAGGATGCGTGTTGTGCAAGCTCCTTTTGGTGTAGCGTAAAACACAAGACATTAGTGAAATAAAAAGAATATTTTTCATAAAATCTCGGGCTGTTACAGGTCCCATCACCTTCCTTTCACCCACTTAATCCCAAAATGCTGGAGTTCGACACTGCTTCCCATATAATGCCTCAAATGGTGCCATATGTATTCTGGAATGAAAACTGTTATTATCGGAAAACTCAACCAAAGAAAGATTATGGTCCCATCTTCCCTGATAATCCATCGAAAAAGCTCGTAGCATATCCTCCAAGGTCTAAATTGTTCGTTCTGACTGCCCATCTGATTGAGGATGAAAAGCTATACTAAAATTTAATTCTGTACCCAACGACTTCTGAAGGCCTTTCAAAAAGTTAGATGTGAACCTGGGATCACGATCAGATACAATGGGGAGAGGAACTCCATGTAACCTGACTATCTCTTTAAGATACAAACGGGAAAGTTGATCTAGAGAGAAAGTATCTCGTATAGAAAGGAAATGAGCAGATTTGGTCAAGCGATCAACAATAACCCAGATTGCATTATTACCTCGAGATTTCCTCGGTAATCCCACAACAAAGTCCATGGATATGTTTTCCCATTTCCACTCAGGCACTAGTAAAGGTTGAAGCATCCCTTTCGGTAACTGCCGCTCTGCTTTAACCTGTTGACATGTCAAACACTTCACAGAAAAATCAGCAATGTCTCTTTTCATTCCATACCACCAGTATAACTCCCGCAGATCTCTGTACATCTTAGTACTGCTAGGATGAACTAAAAACGGGGAACTATGAGCCTCAAAAAACAACTCATTCTTCAACTGTGAATCACAAGGCACACATAACCTCTTCCCAAACCTCAAAACACAAACACAAACTTATCCAAGATCTCATGGAAAATTTTATTCATAATGTCCATGAATATAGCATGTGCATTGGTAAACCCAAAAGGCATAACTAAAAATTCATAATGGCCATATCTAGTACGGAACGCAGTATTTGGAACGTCTGCTTCTTTTACTTTCAACTGATGGTACCCCGACCTCAAGTCAATCTTCGAAAAATACTGAGCTCCCTGGAGCTGATACCACTTCATTCGATGGCCCAACATCTGCTGAAGTTGTTGCAAATGATTTCACCACCTCTTTCTGCTTGTAGTAAGACTGTATTCCCCAAGTTGAGTTCTTCGTTGGACACTCGTTTGCATAATGACCCATTTCTTTACACTTAAAACATCTTACCGTTGGCTTTTCATTTCATGCTTGATCATCTTCCTTACAGTTACGAGCAATATGACCAGACTTACCACACCGAAAGCACTTACCAGACATGGATAAACATTCTCCAGGATGCATTTTACCACACTTCTCACAGGATGGAAATTTGGTTTTCTTACCTCCTTGCTTCTTTGATGAATTCTTCCCCTTTTCCTGCCAACTAAACCTCTTATTCTATTGTTTGTCACAGAACACCTGATCATCGGCAAACTCCATTTCTACCTTCTCCGCACATCAAACAAGTTTTTCATAACTTTTGAACTCATGAGAAGCTAAAGCCCTTCGATAAATTGGCTTTAACCCTGAGTAAAAACGGTTTATTTTACTATCAAGATCTCGTATGAAGTTTGGAGCATACCTTTCCAATCGAGTGAACTTTTCTTCATAAGCAGCCACTGAATCATCCTCCTGCCTCAATTCTAGGAACTGTTTTTCCATCCTAAGACGAACCACCTTAGGAAAATATTTCTCAAGAAACATACCTTTGAATTCGTCCTAGTGAAGATCCTCAATCTCATAACTATCCCTTATATTTTTCACCATCGACCACCACTGATCAGCTTCACCTTCAAAACGGTAAACAGAAAGACTAACCTTTTGATGTTCTGAACACCCCATGACATCAAAAATATTCTCCAGTGCTTTAATCCACCCTTCAGCTTGCAAAGGGCCAAATGATCCTCTGAATGATGGGGGATGTTGCCTCATGAAATGTTCCACCACTTACATGTTCCTCTGCGGTTGATCTGGATTATCTCGTCCATGGATACCACCACCATTTATAGCCTGAGTCAAATGTGCCATCACTGCAACAAACTGTTCAGTTCCGATTCCGACCATCTCAGGTTGCTGATTGGGAAGGTTATCTTCCTCCTGATGTTGTCCCAACATAGCTTCTTTGTTTCCTCTTCGGAAAACCATTCTGAACACAGAAATATCTTAGGCGAAGCAACATGGTAATCCGTAAATGCAATATCATTTCAATCATATTATAATTTAACACTTTTCTAACTCCCAAAGTTGTCTAAACTGACCTCTGATACCAACTATAAGGCCCCAACCTTAAACCTTACTTAATATTGAATTAAATGAATAATTCTCATTGAGGATCTTTTCAGGTTTAGAGTTTTAGAAAATTAGATCTTAAAAATGCATTACATTCCACATATAAAACAAAGTGGTTACATTAAGATATTATTCATTATTCCCATCAATGGAAACATATTTAAAATAAAACATGGATTATTTCTTGACACTTCCTTGACAATATCATCATATCATGTACCTTTCCCTTGACCTGTGAAAAACATTTCAAAAAATCTTCGGATGAGCATAAAAAGATCAGTAAGGGATACAGAATGAATGAAAACTATTAGTTTTTCAAACATCAAGTAAACCATATATACTCTATCAAAGTATTACCTTCACCCTCGTGAAGTAGTAAAAACTCTTCACTGAATAAAGAATCATTACTTACCATTTTGTAACCAAAGGATTACCATAAAACCCATAAAAAGAACACATAACATATATAAAGGTAACTTGGGACATAAACATACTTAAGTGGAATAACCATACGGTCGACTTCCACACATATCACATAATGGAATAGCCATACGGCCAATTTCCATACATACATAATGGAATATCCATACGGCCGACTTCCATACCCAATGCATTGGAGGTTATAACGTAACCATCCATCCTGGTATTCATGGCACCACCCGTCATATGGTTTATAACGTAACCACCCGTTAAAATGTCCAAGTACCAGTATAAAATCATAAAACATAAAACCAATATAAAGGAATGATAACATTTCCACATTTCAATCACAATATATCATAAATATATTGACATAATAGAATCATTTTTCAAAACCATTTTCAATAACAAAATACATAAAAGAGTATATGGTATTTATTTTATTCTAAAAACATTACGGCTTGTTGAGAACGCCAAAGACCAAATAATACTCGCGGTGGCGGAAAAGGTCGTTGTCACCGCGCACGTTAAAAAAAACATTCCTTTTTGTCGTTTAGTAAAATGATTCGTAGAAAAAGATTCCTTTTGTATAAACGTAAAAGTCAAAGGGGTTTATACACCATATAAAAGATAGTTGTGTATAAAACTAAATATACCTCAATGAAAGGAGATTGAGACAGAGTCCCTTACCTCGGGTTCGACTTGACTCGATCGTTCTTTAATGTCATGAATAATAAACATGAGTTAATTTTCTACTTTCTTAAGAACCTCTTTCAAGTTCATTATTCCTTTTGTATCACTTATTTGCATGTTATAAACATTATGTAACCATTTAAGTTAATAATGTTTGTTTTGTTGATATTTGGTTCTTAAGTCGAAAGTGGACTTCTTACAATTACATGTTGTTCGTGTGGTCAAAGGTTATTTATATCCAGAATGCCATTCCTGATTTGGATAACATATATATCATATATATCCATCATATACATGTATTCATAATATTACATAATCATTTAGAGGTAATAAATGAAATGCACCGTTCATGGAGATGGTAAGCCGTACGTACGCATGGACACTACATTCATTTCTTTGTCACATTAATGGAATTAAAACTAAATGAGAGGTATGTATATTTTAATTCCAGAATTATATTCATCATTTAGATATATCATTAATTATATATATCCATTATTTACATGTACTTTTAATAGTACATTACATTTGGGGATAAGAAATGAAATACACCATTCATGGAGACGGTAAGTCGTACGTACGCATGAACGATACTTTCATTTCTATCTCATACATTAATGGAAAGAAATAATAATTATATAGAGGTATATTATAATTCCAGTATAAAATCATATATAATAACTTTAAATCCATCCTTTACACGTCCCACATATGGCATTAACGAATCACATCACTTTGAGGGGCGGTAGTCCGCACTTCCTTAAATGAAGATATCGTGTTTACCCATAATGGAAACCATAAAGGTATGCCCGAAATGAAAAATACAGAAGCTTTAAGAAAAAAAATAAACATATTATATATCATATATAAAAATAGTGACATCATAATGGCCACCTTTGAAGGTGTTAAATGAGTGTTGAACAATCATCGTTTCGGGAGACAGAATTTCGCCATCCACGGAAACCGTATGTTCTTTAACCATTTGATGTAGTTGTGTGAGAGTGTAGCTCAAATAAATCTTATAACAACATCCTAGTATATTGAAGATACTTGTGTTGTTACAAAAGAAGTAAATAAAAAGAGTTTAGGGGGTTGGAGAAGCAAAATAAAACAAATGAACATGAGAGAATGAATTACCTTTAAAAGTGTAACTCCTTTTGATTTGAGCCTAAAGGCTTCCTTTGAAAGGATTCTGCCCAAAGGGAATCCACTAGGATGAGGAGAGGGATGTGGGGAGATTAAATGGGCAGTGGTTGGCCGATCCAAAGGCTTGAGAAGTGTGTGAAATGAGGTAGAGGTGGCGGCCTTTTATAATAGGAGAGGAGGGGCACTTTTGTAAGGTAAAGAAATATTACTTTATTTGAAAATGTGTTTCGGTTTTAAAAGGTCCCACATTGATATAATTCGTGGATAAGGTGATAAGGGTTCGAAATACACTCATCCAATTGGTTTTGGACATGTGTAGTTCATAGATTTTACATTATCTTTCCATTTTATTTAAATCGTCAAATAATGATGTCATCACTTCATCATTATTATGTCATAAATAATTTAATTTATTTAATATCTAAAAATTATAAAAAAAATACTATGATGTAGGAAATCTTTTTATATTTCCAATTACTATTTATAATAAAAAATCTGATCTTTATAACCCCATGTAAAAATTGTTTTTGTAAAACATATAATGTTTGTGTCATTTTTACTTTTACATTAAATAAAAAGTTATTTATGTCATTTACCAACCAAAGTGTCTCCATGGGGTCCCCAAGTTGACCCATGGCTTTACTTGGTCGGCCATGACACAACCAATAAGGTTGGGACATGTGTCTAGGTCATTTCATATTATTAAAGCATTATTTATACCTTAAACTACACTAATTACCACTAATCGCGATTAAGAACTTAATAAGTTACTATTCACCAAAAAATTATTATAATGTCATTGAACCACATTTTACTTCATAATGAAAACCATGTATGTCGGATTTTTGAAATTCAAAACACAATGAAGGCAAAATGTCATTTAAACAGAAATTCAGTCTTTATAAGTACCACTAAGTGGTTTCACTATTCATCAAAAATTGAAGTTTTTCAGAAAATTACCAAAAAATCACCCTAAGAAATATTTGATATTACGAATTCAAAAATGAAGTCTATTTTACAAAATTCAAAACATATAAGTTACATTAATTAATTTAATAATTAATTCCCGTTGTCAGAGCAAATAGTGTGTTTTTATGAAACAATAAGTATCAAAAGATTGACAATAGTTTAAATCCGATTTCAAAGTGATATTAATTCCAACGACCACTATTGGATTTAATGGTAAAAATATTTTATAATTTCACATTAAAACCAATTCAAAAGATAATCTAATCATATAAATAAATTAGATTAAAAAAAGGTTTTGAATTAAAATACAACATTTTACACTATTCATTAAAAAATGAACTTTATCAGAAAGGTACCAAAAATTTACACAAAGTAAATTTTGATGTCCCGATTCTAAAGAAGAGTAATATTTGGTCCAATAGAATTTATAAGATCGATCAAAACTATATTTAATGACGGTTCTCCGTCAAAAGGTGATAAGTGGACCTTTCATGAAAATTAGGGTATAAATGCCTAAAATTGAACTCTTTCCGTATTTTAAGCCTTTATCTTTTATTGGTTAAATGTAAAAACATTTAAAAACATATATAATCATATTTTAGTTATTTCTATCCATTCCTGCCAGTACAACAACTACTCATTAACTAACATTTAAAATAATATTATTTTATTACTTGTGTGCAACGTAAGGTTTCAAAGAAACTCATCGTTGCGTACCGAGTACGCTATCGAACGTAGAAACCCCTTTTAATTAAAATTAATATTTAATTCGTAAATATTAATAAATATTAAAATTATTTATTCTTTATTTACTTGGGATGTTACATCCTTCCCCCCTTTTGGGAATTGCGTCCTCGCAATTTTATTCACTTATCCAAATAAGTGGGGGTATTTATCCCTCATAGCATTTTCAGATTCCCATGTTGCCTCTTCAATCACATGGTTTTTCCACAAAACCTTTACCTGAAGAATCACCTTATTCCGTAACACCTGCTCCCTATGGTCAAGAATCTGGACCAGTTGTTCCTCATAAGATAGGTTCTCTTCCAGCTGAACTACCTCTGGACTCAAAACATGAGATGGATCTAGCATATACATTCTCAACATTGAAACATGAAAAACATTGTGTACCTGAGATAAACTCGGAGGTAAAGCCACCCGGTATGCAACTGATCCAACTCTCTCCAGAATTTCATATGGTCCAATAAACCTTGGACTCAACTTTCCTTTCTTACCAAATCTCATCACACTTTTCCAAGGAGAAACCTTGAGAAAAACATGATTACCTACCTCGAAAGATAGATCCTTCCTCTGGTTATCCGCATAACTCTTCTTCCTGCTCTGAGCTTTTCTCATGTGCTTCTGAATCTACTGAACTTTTTCTGCCATCTCTTCTACCAATTCTGGTCCCATCAGCTTCCTTTCACCCACTTCATCCCAAAATGATGGAGTTCAACACCACTTCCCATATAATGCCTCAAATGGTGCCATCTGTATACTGGAATGAAAACTGTTATTATAAGAATACTCAACCAAAGAAAGATGTTGGTCCCATCTTCCCAGATAATCCATTGAACAAGCTCGTAGCATATCCTCCAAGGTCTAAATTGTTTGTTCTGACTGCCCATATGATTGAGAATGAAAAGCTGTACTAAAATTTAATTCTGTACCGAACAAATTCTGAAGGCCTTTCCAAAAGTTAGATGTGAACCTGGGATCACGATCAGATACAATGGAGAGAGGAACTCCATGTAACCTGACTATCTCTTTAAGATACAAACGGGAAAGTTGATCTAGAGAGAAAGTATCTCGTATAGAATGGAAATGAGCAGATTTTGTCAAGCGATCAACAATAACCGAGATTGCATTATTACCTCGAGATGTCCTCGGTAATCCCACAACAAAGTCCATGGATATGTTTTCCCATTTCCACTCTGGCATTGGTAAAGGCTGAAGCATCCCTTTCGGTAACTGTCACTCTCCTTTAACCTGTTGACATGTCAAACACTTCACAGTAAAATTAGCAATGTCTCTTTTCATTCCATCCCACCAGTAATACTCCCGCAGATCTCTGTACATCTTAGTACTGCCAGGATGAACTGAAAACGGGGAACTATGAGCCGCACATAACAACTCATTTTTCAACTGTGAATCACAAGTCACACATAACCTCTTCCCGAACCTCAAAACACCAACACAAACTTATGCAATAACTCATGGAAAATTTTATTCATAAGGTCCATGAATACAGCAGGTGCATTGGTTAACCCAAAAGGCTTAACTACAAATTCATAATGGCCATATCTAGTACGGAACACAGTCTTCAGAACGTCCGCTTATTTCACTTTCAACTGATGGTACCCCGACCTCAACTCAATCTTCGAAAAATACTGAGCTCCCTGGAGCTGATACCACTTCATTCGATGGCCCAACATCTACTGAAGTTGTTGCAAAGGATTTCACCACCCCTTTCTGCTTGTAGTCTGGCTGCATTCCCCTAGTTGAGTTCTTCGTTGGAAACTCGTTTCCATAATGACCCATTTCATTACACTTAAAACATCTTACCGATGGCTTTTCATTTCCTACTTGATCATCTTCCTTACAGTTACGAGCAATATGACCAGACTTACCACACCGAAAGCACTTACCAGACTTGGATAAACATTCTACAGAATGCATTTTACCACACTTCTCATAGGATGGATATTTGGTTTTCTTACATCCTTGCTTCTTTGATGAATTTTTCCCTTTTTCCTGCCAACTAGACCTATTATTCTGCTGTTTGTCATAGAACACCTGATCATCGGCAAACTCCATTTCCACCTTCTCCGCACATCGAACAAGTTTTTCATAGCTTTTGAACTCACGAGAAGCTAAAGACCTTCGATAATTTGGCTTTAAACCTGAGTAAAAATGGTTTATTTTACTATCAAGATCTTGTATGATGTTTGGAGCATACCTTGCCAATCGAGTGAACTTTTCTTCATAAGCAGCCACTGAATCATCCTCCTGCCTCAATTCTAGGAACTGTTTTTCCATCCTAAGACGAACCACCTTAGGAAAATATTTCTCAAGAATCATAGCTTTGAATTCGTCCCAGTTAATATCCTCAATCTCATCACTATCCCTTATATTTTTCACCATCGACCACCACTGATCAGCTTTACCTTCAAAACGATAAACAGCAAGACTAACCTTTTGGTGTTCTGAACACCCAATGACATCAAAAATCTTCTCCAGTGCTTTAATCCACCCTTCAGCTTGCACAGGGCCAGATGATCCTTTGAGTGATGGGGGATGTTTCCTCATGAAATGTTCCACCACTGACATGTTCCTCTGCGGTTGATCTGGCTGATCTCGTGCATGGATACCACCACCATTTATAGACCGAGTCAACTGTGCCATCACTGCAACAAACTATTCAGTTCCGATTCCGACCATCTCAGGTTGCTGATTTGGAAGGTTATCTTCCTCCTGATGTCGTCCCAACATAGCTGCTTTGTTTCCTCTACGGAAAACCATTCTGAACATAAAAATATATTAGGCAAAGAAACATGGTAATCCGTAAATGCTGTATCATTTCAATCATATTATAATTTAACACTTTTCTAACTCCTAATGTTGTCTAAACCGACCTCTGATACCAACTATAAGGCCCCGGCCTTAAACCTTACTTAATATTGAATTAAATGAATAATTCTCGTTGAGGATCTTTTCAGGTTTAGAGTTTTAGAGAATTAGATCTTAAAACATGCATTACATTCCACATATAAACAAAGTGGTTACATAAATATAGTATTACTCATTCCCATCAATGGAAACATATTTAAAATAAAACAGGGATTCTCTCTTGACACTTCCTTGACACTATCATCATATCATGTACCTTTCCCTTGACCTGTGAAAAACATTTCAAAAAAACATGGGATGAGCATAAAAAGCTCAGTAAGGGATACAGAAAGAATGAAAACTGTTAGTTTTTCAAACATCAAGTAAACCATATATACTCTATCAATGTAATACCTTCCCCTTCATGAAGTAGTAAAAACTCTTCACTGAATAAAGTATAATTACTTACCTTTTTGTAACCAAAGGATTACCATAAAACCCATAAAAAGAACACATAACATATATAAAGGTAACTTGGGACATAAACATACTTAAGTGGAATAACCATACGGTCGACTTCCACACATATCACATAATGGAATAGCCATATGACCAATTTCCATACATACGTAATGGAATAGCCATACGGCCGACTTCCATACCCAATGCATTGGAGGTTATAACGTAACCACCCGTCCTGGTATTCACGGAACCACCTGTCATATGGTTTATAACGTAACCACCCGTTAAAAAGTCCAAGTACCAGTATAATGTCATAAAACATAAAACCAATATAAAGGAATGATAACATTTCTAAATTTCAATCACAATATATCATAAATATATTGACATAATAGTATCCTTTTTCAAAACCATTTTCAATACCAAAATACATAAAAGAGTATATGGTATTTATTTTATTCTAAAAACATTGCAGCTTGTTGACAATGCCAAAGACCAAATAATACTCACGGCGGCGGAAAAGGTCGTTGTCACCGCGTACGTTAAAAAAAATTCCTTTTTGTTGTTCAGTAAAACGGTTTGTAGAAAAATATTACTTTTGTATAAAAGTAAAAGTCAAAGGGCTTTATACACCATATAAAAAAAGTTGTGTATAAAATGAAATATGCCTCAATGAAAGGAGATTGAGATGAAGTCCCTTACCTCGGGTACGACTTGACTCGATCATTCTTTAATGACCTGAATAATAAGCATGAGTTAATTTTCTACTTTCTTAAGAACCTTTTTCAAGTTCATTATTCCTTTTGTATCACTTATTTCCATGTTATAAACATTATGTAACCATTTAAGTTAATAATGTTTGTTTTGTCGATATTTGGTTCTTAAGTCGAAGGTGGACTTCTTACAATTACATGTTGTTCGTGTGGTCAAAGGTTATTTATATACAAAATGCCATTCCTGATTTGGATAACATATATATCATATATATCCAGCATATACATGTATTCATAATATTACATAATCATTTAGATGTAAGAAATGAAATGCACCGTTCATGGAGACGGTAAGCCGTACGTACGCATGAACACTACTTTCATTTATTTGTCACATTAATAGAATTAAAACTAAATGAGAGGTATGTATATTTTAATTCCAGAATTATATTCATCATTTAGATATATCATTAATTATATATATCCATTATTTACATGTACTTTTAATAGTACATTACATTTGTGGATAAGAAATGAAATGCACCGTTCATGGAGACGGTAAGCCGTACGTACGCATGAACGCTATTTTCATTTCTATCTCATACTTTAATGGAATGAAATAATAATGATATAGAGTTATATTATAATTCCAGTATAACGTCATATATAATAACTTTAAATCCATCCTTTACACGTCCCACATATGGCATTAACGAATCACATCACTTTGATGGGGCGGTAGTCCGCACTTCCTTAAATGAATATATCGTGTTTACCCATAATGGAATCCATAAAGGAATGCCCAAAATGAAAAATAAAGAAGATTTAAGAAAAAAAATAAACATATTATATATCATATATAAAAATAGTGACATCATAATGGCCACCTTTGAAGGTGTTAAATGAGTATTGAACAATCATCGTTTCGGGAGATAGAATTTCGCCATCCACGGAAACCGTATGTTCTTTAACCATTTGATATAGTTGTGTGAGAGTGTAGCTCAAATAAATCTTATAACAACATCCCAGTATATTGAAGATACTGTTGTTGTTACAAAAGATGTAAATAAAAAGAGTTTAGGGGGTTGGAGAAGAAAAATAAAACAAATGAACATGATAGAATGAATTACCTTTAAAAGTGTAACTCCTTTTGATTTGAGCCTAAGGGATTTCTTTGAAAGTATTTTGACCAAAGGGAATCCTCTAAGATGAGGAGAGGGATGTGGAGAGAGTAAATGGGTAGGGGTTGGCCGAGCCAAAGGCTTGAGGAGTGTGTGAAATGAGGTAGAGGTGGGGGCCTTTTATAAGAGGAGAGGAGGGTCACTTTTGGAAGGTAAAGAAATATTACTTTATTTCAAAATGTGATTCGGTTTAAAAAGGTCCCACATTGATATAATTCGTGGATAAGGTAATAAGGGTTCGAAATCCACTCATCCAATTGGTTTTGGACATGTGTAGTTTATAGATTTTACATTATCTTTCCATTTTATTTAAATCGTCAAATAATGACGTCATCGCTCCATCATTATTATGTCATAAATATTTTAATTTATTTAATGTCTAAAAATTATAGAAAAATTACAATGATGTAGGAACTATTTTTATCTTTCCAATGACTATTTATAATAAAAAATCTGATCTTTATAACCCCATGTAAAAATTGTTTTTGTAAAACATGTTATGTTTGTGTCATTTTAACTTTTACATTAAATAAAAAGTTATGTATGTCATTTCCCAACCAAAGTGTCTCCATGGGGTCCCCAAGTTGACCCATGGCTTGTCTTGGTCGGCCATGACACAACCAATAAGGTTGGGACATGTGTCTAGGTCATTTCATATTATTAACGCATTATTTATACCTTAAACTACACTAATTACCACTAATCACGATTAAGAACTTAATAAGTTACTATTCACCAAAAAATTATTATAATCTCATTGAACCACATTTTACTTCTTAATGACAACCATGTATGTCGGATTTTAGAAATTCAAACCACAATGATGGAAAAATTTCATTTATACGGAAAATCAGTCTTTATAAGTACCACTTAGTGGTTTCACTATTCATCAAAAATTGAAGTTTTTCAGAAAATTTCCAAAAATTCACCCTAAGCTATATTTGATATTACGAATTCAAAAATGAAGTATATTTTACAAAATTCAAAACATATAAGTCACATTAGTTAATTTAATAATTAATTCACGCTGTCAGAGCAAATAGTGTGTTTTTATGAAACAATAAGTATCAAAAGATTGTCACTAGTTTAAGTCCGATTTCAAAGTGAAATTAATTCCAACGACCACTATTGGATTTAATGGTAATTTTTTTTCTAATTTCACTTTAAAACAAATTCAAAAGATAATCTAATCATATAAATAAATTAGATTAAAAAGAGGTTTTGAATTAAAATACAACATTTTACACTATTCATTAAAAAAATGAACTTTATCAGAAAGGTACCAAAAATTTACACAAAGTAAATTTTGATGTCCCGATTCTAATGAAGAGTTATATTTGGTCCAATAAATTTTATAAGATCGATCAAAACTATATTTAATGATGGTTCTCCGTCAAAAGGTGATAAGTGGACCTTTCTTGAAAATTTGGGTATAAATGCATAAAATTGAACTCTTTCCGTATTTTAAGCCTTTATCTTTTATTGGGTAAATGTAAAAACATTTAAAAACATATATAATCATATTTTAGTTATTTCTATCCATTCCTGCCAGTACAACGGCTACTCGTTAACTAACATTTAAAATAATATTATTTTATTACTTGTGTGCAACGTAAGTTTTCAAAGAAACTCATCGTTGCGTACCGAGTACGCTATGGAATGTAGAACCCCCTTTTAATTAAAATTAATATTTAATTCGTAAATATTAATAAATATGAAAATTATTTATTCTTTATTTACCTGGGATGTTTTATCCTTCCACCCTTTTGGGAATTGCGTCATCGCAATTTTATTCACTTATCAAAATAAGTGGGGGTATTTATACCTCATAGCATTTTCAGATTACCATGTTTCCTCTTCAATCACATGGTTTTTCCACAAAACCATTACCTGAAGAACCACCTTATTCCGTAACACCTGCTCCCTATGGTCAGGAATCTGGACCAGTTGTTCCTCATAAGATAGGTTCTCTTCCAGCTGAACTAACTCTGGACTCAAAACATGAGATGGATCTGGCATATAATTTCCCAACATTGAAACATGAAAAACATTGTGTACCTGAGATAAACTCGAAGGTAAATCCACCCGGTATGCAACTGATCCGACTCTCTCTAGAATTTCATATGGTCCAATAAACCTTGGACTCAGCTTTCCTTTCTTACCAAATATCATCACACTTTTCCGAGGAGAAACCTTGAGAAAAACATGATCACCTACCTCGAAAGATAGATCCTTCCTCCGGTTATCCGCATAACTCTTCTTTCTGCTCTGAGCTGTTCTCATGTGCTTCTAAATCAACTGAACTTTTTCTGCCATCTCTTCTACCAATTCTGGTCCCATCAGCTTCCTTTCACCCACTTCACCCCAAATGCTGGAGTTCGACACCGTTTCCCATATAATGCCTCAAATGGTGCCATTTGTATACTGGAATGAAAACTGTTATTATAAGAAAACTCAACCAAAGAATGATGTTGGTCCCAACTTCCTTGATAATCCATCGAACAAGCTCGTAGCATATCCTCCAAGGTCTAAATTGTTCGTTCTGACTGCCCATCTGATTGAGGATGAAAAGCTGTACTAAAATTTAATTTCTTACCAAATGACTTCTGAAGGCCTTTCCAATAGTTAGATGTGATCCTGTGATCACGATCAGATACAATGGAGAGAGGAACTCCATTTAACCTGACTATCTCTTTAAGATACAAACGGGAATGTTGATCTAGAGAGAAAGTATCTTGTATAGAATGAAAATGAGCAGATTTGGTCAAGCGATCAAGAATAACTGAGATTGCATTATTACCTCGAGATGTCCTCGGTAATCCCACAACAAAGTCCATGGATATGTTTTCCCATTTCCACTCTGGCACTGGTAACGGCTAAAGCATCCCTTTCGGTAACTGCCGCTCTGCTTTAACCTGTTGACATATCAAACACTTCACAGTAAAATCAGCAATGTCTCTTTTCATTCCATCCCACCAGTAATACTCCCGCAGATCTCTGTACATCTTAGTACTGCCAGGATGAACTGAAAACGGGGAACTATGAGCCTCACATAACAACTCATTCTTCAACAGTGAATCACAAGGCACACATAACCTCTTCTCAAACCTCAAAACACAAACACAAACTTATCCAAGAACTCATGGAAAATATTATTCATAAGGTCCATGAATACATCAGGTGCATTGGTTAAACCAAAAGGCATAACTACAAATTCATAATGGCCATATCTAGTACGGAACACAGTCTTCAGAACGTCTGCTTCTTTTATTTTCAACTGATGGTACCCCGACCTCAAGTCAATCTTCGAAAAATACTGAGCTCCCTAGAGCTGATACCACTTCATTCGATGGACCAACATCTGCTGAAGTTGTTGCAAAGTATTTCACCACCCCTTTCTGCTTGTAGTCTGGCTGCATTCCCCCAGTTGAGTTCTTCGTTGGACACTCGTTTGCATAATGACCCATTTCATTACACTTAAAACATCTTACCATTGGCTTTTCATTTCCTGCATGATCATCTTCTTTATAGTTACGAGCAATATGACCAGACTTACCACACCGAAAGCACTTACCAGACTTGGATAAACATTCTCCAGGATGCATTTTACCACACTTCTCATAGGATGTATATTTGGTTTTCTTACCTCCTTTCTTCTTTTATGAATTCTTCCCCTTTTCCTGCCAACTAGACCTCTTATTCTGTTGTTTTTCATAGAACACCTGATTATCGGAAAACTCCATTTCCACCTTCTCCGCACATCGAACAAGTTTTTCATAACTTTTTAACTCACGAGAAGCTAAAGCCCTTCGATACTTTGTCTTTAACCCTGAGTAAAAACGGTTTATTTTACTATCAAGATCTCGTATGAAGTTTGGAGCATACCTTTCCAATCGAGTGAACTTTTCTTCATAAGCAGCCACTGAATCATCCTCCTGCCTCAATTCTAGGAACTGTTTTTCCATCCTAAGAGGAACCACCTTATGAAAATATTTCTCAAGAAACATACCTTTGAATTCGTCCCAGTGAAGATCCTCAATCTCATCAATATCCCTTATATTTTTCACCATAGACCACCACTGTTCAGCTTCACCTTCAAAATGGTAAATAGCAAGACTAACCTTTTGATGTTCTAAACACCCCATGACATCATAAATCTTCTCCAGTGATTTAATCCACCCTTCAGCTTGCAAAGGGCCAGATGATCCTTTGAATGATGGGGGATGTTGCCTCATGAAATGTTCCACCACTGACATGTTCTTCTACTATTGATCTGGCTGATCTCGTGCATGGATACCACCACCTTTTATAGCCTGAGTCAACTGTGCCATCACTGAAACAAACTGCTCAGTTCCAATTCCGACCATCTCAGGTTGCTGATTGGGAAGGTTATCTTCCTCCTGATGTCATCCCAACATAGCTGCTTTGTTTCCTCTGCGGAAAACCATCCTGAACACAGAAATATCTTAGGTGATGCAACATGGTAATCCGCAAATGCTATATCATTTCAATCATATTATAATTTAACACTTTTCTAACTCCTAAAGTTGTCTAAACTGACCTCTGATACCAACTATAAGGCCCCAGCCTTCAACCTAACTTAATATTGAATTAAATGAATAATTCTCGTTGAGGATCTTTTCAGGTTTAGAGTTTTAGAGAATTAGATCTTAAAACATGCATTACATTCCACATATAAACAAAGTGGTTACATAAAGATAATATTCCTCATTCCCATCAATGGAAACATATTTAAAATAAAACATGGATTCTTTCTTGACACTTCCTTGACACTATCATCATATCATGTACCTTTCCCTTGACCTATGAAAAAAATTTCAAAAAATCTTGGGATGAGCATAAAAATCTCAGTATGGGATACAGAAAGAATGAAAACTGTTAGTTTTTCAAACATCAAGTAAACCATATATACTCTATCAATGTAATACCTTCACCTTCATGAAGTAGTAAAAACTATTCACTGAATAAAGTATCATTACTTACCTTTTTTGTAACCAACGGATTACCATAAAACCCATAAAAAGAACACATAACATATATAAAGGTAACTTGGGACATAAACATACATAAGTGGAATAACCATACGGTCCACATCCACACATATCACATAATGGAATAGCCATACGACCAATTTCCGTACATACTTAATGGAATAGCCATACGGCCGACTTCCATACCCAATGCATTGGAGGTTATAACGTAACCACCCGTCCTGGTATTCACGGCACCACCCGTCAAATGGTTTATAACGTAACCACCCGTTAAAATGTCTAAGTACCAGTATAAAATCATAAAACATAAAACCAATATAAAGGAATGATAACATTTCTACATTTCAATCACAATATATCATAAATATATTGACATAATAGAATCCTTTTTCAAAACCATTTTCATTACCAAAATACATAAAAGAGTATATGGTATTTATTTTATTCTAAAAACATTACAGCTTCTTGAGAACGCCAAAGACCAAATAATACTCGAGGTGGCGGAAAAGGTCGTTGTCACCGTGTACATTAAAAAAACATTCCTTTTTTTCGTTTAGTAAAACGCTTCGTAGAAAAAGATTCCTTTTGTATAAAAGTAAATTTCAAAGGGTTTTATACACCGTATAAAATAAAGTTGTGTATAAAATGAAATATGCCTCAATGAAATGAGATTTAGACGAAGTCCCTTACCTTGGGTCCGACTTGACTCGATCGTTCTTTAATGTCCTGAATAATAAACATGAGTTAATTTTCTACTTTCTTAAGAACCTTTTTCATGTTAATTATTACTTTTGTATCACTTATTGCCATGTTATAAACATTATGTAACCATTTAACTTAATAATGTTTGTTTTGTCGATATTTGGTTCTTAAGTCGAAAGTCGACTTCATACAATTACATGTTGTTCGTGTGGTCAAAGGTTATTTATATCCAGAATGCCATTCCTGATTTGGATAACATATATATCATATATATACAGCATATACATGTATTCATAATATTACATAATCATTTAGAGGTAAGAAATGAAATGCACCATTCATGGAGACGGTAAGCCGTACGTACGCATGAACGCTACTTTCATTTCTTTGTCACATTAATGGAATTAAAACTAAATGAGAGGTATGTATATTTTAATTCCATAATTATATTCATCATTTAGATATATCATTAATTATATATATCCATTATTTACATGTACTTTTAACAGTACATTACATTTGTGGATAAGAAATGAAATGCACCGTTTATGGAGACGGTAAGCCGTACGTACGCATGATCGCTACTTTAATTTCTATCTCATACTTTAATGGAAAGAAATAATAATGATATAGAGGTATATTATAATTGCAGTATAACATCATATATAATAACTTTAAATCCATCCTTTACACGTCCCACATATGGCATTAACAAATCACATCACTTTGAGGGGGCGGTAGTCCGCACTTCCTTAAATGAAGATATCATGTTTACCCATAATGGAAACCATAAATGTATTCCCAAAATGAAAGATACAAAATCTTTAAGAAAAAAAATAAACATATTATATATCATATATAAAAATAGTGACATCATAATGGCCACCTTTGAAGGTGTTAAATGAGTATTGAACAATCATCGTTTGAGGAGATAGAATTTCGCCATCCACGGAAACCGTATGTTCTTTAACCATTTGATGTAGTTGTGTTAGAGTGTAGCTCAAATAAATCTTATATCAACATCCTAGTATATTGAAGATACTTGTGTTGTTACAATATAAGTAAATAAAAAGAGTTTATGGGGTTGGAGAAGCAAAATAAAACAAATGAACATGAGAGAATGAATTACCTTTAAAAGTGTAACTCCTTTTGATTTGAGCCTAAAGGCTTCCTTTGAAAGGATTCTGCCCAAAGGGAATCCTCTAGGATGAGGATAGGTATGTGTAGAGAGTAAATGGGTAGGGGTTGGCCGAGCCAAAGGCTTGAGGAGTGTGTGAAATGAGGTAGAGGCGGGGGCCTTTTATAAGAGGAGAGGAGGGGCACTTTTGGAAGTTAAAGAAATATTACATTATTTGAAAATGTGTTTCGGTTTTAAAAGGTCCCACATTGATATAATTCGTGGATAAGGTGATAAGGGTTCGAAATACACTCATACAATTGGTTTTGGACATGTGTAGTTCATAGATTTTTCATTATCTTTCCATTTTATTTAAATCGTCAAATAATGATGTCATCGCTGCATCATTATTATGTGATAAATAATTTAGTTTATTTAATGTCTAAAAATTTTAAAACAAATACAATGATGTAGGAAATCTTTTTAGCTTTCCAATTATTATTTATAATCAAAAATCTTATCTTTATAACCCCATGTAAAAATTGTTTTTGTAAAACATATTATGTTTGTGTCATTTTTACTTTTACATTAAATAAAAAGTTATTTATGTCATTTCCCAACCAATGTGTCTCCATGGGGTCCCCAAGTTGACCCATGGCTTGTCGTGGTCGGTCATGACACAACCAATAAGGTTGGGACATGTGTCTAGGTCATTTAATATTATTAAATCATTATTTATACCTTAAACTACACTAATTACCACTGATCGCGATTAAGAACTTAATAAGATACTATTCACCAAAAAATTATTATAATCTCATTGAACCAAATTTTACTTCTTAATGACAACCAAGTATGTCAGATTTTTGAAATTCAAAACACAATGATGGAAAAATTTCATTTAAACGGAAAATCAGTCATTATAAGTACCACTTAGTGGTTTCACTATTCATCAAAATTGATGTTTTTCAGAAAATTACCAAAAATTCACCCTAAGCTATATTTGATATTACTAATTAAAAAATGAAGTATATTTTACAATATTCAAAACATATATGTCACATTAATTAATTTAATAATTATTTCCCGATGTCAGAGCAAATAGTGTATTTTTATGAAACAATAAGTATCAAAAGATTGACACTAGTTTAAGTCTGATTTCAATGTGAAATTAATTCCAACGACCACTATTGGATTTAATGGTAAAAATATTTTCTAATTTCACTTTAAAACCAATTCAAAATATAATCTAATCATATAAATAAATTAGATTAAAAAGAGTTTTTGAATTAAAATACAACATTTTACACTATTCATTAAAAAAATGAACTTTATCAGAAAGGTACCAAAAATTTACACAAAGTAAATTTTGATGTCCCGATTCTAAAGAAGAGTTATATTTGGTCCTATAGAATTTATAATATCGATCAAAAATATATTTAATGACGGTTCTCGGTCAAAAGTTGATAAGTGGACCTTTCGTGAAAATTAGGGTATAAATGCCTAAAATTGAACTCTTTCCGTATTTTAAGCCTTTATCTTCTATTGGGTAAATGTAAAAACATTAAAAAACATATATAATCAAATTTTTGTTATTTATATCCATTCCCTCCAGTACAACGGCTACTCGTTAACTAACATTTAAAATAATATTATTTTATTACTTGTGTGCAACGTAAGTTTTCAAAGAAACTCATCGTTGCGTACCGAGTACTCTATCGAACGTAGAAACCCCTTTTAATTAAAATTAATATTTAATTCGTAAATATTAATAAATATGAAAATTCTTTATTCTTTATTTACCTGTGATGTTATAATGTGTGTATCCTATTTTGAGTTCGTGATCTTAGTGCTTTTTTCTATAATATATTTTTGGGGTTGAGATAATTTTTTTCAATCATTTTTTCATTTATTCTATTTCTATTTAAAGTGGTATGCATCTAAGTCATCTTCTACATGTTCCTATAGATGGTGAATCAGATTCTCCTCAAGGGAATCCATCTCTAGAGACAAATATTATCGATGCTATTATGTTGGTAATTTATACTATCAATTGTTTTGTATCGTAAGTCCACAACACAATTTTTTATGTATATATATTTGATAGAGTATAAAAGGGTCAATCAGGAAATATATTATTTGAGAGGCAGCCATCCACTATGTATAAAAATGAATCAAATGAGTAGTATGACTAGTTTTATGTGATTAGTCAGACCATTTACATCCTGGATACACCAAAAAATGTCATATCAAAGTATAAAGACCCAAACATAAAAAATAAACAATCAAGTAAATATATTTGTAATTCACTAAATCAATTCTGTAATGATCGTTTTGGTTTATTATATGAGTATATTAGGACATAATTCATAAATATCTACCCATAATCATTCAATGTGGGTATAATTGAAAAAATCCCACTTTTTCCCCTAATACAAAGTTCTTTAATAAAATCCTAAAATCATTTTATCAAAAGTCTTCACATAAATCCTCTTGGATTCTAATTTTTTCATAACCATCATTAAAACCTATTAAAAACAATTTCATTCATGGGATGAGTACAAAAATCATAGTCTTGGGCATATAAATATGTAGACAAACCATTAGAAAATTAATACAAGAAAACACTTGAAATTGATTTCACAAAGACATACTTCTCACCCAATAAGTATCATATTGTTACTTTTGAACCACAATTTATATCTATAATTAATAGAAAATATAAATAATATCATAAAGTTTACATGGAGAATTTTTTACGTAATATTTTAAACCTCATGGCTACCTTATGTTTTCTAATGTGTATGGCTACCTATAAATGTAACCCTCATGGATACCATACATTGTAACCATCAGAGTTAAACTTAGTGTAACCATATGGATGACCTCCAACATCAAAATACCCAATTAATTCGAGGGATATATAGGTCCCAGCCTTAATTATAAAAAATAACCATGAACAATTACATAATTTTAAAAGAATAATAAATTAATTAAAACACACATTTTTCAATTTTCTAAAAATTAAATATTAAAATCAGATTATAAAAGTAACGACTATTACAAATATCATATAATTTTAGTGAGAATTAATATAATGAATGGAATATGTTTATAAAATATTACTACAAACAATAAAACATAATATAAAAAAAATTCAATTCACAAATTATTATTGTACCTCATAATTAATGAAGTATATGGTTAACCCAATGAATGGATGTCGGTTTATATAAGGGATGATACATTACCCTCATAGAGTTTACAGATTCCCATTATGCTTCTTCAACCATTTGGTTTCTCCCAAAAATGTTAACATTGTGTATTACTTTATTCCTAAATACATTACCACAAAGATCACGAATCTGAATAGGATTCTCTTAAAAAAAGGTTTACATATAGCTAGACTATGTTGGAATAAAAACGTGAGATAAAACTGGCACATTCTTTCTTAACATTGAAACATGAGAATTATTGTGTACCTGAGATAAGCTCAGAGGAAAAGATAATCAGTAGCAGAGTGGTCTAACATTCTCCATTTTTTTATAACATCCAATTAACCGTGGACCTATATTTCATATCATGCTAATAAAAATAACGCATTTCCATAGTGATATTATATGAAAAACATTTATCACATACCTCAAATGAAAGGACTTTACTTATATTATTTGTATATCTTTTCATCCTGGTATGTGATTTACTCATGTGTTTCTAGTTCATCTTCCCTTTCTCAGCCATTTACTCTTCTAATTCTGGTCCCACTAACATCCAATCCCAAACATTATCCCAAAATATAAGAGTTCGAAACATCTTAACATATAATTCATAATCAGGTGCCATTTTTATACTAGAAAAATTATTATAATAATAAAACTAATCTAAATAAATATATTGAACCCAAATTCCCTTGCAGTACATTGAAAAAACTATCCAAATACCATTCAATATCTGAATTCTTCACTCAAGCTATTCATTAGATTGATGATGAATAGTAGTGTTGATATTTAATTCTATACTAAATGACTTCTGAAAGCATTTATAAAAGTTATAAGTGAACCATGGGTCATAGTCAGATACAACAGAAAGGGTAAATCCATGTAACCTATTGATATATTTTATGAATAGTTGAGAAGCATGATCCAAGGACACTGTATCTTGAATAAGAAATATATATGTAGATAAAGTCATCCAATCAACAATAACCCAAATCAAATTGTTACCTCTAGAAGTATTTTTTATTCCCACTACAAATTTCATGGAAATATTTTCACATTTCCACCATGTAATTAGGATAGTCTGAATCCTCAAATTTGGTAATTTTCACTCTACATTGACCTATCGACAAGTAAAACATTTCATGGTAAAATCTTAAATATATATTTTCATTCCATCCCACCAGTAATACTCCTGATGGTCTTTTACGTCTTACTACTACAAGGATAAACATAAAATGTTGAACTATGTGATTACTTGACAACTCGTTATTCAATTATGAATCACACGGAACATAGAATATATTCCAAAAAATTAAACAAAAAAATAACCACTCAAAGAACTAGCAACACATGATTAAATCACATACTAGGCTTAATGAATGATTTTATTGACTCAAAGAATTATCCAAATCATTAATCAAGGGGTCTTGTTCTAAATGTATCATAGTTAATGATGCATGATTTTATTGACTCAATGAATTATACACATTGTATTCTTTTCAAGAATTGTAATTGATCATTCCATTTTAATCCATAATGAGTTCAAGTCATCTTCTTTACCTAAGGTTTAATTCATTCTGAGTGAATATATACTTTGTAAATTTTTTGTATGTATATATTTTACATTTGGATATGTATAAATGAATCTTTTTAATTTTCAAAGTTATAACCATTGCTACAAATTATATATCATGTATAGGATAATTTAACTAATGTGCATTTAGTTTTCATGACTTATAAGAAATTACCTAATCATTATACATTATAACATAAACATGTAAATTTAATGAAGCATCACTATTTTCAAGAAACACATCATTACTGGAAGGTAGTTCTAGAACATTATCATTACCCTATATCTTCTTTGTTCATAAAAAAATAACACTGCATTCTATAATAATTTATTTAACCTATTTTCTTGGTAACATATTAAAAATGCTAGATAACCATTAAATGTTTTTAACAAAATTTATATAATTACATGACAATCCATGATAACGTTGAATATTTGTAACATCTTAAGGTATTTTTCTTTCATAAAAAACTTTTGGTTTGGCATGATCAATAGTTATATCATCCTCATTTACAATGTTCACATGAAAAGAAATCTGTTGTAACTGATAATCACATTTTATATATTTTCCATATAACATATTTTCGATGAGAGTTTTCAAGGTAGTACGTAATTTATTATCAGGATCCTCATAACATTTTGACGACACTAACATATAATCAATAAAAATAACGAAAAACTAATCCAAATATTCATGGGGTATTATATTCATAAGATCCAGTAATACATCGAAGCCATGTGTTGAACCAATGGTAATAAAAATGTATAATGATAATATCGAGTGTGAAAATATATTTTTGGGATGTAAAACTCTTTCAACTTCAATTTATGGTACTAAGATCCCAATTCAACGTTGGATAAATATTTATCTCCCTAGAGTGGAACAAAAAAGTCAACAATTTGAGGGAAATAATGATTATTCATAATAACAATGATATTTAATGCCTTATAATCAATGAAATGTCTCTTGGAACCATATTTATTTTCAGTGAACAAAACAAGAACACCCTACCGTGATGTGCTATTTTGAATGAATCCTTTACCAAGAAACCCATACAACTGGTTTTTTAATTCAATAAGTTCTACATGGGCTACTCGATAAGAGGGTTATGAAATTTTATTTTCATCAGGAACTAAGTAAAAAATTAAATTCAACTTTTTTATTAGGTATTACACTGGTTAAATCATCAATAAAAACATCCATGTATTAATTTACCAAAATAACATAATTAATTAGAATAGTCCCCTTGTTTTCAAAAATAAGTTGAAGATAAACTTCGTATCAAAATATTAATTGATTCTTTGCATCATGAGACATTATCAATTGTATGGGTTCATAATTGTATATAAAATGAAACTATTTCTGAAAATAAACATTATCTCTTCAAACAATTGTTTCATGATAAATATAAATTCATTCCATACGTAGAATGACCTAAAATATAACAATGGGAAAATAAAAAGGTTTGTTGGAAATGAAATTTCATTGAAAATAAAAGGAAGATTATTAATATGAAATTTTTCTATAATATTCCCCCATTGTGTTTTTATCGTATTTTCTAGTCTCATTTATTGAGGTGAAATTTCTAATTTACTAGAAAAATTACTAGATATAACAGAATATGTTGAACTCATATCAAACACGACATTAGATGAAGCTAAGTAAACAATCAACATACCTGATACCACTTCATTGGATGGTCTGACATCTGATGATGTAGTCTCAAAGGATCTCATTTCACCTTTCTACTAATAATATGGTTTCTTTCCATCATTAATATCATTCATTGGGTGTGTATTTACATAATGACCCATCTCAACACTTTAAAAACATAATCAGAGTTTAATATCAAAATTACTATTAAAAACAATATAATTAAAATCTCAGTTCATATTTCCAAACTTAATACATCGAAAATACTTTCTTGTTTTGAAAAGCCAATCCCAGGGAGTTTTTACCACAATTTTCACAAATTTTAAATTGTACTTTTTTACCATAAAATTTATTTGATTTATTCCTACAAATCACTTTCCTTATGTACCTCCTCTTATTCTTATTGTTAAAGTACACTTTATCATCATAAAACTCTATTTATACCCTCTCAGCAGAATGGAAAGGTTTCAAATAACATTTTAGATAATATGAATCCAATTATATTTGATATATTGGCATTAATCATGAGTCAAAATGATTGATTTCTCTATCTAGATACTGAATATGACTAGGAATGTTCCATGAAAATTGGTGTGAGTTTTCTTTACACACGGCCATTGACTCTTACCCATTTTTTTATCCAAGGAATTTATTTACCACCCTACGTCAAACCACCATAGGAAAATATTCATCATGTAAAATATTTTTAAATCCATCTCATTCCAAGGAATCAATATCATAAATATCCTTGATATTCCTGACCATTAAAGATAGTCGGTCATCTTAATATTCAATAAGATAAATAAATGACTAACCTAATGATTATCTACACACCCCATAACATAGAATATCTTTTCAATGTATTTAAGTCATCCTTAAGTCACCCCTTGGAAAATAATCCATTGAAATCATGAAGGTGTTAAATCAAAAATAATTCACCATCTTCATATTAATTTTTGGTACCTCTTGTTGTTCTCTTTTATGGATTTCACCTCTGTTTATAGCCTTTGTCAACTAATCCATTGAGATAAAAAAATATTTTATTACAATTACCTCGATTCTATCTCAGGTTATGGATTTGGAGAGATATCATCTTATCGATGCCTTATTATTTTTGAAATCATGTTTCTTCTATAGAAAACCAATATAAAAATACCTATATTTGATGATGTGAAATAAAAGTATTTTAATTCTATATAATTTTTGAAAAAAACATAAGGTATAAATAATTTAAGTTATTCTATTTATATCATTCTCATCCCAAAAATTATCTTAATAGTGATCTGATACCAAATATAAGAACATGAAATTAAACATTACATAATCTAGTAAATTCATTGGGAATTCATTTCATTACATTTCCAAAGATAGTAACATTTTGAAGACATGAGGTTAACCTAAAAAATAGAAAACATAAATAATAAAATAAATATAAAATGGGAAATTAGTTACTAAATGTTTTACGCCTCATTTCTACATTATGATTTGTACCCATCATGATTACCTTACTATTTAACCATTATATCTACCTTATGGTTTAACCATCATAGTAATGTTGGAGTAACCATACCACTGAACTCCAACATAAACACACCCAATGCATTTGAGGGTTATAAATGTCCCCAAATTCAATATAAAAAATTCCCAATAACTATAATATAATCATAAAATATCAAAAAATTCATAAAAAATCCCTTTTGTATTTTATAAAAATACATATTTATATGAGGATTTTAAAAGAAAAGTCCAATAAAAATATCCTACCATTGAAGTGTGAATTAAGTGAAAGAAAGGAATATTGGAATGAAATATAAATCCTCAAAATAAAAAAAAATATGAAATAATTAATAACACAAATATTAATCTATGTACCATATAATTAATGATGTATAAGGCTAACCCAAAGAATTGAAATTGGGATATGAATTCCAATACAACGGGTTCAAATTACTTCAATCATGTTACAAAATTATGTATAATGGTTTATAGGGTGTTTTTATCATATAATATGACAATATTCAAATTTATAATTACATATATGACATTATCATGACCTATTTAAGCCAATTGTTTAATAACATATTGTTATTTTCATTGATATAAGTGCGTTTATTTCATTGTTTCCTTGGTTGGTCTATTATGGATTTTTTTTTCGGATGAAAGAAAAAAACCAGAATTAAATTTCATGATATTAATGAACAAAAGGAATATTTAATGGTCTTATATATCATTTTTTATAAGTTATGAGAATGAATCAATAGATACCACATTAGTGATGAACGTAAGATTAATTTAGTGAATTTTTATTATTACAATCCATATTTATTTTATCGAAGAATGTTATTTATAAAAATAGGATGAATAAAATATTATATAATATAACATGAATAACATTATATTATTCAGCAATATTAATTTTTTATGGCCATCCTCAATGGTGTAAATTAAAATTTATAACTCATAATCTATGATATCGGTATATCGACATATCACGAACAATGTTTTTTCTTTCAGAATAAATGGGAGAGGAATGGAACTTTGATGAAGAATTATTGGATAAATATTATAAAATTACATTTTATATAAGATATTTTATTTTTAATTACTCTTTTATAAGAGTGGGCAATGATTTTAGAAGGAAAGAAAATGAATTTAATTGAAAATAAAAAAAGAATTGGGTTATTACCTCTTCAATCACCCTCCTTGAGATCCTCCTTATAGCCGTTGGTTTGGGACATCTGGTGATACAAGTATGCCATGCATGTGGGGAGTGTATTGGTAAGGTAATTAGATTGAAATTAATAAATCTAAATTGTTTTGAGTTGTGAGGAGAAGAGGTGGTGAGGTGTGGTATTTATAGTGGAGGATTTCGGTGTTTTATCATTATTATATTCAGTAATTTTTTATTTTATCCCAATAATATGAATAGTTTTAGAAATATAATAAAATATATGAAGAAAATAATGGGTTGTTCTATAATATGATTCTTGAATCATTCATTTCTCAAGGACTATTGTATTTATCTTATAACGTATATATTCCATAAATTATTGTACTTACAATTCTAAAAAAAATCAGGTATTTTAGAAAAATTCCAAAACATTATCCACACCATTTTTCAACAAGTATAATTTTAAAATTAACTACAATTTTTCTAAATAATTTTCTAAATATGAGAAATTTATTTATTTCATTAAAATCACAATTTCTTTGAAAAATAACCCTTTTAAAACTATAACTGATTTGGTTGCACTGGAAAGAATCAATTATAGTCTCATAAATTATCTTATTAGAATAAGATAACAAAATAGCTATTTATGAATCTATTTTAGAAAAATTAAATATCTTTTAAAACATTATAGAAATTATAAAATATAAATTTATTATTTATGAGTCACAAAAATACCAACACATATATAATTATTTTTAGAAAATTTATTTACTTGTTAACTGATATAAATATATCATTTTTTCAATTATAATATATATAAAATGTATTTATAATTTCCTATGGGATGATACTATTCAATTGACCATATTACTATTCATAATGGTCATTTTATTATTCAAAAGGTCATGTTACTTTTCTATCAATTTAAATTCCATAATTCTTATACATATCAATTATTTTATTTTAAATTTATATCGAATTGATATATTTAATTGCATAATGAAATAAATTATTTTTTATGTACCCGGGTTTTCACACAATTTTGAGGAATTAAGTATTCACTTTCCCAACATGTGATGGTGGGATTCCATGTTTCAAGTGGATCGACACCATGACTTTGAGTAGAAGGGTTTCTAAAATGTAACACTGCATGTTTTTATGAAACTTTTTTCAAATAGAATAAATTTCATTGATTTCTTTCATCACAAGATTAACCAAATTAATATTTCATTACATGAAACACCATGTTAATTTTTTGGAACATGAAACACCGACATGACATGCGTTACCTACAATACAGAGATTCTACAAAACAATATTTTATTATAATAATAATTTAAAGGAGATATTTACAACATATCCATTAAACGTATTAATAGGAATAGAAATAACTACTTTCTAAATATTATTTATAATTTTTTATTTAAATAAAACATATTTATAATATAACATATAATTTTTTAAAATGTTTTTTATATGTATAAGAATACAATTTTTTTCAAATGACAACATTTTTGAAAAAAAAAATTATACACTTTTAATAATTTAATATAATTAAATTTTTATCATTTTGGAATTCATAATTTAAATATTATCTTAGTGTGAAATTTTCATATTCTTATAAAAAACATCATTTTTGGAGTAATAGTGAAAAATATGGAATTTTAATTTAAAACATATTTTTCAACAAATTTATTTATATAGTTAAGTAAAATTTTATTTTTAATTTTATGTTTCATTATATATATTTCACAAAAATTAATAAAAATTAGGTAATTAAACCCAATTTCACATTGAAAATTATTATCAAAACATTTTAGACGTTTAAACATTTATGCTCAAATACACCACTATCATGACACGTATGTAGGATTAATTTAAAATTATTTTCTTCCACTTATTTGATTAGAATTTGGAAAAATTAATTCCATATGTGCAATAATCATAATTTAGAATTTTTAATATTCCAAACATAATTTTTATCCAAATATATTATTGAATCTAATAAAAATTAATTAATTTGATAAGGGAAAAATCTTGATTACATTGTGGTTAACCATTAAATATTAAAGGTCAAAAAACACAGAACAATGTATAAAATTCATTTTATGGAAATATTTATACTAAGGACTATCTTAAAACAAACCGGGACAAAAATTTTATTCACATGACTCAAGGGATACCTCTCAATAATGTTTGACTTTTTATATTTAAAAGAATTCCACTCCTCATCCACTTTAAAAGGGAACTCCCCCACCCCCTCAATTATTCACAACTCTAATTCGACTTTTCTGAAAAGAAGTCCACCCCAATATCTTCCAAAATTATATAAATATATCTTAGAATCATCCCATTGGGTATAAAACCATCCAAGGAATCCCTTCAGTTCAAACTAAGTTGCGTTAATGAAAAAAGTGGTAAGATCCTTTCAAAATCTCTTTTGTTTTATTCTCATTCTCCACCTTTCAAAATGCACATATTAACCTATTAAATAATCGTATAATTATTTTTAGTAAACTAATATATTTTTATATTAATGATTATACCTATTCATATACACACTTTCATCACATGGGAAACACAATTATCGTTCGTTTGTACACCAACCTACCGTCTCACGAACCGATGTCATTGGTTCTTCCATTTACACCATTCCTGGATTGGAATAAGGATGTAATTTCAATTTTTTATATGATATATATGATAATTATTATTTATTATTATTATTTTAATATTATATAACTCATTCTGTCTTGGTTTATGTTTTTTTAAATATGAGCACTTTGTTGGTGGATGTGTGGAGTAAAACATCCACAATGCGATGTGATTTGTTCACAGTTTATATGAAATATATTAAAAATGTGGTAAGTATAATTATATTATATATATTAAAAAATAATTATAATTTAATTAATACATATTAATATATACATACACATATTTAATTTACATTATTTCATTCAATACTACAACAAAATAGACACATCGTTCATGCATACGTACAACCTACTATGTGCATGAACGATGTATTTATTTTTGTATATATAAATTTGATAGTTTATTATAAATATTTAGTTACTAAATATTAATTATAATTAAATTATTTTAAACATTTTTGTATAATTAAATCATTATGTATGTTTGGATATCACAAATAACAAGTCAAAAAACATAGAAAAAAGCTAATATTACCAAAACATGTAACACTAAAATTGAATTGTTAATAAATATATAATATAATGTAATAATAAATTCATATATGGAATTAGATATAATAATATCGTCATATTTTTGGTTTTTTAGAATAAAATTATATATATTATTTATGTGGTGGGAATGTGTACAAAGAGGGTCAATACATAAGGTAAGGGTTTTCTAATCAAGCTTTTATTTCGGTTAAATTAATACCTTATTCACCACTTCATTATATTGTGTTCTATATATAAAAAACATTAAAATGATATATTATTATTATTCCTATATTTATATTTTCAAATATATTTGATTATCTATCATTTACATGGTTTATCTTTTAAAAGTTACCAAATCAGTAAAGTAATTTTTGTCACAAATTTCCATCATTGTGACTAATGATATATTATGAACATATATTGTTATACAAGGAGAATAATAAAATATTTGAAATTATATATC
The DNA here is from genome assembly GCA_963277665.1 of Viscum album. Taxonomy (NCBI): domain Eukaryota; kingdom Viridiplantae; phylum Streptophyta; class Magnoliopsida; order Santalales; family Viscaceae; genus Viscum; species Viscum album. Next base: position 1,258,235,637 of record OY728148.1, read on the forward strand.
ATGAATATAATTATATAAATTATATATTAATCATCATGTAATTTTGTTTTCTTATATTGGGAGAGTGATTCAATGCTACAAAGTGGTAAGAGTTTAACAGAATAATCTAATCGATTATTGGGATTGTTTATGATTATGATTTCCTTAGTGAAATATTATGATCCTAAATTCAATAAAACACATAAATTTTATTATAATTTATTTATTCATGATATATTCATTTTTTAGTACCTTCTTTATACTCTTAAGACTGGTAAGATAATTAAGCATTGTTTTTAGGAAAAGCTTACATTTTTTCTATTTAGTTTTAAATATTTTTTATTAAAAAATAGCAGCTTTAAAATTTGTTTAAAAATAATTCAAAATTATATATTTGAAACATTTTAATTGAAAATGGATTTTAAAAATGATTTATGACCTTCAATTAATCAATTGTAAATTTTCATTTCAATTTTACAAGAAAATGTTTTTTATAAATGTTCTATGTTTTAAAAAGAGTTATTAAAATAATAAAGGGTATTTTCCAAATGAAATTTTTTCAAAAGATATATAAATTAATTTTTCATCTAATATGACAACTATTTTGGATACTCGTGAATTTATAGCTAATATTTTCCAACTGTTGAATTCATATTTGTTCAATGAATAAGTTAACTTTTGATGGAACGGGGTTTATGAAAACCATTTCCTTTCCATGAGTTATATGTTTACGAAACTCATATCTCATTAATGGGTTATATTTTTAAGAAAAGCAATTTATATTTAATGTGTTATATGATTTTTAAAACCATTATTTTGTGGGGATAGTCATTGATGATATTATTATGTGAACTGTATCTTTTTTATATGTTATGATATGATTAAATATTTGTGATACCAATTTCATTTCATGGGTTATGATATGATTGTTAATGATAATGTGGAATACATATGTATGATTTCATTATTAGGTGGTTGGGACCTATATATCCCTACAATATTTTATGATAATATATATATTTCATGAGGTTGACATATATTGAATGGGGAGTCAACTCAGTTTAGTAATGTACATTTAATGATAAGACAGACTTGGGAGTGAACCATAACTACTAAGATGATCCAATGATTAAATGATGACTACCAATAAGTTATGTGGTGTAAACCCAAACTAATAATATTACCTTTTATGTTATTCCTTGACTACAATGGAAATAATTTTATATTCTTACGTTTCTATCTAAATTTTATTTCTTATTACTATGTTATGCTTTAATAACATTTACTCTCAATTCACTTATGATTAATTTATTATGAAACATCAATGTATATTTCATGATTCTTGTTTGTGAAATTTTATATGTATGGTATGATATTGTATTGTTATGATCATGTTCTCAAACTCTTATTATAATGATTATTCTTACATATATATCATGTTTACCCATTCTATATATATGATATCACCCCTTTTTATGTTTCCTTTCCCCAGGTTATGAAGATATGTATTATGTATGATATGTTTAATATGGTTTCAAGTCATTAAAAACTAAGTGGGTGATAATTTGTATCAAATATGTATCAATTTCTATTTATCCATGATTCTAACGACACAAAACTAATACATTATTTGGGATTATTTTTATGTAATGTATTATGTCTTCCGAAAATATTATGTAATGCTAATAGATGTTAAGATTGGGTCGATATAGTTGTTATCAAGGAAATATTTTAGTTAACCATTGAAAACTAGAATGAAAATACCATATTGATATCCCCAAGTACATATCAATAATTCTAACGATAAAGAAAACTATATGAAAAATATCCTAGAATTTTGGTAAGGGATAGAGTAAGTGGATTTCTGGAAATACATACTAATTTAGAAAAAAACGTGGATATGGATTTGGAATATATTTATATATGGGTAACAAACCCATTAACAATGTATTGGGTCCTAATTTATTTGTATTTGTGGCACGGTAATGGGCCTTGCCATACGATTGGTTTGACACTCCTAGGGGATATTATTTTGGAATTCACAAATTATTCATTTACCACCATAATGTATTTAAATATAAGTAGGATATGAATATCAAAGGATAAAACTAATGTGTTATATAATAAATAAGGATTCATAATTTAGACATCATATAAGGTATAATTTAATGTTATATGGTTCCTCAACATAATAATTGTTTCTTAATCTATGTTTTTTGGTTTTAGTCAATGGATGATACATGAAGGAAATATGTTAATGGTTATTGTGATGAAAGATGAAAGGATTTTGTTCCTAATTATCTGAATGCTATGAGTGATGAAATGGAAAATCTCATTTCTATGTTCACCAAGAATTCTCAATAAATAAAACATATTGGACATCAAAATCAGAAAAAGTAGGAATTAAATTCCTTTTATTCCACATTGAGTGCATGTACACTTTCATTTAGTGGGTAATTTGATCCACATGTTTCTAGAAAATGGATCAGTAACACTAAAAAGATATTTTTTGTTCACTCATGTTCAAAAAAAATATCATTCAAGCTATTTATCAGCTAAAAGGAAAATCAAACCAGTGTAGGACTGTAATCAGTTATATAAGGAAATGAGATGAAATCTATCACATGGATTGGGATGATTTATAGAACATAATCTTCAATAGGTAATTTTCTACAATTATTCGTACAAATATGGATAAAGACATACTTGAGATAAATAATAGGTATGATGAAGGTGTTTATACCTAAAAGGACAATTTTACAAGACTTGTGAGGTTTGATTCGTGTATTATCATCCAACCAAATATTAAATTTTATAGACTGTTCAATAGATTGAAAAAATATCCCAGAAAATTTTTTCCCATAAAAGTTATTAGTATCTAAAAAGAGATTGTGCATTGCAAAATCATGGTTGAAATGGAGTATGAAGTTAAGTATTAATGTCATGGATTTTATAAGAAAAACTAATATTGATTTCAAAAGAAAATCTATAACCCATGAAAAATGAATATGACCATTCTATTATGCTCTATGTATGAAAAAAATCATAAAGGAAATTTCCATAATGGTTCTAAAAATGATTTGGTTAAGGAATAAAATGTTGTAATAAATTTTATTACAAATGTGATTTGAGTAATTTTTCAAGCAATGTAAATAGAGTAAAGGATTCAAAAAATGAACCTTCATTGTTTAGTCTTACATGTGTATGGAGAATGGAATTACTCAAAATGATTTCCAAAAATTATCATCAATGGTAATTATCGACGTCAGTACCCTATGATGTCGAGGGACAGGGGTAAATATCAAGTGGTCACAATTTCTCTTGATCGGTGTGATACCAACGTGGTGACATGTACACTTATTATGCATTGTATAACAACAAATGTCTTATCTGATTTTGTCCCAGCCTATTGATTCATCTATAAATAATTTTTTAAATGTATTAGGATTCCACCAAAACAATTTCATGTCGAATTAGAAGATAAAACCCTCTAATGGTACAATTACTGAATATAATGTGTATTATTCCTCTCATATTAACATTATTTTAAATTTACATCATGCAAATAATTTCATTCTTCTTCTAGTTTAATTTTTAACATCTTTGACATGTATTGGATTTCTTGGCATGAATCCCAAATATACTGTCTAGGATAAGAATATATTCTTGATATTTCAACACAAAATAAGTTCATCTATTAGTGAAACTATATTTATGAACTTTATATGGATAATAAATCCAATTTATGGGGAATAATTCCAATTAAGAAGGGCTATTTATCTAAAATGTTTGGGGAGAAATTCAACAACGATGATATGCATATTGTTTGGGAATTTGGGGATGTATTTATGAAAAAATTTCATTTCCTTACACCATAATGTGGAGGTGGGTTCTTGATATAGCTCATACCTAGTTGGAAAAAAATTTCAAAGAATCTCTATAGAATGAACCAAATTGAGTTTCATTTATTGAAGAATAAAATCCAAGAAAATCATTATAATGAATTGTAAAAAATACTGAACATTATTACAAAACTAATTTTTTTAAATAATTCATAATTATAATTATATCTTTAATTAGACTTAATATTAAAATTTTCTCATTTATATATATTTTAATATAATTTATTTCATTGGAATAATTTATATACAAGTTTTTATAACAAAAACATTTTAAAATTTGAAAAATTTTCTCCTAGAAAAATCACATTTCATCACATATGCAAAATTTATTTTAAAATTACTTTTTCAAATTATTTGAATGTAATATTTAAAAATGGATATAATATTTGGAATCACCATGTTCTGTATTTTCAAATAATGATAACTTAATTTTTTACAAAAATGAATAGTTCAAATATTAAAAAAATTATATACCACTGTTAATGTAAACAAGGATTTATCCTTGATCTAACTGTTACGATAAGGGTTTAAATGACCTAAAAACATATATAAAATGAATTTTACAAAAATAGATAAACCATAATATTCATAATTATTTATAATAATCCATTATTTTTCTTTTTTAATGTGAAAAACAATGGTACACCATTTTTTATTCAAAAATTACATGTGTTCCAATCACCTCACTATAAAAGGCCACCATATCATCTCCCATTCAGACCATCATACCCGTTTTTGTACAGTAACATCTATATAACATCCATAAATCCCTTCTCACACCCTATAAATTTTTTTTTATGATATACTACCTAATAAGGATTTTGGTGAAAACCTCAAAAGGTCCTTTTAGAAATATGTAATGTTCTTCAACATGCGCTTCTATTTTATTTTATACCCACCACCATCTATTCTAAATGACCCATGATGATATACGAATAATTTTTTTATAACTATAATGATATGTTTTAATATAATTATAATGACCTAAAATAGTAAAAACATCCATAATATTGGTTAATAAATCATCTTCTGTTTCCATGGAGAATTATCACTACTCCAATCGATGTCATTCTTTTTTTTCCATTACCACCTTTCAAAATTGTAATTATGATGGATATAAAGTATATATTGTATATTTATTAAATAATTATATCAATAAATCCATTATATTATTTTAACCTTGTTTTAACATTCTTTGTTTATAGAGTATACAATAACATCGCATGTGTGTATGACAGACTGCCGCCTCCCAAAGCATTGTGATTTATTATACCAAAATTCTTTACAAAATGGATTAAAAAAATTATGAATATATTTAACATAAATGACATAAAATTATATTCATGAAATATTTATAATTATAAAATTATAACATATAATTTTATTTCTTACACAAAAAGATGATAACATAATTCATGTATGAGTGGATTACCACCTTAATAGAGTGATGTGACTCTCTTTTCATCACCACACCACATGGAAGATATATATACATATATTTAATGAAATAAATATTTATATGATAATATTATACTTATCTAAAGATAAAATATTTAATACCTTCTCTCAAGGGTGATCATTGGAAAATGGAATTGCTACTCATGTGCATGTGCAACATTCCATCTCCGGGATCATAACATACTTCATTCTCAACACCCATATTTTATGATCGCTTTTAAAAATAAAATTTATATAAAAATAAATAAATTATTTCATTATTTTTATTTTTATTGATTTGATGAATATATATAATATACACTTGAATTAAAAATTTGATAACAAATCATGAATGAGAATACAAGGAAATTAACACAAGAAAAAACAAAAATCATGTTGGATTATAAACGAATGGGTGATAAGATTTTATAAAAAGATAATATATGATACTATAAATATTAAAATGATTTTTAATTATTAAACAACAAGATTAAAAATATATAGTATTTCTATCCGCATTCCCCCAAAAGTAAATTTTAGGTATGGGAATTCATATCAATTTCAAATCATTGATGCAAATTGAAATGTTATGCACCAAATTAATTTTATGTGGTATATATACTTACCATTTAACATATAATATATTTCATAAATAAATATTCATGTTTTTTATGTTTCAATATTAATCATATTATCCCTGGTAAAATTATATGTAAATTTATTGTGGTAATGAATTTCATAACACACTCTCTTTTTTTTATTCACTTACATTACTTCTTCGTTAGCATCGATATCATAATATTATGTGATTGTTTAAATTTGAAGACATTATGTTTTAATTACACCTCTATTGTCATTATATTAATTTGGAAAACATAATAAATTAATTTTCTAATTCTCACTTCAACATTATCAATTTTTTATGATTTATTTTTCAATCTCATTTTAGTGAGAATTATTTATACAATAATTTATGTGTAAGAAATTTATTTGATAATTTTATAATATTCTTTTTAATTGTGTGAAACCATGGTTATTAATGAATGCTTTAAACTAATATATCCATTTTACACACTTTGTAACTTAAAAATATTGCGAAAATTCTTTTACTAAAATCTGACATTAAATCTCTTTTCGGACAGAAATATTTTTTCATCCAAAAACATGTTTTATAAAAATGTTATCAAAAAGTAATAAAAAATTTTAAACATTATTTATAAAATAAATATTTCTTAAATATGACTTCTTAATAATCATTTTGAAAGTACTATTTATGTCATTTTCAAAACAAGTCACATTTGGATTTCCCCCAAAAAGTTAAAGGAATCAATTTTTAACACCCTCGGAATATATAGAGTTATGTATTGTCATAATGACTCAATGTTTTAAAGATTCATTTATAATATTTAAATATTATTATCATTTAAAATTATTTTCAATTTTTTTCATTTTAGTTTTAATAAGTGAATTTTCAAATTAAAATGATATTTTCCACAATAATGTTTCAAAATATATTTTATCCTATTCTTATTCATCATAATCGACAAAAATTTATTCTGACTTCATGTTGTATATTTTGGATTGATAATATACATTCTTTATATGGAAGGTTTTTGATTATTTTGACCAATGATATTATTGAAATTAATATCAATTATTTATTTATAAGTCGTTAACATTGCCTAGAATTATTCAATCTCTTATGATCATTGGAAATTAAACTTATCATAATTATCTATATTATTTATTATGGATATACATATATATTAAACAATATATCATTTCTAAAAATGGATAGTTTGTATTAAAATTATTTTAATTACTTGAGAAATATTGATAATTCATAATCATTACACTATAAGGATATTTAATGTGAAGGAATGTTTTTAATGAATCAAATCGATTATTTAAAATATAATGGATTCTTTGGACATGAAAATATAAGTGGGGATAGATAATAGATAATTCATTAATGAATCAGTATGTAACATGATTATATTATGAGATTTTGAATTTAATGATTTTATACAAGTATTTTAGATCCAACATATGAATTTAATGATGGAAGAGGTATTATTTTTTTTAGAAATGATGTCCAATAACAATGAATTTCATTTATTGTGAATTTAGAAATAATTTCCTCCTAGATCAAGAAAATGATACTATCTCTAGAGGTTTTTGAGGACCCAATAGAAGTTAAAAACACATGAACTTTTTTTATGATTTATTTGAATTGATTTTAAATGGAGAAATGGATGGGTATTTATTGAAAATTTGGATAATGTAGTTATATTATTTAAATATATGCCTTAGAAATCTTGGTTGTGGAAAATAAAATTCCATTGCATTACCCATGTGTTTTCCCATAGTTTTGGACCCTTGAGGTCATATATAATATTATTTTCTCCCATAAGAAATTAGTATCATTTTATATTACATATTTTGGTATGGAAAATTAATGTTTCCAATGGATGTTTTTTAATAATCAATTATTCCATTATAGACCATGGAAAGTCATTTATAGGTTTATTAATTGAAAAATACCATTAAAATAACCAATATTAATATAATTACATATTTTAGTTAAATTATTATGAATATTTAATTTTTACATTATTAATAAATAATTATTCTTTTATTAAACCTGCCAAAAACCCAGAACTACATTTTTATTATTCATGAAAAATTATGTATTTTAGAATATTTGAATAAATTCAGCATAATATAATTTCAATGTGATGATTTCAAAAATTTTGTTTATATAATAAAAATAACACCTCAAATGTGATAGTTATATCTTATATATATAAAAATACATATTTATTTAATAAATTGTTTTGTTCAATGCATAGTCAAAATTCTGTCGCTAACATATTTCATAGAACATACTAAAATTCAATTATCATTTATATTTAAATAATAGTGATTTTAACATAATATTTCATTAAAAATAAACATTATTCAATATATTATGGTATATAATAAAAATTTATAACTTTTCTGAAAAGTTTAGTTTTTTCTATAAAATCAATTTATTAAATTTGTTCACAATTAAACATATATTTTATTATAAAACAAATTTTAAAAATAAAATTGATGGATTAAAATATTATTTAAACAATAGAAATACACTATAAACAACAAATTCTGATAAAAGTATCCATTTATTACGCTCTCATATTCCCAAAGGGTACAATGTGTGATGGTTGTAGTTTCTTGCAGTGGGTTGGCTATCATCGGTCGAGTGGTAATCTCTACTAACATGAACATCTACCCTAGGGTATTTATTTTAAGAATCACATTCTAAATTTTATGTTGGTTATAGTCATGGGAAAACTCATATAATGATTCCTCCCTTCCAATTTCATATATATGGGCTTCAAATGACATGAATATACCAGTTGTATCCATTATTCTCTTTTCTGTATCAAATATATGGTTTCATTGTTACTTATAAACACTAATTAAAATGATAAAATTATTTTTAAAGGATATAGTTTTTTGTTTTGAAATTTTTTGATGGTTAAATTTCCCTTTATACATTATAAAACACTTCATTAAGAAATAAATATTGGTTTTATGTATAATATAAAATAACACAATTTTTCTCAAGAAAAAAATTTCATTTCAAAAGAAACATGGCTTTTTAAAAGTACCTGACAAGTTGTCAAAGCTTGTATTGTTTTTTTTGTTACTTGTGTGGGGGAAAATGATATATGAGGAATTATTGCTATTGGGGCCCTATTTATTATCGAGCATGATGAAGGATGGGACACATGCATCATTTTTGTAGGACATGCTATTTGAAAATTAGTGAAAGTGGGTCAGCACTGAATTCCAGGTCATGAGGGGTATTCATAGTGACATTTTAGGATAGGAACTATTGAAATGTTATTTAATCAAAAAAATGGAGAGGTAGTGGTTTAGGAAGCTTGGAAATATATATACCCGTAAATGATTGCTTCCGACCACTATTTGAAAGAGGTATCATCTTTATTTCATCTACTATTGTATTTGGTTCGTTTCAATATAAGTGTATCACTTAGTTTAATATCACTAAATTTGGTGGAGAGATTTTGGATCATTTATAGGTTTTATGTGGTCGTTATCATCCATAATAATCTATTGGGAAACATATCAGAATGTGAATCCCAGTTTTGGGTGTTACTCCTTGAGTTAGGTGGGTGTAACGTAATATGGGATAGTTTCTTCAAAATTAAAAGGTTTTATATAATACTCGTGTTGGAATGGATAGTTTTTTATAAAGCCATTGTTTTTAATTTTTATCAAAGGGTGACCTTTAGATGACCAGATGCACAAGTGTTTATTCAAAATGATGATTAAGATGTCTTCAAGTGTCGGGATTGACTAGGTCATTAAGGGAATGGTGGGATGACATCTCAGATTATGAATTTATATCTAGATATTCTGAAATCATGTTTGGATTACATCCCTCCATAGGTTGATCATTTTAGGGATATTTTCTCAGACTACTATTCTGGTTTAACTCTTAAGAGATAGGTGGAGTTCTCCCACAATATATTCCAAATAGATGCACTGATATCCATTTCAACTTATTGAATGTCTACTATTGAGTTTCAAGAGCTAAGAGGTAGCTAGATTATTTGGAGACAAATGGGTTTATATGACCCAATACACTTCTATGGGGTATTTGAGTCTTTCTTGTGAAAAAAATGAGTGGTATCATTTGTATATGTGTGGGTTATCAAAAATTGATCCAGTTTATGGATATGAAATAATATCATTATCTAGGGATAGATGTCATTTTTATCATCACTGAGGAGCATGAGTGTTCTTGAAAATTAAATTCAGATTTGGATATAATCATGTGCATGTTCCATCAGTATGAATACCACATAAAAATTATATAAATAAAATATGTTCTATTAGAGTATTTTAGTTATTCCATTCAAACTCATGAACATGTTATCTATTTTAATGGTGCTAATTAACAAAATTTTATATCCTTATCATGAACAATTTGAGATAGTATTCATAGATGATATATTGGTTCATTATATCAATTGAAATGACCATGCCAAAAATATTGAGATCATTTTGGATACAAATAGTTAGAATAAAATATATCATAATCTCACTAGGTGATTATTTTTTATGGATACAATTCATATCATATGTCATATTATATGTGAGACAAGAGTATTAGTTGACCCATTGAAGTTTAGGGCTATTGATTCATGGGAGAATCCAAATAACTAAAGTTATATACATATATTCTTTGTTTTAGTCACATATTAAATGAATTAAAATGAAATTATAATACCTATCACCACTACTAATGATATTTACTAATATTTTTTTTGTATGAATAGTCAGATTCCATTGAGACAACCTTTAATGAGATGAAAGGGGAACTAACTTCAGCACTGATCCTGTTCTGCCTGATCCAAATAGGATCTACACTTTTTATTTTGACGAATTAGGTGTCAAGATAAAAGATCTACTAATTCAAGGGGATATATTTTTGTAATATGGGTCTTAGTAGTTGATGCCACTCAAGAGGAATTAACTGAAACATGATCTCAAGTTTGATGCAGTTGTTCTTATACTGTGTTGAAGGATATAATATTTACATATATCATTTTTTGTGGTGTTCAAGTACAATAGGACCCTCATAAATAAAATTAGATAAAATGATATTAATTTGAGGAAGTGATGTTGGGTAGAGTATATACAATCATTTTTTGAGCTTGTTTTTACACATTGAATGGTAAATGTAGTAGCTAATGTAATGAGGATGATGACTCAGACACCGGTATTTTGGGAGTACATTAGTGAGTGAATGATTATAGATTGGTTTCATATGATGTGTGTAGAGGATTAGAATAGTTGTGAATATGAAATTATTTATTCTTTAGCAATGACTTATTTTTTTTAAGAAAGATAGATGATGAGGTAGGTATCATATTCAGAGGGCATAGGTCTACGAGAGAGTGTGGTTGGTGAGGACCAATATCATTCGTGGATTTTTTGAAAGGATTAAATTATATATATTCATGGTCGTGAGTGGGTCACATAGGAAATATTAGTGGAGCTTATGAAAGTGTTTCGTGCCTTAGTTTGGGTAGTGAATCTAGAAGATAACATGATGTTACAAGATTTACGTCGATAATATTGATGGAAGGTGATGAAATGTGAGGTAGTGGGTTTGATTATGAGGTGTTCCACCCAACTTCAAGTGTTGGTGGAATATAAACTACAAATGTTTTTGTATATAATTTAACCACCCTTGAATGGAAATGGGATGATTTCATTATTTATTTTTTGAATATTTTACCGAGGTCACCTCGAGGTATGGATGTTTCATTGGTTGTTTGGATAGGATCATGATGGTTTCTCTTTTCCTACCAATCACGGATAACATATTAGTAGAATATCAAGTGATGTTTTATATACATGACATAATAAAACATCATAGGGTTATTAAAATCGTTTCATTATATAGGGATGTCTGATTTACATATCATTTAAATAAATTTTTAATGAGGGATATGTGTAAACATGTTATTTTCAGCACATCATACTACCCGTAATGTAATTTCCTTTTAGAGTTTATGACGCGGGTTCATGAGGACATGATGTTGGCATGAATCCTAGATTATTAGAGGCCAATGGGATATGAATATTTCACAAGCTGAGTTCAGATAAAACAATAACGATAATGAATATATTCTAATGAAACCTTATGATTTTTCTTATGGTATTCTATGAACATCAACCATGTTATTTTTAGAGAAAAGTGAGATAACATTTATTGGAAAAATTATTCAGCATGTGACTTCTATGTCGGTCCAGTTTATTATAAATTTTATTGATACAATAAATTATCAATATTAATCTTAAGTCGATCATCATTGAAGACCTCTAGAGTTCAAGGTCAATGATAAGTTCTTTTACCTTTCTAACCGAGGGTGGGACATAGATATAGTTAGATAAATAGTAATCATTCACCATGATATTTTGGGTCATTTGGGATTTAGGTGATAGTCAGGATGATAGCCTATCGATTGTAGTTATCTCATAGGTACCATGCCATGGAAGAAGTATTCCATGTATCTCATTTATTCCATTATCACTCACTCTTGTCTCATACTCTGCCACTATATGTGGTGGATTTAGAAGTACATGTTACATTTGAGGAGCATCCTACATGTGTTATTTATTGGAGATAAATGTTTATTCAGGGTAGGTTAGTTCCTCTAGTATGGGTGTCATGGTAGCACAACATTTTAAAGGATACCAATGGGAGATGGAGGCTAACATATGTTTGTAGTTTCCAATGTTATTATTAGATGATTCTTGATCAACCGTGGAAGGGAAAATAAAGGATGAATTGTTTTAAAGAGGGGGTGTGTATTTTAGGATCTCGGGATTTCTTACGTGGTATGGTTGTTTATTTTTTTTGGTTTGAATGCTATTTTGTGGCCTAATGTGAGTTCCCTATAAGATTGTGGGTGTATTAGGGGTGTTTGAGGATTTTTTGGATCTCAAATCCTATAATTTAATGTTAATCATATAGGTTGCGTTGCTAAAAGAAGTCATGTTTGTATTGACATAATGGTAGAACAAACTGTATGGGTTTTGATAGAATGGTTTAGGAGGTTGCACGTTTTGAGGAAACCATACCAAGTCATGACTAAACCAATGTGGAAGGTTCTGTAGGTTTTGGAATGGTTGGAGATCAGTTTTTAGATAGTTAGATTAATTGTTCACATTAAACCATGCCTAATCCTCAATAGAAAATATAATGGAACATGGTTGGTGCAAGGTTTGGACAACCACGCGTCTAATCCACATGGACCTGTTTAAAAGATAGAAATTACATATTTCTACTAAATATCTACAAAATCATAATCCATTTTTTCATATTCCCCCAACACATAATACCTCCTACCTGGGATCTCTCCATTAAATGTTTTGCATAACTTTTCCTCGTAATTTTTGAACAAAAATCAGAATCGAATTCCATAAGTATTGTTGGATTCGTGAAAATGATTTATTCATTCATATAATGCATGTAATACTTTTCAATAGTTACAGTTTTTAAATTTATATGTGGGATCATATAAACTTTTTTTATATTTTAATCCATTCATAGTTTTTCTACTGATCTTGTCCAAATTAGTTCTTGATATTGGATGAGATATCTACTAAATGCCTAAGTTAGTGGGTCTATAACAATTATTTGTGATGATTTTTAGAATCATTGTTTATTTTGTTTCTTTACACAATAATTTCTGGCATTTCCCCTGAAATAAATTTAATGATTCAATTGAACTTATTGGAACGTATTTGAGACTCCCTCAAGTCCCACTAATATTATTGGATGTTGCCACAGAATACAAGGAAATCAATGTGGTGCGCTGTTGATTGTGAATTTGTATCCCCTACATGGGGTCTGTGTGAGATTTCCTAATTAGAGGAATCACTTTGGTGAAAATTGGAATTTTATCCATACACCAGGACGACATGTGGTGACATGTGTTTTCATTTGAATAAATTTTCTATATGGGAATTGTGGAAATGGGCTCATGGAGTCTTAAAATTAAATTTATTATGAACTACTGAATGATTGAATTGATGAATTGAAATGTTTTTTGATTCCTTGTTTGGTATACCTTGGATCCAGATTCCCTTAGATTACATGGATGTATCTCCCATGTGTCTTGATTATGAAAATGGAAAAATTATACATATTTACTCATTATATTGTTATTTTGTAGTATTCCTTGTTTCTTATTAACCCTTAACTACTATAATAATGCCTTTAGTGACTCCCAAATGCGGCCACTAAAGGCTACTAGCGGCCGCTCTGTGACCCATTTTGGAAGCTACAGTTCCTCCAACGGCAATGCTCAATAGCGACTGCCATTGGAAGCCACTAAAAATCCCCCAAGAATGCACCCACTTTTCGGTTGGTTTACCATCGATTAAACAAGGAGACATATTTGATAATGGTGGGGAACCAAAAAATATTTGGTTTCCGGCCATGGAAGTTGCATGGTGGCTGGAAAGAACATGATACAACAACGGAAGTTGCAGAGTAGTCCAGTTATGATGTAGGAGATATCTGAGGACCTCTTAAGTATAATGATAGATGTTCAAGTGTGTTGGGGGTCAGACAGGGAAACATGGGTGGTGAAGGAGGACATATGGGGCAATGATTGTGGGAATTAGCAGGAACCCCATGAAGAAGATGAGTGGATGTGATAAAAATCCTGCATAATTATTTACAACATTAGTAGCCGCCTTTGTCTGTCTCTTATACGACCTATAACTACCACCCCTGATGGTCTCTAATGATCTGAGGTGAAAAAACATGGATTTCTAGTAGTTATTGTATCTATATTTCATGTGATCATAATGGACTTGGTCTAATGACATGATCCTTGGACCCTACTCTAGTCATTAACGAGTGTCTATCAAGATTCACCTAGGTCTCAGCAAGGAGGACTTGGTTTTATTTACCATGAATCTGACCCTATATGTTTTGTCATATTTGATTACATGGTGGGACTATTATGGATTTATTGATTATAAAACAATTTTGTGATGGATATTATTTACATATGTTTATAGTGGGGATGTGTCGGTATTTTTTACATTGTTGTAGAGTGTGGATCTGGCGGTCATTTTGGCATGTTTTACAGATATGCCTAGAATTGGTATTTCATTCCATTGGGTATAATGGACATTATTATACTTGTCAATTTCTTTTACCACTACCCTAGTTTTGGTATCCTAAATATTGTTTGTTGGGATCCATGATTTTCTAGACAATATTATATATGGCTTTGATACATTAATTTTACTGTATTTTACATTTTTTATATTTAACTCTTCTATAATTTATGTCACTTTTTGTAGATTACACATACACACTATTGGAGGCATACAAATAATTTATATCTTACACCTTATACAAACTATATTTCGGTTCCTAGAAAGACATGATGTATATAGGTAAGGACTAGGTCAATCTTTCACAGTACGATTCTTGATTTGATTCATTATTTTGAGTTGGAGAGGACATGACCATGCTAGGATAACAATATATCGGGAGATATTAGTTTATTTTCATTTTCTTTTTGATGATAGTATTGTACTATATTTTTGTATACATGTTTCCCTACATTTTAGAGACATGAAATGAATTGAAACATCATTTTTTATATGATATATCCTCAGGAAATGTTTTTACTGTAGTATTATGATTAATTTTTCATCATTCATTAAATTATCTATTTCAACTATTGATCTTTATGATATATTCCTCTTTGTTAGAATCTAACATGGGAGAATACTCTCTCGAAAACAACACCCAATGCCCTAGCTACAAGCTTGTATCCTCTAGTGTATGGGGAGTTTTTCATGATTCCATGAGAACTACTGTCCCTAGGAATAATTTAGTAGAATCCCTTTTGGGATGTTACATTCATTACACCCTATTATTTAAGATGATTTCTAGTCTCACTATGGTGAATGGTGCATGTGGTTTCCATTTACAGTATACAACAAATAAATTTTTTAATAGTTGTGTGATATAGGAAATGATGTTTCGGTTATATTTCAATACATTTAAGAAGTTATTTATTATCATTATAAACTCATCAGTTGTTTCATATCTTAAAAAGGCTTCTTCATTATCACAATCATTATGACAAATGTAAATATTTAATGGTTCCTTATAAACTATTAAAAAGTATTATAACTTTTATCAATTTCATGTATTTAGATATTTGATATGAAAATATGTGATATGACCAGACCATATATACTATAATTGGATTTGAAATTTGTTAATTTTTTATACATTATATTTTTGGGTATGGAATGGTTCAATCATAGGAATCGTGTTTTCCGATATACACGATAAATTTTCGACGAAATAGATCGCAATTCCATCACAGTCATATGACACATATTATATGTTATGAAATCTCTTGAACCTAAGGCATATCATTAAAAATTATTTTATATATTATAATATCATAGATATAACTATATAGAAATGTAATGGGAATGACTATCGATAAAAACCCACAATTTTGTATCAAACTGTAATTTCGGTAATGATACACCACATATCATAAAATTGGATATAATGTAAAAATATTATTTAATAAAATCCAGCTATGAATTGGATAATATATATTATAAAATTTTCATAAATATATGTTAATGGTAATTTTGGGATATTTATTTGATTTAAAAACATATTTATCGTAGTTGATTAAAAATTAATTAAAATTATTTATTTAAATCATTTTATGGAATTTATTAAATATATTTCAAATAAATTAAATGACAATATCTTATATATTTTAATAATATATGGAATGAAATATTACATGGATATATAAAGTTCATTTTTAAATTTAATGGTTATCCTATAGTTGTTCATAAACTAAATAATATATCTAAATATAAAAATATACATATTTTATATAATAAATAATTTATAACATTTGATTTCAACTTATTAATGTAATATCCTTATTTGAGAAATAACATAATCTATATCAGTTGGTATATCAATTATTGTTATGATTAAATAATAATATCTATGTTATACCATGAATTATTACATATTATATGAATATTTTATATAAATGATGTATATATTTAAAAATATGATATAATAAAAATAAAATTACATAGAAATGCAAAATATCCTAATGATTGTATTTGAAATAAATATAATATTTTAATATTTATTTAGTTATTGAATGTCTCTATTGAATAGTGATATTAAAATGTTTTTATATTTGGGTGATTTATAAGGTGATAAACATCATCTTCTAAATTTCTTACATGCATCTATTGTGTCGCATACTATGTATATTAACTGATTTTTTTCCACTAATTAAATTTTTTCTTTTACTTTGTTAGGATATTATAAAGAAATACTGAATATTAATTATAAATATTAGTTGATAGTATTTTCGTGTAATTCTTTTCTATATCATATAACATTAGAATAGGTATAGGGAATTTGGGTAGGACTACTCATCCTCTCAAAGGAATATTCCTTATGGAGAAAAGTGGAATTGGATCTAAATTTATCCAATAAACTAGATTTGATAATGATTTCTTATTTCATGTTCTTATAATCCATTACATGACTGTACATCATGTAGATTATTCATGACATGCATTTAAATTTGAATGAATATAGTTGGATTTTAATTTGGGATAATGTATCATGTTATGAGTTGTGTAACGAGTTATACACAAAATGGGTTTGAAGCAATTAGTTTGTTTGAAGGACTGTAGATTCTAAAATAATCCATTTCACAAATATTTAAAAAAATTGTAATAAAATTAACAATCCATGTAATAATAGAATAAATTTTATTCATATTTATCAAAAAAAATTAATTATGTAGTTGTATTGATTATAAATATATTATTTGACTTTTAAATCAATTTAGAAGTAGTTTATTAATATATATTTTTATAAATTTTTATTTCGAATAATCGAAACATAATATTACAAAATTGATTCTTTTAATATATCATGTCATCATTATCTAATGATAAATTTTATTTTACTATTTTCATCACCCTCTAGTGTTAAGGGAGGCACACTTGAGGGAATGAGGCCTACCGACTTGGGGAAGCCTTTAGTGGCACTTGGTTCGAGATGTCAAACATTGATAAATAATTTCATGTCAATTAGAATAATGTTTTATGATTTCATGTAATATTAAACTTTTTTTCAAATAAACTAAACATTGAAAGACCCTATTATTATAATATATAACGAAAAGTAATTTTAAAAAAGGCATGATTCCATAGATGGTATCAAAGGATGGTTTGGTTATTTTTGAAAAATATAATTTTATCACATTTGGAATTTCCCTAGGGACAAGATAAAATATATGAAAAAAATAGTTTTTTGGTTAAATATTAAAAAAATGTATCCTGAGAAAATAAATACATATCTGGATAAGAAGATGTTATTGTTTCATCGGTACATATGTATCATGGGGTAAAAAAATGCCTATATGACCTAGACTCGAGTAGAAATTGGTGAACAACAATGTACACTTCTGTAGTTTTGTATTGGGACTCTTGGGGGACATGTTTGGTAAATCAAAATATATTTTTGAACCATTATGAAGGATTGATTAAAACTGTAATTGATGTTAATTAATAAAATTTTTATGCATGATTTTTACCAATATACTATATTTCTATAATTATAATATTCATTAAAAATACACATTCTTATAATGATTGTCTTTATTCAAAAAATGGCATGAAATTTGGGAACCATGATAATTGTGATCACAACAGATCATGCACTAACAAAACTCCAAATGAATTAATAAAAGAATAATTCATGATAATGATTAATAATATAACATATGGTATGAATTATAACATTAATCAAGATGAAAAGATGATTTCAGCTATATAGGAACAACTTTCCATTGAGTATTATATGCTTCATCGAGCACTATCCTTAAGTAGATCTACTGACCCATTGGAAAATGAAAATTGGATATGCTCTATAAGAAATATCTTTTGTATACACTATTATTTGTATATATTATAAAACATCTGAATCATTATCCAAAGACATTGTTAATAGAGGGTAATCTGGTAAACCCTTATGTTTTAGTCGAATGTTTTTTCAAATAAATTAAAATTTTCATGTATATATTTCAATTCACTAAGTATAACTTTTTTTCACACTGTACTGACTTGTTATATGTTACACGCAACACCGAGTTGGCATTCGATATACGAAACACTGAGTATATATTTTTTAAAACGAATCAAATAACTATGATGGGATTATGTTGTACACAACACCAATGGAATCTTTCAATACATGCAACACTGACTGGGATTACGTTACATGCAAGAGAGACCTTCCTCGATAACATGTGTTGTGTGAAATAACGAGTTTCACTAAACAATGATATATTGTTAAAATATTTTTATGGGATATAAATTTTCCATTTTGAATAGTATTGACCAAATATTTAATTCATTATAACATTATTATTCATCCAAATTAATTTCTATATATGATAAAATAAAAAATTCAATTTTTCATATAAAAGAAATATTTTTCATAAAATGCAGTTTCACCAAATTTTAATTGAGAACCAATATTAGATCTTGTTTTTTGAACTCGAATATATTTTATTTGACAAAGTAAATGTAAAATTTGGATATTGGGCATAAAATTTTTTACAGAGTTAAGATTTTGGTATTTTCTAATTAAATTAATATTGTGATTAATTGTGAAAAATACTACATTTTTATTCAAAAATTCGTTCTCATTTAATTTATTTATATAGTTATATTATCTTTTAAATTGGATTAAAGAGTAATTGGGTTATTTTTTATCATTTAATTCAATATTTTTCAGTATTAGAAATTTGACATTTAAATTGGTCCAAAACACAAGACAATATTTTGATAGGTTTTTACTACTTAAAACCCAACTTTTGGTTTCGACAATGGGTTATAATTTTTAATTAATTTATACCAATTATGTGTTTCTGATTATAAAAAATAGATTCCATATTTTTACTTGGAGGATTCACATTATGTTAATAGGGTTTGTTTTTTTTTATATTTTGAATTTTAACTTTGATAATTATTATTTACCACAGTTAATGGTTAATTAGGTAAGTTAGGGTAAGAAAAATATGATAAGGATAACACAGTTACCCAAAAACATAAAAATTAATTACATGAATAAACGTTTACCCATATCACGTATAGCTAAAAATTGATTCATTTTGTTGACATCTTTTTTTAAAATGATGTAATTAATATTAAAATAAATGAAAGTGACAACATTCCAATATTTTATATCTTATAAGTATTATAATTTTAATATTGTGATAAAATTCATAAAACATAGAACATATATATGATATAGAAATCTAGTTAAATTATCTACAATATTTTTAGTTATTTGAAATTTTTAGTTATTAATTAATTACCCTTAATGATTAAAAAATAGTGATATGTATATTATTTTTTTAATCAAAATATCAAAGAAATTTTAATAAAAAATCAAAATAAATATAATTTCAGTGAATTAATGTCATAGAATAATATTATGGATTCATTTGACATTTTTATTATTTTTAAAGGATTTTTTTCTAACTTATCTATATGTTCAGATATTTTTGAAAATTTCAACTAATTAATAGAGTCAAAATAGACACTATTGATATTTTAAAATAAATAATATTTTTTTAAATTTTATAAAATTCATAAAAATATATAATTGTGTAAAACAATTAATATGATGCAAAATATGTCACCAATGTTCTATTTATAGATCATTTTGAATTTTAGAGTGGCTATATTAACCCTTAGTAATAGAAAGACATGTTTCCATGGAAAGAGTTAAAGGAATTAATTAAGGGTATATCAAAATAATAAGGTTTGAAATAAAACCGTAACATATCCAAAAAATTTATAAGATGACTAAAATGAAGTATGCATTACAATATGATATATTTATAGGTGTTTAATGGACACTTGTACATGAAAAAAATTATATATTATTTAAATCAAAGATAGTGACAAAATATAACTTTCTTGTATATAGTATCTTTTATGTGTCCACATAGGGCCAAAATCAAGGTATGAACTAATATAAATGACTATTTCGATATAAATAAAACCATTTAAATTATATAAATTTATTTAAAATTTTTATATGTTAAATAATTACCTTAAATCTACATTCATTTCTAAATCAATATTTATTCAACTAACATAAAAATGGAATAAATGATTTTAGTTTTTATGATTAGTTAATGTATATAAAAAATTAATATGATCTATAAGATATATTATTATTGTGTGAAAGAATTATATTCCAATTCCCACTTGGTCTTATTTTATTTTAATTAAATTAAATAAATAGTATTAAATTTTCCAATTATAATATTTTATGAAATTAATTATTATATGAATATTAAAAAATAATAAAAACATTGAATAATCACAAGGGGAAAATATATTGTTTAAAATATATAATAATTTTAATTTATGGGACGTTTTTTATTTTTTAGATCTAGAATAGTTGATTATATTTTAATATTTTGAGAATTTCCAAAATTTCCCCTCTCTTCTCGTATAAAAATGCATCTCCTCCCTGAATTCATCACACATAATAGAGAATTATAAATATACCAAAACCATCCAAATTATCATATAAACATTCTTATTTAACTTTTAAGGTCTTGGTTTTTAAAAAACTCAATCCATAGTGTCCTTAAGAAGAGATCCAAAGGATGTCCAACGTAGAAGAGGTAATTGCTTTACCAATTCTATTTATTTTCTTCTTCTAATTATTCATTGTAGGTAGGATACATGATAAATTAATAAATACATTATATTCTTAAATTTTATATGTTATTTTAATTATATTAAAACCTTATACCACTTTTTATACACAATACGAATAACATATCACCAAGTTTGTGTACGTATGACTTACTGTCTCCATGACGGGGTGTAATTTGTTATTCAATAATAAATAATTTGGACCAATATAATGTTGAGTATAGTGGATGTAAATAATGAATATAACATCATAATTTTTTTTAAATTATTACACCATCCAATTTCATACGAGATAACAATCAAGGAAATGTTATCATCACTCGTCTGTACATACAGCTTATCGTATCCATGATGCGATGAGATTAATAATACCCATTAACCAATAAAAAATGATTATAAAATATATATAATAAATAAGAATGAAATATATTACATTATAATGCTACATAATTTATTTATATATATATATATATCAATTAATTTCATCTATTCAATTCAATTAGGAAACAAAAACAACGTTTATGATTATATACGGCCTACCATATCCTAGAACGGTGCCTTCCATTTTATTTATCTATCGAATATCTATATATAATGAATATTTATGATATATTAATAATTTTTAACATTATATAATAATTAATTCAATATGTACCTAATAATATCAATAATAACGAATCAAAACACGTACGTAAAATAAACCGATTATAACACAAAACGTTTCTTTAAAATAGAATTAATTAATAAGCGGGTAATATAAAGTCATATGTAAATAATATATGATATCATAAATATAATTACTATTCTATTAAAAGATTTTAATATGTTTAAACCCACTATACTGGAGTTTCAGACACATTAGAACGAAACCAACCCTAAGGTAAGGGATAATTTTACAATCTCATTTTTATCTGATATTGTTTATTTATAAGTATTTATTGGGGATATATTTATCATCCATGCCCATGTTTTATAAAAAATCATAAAATTTATATGATTATTCTATGTAGGTTTATATTAATTTTCACTCTTTTATTAATTTTACTACTTGGTATAGATTGATCATTCTTTTGTTTAACAAATGATGTAATTTGTGAATTTTCTATAAAAATTTCAAGTATAATGTTTTTATAACATATACATCAAAATGAATTTTTACTGTTTCTTGACACTTTATTTCTTTGAATCTTACTCTAAACTATTTCATGAATATTTTCTACTAAATTAAATTCTATTAAAATTTAAATTTTTTTAAGAAAATAATACCATTTTGAAAAAGAAATGATATTTTCCTCAGGAATTAATTCATGGATTTTATCTAAATTATTTTTCATTAGTGGGGATACATGGTTATTTTTATATCCCTATTATTACTTTTATATTATTTTTTATGATGGAATTATTTTTATTACATTATTTTAGATGGATTATTTTACCATGGAATGATGTTTAAGAAACTCATTTAATTTCAGGGGTTTTACTATGATGAATGATTTATGGTTTTGTGGAACATGTCAGATTGATTTAATTATGATATAGATGAGACATATAACTCCATAAAATTATTTTGATAATTATTTATATCTGATGTGACAAACATGGAATGAATTAAAAGTAAATCTGGTTCAATAATACGTGGCTGTAATGACAAGTAAACTAGGATCATTAAAGGTTAATGTCCACTATGATGGTCTTGGCCACAATGTCTTGACTACAATGTAAATCATATTATGTTCTTTTTTCCATCAATTCCATGTTTTATTTCAATTTTGTGTTATCATGGTGTTGTTAACATATGATATATGACTAATCAAGTTCAATGATATTTTTCATGACTCGTGATTTGGATATTTAATCATTGTGTTCATGTTAATACATTCTAAGGATTATGGTTTATTTTATGTTCTATATGACTATGCTTAGTAATAATTTGATCTCACACTTTTTGTATTTTCATTCCCATATATATATATATATAATGTTTTCTAGGAAAACTAATGTGTGATGATCTTTATGGGATATATAGAAGATATTTTACCAAGAATGAAGAATATGGTACAGGATTCCAAAGGCAGTAAATGTAACACCCCTGGTTTAAATTTATGTTTTATGTTTTGGAAATGTTTCCAAGATGTAATAAAATAAATTACCGAATGAAAATATATAATTAGCAAGAACTTTATTCATACAAATTCCAGAATACACCTTTGATACAGAATAACAAAACCATTAAACCAACTGCTATTGATAATAAAAAAATTGGAAGACTACCGAGAAACACAACGATGCCAATCGAGTAGTTATCATCTCTTAGATCTGATAGAAGAACAAACGTTATGGAAAGGATGATAGCAATAAAACTAAAAATAAGAGGAACATATAAAACCATATCCAAAAGCAATGGCGTGAGCGTCGAGGTATTTTTCTTCTGAGTGTTTGAACGACCCGTAAAACATTAGTATTTATAGAGTTTTATCTGATCGTTACAAAAAAAACTATCTGTTATTACTTCTAAAAGTTTAAATAAAATTTATTATTACTGTATTAATAAAATAACTGAATAAAAAAAATTACTAATTTAAATATTATTACAAAAATTAATATGTAATAAACAAACATTGTGTTTTTAGTAAATGTTATTAACTAACATATATATATATATATAATATTAATTTGAGATATTAATATTATGTTGTAATTCATCATCTAATTTTACATTGTTTAAATATAGAAATACATATAAAGAACATTAAGTGTTTAATATTAAAATAAAACCAAAATAATGAAGTTATAAAATTAATGTAGTATATTAATATTAGTTCGGTAAAGATAAAAAAAATGATATGTTCAATAGGGGTAAAGAGGGATTCCGTGCAGAGGTAGGGTTTTCGATGAGGAGGGGTCTGTCGGGTTTCCTTTCAGCGTGAAGGCAAGCCGATCCATGATGCTTCATCCCTGTAGAAAATCGAACCTAAGGAACTGCGCCGAATCGTGAAGGACCGAGCAAGGTCGCGGTGATGAGATTCAAGCTCGGATGAGTTTCAATTCCAAATATCAAGCTCAGACCGAAGAACTAAATCCATTTTCGCGTTTAGGGTCCCGGTTTCTCTTTTGCGATGTCTATCTTGAGGTATGAATACAGTCTGGGATTCAATATTCAGATTTGTATAATTACCCTGTTTCAGTTATCGGGATATAATACTTGGATTTTATTTCATCGTAATAAATTCAATATCGTTGTTTTCTTTTTTTGTTCTTAATCGATTTAGACATTGAGTTTGGAAATTGTCTCAATAATGCATGTAGGTTCATTTTTTAGCGCATCAGTAGGGTTTTGAGCATGTTAGATGTCGGGCTGATTCGTCGAGGAGGGTTCGTCATTGCGAAGAGGATTATTAGGGTTTGTCGTGGATGAGCTCTACCAATCCAGGCGGAGCCTTCAGGGACAAGTCGTGATTCAGGGGTTTGAGTAGCGTTCAATGCCAAGGGCGTTGATGCCGAGGCTTTGTGGGCCATCGATTTTCGTCATGTGTTCATCCGAGAGTTGATTCCGAACTACAGATCGATGTTGCGGATGAAATGAAAAGCCATCCTTTCTTTCTTCCTGGTTCATTTCATTTAGATCTGCAATTTGGTATCCAAATCTAGATTTAGATTCAATTTTTTTTCTTAGATGTCGATTTGTTGTATTTCTAGATTTTTCCACCTCCGTACGTCATTCTGTTTCTAGTCGTTGATGTTGTGGTATATTAAATAATAGTTATTATCCAGTATTATATGTGATCTATCTGGTTGACATTTGTTTTTATCTGTTGCTGTGTGGATGATGTTTGATGCTAGTTTTTCAATTTGCTTCGAAACTAGTGGTCCTGTTATTAGATGATTTCTTTTTGGAATTTATTTATTTCACACTAATTGAACTCATCTACATCTTTTGAATTTAGCCCAGTTTTTCAATGTTATATCAATTAAATATAATAAATTTGGGGACACACTTGTTGTTTTCTTTATTAGGATAATCCAATTGTATAAAATATTTATATCTCACTGTTTTGGCTTGACATTGATTAGCTTGTAGTGAAAGCTCATTTTAATGTGGAAATAAAATATACTAATAGTTTCGTCCCTCCAAATGAATAAATAGAGGAGTATCAGAGGGGTATGCGAGATATATTTCTCTTTGTGATGTGTTGTGTTTTTCATTTCTGAATATGAGATTCGAGTAGAAGTTTTAACGAGTGAAGTATTCCAGCCATTCAAAATTTGGTAAGGGATTTCTAAAATTTATTTTAGCAACTTATTTTCCTTCCTAAAATAATAATTGTGTAAGGGACTATTTAATTTCAATTACGTAGTATGAAAATTCCATTTTACATTAGGATAGGGGAAAATATTAATTTTCCAACATTTGGTTCTTTTGAACTCTTATTTCCGTATGGAATTATGTATTTTTAAAAAAATTTCTATGCAATTACATATTATTGTTTTTGTAAGGGAATGATTGTTTTAATCTAAATTTTCTTATGAGAAAATATTATAGTTTTTATGATTTCTTGGTGTGCATAAAGAACTATTTCCAATCATTTCAATTTCTACAAAACTTTTATTATATAATTCTATGCAGTTTAATAATCTTAAGTAGACTTCAATACCTCCTCTTTTAAAATCATCCAAATAGGTTTAGTGATGCTTTGTTGGAGATTGTATACCTAAAATCAGTGTAAGGGATAAATTATTTTTAAATTTATATTGTTTATGTATGGGTTGTAATGCTCATTTACCCTCAAAATGACGATTTGTATTTTATGATTTTAATGCGAGGTTCGAACATCTATTAATTTTCCAGAAGTATTTACAAGCTTCGATTCTAATTGTTTTCTAAAATTATATAAATTTATATAATCTGTATTTTTGGATATTCATTTCAGAATCCCAAAACGGTTAAAATGTTATAATAAGTTAAGATTTATTTTTATGGATATACATATATATATATATATTTAGATGAAATTACCATGTTCATAATCCTACTACCATGTTTATAATATTATTTTCAGTTTATTTTCATGTTTCACATTATGTATCAACATGTTTTATCAATATTATCGGCATTACACTTGCATATACATTTTCCATGTGTTTATGCATATCATCGACGATCTTTTCGCTAAAAGTAAACTTATAATTCGAGTTAAAAATATAAGGTTATGTTCTCAAATTCACCAATTACAATAATTTCATTAAAAAATTGAACGTCAAATTTATAATTTTTTATTCATAACTTTATTAATTGTTAGAGTTAATTTAAATTAAAACTGCGCATATTTGCAACAATGAGGCTTTGAGAATGAATGATTAATCGCAGGGATATACCTTGTAAAGTGTAGAAGAGTTGGTCATAACCAAACTTGTAGATGATAAAAATATGGAAGTCTTTATTTAATTATGTTGTATTTATAAATACATGTGTACTTTAAATACATTGATAAGTTAAGGGAAAAAACTCCAGTGACCAATACTAGTATATATGTAAAGCAAACTCTAAACGTTTTCTAAAAATATCGGCTCTTGTTCGTTATAAAAATTGAAGGTCATCGGGGAGTGAACCCATCCTTCATTAAGTGGGTAGGCCCAATACAGCCTTCGACGGATTAAGTTGACTCAAAATGATGTTTTTTTTCATGAAGTTTGCTTAATATTTTCCTAATAAAATCACTTGAATAGTTTAAAAGTTTTTTTTAAAGTATAATTATCTTTCAAAAGGTTTATATTATTTTATAAAGGTTGTTTTACAAATGAATTTACAATTGAAATTTTTCAAATGTATTATTGAAAAGATATTTTTCTGAAAGTTATTTATCAAAGGTTTTCAAAACCCCTTACTGGGAAACTTTTGTGCTCACCCTACGTTTTTGAAATGTTTTTCACAGGTTACCGTGAATCCCTGAGTTGGTCATCTTTGTTGTAGCCCGCAGTGGAAGAGTAGTGGATAGTTGTGTAATTGTTTGAGCTCTGATAAATGTAGGGTTATGTCTAAATCATACAGAACCTATACCGGTAAAATATCCTCGTTTTTTTAAAGCGTTGTGAAATTTTTATGTTATGTTTATAAAAAAATTATTACACAACATTTTGAAGAAACGAGTCCGGAAGAGCGGGCTCAGGGAATCATAGTAAAAAAATATGGTCTCTTGGGAATCTGTTGGTTTCATTATTATGCATTATGGAAAATACATATAATGTTTATGTACGTCATGCGTGGTTCGTACAGTTGGTATTAGAGGGAAGGTTTTGTCAACCTTTGGATACTAGAATGTGAAAACTTTACTGAAATCCCTAGAGATATTTTTGAGGATATGAATACTGATTCTCTACGGATTTGTCATGTATAGGTTACTATCTTAGAGTTTTTGTGATAATCATGAATAAACTAGTAATTATACAAAATATATCATAGATTGAAATATTATAAGTAATTTACCTTACATAGATGCTTTTAGTAACTGATATATATTTCAAACACTTTCCTTTCTGTTCTTAGTAAATATCCAGAACTATATAGAACAAAGTTAATCAATGAATGTTTAAAAAGTGAAAATTTATGAATAATGAAGAATGTCTTTCTACGTTGAAATATAATGATTTGAATCATTAATATGGTATGATTAATTGTCATTTTGTTGAAGATAATGATTTTGTTATTATCATGTAAAAGGTATGTGATGTTCTTCAAATATTATTTACATTAAACATAAAAAGTTTGAGTTCTATAAACCTTAATACATGATTTTGAATTTAAGAAATATGAAGACGATGGATCAAGGGTAATGGTTTAAGAATAATGTTTGAATATTGAGGTGTTTATCTTTCAAAATTCAATGTTTATGTTTTAGGAATCAGAAAGTACATATGGGTTCAAGTATAATTGTTTCATTAAGGTTAGGAAAAGATATGTTGAATAGTAATAAGTATGAAAAAATGATTTATGTTTACGTTGATATACATAGAGAAAAATGATTAAGGGAATTATAAAATTTAATATTTCATTTATGTTATGACAACGATGTTTTGAAGAAGATATGATATATTTTAATGAGTAAATGGGATTCTTCTAGTTTCATGGGAAATAATTTTAGAGTTGATGATAAGAGGGTTATGATACCATTGATAAAGTATAAAACTTTTTAGGACATAATGAATATTTTTAATATGCTTTGAAATAAAGAAACATGCATATTTTCAACAAGGATATATGGTAATTTAGGATATTTCCATGACTCTAGAGAATGGAAGATAAAGTCATTAAAATGTTTGGAATTTGACTAACCAGATATATCATATGATATATGGGGGAATAAATGATGGTATTCACATGTTTGTTATATGACCTTTGTTTAAATTGATGTGTTATTTACTATGTTTGGAAAGAAGTATTTTGGATAAGCCTAAAGGTTATACTGGATTATATTGTACATCTGATAGTATTTTTATGGCTATTTTTGTAAATATTATTAATGGAATATTATAATAGTAGAGTTTTAGAGAAAGGATAACCCATAGGATGAGCGACAACCTATTGTGTTAGACAAGGCTAGGGGTATTTAATGCACCAATGAATTGTAAAAGGCATTTTTCACTTTCCACTAGCCTATGGGAAGTCCATAGTTAGTTTAAATTTGTTTTATTTTTATTTAAGTGGTAAAATAGATAATGTGTAAGTCCATTTTTGGAACAATATACGATTACTATCACCATAGATGAACTTATGTATATTTAAGAACATGTTCTATCCTTTTTTTATTAAGATAGATGAAATGAACAGAAATTCAATAACATGATATTATAATTCCTTGATTATGATAAATATTACATCCTTACATTAAATAAGATATGAAGTAAAAAAATTTCTGGATACAAACAACAATGAGTTTTACAAAAATAAAGTAAGTATTTATTCTCATAAAAATTCATTCAAATTTTCAGAAAGGATCTTGAAAAAAAATGCTATCTTAATTCCTGATTATATGATGAATCATATGGTCAAATAAATAATCATAGATTTATGGATTTATGGTAGTGAAATTTCTCCAATCATTATTCTCTTTCACTATCCATCCAGATATGATGTTTAGATTTATCTTCCATATCCATGTTTTCACTTCCCACCTATGTTCCCAAATGTCAATCCCAATGATAAGTTACTTTTTTTAACAGTTATTTTTATAACTTTTATATTTCAAAATAAATTTTTAGTATTTCTTTTTACAATGTGGGTTTTTATGAAAGAAACTTTCAAGTAGTAAAAATTTTATGACCCCTTTGAATTTTGAAGGAAAAATTCATTTTAACGGAGGTAGAATGTAACACCATGAGTTTTTGTGGATTTTTTTCCAAATGAATTAAAAATTTTATTTATATCCTTAAATGCACTAAGTCAAACTTTCCTATCATAGTAAACTCACTTGTCATATGTTAGAAGCAACATCGAGTTGGAGTACGCTACACAGAGTACACATAATAGATTTGGTTCGATGTAAAATCATTTATGATTAGATTATGTTTTAATGAACAACAAATGATGCTTTGACTAAATGCAAAACAGGATTGGCATGTGTCACAAGAAAACGCAACCTTCCTCGATAGATTTTGTTGTGCCCAACACCATGTTTCTCTAAACGGTGATATATTATTAAAATATTATTATAGTATATAAACTATCCATTATGAATATTATGAACAAAATATTTAATTTTACATAACATTAATATTCTTATTATTTATTTTTGGTATATAATAAAGAAGCAAATTTAATTTTCGTATAAAAGAACTACTTTTTAAAACAATTGTAGTTTTACTACCTTTTAATAGAGAACCATTTTTAAATATAGTTTTAACACTTTTATATATTATATTTTAAAAAATAAATATCTTCCCTGTATGTGGGACATCAAAATTTAACTATTTTGAAATTTTTGATTTATTTCTGAGAAAATTCATATTTGATGAATAGTGAAAAATACTGCTTTAAAATTCAAAACGGCATTTTCATCAAATTTATTCCTATATATAGATTATATTTTTAATTTTTATTAATATTTAGTTGGGTTAAGAATTTATCATTTAATAAAATGATTGTCATTGGAAGAAATTTCACATTTATATTGGATGTCAAAAAATTACAATATTTCGATAGTATTTTAATTATTAAAAACCAGTATTTTTTTGACAACAAGAATTAATTTTAATGTTAGTTGTGATAATTATGCGTTTTATGGAACGATAAATGTAATAACTATTTTGAATCAGTGGTTCTAAATTATGTTAGTAGTTTACTTTTATATTTGGATATTATGAAAAGTAAGTTTGTTAATTTTTACTTACCATAGTCAAAGATAAATCGGGTAAATTATGTTCACAGAAAAAGGATAAGGATAAAAATATTACCCTAACACCTTATAAAATTATATTTGATGATTAAAATTTTACCCGTATTACTTAATGGTCTTAATAGATTCATTTCATGGACTTATGTCCATGATAATGCTGTAATTATTATTAAAACAAATAAAAGTGACAACATTTCACACTCTTATATGTTATAAGTATTATAATTTTAATATAGTGAGAAAATTTCTAAAACATCAAACATAAATAGTTTCCAAAAATATGATTAAATTTTCTACATCATGGGAATTTATTTACATTTTTTTGAGCTTAATTAATTACCATTAATGATGACACAATAGTAATATAAAAATTATTATATAAATTTAAATATCCAATAAATGATATTAAATATATTAAAATAAATATAATTGTATTGAATTAATGTCATCCACTAATTTTATTTTCCACTTTGACACTTAATTTATTTTTTATAAGATATTTCTCTAACAAATTTTTAGGTTGTGATATTTTTTAAAAAGTCAACTAATTAATATTTCCAAAATTTACACTATTGATATTTGAAAATAATTAAAATTTAATTAATATATATATATAATTTATAAAAATAAAAAAATGAAATATAATTGGTATAAAGTTACATATTTCAAAAATGTTCCATTGTTGGCTCATTTGGAATTTTAGAGTGGTTATTTTAAACCGTAGTAATAAAAAGACGTGTTGACATGGTAAGTGTTAAAGGAAATAGTTAAGGGTAAATCCAAATTATAAGGTTTAAACTAAAACCCAAACATATTAAAAAGTATTAATAGGTTAATAATATTGAATTATTATCAAAATAGTATTTATTTTTAGTTGTTTAATGGACACTTTTACATGAAAATAAATTATATATTATTTAAATCAGAGATAGTTACAAAATATCACTATCTTGTATTTTGATATATTTTATGGGTCCACATAGGTCCAAATTCATGATATGAACAAATATAAATATATATTGTGATAATAATAAATCCTTTTTCATTATATAATATAATTATAGATATTTATAATCCATATAATTACTTTTAATGTCTCTTAAATTCTAATGAAACATTTATTCAATTAACATATAAATAGAATAAATTATTTTAAAAATACTAATATTTTTATATTTTGGATTTTTTATTAATTATAACTAATTTAAAATATCTATAAGATAATATATAGATGTTTTAAATAATTATATTCAAATTCCCACTTGGTCATATTTGTATTATCTATCAAACCAAATTTTTAGCATTAAATTTGGAAATAATAATATATTCTGAATTAATTATTAATATATATTTTTTTAAAAATGATGAATAATCCCAAGGGGATAAGATATGGTCTAATATAAATTATAATTATAATTTAGGGTCCATTTTTTAATTATTTAAATCTATAATAATCTAATTATATTTTAAAATTTTGATAATATCTAAAACATCCCATCTCTTCTCTTATAAAAATTAATCTCTTCCCATATTTCCTCACACCTCCATGATCCTTATATATCTACCAAAACCTACCCCATTCTCCTATAAGCATTATTATATAACTAATAGTGGTCCTGGGTTTTCAAAATTTCCATCCCTAGTGTCACAAAGAAGATATCCAAAGGAAGTCCAAAGTAGAAGAGGTTATTTCGTTACAAATTCAATTAAATTTCTTTTCTTCTTATACTTCCTCTTTCAATTTTTATTCAATAATAAAGTCATACCTCTAATATATTCTAAAATATGAGAATTTATTATAATTTTGGGAAAACATTAAACCTCTTTTTATCCATACTATGAATAAAATTATCACCATGTGTGCGTTCGTACGACATAGCATCTCCATTTCGTGGTGTAATTTTTTATTCAACAATACATAATTTGGATGGATATAATGATTATTATAATGGATGTAAATAAATAATATTAAATGATTATTATTCTGTAAAATTAATACAACATCTAATTCTAAACCATTTAACCATTATTGGAATAATATCATCGTTCATTCGTACGTACGACTTACCATATCCATGATGCGATGAGATTCATTCTCCGCATTAACCACCCAAAAATGATTATAAAAATATATATAATATTAATGAAATATTTTACAAAATAATTGTACAGGATATATGTATATATATATATAATTTAATCTATTCCATTCAATTCAATTAGGAATCAAAAACAATTTTCATGCATACGTACAACCTACAGTCTCTAGGAATGGTGTATTCAATTTCATTTATCATTATATTATATATATATACCAAATATTTATGATGTATAAATCATTTTTAACATTCTGGAAGTAATTAAATCATGATCTAAATAATAATATAAATTATAACAAATCAAAACACGTATTATAAATAAAATGATTATTACCCCAAACATTGCTTTAAAAAGGAATTAATAAATCAACGGGTAATATAAAGTCACAAGTGAATCATTTTTTATATCTTAATGGTTATTATAGTTATTTTACATATTAATAATATTTTTAAACTCACTATATAGATGTTTTAGACACAAATATAAGAAATAATAGCTACAATATCAGATAATTTGGCAATCTCATTTTTATCTGATATTGTTTATACATAATTATTCACTGGGGATATGTTTTTCATCCATGTCCATGTTTTCTAAAATTGTTTTCATAAAATGAGTACTATTCTCTTATGTTTGTTTCAAGAAATTTTTACCCCATTTTAACTTTTACTACATGGTATGGATTTAATCTTTCTTATGTTAACCATATGATGTACTTCTTTCCTTTTCAAGAAACATTGCATGGATAATTTTGTTAAAACATTTATTGCATGAATTTATTTTCACAGTTTCATGACACCAAATTCCAATGAAACGTCTTTTAAATGATTTCATGATTATTTTCAACTTAATGTTTTTCATTTCAAATTGCATTTAATTTAAAAAAAATACTTTTTTTGAGAAATAAAGGATATTTTCTTCAAGAATTAAGTTCAATTATATTATCAAAATTATTTTCCATCTAATATGACATTTGGTTATGTTTATATTCCAATTATTTATTTTATTTGATTATTTATATAATTTAATTATTTTTATTTATTTTTTATATGTTTTATTTTATGATGGAATTATGTTTAAGAAACCCATTTTATTTCATGGGCTATGCTACGATGAATGATTTATGTTTTTGTGTAACTTGTAAGAATGATTTCAACATGAGATGTGTAGGTCCTATATCTATCTCCAAAAAAATGGGTAATGATTTATATATCATGTGATAAATGAGGCTAGAATGAAAAGTAAATCTTGTTCAGTAATACATGTCTAGAATAACTAGTAAACATAGTTTAGTAATGAACATTATCCACTCTGATGGCATTGCCACAGTGCCTTGGCTACTATAGAAATAATATTATGTGATTTGTTGTTTTCTAAAATAACATGATTTATATCAATACAAAGTCATCATGGTTGCGCTGACTTATGATTTATTTCCATATAAACTACCAAAAATTATTTCATGACTCCCGATTTTGATATTTAAACATTATGTTCATGTTTTTACATTCTAATATTTATGGTTGGTTTTATGATATCAATGTTTACCCTTATTGAGAATTTTATATCACCTTTTTTTCTTTTTCCAGGATATGATGAAAGGTTATTGGTAAGAAAACAAATGGGGATGATATTTATGGGAGATGATGAAGATCCTTCACCATGATAGAAGAATGTGTTCTGAGATTCTAAAGGCACTAAACTAATATGGTCTTTGTGAATATGTTTATTTAATATATTAAGTATTATGAAAAAAATGTAATTTCTCTGTATGTCAAGATAGGGTCGTTACTAATCACCATCAACCTAATAATAGGCTAAGCGAGAAGGGTTGTAATTTGTCTATCATGATAGCTGAAGATTATGAGACAAGTTATGTGGTAACATGTACTCTCATTGTTCTATCAAATATTGAAAGTATGTTGTTTTATTCTTGATATATGAATCCCTTTATATGATCTATGTCCAAAAAGAATATTGAATCAATTCCAGAGGTTCTAGAAATGGAGTTATCAGTCAAGACAACTATAGGTATTTTTTAAGAACTATCTATTTTAAGAAACTCTGACATTTAATTTTGAATTGACAATATTGTAGATAATCTAATAGTCATTCCCTTGCTGTAATTTGACACTATAATAGGAATGTACTGGCTCTCAATGTATAATGTGTAGACCAACAATATAAATAATGAACTATCAGTAGTCATGAATGGAAATCCTATAGATTTTTTACAATGGATAGACATCTTGACTTGATCTTTTTCCATAAGGACATTCCATAGACTGCTTAATGTGGATGATCAATGAAGATGAATAAGTAAAAGAATGTGTTTAATAGAAAATATCCTCTTCATTCAACAATACATTAATTTATTTTATTTCGTCTTACCTAGACACCACCAAGAAAATAAGTTGAATTTTCCATTAATGTTATTATTGGATTCATAACGATATTGAATACCACATATAGCATGTAAAATGTGGAGCTGTAGGAATTAATGAAAAAACATCAAGAACATTTAAAAAATGAGTTTATCCAACAAACTATTTTTAAAAATGGTGCACTAGATCTCTTTATGAATTAGTTGTGTGGATCAATATGGATATCCATTGACTATAGATAACGTGACAGGATATGTGTGAAGAACAAGTGTCCACAACAAAGGATTGATGACTTAACTGACCATATATATGGTGATTAATTATTCTCTTGTATTGATATTCAATATAGTAATCATTAATTAATGGTTAAGAGATATTATATATTCAATAAAACCTTCCTATTGAGGTATTCACATTATGGTTATGTTGTTATGCCCTCCATCTTGGCTAATGCTCTTACTATATTTACAGATTTAATGTATAGAGTCCATAAGGACTCATTTGAATGGTTTTTTTGTTAGTTTTTATTGATGATATTTTGATATATTATAAAGGTAAAATGGATCATGAGGATTATGTAGGGGTTATATTGAAAACACTGAGGATAGAGAGGATATTTGGGATGTTAATTAAATTTTAATTTTGGTAACAACATGTTGATTCTTGGGGAACACTGTAACAAATGAAATATTATCATTTGATCTTGTAAAGTCAATGGTTATGGATTAGTGGAATCTTCCTATAACAGTAATATAGATTCATTGTTTCCATTATTTCTCTTAATATTATAGTAGGTTTGTGAAGCTTTTTTAATCAATTTCTAATCAAATTAGAAAGTAAACCAGAAAATCTGCTATTTTTATCTTGAGAAATTAGTTTAAAGAATGTTTCTATGGTTGAAGAATATACTGGTTACTACAATAGTGTTTAATCTACTCTCTATTAGAGAAGGATTTGTTTTTTAGTGATGAATCTCTGAATGGGATTATTTGAATCCTAATGAAATATGAAAATGTGATTGTGTCTGCATCTAGATAGTTATTGTCTACTAAGAATAATTATCCCATCCATGACCATGAGATAACTACAAATATTTATATTTGAAGATATTGTGGATATGTATTTATGTGGAGATATATTATATATAAATAGACCACAAAATTTTGAATTTTATTTTCACAGAAAAGTAATTGTATAAAAGACAGATTTTATTGTTTGAACTTCTGAATACTAAGTTTGATCTATTCATTAACATCATGTAAAATTAAACAAATGTCCCAATTGCATTATGTACAAAAGAACCAATTTTGTTGGTATTTATGATGATTCATGGAGATCCATTGATCAATGAACTACTGAAACAAAAAATGTTAATTTAAAGGGAATAGAAATCCTAAACTGTATCCAAATTAATTTTTCAACCATCATTAATATAGAAGATGAAGAAATATCAAAAAGAACATCCTCTGTTAAAAATGGATATAGTGTATGTGTCGAATGGGATAATTCCTGAGCTCAATATTGACCAAGAAGGTGCATTGTTAGTTTTGTATGAGGATAGGTGTTCCATCTATTCAAGAAATTAAAAAGAATATGATTGATGAAGCTCATATCTTGATATTTTCTACACATCCTAGAAGCACTAAAATGTATAGGGACATTTGGAATAAATGTTGGATATATAAGAGGAAAAAAGTGATTGCAGACTATACAACAAGGTGCATTGAGGGTCAAAAAGTTAAGGCATAATGACAAATTCTTAAATGGGTAATGAAACCACTACCCATACTAGTATGGAAGGGTAACTATATCACTATGAGATTTGTTACTAGTAACCAAATAATATCCAAATATAATAATTTTATAAGAGTTATAGTGGATCATCTCCTGATGACAACCAATTTCATTTCTATTCGAGATTATATCTCTATTTTCCAAAATTCCATGATATTTATAAAGGAAGCGGTGAGGTTATAAGGTGAACCACTTTATGTCATTTCTAATCATGATAGATGGTTCAAATAATTTTTTTGGATAAGTCCTAGATATTCTATGTATACTAAATTGAATTTTAGTATGGCCTATCTCCCCAAAATAAAAGTTTAATCTTAAGGGAATATTCATACATTCAAGGACACAGAGATAACATTTTCAATGGAATTTAGTTGTGGATGAGATCATTATCTCCCATTTGTTGAGTTTTCATACAAACAAATGAATATTTGATTATTTAAATTGAACCCAAGGAAACTCTATATGGGAAGCGATATAAAAATCATAATTTTTCTAATGAATATTTTTAGAGAAATCGTCCTAGGCCTGTGACAAAAAGGGTTCATTCCATCCAACAAAACAGAAAGGCTACTTGAAGTCGACTGAAGAGATAACATAAAAACCATTGAAGGGACATAAACGTAAAGACCTGTACAATTCAAGGAAATTTTTTTTCTTTGGAATTTTACAAGAATGCAGTGTCTGACGACACCTGATTCCGAGGCCCGGTGTGCCTGGAATCATTTTCCAATGATTGGCTAGGGTACGTTCAGTAAATGAACGAGTGGGTTTTTCTAACATTTGAACTGGTGCACGGAATCAAATTCCAAGGGCAACGATGGAATCGCAGCACCAGTATTTTCTTAGAAACACCTTTTCTGGAGTTGCGTTTTCTCGGCTGTGGTTTTTAATTTTTGGAGTTAAGTTAAGAAATAAAATAACGTGGTGCGACAAATTTATTTTTATTTCACTTAAATCCACTTAAAACCACTTAAAGCCACTCAAGCTCAGTTGAAGCGGATAGGGTGGAACCAAAAATATCCTACCCAATTGGTAGGATATTTGTGAGGTGGGGCCCACAGGAGCCCCACAGTTTTATTTCCTCTAAGTAATGCACCCACAAAAACTCCTCTTTAATGATTTTCAACTGCTGCGTTTTCTAAATTTGTAACGCCCCTATTAAATGGACAATTAAGATGTTACCATTAATTCACCGAATTAATGGTTCATTTCTCAACATGTTTTTCAAATTGTTGGCATTGAAAAAAATAAGACCAACACACATTTTTCTTGTGGGTGGCTTGTTGAGAGGATTTGGAGAAACTCTAAGTTCTTCATCCTCCTTTGCGAAAAATGCGAAGAACGCGAAGAATGAGAAGAACACGAAAGGTGACGAAGAATGTCGAACCCTCGGAGATCGACGAAGTGACGCGGTGTACTGCGATGCTGACGATTCTCCTCCTGTGACGTTATTCTATGATAATTGTTCCCAGCGACAATCTTCGATCAGGACCATTTGAGGTAGGGGATTACGGATCTTTTAAATTTCTTTTTTGGATTTTATCCTCAACATGGATTTAATTCGTGACAATAAATCTGTGTGTTTTCATTAATCCTCGGAGATCTTCGATGCGACGCCATGTAAGACGACAACGTGAGGCCCCTTCCGCGATGCGAAGACCCACTTCTTCCGCAAAGATCAATTCCGCGAAGAACTCTCATTCGACGACTACAACGATGTAGGGGTTGATTATTATAAATCATTGTGATTTTATAACCGTGTCATTTATTAAATAATTTTTGTGAGACTTTTAAAACCGCTAATGCGGTGGGTGCCGACTAAAGAAAAAGTCCGAACCCACCGCCCCTTTCGTTCTTGGTGTGTGAAAAGGAGGACGTCGACAAAGCAGGCCGCACGGGCGACGCGGGGTCCTCGTAGTGAAGGAAGGACCCCGGGAGGACCTTTGGCGAAGACATCTTGAATTTCCAACCACCGGAACTCGTCCGGTGGTCCGCGGAACGACCCGCCGCCGTGCCACGCCGGCACGGCGGTGAATGCAGCAGAAGGCGGAGGCGCCCGGTGTACCGCCGTGGATAACCTCCATGGCTGAAGCTGCGACGGCCGCAGCGCGGTCCCGCGACTGCACAAGGCCGGAGAAGCACGATACTCGGCGGCCCGGCCGCATCTACTGGCAATGGAGATCCTACGTGGGGTCGCAGTTCTCTCACGCGGGGGCAGCACGCCCCCCACTCCCTTTGCAGTAACCGGCCAAGCCGACCCGCCGGCCAGGCAGGGTCGCGCCCAGGCCGAGTCGGGTCTCGCCTAGGCCGGGCCAGGTCGTTCCAGGCCTAGACCCCCCGTTTTCAAACTTTTTTGGACTCTTGCTCATAACGTGAGCTACGTGCCTCCGATCGATGCACCGTCAGTGGAGATGTGATCCTTGGATCGAGACGGTCATTTTGGTATATCGCACTCAAGTTTTTGGAATATTTTGGGTTTGGCCGGGTTGGTTCGTACATGAAACCAACCGGGCCCTCGGAGCAGAAACACTTATATGTTGATCTCCGGACGTCCGATTGACGTGCCGTCAACATTGATGGATTCCTCTAAGTGAGACGGATCTTTTGGATTACTCCTCCCGAGGTTTGGACGTAGGTGGAGTACGGTCAGGTTGGTTTTTCTTTAAAAACCAACCGGGCCCCTAGAACGAAAAGGCCAATAACTCTCAGACCAGGCGTCTGATTGACGCGTCGTCTGCGACGTTGAGTTCCTGTTTTCGATTCGGAACGTTTGGATACATCAACTCTAGACTATGTGTCAGTTGATGTATCAGCCTCTCAGCTCGTGGAGCGGACCCTCCCAAACGAGATTGCTGTGTGCGGGAACCCTAGTGCTGGCTGCGACTGCGACGACGACGACTGTGTATAGATCCTCAGTGGATTCAACGGCGACGACTACAACACTCAAAGATCCTACATGGGTCAGTGTTACATATCCTGTGTGGGTCTGATCTTGTGTGGGTCAGCGCTCAGCGGTCTTGTATGGGCCAACACCTACAGATCCTGTGTGGGTCCGATCCTGTGTGGGTCCTTACGGGGGTTAGTTACCTATCGATCCTGTGTGGGTCAGATCCTTTGTGGGTCATTGCGGGGGTTAGTTACCTATCAATCCTTTGTGGGTGAGATCCTTTGTGGGTCATTGCGGGGGTTAGTACCTATTGATCCTTTGTGGGTTCGACGACGTAGATAAATCATTGGAAATATCAGATCATCTCTATCGTCATACAAAGAAGTATTCCTGTGTGAGATGAAATCCAGTTTTTCTTTCCTTTGTGGATTGTGTTGTGCTATCCTCTATGGATTTACGTTTTGATTTCCTGTGTGGACTGGGTTGTAATTGGGATCTAATGTTGGAGCTGAACGAGAATTGATGACTTAGGTACATGTATGGGCATATACCTAAGCAGTGCTGAATGTTACATCGTGATTGTATATTTCCTTTGTGGTTTATCCTTTGTGGATTCTGGGAGACCTTCGTGGGTCTCGGGGTCCCTACTGAGTAGCTTATACTCAACCCTACATGGGCTATGCCCACACTACGTTGTGTTGGTTGCAGACGATGGACATCGCTGATCGTGGTTGGGGCTTGCAGAGCAAGACGGTACATGGAGGTGGACCATTGGGCTGTACGTACTCAGAGTGGACGACAGGACCCTAGGAGCTGTGGAGGCCATCTGTACCCACCCTTCAGGTGGGACTTCCCGTGGACGGCTCGACGCTGCGGCTTTACTTTTTAGTTTATGTTTTCTCTTTCCAATTGTACTTTACTTTCAATTTGGATTTGTATACTAGCCCACTTAATTTTCCGCACTTAATGTTGTACTCAGTTTTTATATAGTGTTTA
This sequence comes from Viscum album, assembly GCA_963277665.1. Taxonomy (NCBI): domain Eukaryota; kingdom Viridiplantae; phylum Streptophyta; class Magnoliopsida; order Santalales; family Viscaceae; genus Viscum; species Viscum album. The sequence continues at coordinate 1,258,276,876 of OY728148.1, forward strand.
CTTATACTGCTTGCTTGCCCTGTGGTGTTTGTTTACTTTAAAAAAGGCAATGCCTTCCCTTTTTACCGGGATTTACACCTTGGTTCTAGTCTCCATCCCCTGGCCTATGGAAGGCGGGCTTGGGGTAGTCACGGCACGGGCCCCGAGGACGGTTCGTGGCAAATTGGTATCAGAGGAGTTCAGTTCTACTGCAGAACTTGGGACTCTGATCTTTTTCAATGTTAATCAATAGTGTTAAGCGTATTGGGTGTGGTTATCAGTTCTGGGAGTACAGTGTTGGTGCAGAGACCGACGTATCCGTAAACCAGGACCCTGACTTCTGATTTCCTACTTAATGCACGAAAATATTGATTGCATGTGGGTGTTTCATGTTTTCGTTGTGATTACTTTGTGTCATTCACCAGGTATAATGTTCTGACAATGGAACACCTTTTCCCTTTTTAGGATGGCCCCACGATGGCAGCGAGCTACGGTTTTGATAATTGAGCGTGACGATAGCTCACCGAGCGACGAGGCCTCGCTATAGGGGCCTTTGACAGAAGAGGCACCGATGGTACCTATACCCACCAAGCCACCGATGCTTCCAGCCCTAGCCACTGACGCTTCACGTCGCCTTAGTGCACTGAACAAGTTCCAGCGCCAGCGACCGCCCATGTTCCGTTGGGAGACGGACCCCCAAGCAGCCGAGGACTGGCTGGAGGTAGTGATACAAGTTTTCTGGTTAGTGAGGACCCCAACAGACGTCATGGTGATCCTCGCAGCGAGCCTACTGCATGCGGCAGCGGGCCGATGGTGGAGCTTGATGCTCCAGTTTCACGATGAGGCATCGCTTCTCTGGACAGACATTGAGAGAATTTTCTGCTCAGAGTTCGTCCCGACCACCCTCCTTGCGGTGCACATCCAGGAGCTTCTCCATCTGCAACAGGGCAGCTTGACGGTCACCCAGTACTCGGTGAGATTTACTGATCTCTTGTGATACTCGACGGACATGGTACAGGACCCATTCTTCCGGTCCCAGACCATTGAGCAGGGGTTGAGACATGAGATCAGGGCATCGATGATCTCCCTCAGCCTTACGACTCAGGCAGGAGTACTGGAGAGAGCCCTTTTGATCTAGAGCTTTCTTGCTGAGCCTTCATAAGCGCCGAGACCTACCGCGGAGCGGCACGTAGCAGAGTCTTCTCCATCAGGAAGTCGATGGATGACTCATGGGGCTAGGCAGACCGGACCCTCAGGCAGACGACCTCAGGACCCTGGCTCAGCAGTGCGGGGTACACAGCGCGGAGCTAGTCTTTCGAGAGGCTGGGAGTGCTACACATGCGGCGCGCAGGGCCACATGGCTCGTGACTGCCCAACCCGCCGTGCCGAGGAGCAGCAGACGGTTGAGGGGCCACCCAGGTAGAGGCAGAGGGTCGACCGTGGCGATCCACAGGGAGCAGGTGGATGAGGTAGAGGAGCTGGCCGAGCAGCAGGTGGTGGGAGACGCTTTGAGGCTCTACCACCACCACCACCAGGAGGTCCACCCCGGCAACAGGAAGATGGTGGGCAGAGACAGGCACAGCTCCAGGCAGTGGAGGACTAAGACCACAGCTCGCCCGAGATGATTCAAGGTACTATCTGTGTCTATTCCACCCTTGCTACAGTTCTTATTGACACATGAGCGAGTCATTATTTCGTAGTTGCTGCCCTTGTTTGGAGCTCGAATATTCCGACAGAGCCGTTGGCTCGATCCTTATTGCTAGAGAATCCTATGGGAGCAGATTCGACGATTACGCACTGGTGCCGGCAGTGTGAGATTACTCTATGAGGTGAGAGCTTTAGCTGGGATCTTCTTGTAGCGGCATCGAGGCCTTACGACGTCATTTTAGGCATGGATTGGTTATCTACAGTCCATGCATAGATTTACTGTATTAGGCACAAGGTGCTATGTGTACACACTGACAGGAGTAGGTTCACCTTCATCGGAGAGAAGGGAGCCTTCGCAGCACATGATGGACTTCTGTGGAGGAGAGGAAAACCCATTACTCATCAGTTGGCTAACCTCATCCTAGGAGCAGTTGACGTGCGGAGTCCTAGTTTTCCTACAGTGGTCAATCAATATGAGGACGTCTTTCCCGACGACGTTCTAGGACTACCTCCTTGTAGACAGGTATACTTTTTTATTGACCTGTACCCCGGGACATCCCCAATATTGACTAGAGCATATCGGATGGCCCACGTTGAGATTCGAGATCTACGGGTACAGTTGGAAGACTTGCAGGGCAAGAGATTTATCCGACCCAGTGTTTCACCCTGGGCATCCCGGATACTGTTCGCCAAGAAGGCGGATGGGAGCTTGCGACATTATGTTGACTATCGTCGCCTGAACCAGGTGACAGTGAGGAACAAGTATCCGCTACCGAGGATTAATGAACTCTTCGACCAGCTCAAGGGAGCACGGTGGTTCTCGAAGATAGACCTTAGGTCATGCTGTCATCAGCTTAGAGTTTGGGACAAGGACGTGCAGAAGACGACCTTCAGATGTCGATATGGCCACTATGAGTTCTTGGTTATGCCTTTCGGTGTAAACAATGCTCCAACAGTGTTCATGGGCCTCATGAACCGGATCATTCAGCCATACCTTGATCGATTTGTTGTGGTCTTCATCGATGACATTTTCGTTTACTCGACGACTGAGGAGGAGCACGCCTACCACTTGCGTGTTGTGCTAGACCCACTTCGATAGCACCATATTTATGGAAAGATCTCGAAATGTTAGTTCTGGATACGTGTGTTCTACTTCTTGGGGCACGTCTTCTCTGAGGCGGGAGTTGCAGTGGATCCTTTGAAGATCGAGGCAGTGCTAGCTTGGGAGCCACCTAAGAGCGTGAAGGAGGTGCGGAGTTTATTAGGACTAGCTGGATAATATCTGAGATTTGTGCCAAAATTCTCAAGAGTTTTGGCACCACTCTCAGCTCTTACGAAGAAGGGGAAACCCATTGTGTGGTCAGACAGATGTCTGCAGAGCTTCCAGGAGCTGAGACAGAGATTGACCAGTGCACCTATCTTGAGGTTTCCTGGGGAGGGAGTATGGTACATAGTCTACTGTGATACATTAGGGACCAGACTCAGATGTGTCCTGATGCAGGAGCGGGCAGTGATCGCCTATGGGTCATGTCAGTTGAGGCTGCATGAGCAGAACTACTCTACCCATGACCTAGAGTTAGCAGCAGTGGTCTTCATTCTGAAGACATGGCGACACTATCTGATGGGCGAGTGCTTTATAGTCTTTTCTAACCATAAGAGTCTTAGGTACATCTTTTCTCAGAAGGACCTGAACCTGAGACAGCGTCGATGGATTGAGTTCCTCCTGGACAATGACTTTGAGATAGTCTATACTCCTGGGAAGGGGAACGTGGTAGCAGATGCTCTCAGCAAGATGACGGGCATTCAGCTACTTGAGGAGGCGACAGAGCAGATAGTCACTTTGCATATATACTTCATGGATAGAGATGGAGAAACTTTCCTTCAGTCTCTCACAGTCACCCCTCTACTACTACAATGGGTCATAGAGGAAGAGCGTGAGGACGCTAACTGTGAGACGCGGCAAGCACAGATATCCTTAGGACATGCACCTATTGGTTTCTCCTTTGGAGCAGAGCACGATGTCCTTTTTAGAGGACATACCTTGGTACTAGTTTCTTTATGGGAGGAGGTGCTGAGAGAGTTTCACAATTCTCCTTTGGTGGTACATCCTGGGGTGGCGAAGATGTACCAGGACCTCAGACGACAGCACTGGTGTCCGGGCATGAAGAAGGCTATGGTAGAGTTCGTTTCTCGAGGCCTCACCTGCCAGCAGGTGAAGGCAGATCACCAGGTACCAATAGGCTTGGTACAACCCTTGGAGGTCCCGGAGATGAAGTGGGAAAGGATATCTATGGACTTCGTGACTGGACATCCACGCACTTCCAGAGGTCACGACTCCATTTGGGTGATTTTCGACCGACTCACCAAGTCATCTCACTTCTTACCCATCAGAGAGCAGGGCTCAGTGGAAATCATGGAATGTCTCTACGTTCAAGAGATTGAACGGCTTCATGGTGTGCCATCATCTATTGTCTCTTATCAAGATGATCGCTTTACTTCCTAGCTTTGGAAGGGGTTGTAGGAGGCGTTCGAGATGCACCTACGTCTGAGCATTGCCTTTCACCCTCAGACGGATGGTCAGACTGAGAGGACCATTCAGACTCTCGAGGACATGCTCCGCGCATGTGTCCTCAACTTTGGTCGTAGCTGGGAGGACTACCTAACCTTGGTGGAAATTACATAAAACAACAACTACCACTCCACCATCGGGATGGCAACGAACGAGGCGTCGTACAGCCGACCATGCAGGTCTCCTTTGTGCGGGACAGACCCTGGGGAGTCAGCACTTATGGGACCAGAGATGGTCCGGGCCACGACAGAGAAGGTCCAGGTCATCCAGGAGTGGATGAGAACAGCTCAGAGCTAGAAGAAGTCTTATGCTGACAGGAGGCGTAGGCCACTAGAGTTCTAGGATGGCGACAACTTATTCTTACATGTCTCACATCGCCGTGGTTTACGGAGATTTGGCTGAGGTGGAAAGTTATCTCCACGCTTCATCGGACCATTCCAGGTCCTCAGCAGGATTAACGAGGTGGCTTATCGCCTGGCTCTACCACCTCAGTTGCACCGGATAAACGACGTCTTCCACACATCCCAGCTGAGGAGATACGTGCACGACCCGACGCACATCATTTACCATGGGGAGTTAGATGTTGATAATGTGGCGACTTTTGTGGAGGTCCCGATGGAGATCGAGGATCGATAGGAGTGGGTCCTACATGGACGATCGATTCCTCTTGTGCACATCAGATGGCAGCACGAGAACCTCCAGGAGAGCCCTTGTGAGATGGAGGTTCAGATGCGTGCTCAGTACCCACATTTGTTTCCCTAGTTTATGATGTATCTTTACGGGGACGTAAAGCCCTGAGGAGGGAGTGATATAAAGACTTCTAAAATTCAAGGAATTTTTTTTTCTTAATTTTCTTTGGAATTTTACAGGAATTCATTTTTTAATGTCACCTGATTCCGAGACCCGGTGTGCCTGGAATCATTTTCCGATGTTTGACTCGGGTATGTTCAGTGAACGAATGAGCGGGGTTTTCTAACATTTGAACTGGTGCTCAGAATCGAATTATGAGGGCACCAACGGAATCACAGTGCCGATATTTGCTTAGAAACTCCTTTCTAGAGTTGCGTTTTCTCGGGTGTGGTTTTTAATTTTTGGGGTTAAGTTAAAAAATAAAATAAAGTGGTGCGGCAACTTTATTTTTATTTCACATAAATCCACTTAAAACCACTTCAAGCCACTCAATATGATTTGAAGCGGATAGGGTGGAACCCAAAATATCTTACCCACTTGGTAGGATATTTGTGAGGTGGGGCCCACACGAGCCCCACCGTTTCTTTTCCTCTAAGTAATGCACCCGCGAAAACTCCTCTTTAATGAAAGTCAACTGGTTCATTTTATAAATTCGTAATGCCCCTATTAAATGGACAGTTAAGATGTTACCATTAATTCACTGAATTAATGGTTCGTTTCTTAAATTGTATTTCAAATTTTTGGCATGGAATAAAATAAGACCAACACATGTTTTTCTTGTGGGTGTCTTGTTGAGAGGATTGGGAGAATCTCTAAGTTCTTCATCCTCCTTTGCGAAGAACGCGACGAACGCGAAGAACGCGAAGACCACGGAAGGAGACGAAAAACACCGAACCGTCGGTGATCGAAGATGCGACGTCGTCTTCCGCGACTCTGACGATTCACCTCCTGCGACGTTCTTCTGTGACAATCCTTCCCCACGAAAATCTTCAATCAACACCGTTTGAGGTAGGGGATTACGGATCTTTTAAATTTGCTTTTTGGAATTTATCCTCAACATGGATTTAATTCATGAAATTAAATCTGTGTGTTTTCTTTAACCCAAGTAGATTGTCAACGCGACGCTGTGTACAATGACAACGCGACGCCCCTTCCGCCACGCGATGAACCTCTTCTTCCGCGATGATCAATTCCGCATAGAACTCTTGTTCGACGACTATGATGAGGTAGGGGTTGATTATTTTAAATCATTGTGATTTTATACTCGCAGCGTTGATTAAATAATTTTTGTAAGACTTTTAAAACTGCTAACGCGGTGGGTGAGGACTAGCGAACAAGTCTGAACCCACCGCCCCTTTCGTTCTTGGTGTGCGAAATGGCGGACGTCGACAAATCAGGCCGCATGGGCAATGCAGGGTCCTCGTATTGAAGGACGGACATCGGGAGGACCTTTGGCGAAGACAACGTGAATTTCCGACCACTGGAACTCGTCCGGAGGTCCGCGGAGCGACCCGCCGGTGTGCCACGCCGACACGGCGACAGAAGGCAGCGGCGCCCGGCTCGCCGCCGTAGAGAACCGCCGTGGCTGAAGCTGCGGTGGCAGCAACGCGGTCCCGCGACTGTGCGGGACCGGAGGAGCACAGGACTCGGTGGCCCGGCCGCGTCCGCAGGCATGGGCGGCCCCACGCGGGGCCGCAGTTCTCTTACGCGGCGGCAGCACGCCCCTCGCTCCACTCGGCCGTAACCGGCCGAGCCGACTGCCCGGCCGGGCCGGTTCGCGCCCAAGATGGGCCAGGCTGCGCCGGATAGGTCGGAACCGGACCCGAGTCGGGTCGACCAAGTTCGGGCCGACCCATGGGGGGTTGGGCTGGGTCGGTCCGGGCCCAGACCCCCCTTTTTCGGACCTTTTCGGTCTTCTACTCATAACATGAGCTACGGGCCTCTGATCGACGCACCGTCAGCGGCAATGCAATCCTTGGATCGAGACAGTCATTTCAGTATATCGCACTCAAGGTTTCGGAATATTTTGGGTTTGGCCGTGTTGGTTCGTACACAAAACCGACCAGGCCCTCGGAGCGGAAATGCTTATATCTTGAGCTCCAAACGTCCGATTGACATGTTGTTGACATTGATGGATTCCTATATGTGAGACGGATATTTTGGCTTACTCCACTCAAGGTTTGGATGCAGGTGGAGTACGGTCGGGATGTTTTTGCTTTAAAAACAAACTGGGCACCTGGAACAAAAAAGTCAATAAATCTCAGACCGGGCATCCGATTGATGCGCTGTCTGCGACGTTGAGTTCCTGTTGTCGATAAGAAACTTTTGGATACATCAACTCTGGACGATGTGTCAGTTGATGTATCAGCCTCTCGGCTCATGGAGCGGACCCTCGCGAACGAACTTGCTGTGTGCATGAACCCTAGTGCTGGCTGCGACTCCGATGGCGACGATTGTGCAAAGATCCTCAGTGGATTCGACGACGATAACTACATCACTCAGCGATCCTACGTGGGTCAGTGCTATAGATCCTGTGTGGGTCCGATCCTGTGTGGGTCAGTGCTAAGCGGTCCTATGTGGGCCAGCGCCTACCGATCCTGTGTGGATCTGATCATGTGTGGGTTCTTTTCATGGGTTAGTTACCTATCGATCCTGTGTGGGTCAGATCCTTTGTGGGTCATTGCGGGGGTTAGTTAACCTATCGATCCTTTTTGGGTGAGATCCTTTGTGGGTCATTGTGGGGGTTAGTACCTATTGATCCTTTGTGGGTCCTATGGCTTAGATGAATCAGTGGAAATATCTGATCATCTCAATCATCATACAATGAAGTATTTCTGTGTGAGATGAAATCATGTTTTTCTTTCCTTTGTGGATTGTGTTGTGTGATCCTGTGTGGATTTACGTTTTGCATTCCTGTGTGGACTGGGTTTTACTTGGGCTCAGATGTTGGAGCCGAATGAGAATTCATGACTTAGGTATATGTATGGACATATACCTAAGCAGTGTTGAATGTTACTTCGTGATTGTATCTTACCTTTGTGTTTTATCCTTTGTGGATTTGGGAGACCTTCGGGGGTCTCGAGGTCCCTACTGAGTATCTTATACTCAACCCTTCAAGGTCTATCCCCGCACTATGTTGTGTTGGTTGCAGACGACGGACATCGCTGATCGTGGTTGAGGCTTGCAGTGCAGGACGATACCTAGTGGTGGACCATTGGGCGGGACTTACTCGGAGTGGACGGCATGACCCTAGGAGCTGTGGAGGCCATCTATACCCACCCTTCACGTGGGACTTCCCTTGGACGGCTCGACGCTGCGGCTTTACTTTTCAGTTGTTGTTTTCTCTTTCCACTTGTACTTTACTTTCAGTTTGGGTTTGTATACTGTCCCACTTACATTTCCGCACTTATAGTTGTACTCAGTTTTTAATTAGTGTTTACTTCTACTTCTTTCTTGCTATGTGGTGTTTTCTTTAATTTACAAAGGCAAGGCCTTCCCTTTTTATTGGGATTTACGCATTGGTGCTAGTCGCTATCCCCTGGCCTATGGATGGTGGGTTTGGGGTAGTCATGACATGAGCCCCGAGGACGGGTCATGACATAAATTTTTATTTTCATGACCAATTAATCCTTAAAATTTCAACATAAAAGGGAATCATTTTGTTTGGGAAGAAAGGGTTTGTTAAACCCATAAACATTGGCCCCTATGAAATCATTGTTCTCATAATATCAATGGTCTATCATCACACACAACCTCCAAATATGAAACATTTTCATGATTTATTCCATGTATCTCTATTGAGTAAGTACATAAATAACCCTTTACATGTTATGAATATTGAGGAGGATCAATTGAATCATAACTTATCATATGAGGATAAGCTGGGTGAGATCGTAGACCCTAGATACAAGGTTCTATGAAACAAGCCTACAATCTTTGTCAACGTGTTTTAGTGTACCCATTAATATAAAGACGCAATGTGGTATCTAGAGGAGACAATTTTGCGGAAGTACGCAATCCTTTCCTCAACTGAGACAGTGAATTGAAATTTCAAGATGAAATTTCTTAATATGGGAATAATGTAAAGGACCAAACATTTTGAACGATAGTTGATTCTTGAAAATGGGTGTTATATTATTTTTACCAAACACAATAATATATTTTACATAATTAAGTGAGTATAATTGGAAATGAGAACATTGGTTTTCGACCATTAAATGATTATTGGTAAATTATTATCATTTAAAAATATGGCCTTTGGTCAATATGACCATTGGAACTATATATTTATTTTAATGTTATAATTTTTCATTATAATTAAATTGAAAAAGTATAATTAATATAGAAATGAGAAATGACAGCCTCAATCAGTTTTGTCTTATTGTATAAAACCAATATTTTGGATATTAGGTGGGAGGTATCATCACTAGGGTTATACCTTGACCATGAAAAAGATGATATTAAATAAGTGAATATTGAACAAAATCATATATGAGTTATGATCAAGTTAGTATAAATTACCAGAGAGGATATTTAATCTAAGACACCCAATAAATTTATCACCATCGTATACCTTAGCCTTAGGTAGTATATAGGTGATATATGGGGGTATATGTTGAGGAAATAGCTAATTAATGTGTAATTTCATTGTATAAAAACATTTTTACTCCATCATTTTGGATTTAAAAAGTGTTATTCTAATTTAAATTGAGATAGAATATGATAAATTGATTTTTTGGATAGAAATTTCACCACATAGAAAAGATATAAATATTTATTTTAAATTAAGATATTATGAATATTTATTATTTTAATCAATTATTGTTATGAATAATTATTAATTTAAAAGAAATATAAAATAATTTATTTTGACTTGTCAGAAATTTTACTATACATATTCAATACACTAATACTATTAATAATTAATGTTTTTATATTAAATATTTATAATTATCTTATTTATATAATTATTATGATAATATTAAAATAATTTTTGATATATGCATGTCTAAATTAGGTTAGGGTTTATTCATAATAAAATTATGAATACATTACTTTTTTTCTAGACTAGTAAAAATAAATTTTGTGTGTTTTGGTATGTTTAATGACATTTAAATAATGTCATAATTATATAATAAATAATGAAACAAAATCTAAATTATAAAATTTGTTGATTTATTAATATAAATAATTTTAATATATTAATCAATTTCCAAATATATAATTTACTTCCAAAATTCTAAAATGGGGACATGAACATTACAAATATTGTTTGGTCAAAATATTAATTTTTCTTAAAAAATACGTAATATAAAATGATGTCTAACTCTTATGTATTATAACAAAATAAAAGTCTTCCTTTGTGTCCAATACCATGGAATAATACCATAGGAATGCCCATTGTTTTTTATTTATCTCTACCTATGTGTATGAATCCTATATTAAGAAATTAATTAACAAATCCTCCACTTTTTCTCCAAATAAAAACACATTTTTCCTTTTAATATAATTCTAAATTCATAATCCATGAATATATGGTATTTCTACCTCCAAAGTAGTCCTACCAAGGTGTACTGAATTCCCAAAGGTCCCCATTCTCATGTTTTTGAGTTACATTTAATGGAAAGGGAAATATCCACTTCTCTTTTCCATTCAATTTTATTATTATGTTTTCTGTATTTAAAATTTAAAAACAATGTTCTTATGTATAATTTATGTTATCCCTTCACTATAACAAGAGTCTTTTATGAGTGGGATACCCTAGTCCACTCTATATTTTTCTTCTATATAACCATTTTTTATACGCATTATAAAGAAGAATTTACTTGTCAAAATTTCCCTACAATCCTAAAGAAACATCCATTTATTATATTTTTTTGAATACCCAAACCTCAATTCTATCCAATTTTATAAATCAAGATATTTTTTTGGTAATGATATAAATTAAATCTTCATTCTCATTCTATGGGTTATAAATTATTTAAAACTATTTTTTTAAGAACATTTAAAAACATTGGTGTTTTTATATGTAACGAATTTCATTTATTCTATATGGTTTATATATGAAATTGTTTATTATGATCTAGAAATATCAAATTTATTAAAAAATATTAATGGTTCACCAATATATCACTATAATACATTGTTTAATGAATTTTATATCTATATATGACATATTTTATATTTCCATGATGAATAACCTTTGTAATTTTGATGAAAACTCAGTGAATAACCATGGGTATATATATTTAAATGCCTTTTTCTCATTACTTAATGTCATTCCTCATATTCTTAAAATATATATAAACTATTTTCCTTATATTCCATTACTAGGCCATATGTACACCGTATACTATTTTCTATTTTCCTAGGCTGTGAGATGTAGTTAATTTACATAGGATAAAACTATGATGAAGCTTTTCATGTGTATTAGAAGATTATTTTAGTTTTTTATGTCTTATATAAATTTTTTCAAAGAAACATACATTAAAATATAATTTTTTCTACCGGGTAATAAATTATTAGGTAAAACAATAAGGGATGAAATATAACATGTCATGTTGGATGAATATACACCACTTATAATAATACATATTCATTATATGAAAATATAACTCAATTAAATAAATTTAGATGAAATCCCCATGTTAATTTAAATCATCACACGAGTTTATTATATATTTTGTTTTTGAGAAAGTGAGGGGTGAAACCCTTTTATTTAACAAAGAAAGACTCTTTTTAAATACTGGGAAAAGGAGGAACCCATTACAAAATCCAAATGAGAACAAAAAATAAAACCAATGGGCACAAATCCATAATTATTTTAGTTCACTTCAGATGTTTTGATAGTATATATATTATTTGTCAAAAATGAATTCAGTATGTTGACTATGATAAAAAAGGTGAATATATTAAAAAATAACAATAATATATATAATGAAATATTATTATTATTATTGAATTATTTATACTTTTAAAACTAATAATTAATGATTGTTATTAATTTAGAAGTATGTTATAATCATAGATATGGAATCCTGTATATATGGATTTGTAACATTTGTATTTTTAATGGTCATTATAGTTATAAGGTATGTATTATTTATAATTCAAGTATGATCAGCAAAAAATATATAACAAATTATTTTTTTAAATATATGTATATATTTCATCTATTCTATTTGATTATGATAAAGGAATCAGAATTCTTCAAGAGGCAATAATATGTCGTAAACACGAGTAATATTGTCATATCCATTATAAAATGGCATGTTTAGGAGATATATATTATATATTAATTAAAAAAGTATATTTATTATTATAATATTATAGAAATATATAATATATATTCATCATAATAGCATGTTATATTAGCCAAATATGAAAAAATCCCATCAGTTCACGAGACTGTACTCTTTACAAATCATAAACAATGATTTTGTGTACAATTAAATGGAAGAGGATGTCTATTTTTAATATTATCATTAAAAATATCATTATAAATTATATATTATTTTAATTACAATACAATAAATTAAAATAATTTTAAGGAGCTGTAAAATTAAAAAAATTAAAATAATCTTTTAATAATGATACCTCTTATTCAGACAACCTCCTTATGTTAGAAAAAATATCCAATATGGATAGATTTATGATAAACCCAAGGGACCTAAGTTATGGGGAGAGATCTTAGTATTTTTTTTTTCATTTATTGGTTTAGAAAATTTCTATTTTTGTGTGGATAAGAGATTATAGTGTGTATCTTTTATAAGTGATGAGAGTGGTACACTTATAATATTGAAAAATAAAAAAATGTACCCAATTTTTTATCATTCCAAAATAACTAAAAAATTCATAATAATCATGAAATTCACATAATATATAAAAATTAAATGATAAAAATATATTTTGAACAAGTTTCATATAATCGTAAACGTAATATTTTTAGTTTATTCATTAGTAAATAAAATTTAACATTAACTTTGTTAAAATTTATTTAATATTTTCACCATTAATTATGAACAAAAGTTATGATAAACTTACTACATAATTTAATTTTTTATTATTTATAATATTAAATAAATTTAAAAAAAATCACATAAAATCCTGAATATAATTTAAAATCAAACCCAAATATGTGATGAAAATCTATTTTCCAGAAGATTAATATTTAGAAATAAGATTATTTTATATCAATTATATTACTAGTAATAAAAGCATTAATAATTAAAATTAATAATAATTTATATGTAATATATTAATTAAATTTAAATAATTTATCATAATAATTTTTTTCCATTTAATTAAAATTTATATAATTACTCACTTTAAAACTATTCTTTTGAATTCACATTTTTAAACCCAAAAAAATTATACTAAAATTATATATATAGGTGATTAAATTTATTTTAATTGGATTAACTAAAACTAAAGAATACTCATGTTACATTAAAAAAATTAAAACTTAATGGGACGTTTAAATTAATTAATTAATTAAACAGAAATATAATTTTTAAAAATACTACAACATTTTCACTATTCATTGAAAAATAAATATTTTTCTAAAAGTCACTAAATTTAATCTTATGATAATTATAAAATTATGAAATAAAAGATGAAAATTATTTTTTAATGTTCAGATTTAATAATTTAGAGAAAAACATTTAAATAAAACCTTATATAAATGTTTTTAATTAAAACTATTTTCTATTATATTAAATAATTCCTTGTTATTCTTAGATTGACTAAAAATTTATAATCCAAATAAATAATTATTCAAATTATTTATTCAATAATTACCTATGATGTAATATTATATGAACCATTATGACATTTTTTCCTCAGAATTTTATAAAATTATTAAACAAGATGTGATATCATTCCTTCATAACATTTTTAGATTCCCATGTCCCTTCTTCAACTTCATGATTTTTTTCATAAATCCTAAATTAGATAAATAACCTTATTCTAAAAAAACATGAAATATATGTTAAATAATATAAATATTTTTTTCCCCGTAAAAATGATTATCTTTTATCTAAACTAATTGAAGAATCAAAATTAGTGATGAATCTATAACATATTTTATTAACATAGAATCATGAAATATATTTTCTACCTTTGATAAACTCATAGTTGAGGACCATTGGTGTTAAATATTTCATAATTTATCTTGAAATTTATATTTTCAAACAATCTATGTATATGACTTACAATTTTTACCAAAACACATAACACAATTCCTTTTAAATACATTAGTATATGTATGATCACCTACCTCAAATGTCAGTTATTCCCTCTAGTTATCGGAATAAAATTTATGCCTGATCTAAGACTTCTTCATCTAAATCTGAATCAACTATATATTCATAGCCATTTTATTTTCCACCTCGATTCCCATCAACATAATTTTTCTTATCTCATCCCAAAAGGATGGTGTTCAACACCTATTTTTTATATATTTCCACAATTAGTGTAACGTGTATAATTTAATTAAAACTATTGTTAGAATACTACTCCACCAAAGTATACATTTGATCATAAAATACCTTATAATCTATTGAACAAGAACTAAGAATATCTTATATGGACTGATTCTTCTACTAATAATGACTACCATTTTAGGATGAAATGTAATAATGAAATTTAATTCAGATCCCAATGACTTTTAATGTCATTTCAATATATATGATGTAAATCTAGGATAATGGTAAGAGATAATAGATATATGAAATCTGTGTAACCTTAATATCTCCTTGGGATATTTCATAAAATGAAGATCCAAAGACATAATATCTCTAAAGTGATGAAAATTTTTATGTTTTTTAATCGATCAACAATAACCCAAATCAGATTGTTATCTAGAGATTTATTTATAAATATCATCTAGAAATAATATATGTATTTTTCCAATACCATAATGACATTGAATGATCTTGAATAATTTCCATTCGTAATATTCCTTCATATTTAACGTACTAGGAATTCAAAATATTAATATTAAATGTAGAAATATATTTTTTCATAGCATCCCCCCTATAATAATCTAAAATGTATCATGATATCATAATTCTGCAAGGATGAATGAATAACTAATAATTTGAGATTCATTAAAACCCATTTCTTCAATTTGAAATCAAAATGTACACATCAATTTTTTTAAAATCTGATTTCACCTTTTCGCCAATCTAAAACATAGTGAACTTAACTTTATTAATGGATTCCAAAATCTCCTGTAGAATATGATCATCCTTATGTCTTTTGATAATTTTTTATAATAGATATGATTGTACTGACTCCAAAAACAGAACCTATGAGGTTCATCTCCTCACAATATCTTGGATAAAATTTATCAAATAATGAATCAAATGTTTATTTTCCAAACATTGAATTGTTAAATTACCATTATTTCTTAGACTCAAAACATTAAATCTTTTTTTCCAATCATGAATAGTAATGAATCATTCAATTATAATAAATGATTAGTTCTAAATATTGTTTTTTCATCTTGTTTGACTCTATTTCAGATAAAGTATTTGTAAAAAAAATTCAAAAATTATTGTTCTCTCTAATTAATCCATATAAATTATTCCATTAAATTTTAAATTCAAAGAAATACATTAAATAATTCCATATCATGTATAGGATATTATAAATCATAAGTATTCAATTGTCATTAATCATAAAAAATTACCTAATAATTTTTACTCATGTAACAACAATGTCACTTAAATGATGCATCAATTTATATTATAAATTTCCTATTATTTGAAGGAGTTAAAAAACTAGTGTATTCCATATTAATTTTTTTTCGAAAAAACAATCGTTACATTTTTTTCCTGATGAATATTACCCTATTTCGGGTTTATATAGTCATTAGGACAAACAACATAGAAAATATTTAAATTAAATCAATGTAAAAACATAATAATAAAATAAATATTTCAATCTCTATTATATATTTGGGTCTCATAAAATCTTCAATAAATTTCTTACTATGATTAAAAATAATGGAATATAAAGAAACAAATGGCTATTGAAATAATTTTTTTGCATCCAAAACTAACACTTCAAAAATATTTCAAATATTTTATTTCTGTTAATTTATTGAAAAAAATATACATGTTTCAATAATGGTCATCCAAAAATTTATAATATAAAAAAATAACATCAATAAAAATTACCAAAAACTTCTACATGAATTCATGTAGAACAATATTCATAAATTTCATAAAAAAAGTATGTGCATTTGAAAAACCAAAGGTAATAACTACTAACTCATAGTTCTTATATATAGTCATTAATGTATACTACATTATATTTTACTCTTCACATTCAATTTATGGTACCCAGACCAGAGATTAATATTAGTTATATTCTAGACTCCATACGTATTATCAAAAAAATCATCTATTTGAGTAAAACATTACATATTTTTTCAAGTGATTTTGTTGATGGAATAGTAATAAATTGAATGTATCCATGAACATAATTTAATTTTTACAATAAAAATAGGGGCACACCATGCTGATGTTCTTTAATAAATGTATCTTTTACCCAAAAAATACACCAATTTATTTTTCAATTATCAAAGATCCACTGGATCCATTCAAGAAGGGTGTTTTGAAATATTCATAGATTCATGAACTACCTAATAATTATTCTAAACCACTTAATTCATAATAACAAAAAGTAATCATAAAAACATACATGAATTTTTTCTGCACAGTAATGTCACTAATTTTATCCGTTTAATTCATTTCAATATCATAGACATTGTAACATTCTGAACCTTTTCCAATCATTTTTTCTGCTACTTCTATGATTGTCAAGGGTATGAAATCAATAAAATAATTTTTTTTATTTTAATTATTATTGAGCATGATAAATTGAAATAAAATATATACCTATAATATCATCATAGCCCACTCTATATATTTCTTCTAGATAATCAAAAAGTAATTTCTATATAATAATAATTTAATGGTGCAAAAAATCAATGTTTTCTTTAATATTCCGACCCAAAGCATTCAATAAATGTTATATATTCTTTTCATGTGGTGATATTCCCATTTTACTTGCATGTTTTTTAAAAATAAATAAAGGTGATGATATATAGGTAATATGTTATTAGAATAGTTTTAAAAAACAAGTATCATATATGTCACTGAATCACTAGATTCCCCAACATCGAACATAGTAGTAGAAAATTATTTTCCACTCCATTTTATATTTGATCATGATGATTTCAACCATAATTATCTGACTTTGGACACACTCCAGTATAATTTACATTGTCATTATATCTAAAAAATCACTCCTTGGAATGTATATATGTTATATCATTCATGGATTGTTCAAAACTATTTTCATTATATTCATGAGCTATGTGACCAAAATTTCCACATAAGTAACACTTTAGGGGTCCTAATAAGAATTATATAAAATATCCTTTACCACAATAGAAAAATGTTAGGGAATAACTCTAAAAATCATAGTTTGTTTCTTCCCATCAGTTTACCACATTTACCATTTATTACATTTACCATCTTGTGGAACCTAAGTTTCAGAATAACTCATAATCATCGTTCTCATCTTGACAACCCTATTTATCAAAACATTTAAATTTTCATGTTTTCAAAGATCTATATAAACATGCTTTCAAACATCAGTAAAATATATTAATTATATAATCATTTAAAAAATTAAATACAAAAAATAATGGATAGTGTTATAATGTTTTTTACATAAATGCCGGAAGAATATTATTCTTTTTTTTCAATCAATTTAAACATTTATTTGTCTATAATGATCCCAAAATCCATAGAGAAATATTTTCGAAGAAATTTATTCTTAAATGTATCATATACCATGTTATCAAGTTCATATTTATCTCTTGTATTCATAACCAATGACCCCCCACTAATCTTCTTCACCTTCAAAGTTACAAATAAATAGAGGTACATTTTAATTTTTTTAACACCGAATGAATTCAAGTATTATTTCCAAGGAATTGATCTATCATTAAACTACCATAGGTTAGATGATACAATAAATGATGGGTAAAATAATCTCATGAAATATTTAATAATTTACATTGTAATATCATGACGATTCATTTATATGAATCACGCTCATTTATTAGTATAATTTTATCCGATTTTGATTATACCATGATGTGGTTTTATATTTTGTTCATTTGAATTCAAATTAGTTTTTTTTATGGGATATGGGTTGTGAAAAATCAGCACATGATTTCCCCAAACTATGTAACTAGCCCAGAAAACCATGTACCCTTGGGATAGTGGAGTTTTCGATGTTGGAACAAGGTTTTTCATACCATGTTCCCTTATATGTGTAAGGGTTCACCACATAGACGAGGCATGTATCCGCGATGAGTTGTTTAGAAAACCACACGCCTCTTACAAGGATACCATCCATGCATTTTTTATTAATTTGAAATTTAGTTTTATAAATCCCAAACAACACAATCTTCATCACATTACATCCTCACTTAGACATAATTGACTTTATTCAATTTTTGAGGCCCCTAAATGAGTTCCTAGGGTATCTGACCTCCACTCATAATGATATGACTCCCTAATTGAATATTTTCACCTCTTCCAATAAGAGAATCATATCTGGTGTGGTTTAATCCCTCTGTTAAATTATTCTACAGTCATATGAGGTATGTTATCCCATGTTGGTATTAGATCTAGATCTTGCTATTATGGATCATGATCATTTTGATATTGTGTATATTATTTGATTCAAGATCACATTCTTCATCATGGGTTTGAGCTTTCTGTTTCAATTTAAAAATTTCCATTAGGTGATCGCTTGTCATCTATTTGAGGTTGGTGGTCAATTATTCAAACACTAAGGTCATGATTTTAATTATGTGTTTGTAATTTTTTAATTTCTATTGATCAGTTAGGGATTTAATTTTATATCCTGAATAAATTAATCCTGTCAATTACTTAGGAGATTATGGAATTTATTCATTAATGGGGTTATATAATTGGACTATTTAATGAATCTATAATTGGATATTTAATGTGGATTAATTAATTATAAAATTAAATAATGCGATATTGGGATTAAAAAATTCATTAAATAATCAGTGAGTTGATTAATGGAAGGAATGTTATGATTTTGGAATTAAATTAATTAATTAGTGATTTATTTAATGGATGAAATTTTATGAATGTGAAATTGATCTAAGTAGTGGGTGAATTTATTAATAAATTGACTGTTTTAGTTTTGAAATTAAATTATTTAATTGGTGAATTAACTAATTGGTGGAATGTTATTATTGGTGTATTAGATTAATTAATTATTAAATTAAATAATGGATAAAATGTTATGATTATTGAATTAAATTCATAAAATTGATAATTATCTAATGAATGTTTTCAAAAATTTGTTATGGTGGTACATGTTATGTTTTGGTACATCTAAAATTTTGATATATGTGATTATGTGATATACATGTGTGGTAAATGGTCTGCTTCATCCAAATCCCATAGAGATTAATAAGTGCGGGAGATGGTGTGATGTATCAAAAAAACAAAGTGATTAATGATGTGTGGTATAGGGTCTTCAGATCCAAATACCCATATTATATGTAGAGTATTTTAGAGGTTTTGAGTCTCAATATACCCATGTTATTATTGTGGTGTTGAATAGGGATTGAGGCTCCAAATATCCACAGGGTGATATACACGACGTTCTATACCGAGGATATGGCATTGTACTATAGTTACAATTGATCGTGACACAAACATATGTGAAATGATATATTATTAAATAGTTCATGTCATTTTATACAGACACTGAAACATGAAAAATAAGGTCATGAGGTTTCAGGTATCATAGAGAACCTGGTAACATATGTAGTTAATTAATTAAGGATGAGATGTGACAACAATTTACTTATGCAATGTAATTTATTATTTGTAAAATTACATCCACTATTGCAGACTAGTTATTTTTTCATAATTTTTGTTGTTGTGGACTAATAAATTTAACTTAAACCATAATCAGGGTTTGGATTGGTACATGAATGGTTTTCAATATTGTGGGTTACTATAAGTGAAATAGCTCTATGTATGATGTATGAGTTTGGATGGAACATCGATGGGGGAACCTGGAAAAATTACGGATCAGCTTGGGTGCTTTTACTATCTTTTTATATATTTAGTTTCACATATTGACACTTGACACATAATTTTTATGACATATCTAATATTTATTTATTGATATTATCTTAATTATTTTTTTTATCATAATGTGATACTTGTCTTTTTTGGTTACTGGTAATATATTTTGGTATTTTTTTTATATATTCTATTATATTGATAATTTTAGGAGAGGTTATTGTATCTATATCATCAATATTTGACCCTTGATTCTAGTATTCAAACTTATCATATAGAGAGGGTCACCCGAGGTAACATAATAGATTATCTTAGGGAACCGATTTCTAGAACATGGGTCTGAATATTACAATTTATTATCTATAGATCCTTCCATTTCTTTTTATTTTTTATTTATATTTGAGAATTAAATACTAGGAAATACAATATGTTAGGCCATAGTTAATAGATCGTATGTTGGAGTATCTAACCCTTTTTTGTTGGAAATGTCCATGTATACATGGGTGAGGTTTTTAATTGATGATTAATGTTAACAAAGAATTCTATTTCAGCTCATGTGATTTTTTATTCTGACTTGATAATTATTTTTCGTATTTTATGATATTTTAGTCATGGAATGGAGTGGAATAAGAGTTTAGTAAACATGATTCATTCTAGGAACTCATGATTATATTGTGACATGCATAAATTTATGCATGCATTAAAAGTGGATTTTGTGTATGTTGATGAATAGAAATTCTATTCATTAAATTTCTAAATTAAAGTAAATAAATGTTATTAATGTGGAATTGATAAATAAATACTATTTATTCTTTTAAAAACATGGGGTTTTAATGGGAAACATGGAAAATAGAATAGTTTTACATTTTTTTAATCTTTACTTAAATTTTAGACAATTAAGGGTAGTGATACTACCTTGGATTTGATCGTGTGGTGGGAAAAATGGCGTCTTACATTTTATGGATTTATGTGAAAAATTCTTACTTTAATTTGTTTTTTTGTCATATGGGCCTTAACATTCATGTTTTGAATTGTATATATATGCTCTAATGATAATGTTTGCTGAAAAGATTAAAAGATAACATGGGTATAAATGTGCCTCCACTAGTGGGACAAGATGCACCAATAGTTCCTCTTGATGAAGTCAGATAGAAGATTGAAGAGACCATTTCATTATTTATTTATATTATAGAATGTTATCCATTGAATGATAGGAAAATCATGTTTGATATGATGACATAGTTTCAGTTGCAACACCCTCTGATGTTTACTAGAGAGGGTGGACCTTAGGTACCTGAGTTCTAGATTGAGTATATCAACGATACACATTACCACTAAAGACTCCTACTAAGAATAAATCCAATAGACTACTTACATTGTACATGTTCTAGATAAGTGATGTTGGTAAATACATAATCATGATGGATAGTTGGAGAATATAGATTATAGGAATTTTAGGAGATGTTCATGAATCCTTTTTACCCTTATATTAGAAGGTAGTAGAGGGAAGATCAATGAGTTGGGGGGGGGGGTATTTCAGTGGTGGCCTACACTATCCTATTTATTAATTTTTAATAGTTTTCTATGACCTTGGAATTAAATGAGGCTACTGTGGAAAAATGGTTTCATTATTGGTATTAAAGTGAAATAATGTATTAAGTGAATAACATCAGGATGAATAAACATCTAAACATTTTGAATCAAGAACTCATATCTATAGTTAAAATGAAAGAGGATTCCAGGGAAATAAATATGGTTTCTAATAGATTATAATGAGGTATGATTTTTGTGATCGGGAAGAATCATTATAAGTATTTTTTCAAGAGTGGTGGAAAGAAGTGTGGCTAGCCAAAGGGGTCATTGATATAGGATATTGATCAAGTGACCTTTCACTACTTTGTTAGGATTAGAAAATTTTGAAGATGTTCCCCCAAATATTGGCAGATCGAAGAAGATATAAAAGGATGGGAAATCTATAGTGATTTTTAGGAAAAAAAATTAGTAGGTATTAATGGAGATGGTAGATAAAATCAGAGTGTGGGAATGGGATCTTCTACACTATACCCGTCTAGAATTTATAGTTCATCATTTAATGGTGGTAGATTAAATGGACATAGATTTATATGAAAGAACCACTATATTAGTAGATTGATTTAGATTATCATACATATACTGGATCATATAGAAGATTGGTAGAATAGTCTCATGTCGACCAATATACAATAGTGGATAGAGAGGATGGACAACAAAAAATTAGAGGTACTATTCTTATAGATTCTATTCTACATTTTTAATTATTTTATACTAGTGACACACATTATTTTATATCTACATAACTTTTTTATTGTATGAGTCGGGCGGTGGAGTTTGTGAGTGGGGTTATGATAATAAATACCCCATTTGATGTATGGTTGAGAAATAACAATCAGTGAAATGGGTATTCTCTTGAGGTAGGTAATTTTAATTTTCAAGAGGATCTTTTTATCCTTTATATGTAAGGCGTTGACCTAATTTTGGCTATTGACCATCTAGTAGCTTTTTGTGATCACACAGAATGTTTCCAAATGTGAGTGACCTTTACATCTCTTAAGGGTGACAATTATATTCACTATGGAGAATGAGATATCCATGGGGACCATGCAAGGATAGTTCCTTAAAAACTAGTGGAGTTCACCACAAAGGGTACTTTTATTTTTCTAGATGATATGTTAGTAAATAATTATATATTTCTACCAGTAGTGGAGAGGTTTGAAGATGTTTTTCATGAATAATTCTTATGGCTTCCTCCGAAGATACATTATGAATATATAATTGAGCTCATGCATGGGGATGGGCTAGTTTTTAATCCCCTATAAAGAATGGAAACAAAAGTGATTCAAAAGAATAAGACTCAAATGGAAGAGTTAATATAGAAATGGTTTACCTATGCAGGTATTTCTGCTTGGGTTCTCCAACATTGTTCGAAAATAAGGCTGATTGACCTTACGTATGTGTGTTAACCACCGAAAGATGAACCAGATGATGAAAAATAAACGATATCCTCTTATGCATATTGATGATATATTTGACCAGTTGTGGTGAGATTAGGTTTTAAGAATATGGAATTGAGATCTGAGTATCCTCATATGATAATTCTACTTTATTATGTACTGAGGACATCAATTATAATTAGATATATCATTAATGAGTTTTTTTAATTTCATTCATGTTAACAAATATGAGAAATTTTTTTATGTCCATGATGAACCAAATCATCCGTCTATACCTATTTCATATTGTATTTGTTTTGTGGATGGAATATTAGTGTACTCCAAGACTCATGAAGATATTTCCATAAGATATTTACATCATACAGAGTACTATGAGGGAGAATCATCTATACACCATGTAATATAATTTCAATTATAGATCAATTAAGTACACTTATTTGGTCACATCATCTCTAAGGATGGTGTGTTAGTGCACCCAGAGAAGGTTAAAGCAACTATTTCTTATGATAATCACATTAATTTTTACTATATTAATATTTTTAGGATTATTTTCATTTATAAGAGGTTGTATTATGAATTTTATCCTTTTGAAGCTATCCATTTATAATTTACCATTAAGTGAGTAATGTTTGAATGGACTAGTTGATGATATAATTCATTGAAGGAGTTGAAGAAGTGATTGATTGAGGAACAAATATTGATCTTCCCAAGCATGGAGATGCGTACATGGTGTATCATAACACTTCTAAGATATGGTTTGGAGCATTTTCATGTATGTAAATTGAGTTATGGAAAATGATTCTCATAATTGTGTCCATAGGAACTGAATTACCCTATGCATGACGTTGAGATAGAAGAAATGGTTTATTAATTGAAGTGTTGGAAACATTATCAATTGGAAATTTTTTTATTTGGTATACATGTCAACATATTTTAAGGAATATATCTTCATAGGGATATTTTATTATCTAGAAATAATGGTTGGTTGATTATATGAAATCATTTTATTTTCTACTCGAATATACATATAAGAAGGGAACAAGTCTTGTTGATAATTTAATCAGGAAAATCAGACTCGAGAAGCTCATGAGTCCACTATTGAGATAAAAATGATTACATTACATGTTGAGATGCATGTTTTGGTTCGTGATATCTAGTTTAATATGTCCATAATAATAATTTTATTGGATTATACACATTTGAGTAATGGTTGGTATATGATGTGAGATAATTAAGAATGTTTGGCCTTGAGGGAAAGCTTGGATGGTGGGAAGAGACATTCCTATTAGACCATATACGAGGATGAGAGCATAAATGTTAGTATTAGTATTTTTGTGCCTATGAGTTTGTGGGGGATATGAAACATAAATATCATGAAACAATGTAGGAATCGAATGTATTTGTGAACAAAATTTACCATGACTAATGACATCATTTTTGAGAACATGACATAAAAATGGATTGCAGGTTTTGTGACAAGATGTTACACTTGTCTACTTGTGAATAACGTACATCAACAACCAGTAGGTTTAAAAAAACATTCCAAATTCCATAATAGATGTTGGATGATTCTATTATATCTATTGTGGAAGCTCTACTGTAGATAACATAGAAGAATGATGATATTTGGGTGACTGTGCAACATTTAAAAAGGTAGAAAATTTAATTCAAGTGCTGGAGGCTTCCTCAATGGATCTGTTGGAAGAATTGTATGTATAGGAAATTTTTTATGTGCATAGGGTTTGATAGACTATAGATTCAGAACATGACTCATTTTCTACCTTCTTCTTCTAAAAGGTATTATAATGGTTTCCTTCTACTTATTTTTAATGAGCACAGATTTCCACCAACAGATAGATGGATGGTCGGAGTGTACAATAAATGTTCATAAGGTTATTATTTGAATGTGAATCTTATTATTTGTGGGTCAACCAATATTTTGTGGCATTCTACTATAACATCATTAATAAAAAATAAAATTTAGATATAACAACATGAGGCTCCTTATGGTAGACCACGATGATCACATTTATATTGTATTGAGGCATGTGAGTCATGGTTGTTGGAACTGAGTCTCATGTAGGAGACATCAGAGATGGTACAAATAATTCAAAAAATATAAGGTTATGGATTATATAAGATTGAATTTTTATTCTGATATACTTTATTGTCCACTGGTGTTTTTAGGGGGTGATCATGTATTCATTAATTTTTTCAGTGAAATTTGGTCGCTCCATGAAGCATAGACCGAGAATGTTGGTGCCTAGGTTTGTTTAGACATATGAGTTTGTAGAGACAATTGGGTTTCTTATATACCTACTAAATCATCCATAGAGCTACAGATTTTTGTATATAATTATCCAGATTTCAGTACATTTTTGAAATCACACTAAACCTTCTAATATTTTCAATGTTCATGATATTGATCTTGATATTATTGAATCAATTTAAGAGAATCTAAATCATATGTTTTATAATTGTGTGAAATTATTATGGTGGAAGAAAATTCTTATAGTTTATTTATATTTGAACCATGAGGGTATTATGGAGAAAATTAGGGTGAGTGATGCAAATATGTATGTTTAGTGGTGCGATCATTTTGACTCAGTACTTAAGAGATGTTTTGGAGTACATATCAAGGAAGAGCGTTAATAAATAAATGAGATTGTAAGATCCAAAACATTTCTTGAGATGTCTTGACAATGTTTATAGGTATTATTTTGATTTTCTGTGTGTATATCACATTGGGGTTTTTTCCTGGGTGTTCTTGGGTGAAAATTGGATTTTTTTAATGGAGAAGAAATTTAAATGATTGGTGAACTGCTTTCAAAAACCATGCACCAAACCCTAAAAATCATGTACACATGAAATAATGGATTTTTAAGGGTAAGGTCATGGCTCGTAAAACTTCTCACCTCATAGAAGTACCCATGACCTCCCAATGAGGAGAACCGTTTGGAAAAATGAATGAAACTTCCTATTAAACCATGCCCAAAGTTTTAATTTTTCCATAAAATAGATTTGAAAGTCTATAACACCAAATACAAAACCCTACACTCACTTCACTAAGCCCTAATATTTTTATCCTAATTTAAATGGCTCACAAACAATTTCTTAGGGATGTAAACCTATTTTCTTGACAATCTGATGTTAATATTAAAGATATGAACCTCTCCGAATATGTGAATCTTATCCCATGTGGTTTAACCCTAATTCATTTTCTTATATGATCCTTTTTAGTTATTTTTTCTCTATTTTTATTAGATCACGATTTTGGTATGATGGATCAATATCCATTAAATAATTTTTCTTGGATTTTACTCAATATTGAGTACATTGTAAGGTGTTTGACCATTATGTTTCAATTTGGGAAATTTCCATTGGGAGGTCTATCATCCATGAATTCTGGTATGTGGTGTATTATTCAAATACCAAATTCGTGTTTTCTATTATGTTTATGTAAATGTATAATTTCAATTGATCAGTTAGTAATTGAAATTTTTAGAATGATTTAATTAATTCGGTGGATTAATTAATAATGGGATTATGGAATTGATTGATTAATGGGGTGATTTAATTAGATAAATAATTTTTTTTGTAATTTTTTTATTATTGTTTATTAATAGATTGGTTAATTAAATGATGTGGTATTGATATTTTAGAATTGAATTAATTAATTGGTGAATTAATTAAGGGATGGAATGTTAGGATTTTGTAATTTAATAGATTGATTGGAGAATTAATAAATGGATGTAATGTTTTGAATATGGAATTGAATTAATGATTTAGTGATTTAATTATTGGATTTCCTGTTATGATTGTGAATTTGAAGTAATTAATTTGTGAATTAATTATTGGATGGAGTGTTTTATTATTGGATTTCATTAATTAATTGATAAATTATTTATGATATAGAATTTTATGATTATTGAATTGAATTAATTAATTGTACAATTTTTTTATGGAATGTTCAGATAAAAGTGATATTATATTATTTTTGATATATTTAAGCTTTTGAAATTTTCATATATAGTTTTATGTGATATACATTCTAGGAACATGGTATGATTCATCAAAAACCATTATTTATAATTCAATGTGAGACATGGATTAAAGAAAAAAATTACATAGATATTAATGTGGTGTGGAATAGTGACTGAGGATCCAAATACCCATATGATATCATGAGTATGGTATATAGAAAGATACTCCAAATACCCATGTGATTATTATTGTGTGGGATAGGGATCGTGGCTCCAACCCCCCAAATATTGCTAGACATGACGTTCAAAACCTATGAGTTGGCAATGGTATATGGATCTAGTTAGATGCGAAATGAATTGATATGAAATGATAATTGATTACCCCAATTATGTGATATGGAACATAATTTGACATAGGCTAAATCATGTAATGAGGGTTCACATGTCCTAGGAAAGTCGGCAGATTCTATTTTTAATAAAATAATGATGAAATTTAATAAGAGATTAATTAAACATTATAATTTTTTATTTATAAAATTTCATACAAAATTATTGAATTTATACTATTATATTCACTATTGGTGGGGGCCTACGGAGTTGTACTGTCACTCTAGTGTGGCTTCTTTATCATTACCCGAATAGATTTCATATTTTAAGGATATGATAATAGAGATATCCATTAGTAAGATGGATAATTTGGGATGAATCATGGATAACGATACTAGAAATGATTTAGGATCATTATAATAGTATATTGTTTCTTTGCCTTTTTTTAATATTGACACATGACACATATTCGGAATTGTATATCTACAATTTATTTTAGGATATTTTATTTCCTTTTTTTTATAATGTGATAATGGATTAGTTTTATTATTGGTAATATATGTTGTTATTTTTTTTTAAACCACAATTATGCTATTTGTTAAAAAGATTTTATAGACTCCTTTTGATTAATATTAGAGGCTCTATACTAGTTGAATACATTGGGAATATAGGAATGTGTTCATGATATCATGTAACCAACCATATAATTCTACTACTCTGAGGAAACTGATTCATGATCTTATAAGCATGTTCCTCAATGATAGATCTAGATTGTCCCGATAATAGATAACATCACCATTTATAACATGTTTCAACTAATAGATTACTAAAAAACTATCATGTTCCATTTCCAAAAATATCAGGATGCTCTTTTTGAAGGATATATTCTTCTTGATGGCTTAAATCTACAGATTCAGTATTTCATTTGAAAAAATATTCCATGAAAACCAAGTTCCATTGAAGAAAGAGATTAATATTGAAAATTTATATCTTTTAAAATTAATTATAAAATTAAATAATTCATTTTCATGATATTAAAATTATATAAAATTACAATGTTATTTAAACATTATTATAATAAAAACTATAAGTACCCATCTATAAACATTGAAAAAAATTTATTTCTAAGAAAATAAATCATTTTATAACATTTTTTGGTATTTTAACATTCTTTTTTTCATAGAATTATGTCATAAAACATATAGAAAAAAATTATGTAGTGAAATTTGGAAACAACTGATTAATTTACACATTCACTGCCCTAAAAATCATTTAAAATAAAATATGATTTCTCTTCAGATAAATTTTCTCCATGGTCAATTGAAATTATTTCTTTTATTGACCCCTAAAAACCCTATAAGAAACATTATAAAATGTTTTATACTCACTAAAATTATAGTATTGGTCAAAAAAAGTTTAAATATTTTAGTCTAATGGAAAACATAAAAATCCATATAATTTTGACCAATATTTTAAATGTTTTTTGAGATTAAGAAGTAAAACATTTCCACATGAAGACATAAAAAATACAATTTTATGAAATAAATATTTAGAAACCCATAAAAATAAAAAATAAAATTTTTCAGGAAAATTATAGAATCAGATTCATAAAACACTATCAAAACCCATTCAATAGTTCTGACCATATCGAAAAATTCTAATATAATTTTCTATAGAACCTAATCATTACCCCATGAATTAGATAGCTCTAATAGGGATCCACCTTAATATTATATATATCTGGGCCGTCCATTTTTCATGAGCTATAATAGTGCTAAACCTTTCGTGATATATATATCTAGCTCTCCCAGTTTTCATTTAAATATTATGTATGATTTCATGAATTAATCATTTTATGCTTGTGTGATATAATTTTAAAAAGTTTTGATTTTTTGTACCCATATGAAAAACCATTTTTGGGTAATGAAATTAAAATTATTTTTTAAAAAATATTTTCAATATGAAAAATTATATAAAAATGGGGGAAAATGTTTTTATCTGAAGAATACCTAGAATATTATAAAACATTTTTTAAAAAAAAAGAGATACTTGAGTGGGAAAAGTCATTATTTCTAATCATGAAGATATGGAACATTAATTTTTGTTTTCATTTAATATAATTTCATATAAAATAAGTAAAAATTATCCTTTTGGAAATGTTTTATATAAATTGAAAAGAAACACACAATTTATTCTATTATTATTTTATATCAATATAAAAATATTCGTAAATTCATTTAAAAAAGACTTAAAAGAGAATGTTATGGAATGTAATGACTACTAGATGATTTTTAATGAATATAACTTACCACATTAACAAAATTAGATTCATAAGACCCATAAAATAATAATATTATTTCTTTTCAAATATCATGACCATAAATGAATTAATTATATAAATTTTATACAGTTCTATATACACACCTCATAATAGTAAATTGGTGCATAGCATTAAAATATGAATAAATTTTTTGAAATTGGGAAGAAATCCCTTATCATGAGTTTGATTTGTACGATAAATTCAATATATTCCTGAATAATAAAACTATATTAATGATTTAATTACTTATGACCCTCATAAACATTATTTTTTGTTTTATTTTATATCATACCAAGTAATACACAATTAGTTAATCATTTATGATCACTTCCTATGTTTCAAATATAATCATATTATTTTTAATAATTGACTTCAATAAGATGAGTATAGTAAAACAAGTGATTATTTAAAAATATCCATAATAATAATCATTTAATTTTTATAATTTTTATAAATTATTTATTCAATCAAAACCAATCATTTAATATGGTAATGAAAAATGAAAAAAATCAATCATGGAGACAACAACTCCTATGTATGCATGAGTTCCTTTTCCATTATCCTACATTCAGTATGGAATGAATGGATAGTATATTATTTCTTTAAATAATGTTAATAAAATCATTTGAAACAAATTATTTCATTAAATTTAATTATATTTAGCTTCTATGTTATTTTGTGATAAGAAAATATTCACATCTCTTCGTGATGTAGTGGTCTACCATGGATATTAGTCATGTTATCCAATACCCCAAAGAATAAAAATTTAGAATGAATATGTGATATGATAAGTATAAGATAACGATTTAATAAAAAATAATATATATACACATTAAATTCATTATTATAAAATAATATGACAGCTGATAAACAATAATGAATCAAATCAAATTATGAGGTGGTAGTATGTTGTGTAGACCAATGATGAATTTATTCCCTATTTTATGGAAGAGTAGATAGATTTTCATTACTAAATTAAGATAATAACATATAATTCTCTGGTAAATACTTATTATATAAAACAATTATAATTTAAAACTATTTCAATGTAGTGTAAGAACAAATTAATTCAAAATGATTTTTTAAGAATAATCTACCTTCGTCAATCATCTTAATTATGTAAGAAAAAAATCATTCATTGGATGGAATTCAGATCAAACTAAAGGGTCATGTTCATTGTGATGAAATTATGTAAATTATTTGGGATTTTATATTATATGATAATTTTCATTAAATATTATAATATAATTGGTGTCGGAGTGGCCTATTACAAATGAGATGAGTGAAAAACATTTAATTTTTTTAATAAAAATAGAATAACCACCATTTTCACATTGAAAATAGATGGAAAATTGAAAATTATAGAGACCCATATATGATAATGATTAAATATTCCATCAAAAACATTTTATATATGTATTTAAGTAATTTTAACCGATTAATTTTTATAATAACTACACGTTATTCCATTTTTAACATTATCTAGTGTAAAATAATTTTGTTGTTTTAATTATTCATTATGATCTAAATTTATTTTTATCATATTATATAATATAAAATTTTCTAATTCAAAATATTGAATATATTTGACTTAATTCAGTTTAAATTTTTTATTATTTCATTTAAAATCAAACTCTCTAAAGTGATGAAAAAAATATTTTTTCACTATAATTATTTTTCTAGTGTATGATTATTTTAAATTAACTATCTAACATGTATTTTTTATTTTAGGAAATTTTATTAAAATATATTTATATATAATCTATGAATTTAATATTATTATTTCATATTTCGAGTTGTCATAATAAATTGATGTACCTAATAAATACCTATATTATAAGTGATTTTCAAAAAACCTCATTCTCACATATAAAAATAAACATATACACTCATTCTTATTAAAAATGATTAAAATTTAAACAAAAATATTAAATATAAATAAATAATAATTCCATTACATAAAATATAAATAAAAATTTTTAATTTAAAATAACATAATTAATTGAAGAGAAATGAAATTTTTTGGATATTTGTTATTATTCACTATTCAGTGAAAAATAAAAATTTCCTAAAAAGGAAAAAATATCCACCATGTGTTTCCTTTGATATAATGATCTCAAAAATATAATTCTTCCATCCTAATTCATATTATTAAATTTTTAAATTAAATTTTTAGTAAATACCAAATAATAAAAGTGTTTAAATAAAAATATTTCATTATAATTTAAAAAGAAATTAATACTATTATAGTGAATATAATTATCTAATCCATATTTTCATGAATGAAAATGTTTTTTTCTAACATTACATGGGATTATTCTAATATATTTATGTAATTATAATTTTAATTCTAATAACATTACATGTCTTTCATTTTGATAAGAAATAATCATAAAAAACTTTATATAATAAAATCAAAACATTCATATTTTTAAATATATATATATATATATATGAATTTATTTCTAACCTGCTTACATAATAATTGCATCATCAATGAATAATAATTATAGATAATTCCCCACTTACATTAAAAAAATTAACTACCATTATAAAAACTGTTTATTTCATGTCAAAATAACAAGTTATAACCATTTATAACATTTTTTTATTATTATGAAATCATTTTATAGATTTTAAAATAGAGACAGTGAACGTTTATAATAATTAATTACATAAAATAATATAAAGGTCACATTCTCTAATTAGATTTTTAAAATTAAATATTTTGTCTTTTTCTTTGATTATTTTTGAAACAATGGAATCTAGTGAGATTATGGAAGGTTTATGAGGGATTTTTAAGCCTTATGTAATAATTTTAACCCTATTTGACAGATTTTTCATTCTAATGGTGTGTTTAAACTTTAACATTAACACTTTTCATTATGAACATATAATAATCTGAACTTATTTAATATATTTATAATTATGATTCAAAATATTAAATTCAATTTACAATATTTAATTCCAATATATGAAGTAAATTAATTTTATAAACTACACAATAGAGGATTAAAAACCAATTTCTGAGAATGTTTTTATTTAAATTGAAAATGATTTAATTATCTTTCACATCCTTTTAAAAACTAAAATATGAATGATACAATATTTTAGTGAATAAATTATCTAAAATTCACATTAAAAAATCATTTATGACGATAAATTTAACATACTATGATAATAAACCATGAAATGTATAAAATGTTGTTAAAAAAACCCTCCCTTTTTTACATTTAAGTTATGTTCTTTTTTGTTCCCAATAAAATGAAAATAAAAGAATTCATTTACTACATGTATAAAAAATAAATGTTCCCAGGTTTTAAATTGTTAATGAATTTTTAAATAAAAAATATATTATATATACAATTATATTAAATATAATATATCAAAATAGTCCATATAGATCAGTTGTATTTCCTAGTGAATTAGAAATATTTTTTTAAAATTTATTTTTTATTTAAATAAATTATAATGTATTGAATTTTCAATTTTATAAGAATTATTAATATTTATTTTTTGGTTGGGTAATTTTCAATATATCATTAAAAATTATTTTATTATAGAGAAAACATATTCTAAAATCTCAAGGTATTATACATGGAGAAATAAATGGTGATTTAGTATCATCTAGAATAATTGGTGTTTCAGTTTACCATTTATTTTGTTCAACTCATAGAAATTAATGGTTCCATTGAGTTGTATGTGTAAGATATTTAGTCAAATATTTCATCTAAATTTCATGAACTCCATTGAACCCCTCAATATTTTCTTTTTATGTGATAATGATTTATTTTACTCTAGTGTGACTGAATTTTCCAGAAAATCTTATCCATTGGCTAACCCCCTAACTGTTTATTAATGAAAAAGAGGAGGACTGTAGTCAAGCACCAAAAGCCAAAAAGAAAGGAAATTACATGTCACAAAAATCATACCCATCTTCATAATCTTCTTCTACAATAGCTGTTTCCCATTCTGAGCTGTCATAATGCTTCCGAACCATAGCATATTTCCTTTGTAGATTCATCCATTCCAAGGATAAGAGCTCCTCGTTACCACCAGAGGACCTTGTGGCTAACGACATTGGTATATAGGAGTAATATTTCATTGACCTACGTCACAGTGGAGAAGTAGAGATTTCTTGAGCCCCACTCACCTTCGTCTTCCCTCCTCTGACCACATCACTAAAAGAAGGCTTTATCATACCACCATAGTTTTCTTGATCACTCTTAGAGTAATTCCCTCATTTCCTATGGATAATTACCTGGTGAAGTTTAGTTTCCCCTCCACTACTCATCTGGAAATGACCAATGGTGTCAATCAAATCCAGACACCTTGGCTGTTCCGGGGACCCCTGATTAACCAAAGTCCCCTACTACACATCTCTTGATCTTTTACCACCCTCATGTAAAGGAGACTCATGCTGCAATTCGATCAATGAAGTGTCCTCCTCTACAAGCTCCTTCTCCAACTCCTGGAACCGATTTGCAGTAGCAACTGTAAATCACACATCTCCATCAATCACAACCCTTCCTTGCACCCCATCACTAACATCTGAAAATTCCATGGGACCACTACCTCCGAAAACATCATCCAGCATCCCATTACCCATATTCACTGCTCCATTACCCCAATTACTAGCCTTTTCGGTAGATATAGGTACACACCCCTCATGTCGTAGCTCCATCACAACAGCATTAACACCTGCTGTGCATCCCCTTTCCCCAGAACACGATGCCTTCTTTTGCATTTTCTTGAAGAACCCTATCACCCAACGTTAGGTCATGGCGAAGCCAACATAACACAGTAGACACTTTTCGATTTACAGGGGCCTATGGATAGCTCCTCAAAGGTACTGTATCCCAAATCCCCACATCATCTGCAGTTCTTGAAGCCACACCTTTAGTATACATCAACCTCAGCCTGGAGGACTCGCCTACCCTCTCCCTCTGATTCAAAGGACTTCTGTTCAGCACCTTATAGTGACACATTGAATCCATATGACCCTGATGACAACAGGTATTACAGTATCCTACCTAATATTTGAAAACCAAGGGCTTCCTCCATCTGATCTCTTCAGCAATGGTAATCCATACCCAATTGATTGAGGGCCTTGAGACATCTACCTACACACATAGACAAGGATTCACCAGATGACTTACATTGGAAGTTCGGACATCAGAACAGAGATAACGCCCCACCATATTACCAATCATGAGAATAATTCTAGGATTTTGTAAGTGAAGAGGGAGCTGAGGGAGTCTATCCCATACCATAGTGGTTGACGAATCACGATTCATGCATAAATCAAACGACCAGTGAAGGAGGAAGAAACGCCATCTGTTGCATCTACGAGGGCACTGGACCAGGCTCGGATCAAATCATCTTCAGAGGAAAATCGAATCATGAATTGGTGACTCTCGAGAATCCCAACAACTGCGCGTTCTTACAAATCCCAAATACCAAATATGAAGCAGGCGAACTCACCAACCAAGGTCCTTCTCCAATCGAAACATGATAACAGCATTAAATCCAAGTGACTCGATTCTTCAAAGAACTCCAATGGAGAGATCAATAGCTGAGGACCACCCTGATGATGATCAGGAACTTTCAGGCATAATGAAATCATCGGGAAATCTGGGAAATAACTAGGGTTTGAGAAATGAATAAATTGTTTCTATGGTTTTGGAGGCTGTGATTCTTATTACATCGCCTCCCTCCCACCTCCTAGAAGATTAGGGAAGTCATCCCTAAGCTTCATCTAGGGTTTAAGTGCTGCAAAACACCATTACCAAGCCGCGGGTCACCGCGAGTCACCGTCTCCACAAAATTCCATCTCTCGCTCTACTTAGGAAACCATGTGATTGAATTTATTCTCTCTTATTTATTTAATTTTCATTTATTCAATGTGTGATTCCTATTTATAGGTTATATGTTGAGGTATATTGTTTTATAGATTTTTTTCTTCTTCATATTTTATTTATTATTCTTACAGTTGAATATTTGTTGATAAGTATCTATTATAATGGTTGATAATTTTATAATAAAATTATATTATTCTAATATATATTGGGGTAATGAAAACATGTTTTTAATTTTTGTTGATTATTAATGGTAGATTAATCAGAAAAAAAAAGTTTAGGGACAGTTGTATTCACGATCACCCTATGTATTTCTCCCAATTTTGTTCTCTAGAGTTGAGTAGTTGTGGATATTAACTATCCTTAAAAGGGATGAAAGATGTTTTTTGTAGTGGTATTATTTACATAATTCATCTTATGAGTAATATTTATGAGTTTTATTTATAAATCATGTATTATTTATGGAATTGTGGTCAACTTGGTTGTGGTGTTGGGTCGCCTAATTTATTTCTGGGGATTTATTTGATTCCCGCCATCTAGCATGATGTATTTTGGTGTAGAGATTGGTTTTTCGTACGTGGAATCATGGGAGTAAATTAGTTATAGAGTGATTGATTGAGGGATTAAATAGATCTATCGTTTTGAGAAGGGATTGTTCTTGATATATAGTGTAGTTACATAATGGATTCTTAATGAATTTCAATTTCAGAGTTGGTGGATATGAATTGTGTTATAATTATCCATAATTAATTTTATTCATCCCGATGTAGTGAATTTTGTTTTCATATTAATTTTGTTTATCAAGAACTATATATTTGAATTTCAATGATTTGATAAGAGCATGATCATTAAATATGGATTAGTCAACCATTACGATGGTATTTTGGAAGTAACATGTTAATGTTCTTGTATTTATTATTTAATATAAATTCACAACTCTTAAAAAATTAATTCCATTATATTCATTGTCACGGCCCATCCTCGGGACCCATTTCGTGACTACCCCAAACTCGCCTTCAATAGGTCAGGGGTTGGCGACTAGCACCAAAGGCGTAAATCCCGATAAATGGGAAGGATTTTCCTTTATATTAGTAATGAAACACAACGGAGTACACAAGCTATAGTAAACACTAAGTAAACTGAGAAAAAAAATGTACTGAAATGCAAATGGGCCAGAATACAAACCCTACTGAAATTACAATACAACTGGACTGAAAGTACATCAGCAGTAAAGTAAATTAGCAACCATCGAGTCGTCCAACATCCATCCCACCTAAAGGGTGGGTATAGATGGTCTCCGCAGCTCCTTGGGTCCGGCAGTCCGCTCCATGTACGCCCCGCCTGATAGTCCTCCTCCGGGTACCGTCCCGCTCCACAAGCCTCAACAACAATTAGTGTTTTCCGTCGTCTACAATCAACACATAATAGTGCAGGCATGGCCCGTGCAGGGGTGAGGATACGATACTCAGTACGGACCCCGAGACCCCTAAAGGTCTCCTAGAATCGACAAAGGATAAACCACAGAGGGAAGATACAAACAAGAAGTATCAACCAACTCTTCTTAGGTATATGCCCATACATATACCTAAGACAAAATTTCCAGTTCGGCACCAACTCACGATCCAAAGTACACCCCATTCCACAGAAGAAAATATAACCCAATCCACACCAGTAAGCAAGTCAATCATATCGATAAAAATGATTGACAGTCAAGACTCATCTTAAATAGGTATACTACTCATGAAGAGGGGTGGATATAATAGATATAGCATCTGAATCATCTCCCCTTCCAAACCCACGTACGATCCATGTATAAAATTCGTCACTACCGAACCCACTTAGGATCCTAGTACAATGATCGTCACTGCCAAACCCACGTAGGATCCAAGTACAGTCGTCCTCACTGCCGAACCCATGTAGGATCCACGTACAGTCGTCCTCGCTGCCGAACCCACATTGGATAAAAGTAGAAGCATTCTCTCTACTGAACACACGTAGGATCCACGTATAGTCATCGCAGTCATAGCCAGATCTAGGGTTTCCGTACACAATATACTCGATTCCAGGAGGGTCCACCCCTTGAGTCAAAGGGGTAGATACATCAACCGTCGTGAAGACTATAGTTCATGTATCCCACAGTTATGTCCCACGTCATATGGGAAATCAAAGCCAAATGATCCCAAGTCACGGAGAACAAGAAAACCAAACCATTTTCCTAATGTACAAGGTGTGTAGGTCAGAGATACATTCCATGTCATTAGACACTAGGTACAACCCGTATGAAAAGGCCCATGTCATGGGGCTGGTCATGTAAATGTAAGTACACTGCGTGTGTTATGGTTACACGCCATGTCTTCAGTCCACGGGTACTGTCCGTGTACCACAGCCCGTGTCGAAGGGATGTTCATGTAAAATGTAAGTACACAGTGTGTGTTATGGTTACATGTCATTTCTAAACTACTGGGGCCAGCTCAATGTACGCTGGACATGCTTGGATGTGTGTTGGAGTACCTACCCATGTACTCCACCCTCTGTCTGTGTATTCCCATAATACACGCCGAGTCATCACGAAGCCACTTCTACCATTCTATGGAGAGAATGTACACCATGTGTTACATTTCTAATGTTGAAAACAGAAGCCACATTACGCTTGTACTACACGGCCTGTGCTCCTGGAGTACACACAGTGTATTCTGGAATTTTCTAGAAAATGAAGCCTCTAGTCAGCACGCCTCCCATGGTGTCCCTTCATCATTCCAATGATCCAATTTCAACAAAACGTCTGATTCCTGGTCTCCCCGATGTCTTGACGTCGTTTACGATATTTTAGGGCCTTGGATTGGCTCTAAAAACATAGCTTGATTCACCGTACATGATCGGCAGAAGAACTCCACATATATTCACAATAACGGTGGAGGAATCAGACCGTGTTCGTTTGGTCTAGTCCCTTCCACATTATTCTGATAACTAGAGGTTTAATAAGAACATCAACATGGAATGAAAACCAACCATTTATCAATCCAAACACACACCCCTACCTTTATTTAACGATTTCTTTTTCCGGTGACACGGTGGATGGTGTCGTGGTGTGAGGTTTCGAGGACAGTGTTGGCGTGCATCCAAGGAGGGAACGACGTCTCACACAAGCTGCGGGGAGAAGAAGTAAGGGCACATCTTCTTTCCTTGTGGTGATGATGTTCTTATCGAAGGTGTATTTCTCCATGGGTGGATGAAGTTCTTCAAAGGGACTTAGAGCTCTCTCCTCTAATTCTAAACACAACGAGCCAACCCCAAATAAAATAAGACTCCTCATATTTTATTATAGCATGGAATGCATTTCAAATTACAAATTTGAAAAACATAGTCACTAAATTAATTAAACTTGATTTGTCTAATTAATTGGGTGTTATGTTGGAAAGTTTAATGGGGGAGAGAGAGGGGAGTTAATCACATAAAGTGAGGAGTTAGGGAGTTAGGGATAGTGATGGGTTGGGCTCGTGTGGGCCCCACCTCAACTTTAACCTCTCATGGGTAGTTAGTATCTAGTGGACCCCACCCCAACTTCCACAAATAGGATCTGACCACTTATATAAAGAAATAAAATTGTAACATAATTTTATTTTACTTTTTTTAATCCATAATTTTTCTTAACTCCTCCTGAGCAGACGCATCTTCGGTAAAGGTCCTCTTATGAAATTACCGACACTACTGTTCCATCGGTTCCCTCAGATTTCAATTCCAATCACCGGTTCTAAAGATATAATAACCCGCTCATTTATTTACTGAACGTACCCGACCTAAACATCGGAAATTGATTCCGGGCACACCGAGCCTCAAAATCATGTGCCATCAAATACTGAGTACTCATAAAATCACAAAGAACTAATGAAAAAAAATTCCATGAAATTTATGGGTCTTTACATTACTCCCACCACAGGGCTTTATGTCCCCATAAGCAACATTGTAAGCTAGGGAAACAAAATAAGGTATTGTGCATGAATCTGAGCCTATCGCTCCCATGTGCTCTCGTGGATGTTCTTGTGGTTCCACGTGACATGCACTAGAGGAATCGACCGTCCACATAGGACTTGCTCCTGTCTATCCTCATTCTCTACCGAGACCTCCATAAAAGTCACCCTGTCACCGATTTCCATTTCCACCTGATCAATGATATGTGTCGGGTCATGAATATATCTCCTCAGCTGAGATACGTGGAAGATGTCGTGCACCTGGTGCAACTGAGGTGGAAGAGCCCGGTGATAAGCCACCTCGCCTATCCTGCTGAGAATATGGAATGGTCCAATGAAGCGCGGAGATAACTTTCCACCCCGACCAAATCTCTGTAATCCATGTCGAGGTGAGATCCGTAAGAAAATGTGGCTGCCATCCTTGAACACTAGTGGTCTCCGCCTCCGGTCAGTATCAGACTTCTGTCAGCTCTTGGCTATCCTCATCCACTCCTGGATGATCTGTACCTTCTCCGTCATGGCCTAGACCATCTCTGGTCCTACAAGTGCTGACTCCCCAAGGTCTGTCCAACACAAAGGTGATCTGCATGGTCGACCGTACAATGCCTCATATGGTGCCATCCCGATGGTGGAGTGGTAGATGTTGTTGTAAGAAAACTCCACCAAAGTTAGGTGATCCTCCCTGATGCGACCAAAGTTGAGGAAACATGCACAGAGAATGTCCTAGAGAGTCTGAATGGTCCTCTCCATATGACCATCCATATGAGGGTGAAAGATGGTGCTGAGGCATAGCTGTGTCCGAAATTCCTCCTTTAACCCCTTCGAAAGTCGTGAAGTAAAGCAAGTGTCTCGATCAGAGATGATAAATGATGGAACACCATGTATCCGTACGATATCCTGAACATAGAGGCATCCCATGGTCTCCACTGAGCCCTGGTCTCTGATAGGTAAGAAGTGGGCTGACTTGGTGAGTCGCTCTATGATCACCGAAATAGATTCGGGACCTCTGGAAGTACGTGGACGTCCCGTCCTGAAATCCATAGATATTCCATCCCACTTACACTATAGGACATCTAAGGGTTATACCAAGCCTACTGGTACCTGGTGCTCATCCTTCACCTGCTAGCAGATGTGAAATCGTTATACGAACTCTGCCACAACCTTCTTCATACCCAGCCACTAGTGTTGTCATTTGAGATCCTGGTACATCTTCTCTACTCCTGGATGTACTGTGAATGGGGAAGTGTGAAAATCCCTCATCACCTCTGCTTGTTATGCAGTCAGTACCATGGTACGTCCCCTAAAAAGGATGATGTGCTATCCTCCTACAGAAAAACAATCAGGTGCCTTTCTTTAGGATATTTGTTTACGTCATATTTCACAGTCAATATCCCCATGTTGTGCCTCTATGACCCACAGATGTAGTGGAGGAGTGACTGTGAGTGACTATAGAAAGGCTGCTGCATCCATATCCATGAAGGATATCTTTAAAGAGGCTAACTGCTCTATCGCCTCTCCAAGTAGCTGAATTCCCGACCTCCTGATAAGAGCATCAGCTACTAAGTTCCCCTTCCCAGGAGTATAAACTATATCAATGTTATAGTTCTGGAGGAACTTGAGACATCGCCGCTGTCTCAGGTTCAGTTCCTTCTAGGAGAAGGTGTACCTGAGACTCTAGTGGTCAGAGTAGATTGTAAAGCACTCACCCATCAGATAGTGCCGCCACATCTTCAGGGAGAAGACCATTGCTGCTAACTCCAGGTCATGGGTAGCGTAGTTCTACTCGTGCTGCCTCAACTGTCGTGATCCCTAAGCAATCACTGCTTGTTCCTGCATCAGGACACACCCGAGTCTATTCCCTGATTCATCACAGTAAACTACATACCCTACTCCCTCTTATGGTATCCTCAAGATGGGTGTACTGGTCAATCACTATCTCATCTCTTGGAAGCTCTACTAACATCTATCTGACCACACGAAGGGTTTCCCCATCTTCTTCATTGATGAAAGTGGTGATGAAACTCTGGAAAATCTGTCACAAATCTATGATAGTACCCAGCCGGACCTAGGAAACTCCGCACCTCCGGCATGCTCATGGGTGGATCCCAAGAAAGCACAACCTCGATCTTCACAGGAACCACCAAAAATCCCACCTCATAGGTAATGTTTCCCACGAAGTAGACCTCTCAAATCCAAAATTGAAACTTCGAGAGCTTACCATAACGTTGGTGCTCTTGGAGTGTGTCCAGAACAACCCACAAGTGGTATGTGTGCTCCTCCTCAGTAGTCGAGTAAATTAATATGTCGTCGAGGAAGACTACGACAAATCGATCGAGTTAAGGCTGGAATATCCTGTACATGAGACTCATGAACACTGCTGGAGCGTTAGTTACACTGAAAGTCATAACCAAGAACTCATAGTGGCCATACCGACACGTGAAGTCCGTCTTCTGCACATCCTTGTCTCGAACTCTTAGCAGATGATAGCCTGACCTTAGGTCTATCTTCGAGAACCAGTGTTCTCCC
This sequence comes from Viscum album, assembly GCA_963277665.1. Classification (NCBI taxonomy): domain Eukaryota; kingdom Viridiplantae; phylum Streptophyta; class Magnoliopsida; order Santalales; family Viscaceae; genus Viscum; species Viscum album. Next base: position 1,258,318,891 of record OY728148.1, read on the forward strand.
TTGAGCTGACCAAAGAGGTCATAAATCCTCATAACTGAATACTTGTTCTTCACAGACACCTAGTTCATGTGATGGTAGTGGACACATAGTCACAAGCTCTCATCTTCCTTCATAGCGAATAAAATCGGGGAAGCCCAGGGTAAAACACTAGGTCGAATGAATCCCTTGCCTCATAAGTCCTCCAGATGTACCCGTAGCTCACAAAGCTCAACAGGAGCCATCCGATATTCTGGAGTATATATCAGGGCTATCTCATTGAACAGGTCAATATAGAAGTCTACCTCTCTGTGAGAAGGTAGTCCTAGAATGTTGTCATGAAAACCATCCGCATACTGATCCACCACAACAGAGAAACTTGGACTCCGAACATCAACTGCTCCTAGGATGATACTAGCCAATTGATGAGTGATCGGATGTCCTCTCCTTGGTGTGAGTCCATCCTACGCTGCAAAGGCTCCCTTCTCGCCATTGAAGGTGAACCTGCTCCAATCAGTGTGGACACACCGCATCTTGCGCCTAATACAGTCGATCTGAGAATGGACCGTAGATTACCAATCCATGCCGAAGTTGATGTCGTAAGGCATCGATGCCGTAACAAGAAGATCACAGCCGAAGCTCTCGCCTCCTATAGTAAGATCACACTACCGGCACCAGTGCGTAATCAGTGAGTCTGCTCCCGTAGGAGTCTCTAGCCTTAAGGATCGAGCCAACAGATCCGTTGGAATCTCCGAGCTCCGAACAAGTGTAGTGAAAATGAAATAATTACTTGATCATGTGTCTATAATAACTGAAGAAAGGGTGGAGTTGACACAGACAGTACCTCGAATCATCTTAGGTGCACTGTGGTCATAGGCCTCTGCTACCTGATGCTTAGCCTGCCTTTTTCCGCCAGTACCATGTAGTCGGGGTGGACCTCCTGGTGGTGGTGGGGGTAGAGCCTCGAAGCGTTGTCCACCACCTGCTGCTCAGCCAACACCTCTACCGTCTTCTTCTCCTCTGGATGGAGGGTCGGGCAGTCACGAGCCATGTGGCCCTTCCCGCTGCATGCATTGCACTGTCTGCCTCTCTGGGTGGTCCCTCAAACAGGTATCCTGAGGTCGAACATCTTCCTCTATCTGGTTGGTCCCTCAAAATAGTATCCTGAGGTCTCCCTCCTGATGGCCTGGTCTACTTGGACATCTACGACACATGTCTACTGCTGGCTATAGAAGACTCTACAACGTGTCGCCCTGCGGTAGGCCTCACATCTTATAATGACCCATACTTTACATTCATTATTATTAATTCAAAATTGAATCAAACTTATTACAACATATGAAGAAACCATGAAAGGCCCATATAGGTATAGTGTCTTTAGAAAATGTAAAGCATAAACAACTGGTTCATAAAGAATCTACTTTTCCTCTCATTTATTTCATCATATCTAGAGTCCCTTTTTGGAATATCCTAGTTAATAACCTTCTTCCTGAGCAGGGGAAATAAAACATACATAATGGTGAGCTCAAATGCTCAGTAAGGGTAAACAAAATAAATATCAATCACATCATATACATAAAAACATAAATTTTGGAAATCTTAACCTTCAAAAGAGATCATAATTTCATAACTTGGGATAAATCATAGTAGTGAAATGTAATCCAAATAATCAAAACATAAAACATGAAACATTGGGACATACAGAAATAATCATTGAGAATCATTTCCTATTAGTCAAGAGTCATTGACAAGACTATCTTAGTGGACAAAGTCTATTTCTGAACCGAGTTCACTCCTCGTTTCAGTCCTGTTTCACTGAACCGGTATAACCTGCCGTTCCAGCCATATCTATCTCATGAGATATAAAATATTTACTCAATGAATTGGACGGAGATTTAGGTCCCACCCATCTCATAATGATACCATTCTTATGCGTGCCAAAAAATCATTTACCATACATCATAGCATAACCCATGTAATAAATATGGGAATCTTAAACATCGTGACATCATAAAACAATTCATATAAGATGAAGGAATTCATAAAAATAATTCCATCACAACATAATCAAATCAATGTAATAATAGGGATAGAAACAGAACCCTTTATTATCTTAGATGGAAAATAATTTTGATAAAACACTTGAACTCCATTCCTGTGGAAAATATCCTTTCTACTTCAAGAACACTTTTCCTTTCTTAACGTGTCATGAAATTCTAAACTAAAATAAGTTGATTAAAAATAAACAGGAAAACTTGTAAAGTAATCTTGTTGGAAATAATTTTTTAAGAATCCATTCATGCCGTATATGTTAAAAAAAATTCTTCTCGTACTTTTGTCAGAAAAGTCAAAAAGTACCTCGTACGAAAAACGACAAAAGATTCTTTCATATCTTTTACTAAAAACTCCCCGATTGGTAAAATTGGTTTTAAAAAATTTTAGGTGGATGGAAATAAAATTACATATTGAGGAAACATGGATTTGGATGATAAAATACACCCTAGTAAATTCCAAAGTATAAACAATATCGGATAAAAATGAGATTGTGATATTTTCCCTTTCCTTAGGTCCGATTTTCTTCGTAATTGTCCGAACCTCCTGTATAATGATTTAAATAATGTTATTGACTTATTCCAGAATCATAAATATTTATATTATATCATATATGGTTATATTCTTAGATTCTTATTAGTAAACTTTCATTACTACTTGTTATTCGGGTGTTTATTACTTTTTGTTCTTATGCATGTTTTGTCAAATAAATTCAAATTATTCTCTTTAGGTTATTGATACCTCATTTTCAGAATGGTATTAGTGTAATATATATCATATTAATTCATTCAATTCATTTATATATTCATTATTAAATGAATATCATGTAGAACATATTGCATCACATCGTGGAGACTGTATGTCGTGCGTACGCACGAGCGATGATATCGTTCCCATGATCTTGGAATTGTATTGTAGTGTATGTATACTATTTCATAATCAATACCACTTTACAATAATCATATATATTCATTAATTTCACCCTTATACCCATCCAAGTAAGGTGGTGGTGGAAAATAGATTACACCACGACGTGGAGACGGTATTCTGTACATACGCACGCGTGGTGATTTCGTTTTCCGTAGGATGGATAAGAGGTGAAATATGGTTGTTTCATATTTATAATAACATATCAGTATATGGGTGATACATATGTTATTACCACATAATGAAACAACTAATTTATAAGAAGTGGAAGAAGAAATAAAGATGAAAGAATCAGTAACGGGCATTACCTCTTCTTTGAGGCGATTCTTTGAGACCTCCTTTTAGGGCACTAAAATTGGTCTTTGAAGAAGACCAGGACCTATAGGATGTCTCTAGGGAAGTGGAGAGGAGAAATTGTCAGGGTTTTTCCGAGCTTGAAGGCTCAAATTGGTGTGAGGAGGAGAGGGAGGAGGATTCCTTTTATAAGGGAGGAGAGGGGCACCTTTGGAAATATAAGAAATATTAGTTTATATTAAATCCCAACCCCACTTAAAAACTTCCAAAATGACTCATATCTGAATATTAGATGAGATAGGGTTGTAATATAATCAACCAATAGAATTTAGACATGTTATTAATTTATTTCAAAAATTATCAACTTCATTTACCCTTATTTATCAATTTAATTTTATTTGTGGTAATAATATTCTAAATTTTAAATTATTATAAATAATTACATATGTGTTGTGAATTTTCCATAATTTGACACTTCATGACATTTTGGACCATATAAATTTTAATTTATAAATTTTAAATATTTTGATTTTATTTTTAAACAATTTTATAATATGTTATTTTTATAAAATAACAATAGTGTCAATTTTGACACTATTCATTTATTTTAATTTAAATTAAATATATACAGAAGATATGTTCAAACTAAAAGCTTTCATAGGTCCATAAAATTTCATATGTATCTAGAAAATTAGTGGAGAACATTAAATAGTTCATATAATATTTACTTTATTATTTTTAAAACCATTTATTTGATATTTCAATTAATAAAATAATTTCAAGATCGCTATTGTGTCATAATAAATAATAATTATTTAATCCCTAAAAATTATAAATAAATTACTATGATGTAGATAATTGTATTAGATTTCTAGAGACAATTCAGGTTCAATGTTTCATGAAGTTTATCACTAAATTAAAATTATTATACTTATAAGATTTAAGAAAGTGACATATTGTCACATTCTTTGGTTTTAATAATAATTAAATTATTTTCATTGAAAAAAGTCCATTAAATGAATCTAATCCGACCCTTAGGTGATATGGGTCGACTTTTAGTCATCAAATAGAATTTTGGTAGGTGCTAGGGTAATTTTATAATCTTATATTTACCCTTAATTACCCGATTTACCTTTAACTATAGTATATAAAATTTACCATAGTTACTATTCATAATGCCCAAAAATAAAAAGTAGCCTATTAACATAATTTGGACCCATTGATTTGGAATATGGAATCCATTTTTCAAAATTCAAAACATATAATTTGCAGTAATTAATTTAAAATAAATTCCATTGTTAAGAAAATGGGTTTTAGAAGTTAAAACATTGCCAAAGATTGAAATGTTTTTACCTATGAATTCAATGTGAAATTAATTCTAATGACATACATTATATTATATTGAAAAAATATATTATATTAATACTTTAAAACCATTCAATATTATAATTTATCCATATAAATTATCTCAATGAAAAAAGTTGTTTTTAATTAAAAATTAGCTTATTTTTACTATTCATCAAATTATGATAGTTATCAGAAAAATATCAAAAAATTATCCGAAGTAAATTTTTATACCCAGATTTAAAAGAAGAATTTTATTTTCTCAAATTTACCTTATAAACATGTCAAAAAATAGATTTAATGTGGGCGCGCCATCGAAAGGCGGCAAAACTGTATTTTTTGAAAAATACTTCTTTTATCCAAAAAACTGATTTTGCTTTTATACCTCATTCTAGAAAATGTATAAGTTTAATTAAAATGTTATAAAATTCAAAATTCAGTTAATACTATTCATAAAGACTAGATTTAATAACATTTTAATATCATATCGTTGTTTAGTGAAACATGGTATTGCGTACGACGCAAGCTATCAAGGAAGGCCGCGATTGCATGTAAAGCAAGCCAAGCTAGTGTTGTGTGTAATGAAATATTACTTGGATGATTTATATAACATAAAAACAAAATATATCTCATAAATGTTTCGGGTGTTACATTCTACCCCCCTTAAAATTAATTTCTCCCTCGAAATTCATCACATTGTAACAAACAGATGAGGATACCTCTCCCTCATTATATCCTCAAGCTCCCATGTAGCTTCTTATTGTTGGTGGTTCCTCCATAAAACTTTCACCAAGCGAGTGGTCTTGTTCCGTAGGAATTTTTCACTATGATCTAGAATCTCTATCGTCTTTTCTTCATAAGAAAGATCTTTCTCCAGTGGTACAACTTCTAAGCTGAGTACATGTGAAGGATCTGGTATGCACTTTCTCAGGAGAGATACATGGAACACATCGTGAACTTGAGAGAGATTCGGTTGAAGCGCCAATCGGTAAGCTACCTTTACAACACGATCTAGTATTTCGAAAGGACTGATATATCTAGGGCTCAACTTCCCCTTCTTTCCAAATCTCATGACCCTCTTCCAGGGAGATATTCGTAAGAACACTTTATCACCCACTTCAAACTCTAGGTCTTTTCTTCGGTTGTCGGTATAACTTTTCTGTCAACTCTGAGCTGCTCTTATGTGTTGTTTAATCGATAAGACCTTTTCTGCCATCTCATCAACAATATCAGGTCCTAATAGCTTTCTTTCCTCAACTTCATCCCAGCAAGTTGGAGTCCTGCATTTCTTTTCATAGAGAGATTCATAAGGATCCATCTGAATACTAGAGTGAAAGCTATTATTATAATAAATTTACACCAAAGGTAGGTGTTGATCCCAACCACCTTTGAAATCCATAGAGAAAGATCTCAACATATCTTCTAGAGTTTGAATTGTTCTCTCAGACTGACCGTCTGTCTGAGGATGATAAGCAGTGCTGAAACTCAACTATTTATCCAGAGTATGCTAAGGACTTCTCCAGAACATCGAGGTGAATCTCAGATTCCAATCAGATATAATAGAAAGTGGTACTCCATGCAATCTTACAACATCCTTTACATATATCCTGGAAAACTGATCCCGAGAGAAATCCTCTCTAATAGCAATGAAGTGTGCAGAGTTTGTATGAAGATCAACTATAACCCAGATAACATTATTTCCTTTGGATGTTATAGGAAGTCCTGTGACAAATTCCATAATGATGTTTTCCCATTTCTATTCGGGTATGGGTAATGGTTGTCACATCCCCTTAGACTTCTGTATCTCAGCTTTAACATGCTGAAAAACCAAGCATTGAGAGACATATTCAGCAACAGCTCTTTTTATACCATCCCACCAGAAGTACTCTTTTTGGTCCCTATACATCTTCATGCTTCCAGGATGAATAGAGAATGAAGAACTATGAGACTCATCCAGTAGCTACTTCTTTAATTCAGGGATGGGAGGAACACAAAACCGATTCCTGAACATTATTATCCCATCACAATCAAGGTTGAATTCAGGAATATTTCTCACCTTCTTTTGTAACTCTACATCTTCTTTCTGTGCCTCTATAATCTTCACATGTATAGATGGTTGAACATTCATTTGAGAAAGATACGATTTTCCCCCTCCCATTAAAATTCTAAGATCCATCCTTTGTAAATCAATAAATATTGGATCTTTTGTGATCCTCATCATGGATAAGCTAGCATGGTCTTGTCGACTTCATGCATCTGCCACCTTGTTTGCTTTCCCAGGGTGGTAATGAATTGAGCAGTCACAATCCTTCATCAGTTCCACCCATCTTCTTTGGCGCATATTCAGCGCCTTTTATGTGAAAATATACTTTTAACTTTTATGATCAGTATAAATGTCACACCTTTCTCCATAAAGATAATGCCTCCAAAATCATTAATGAAATGATTACCGCAGGTAACTCGAAATCATGTGTTGGGTAATTTTGCTCTTGTATTTTCAACTATCGTGAGGCATAATCTATCACCATATCATCTTGCATAAGAACACACCCCAGCCCCTTCTTGGATGCATCACTGTAGATCACAAACCTTTCTCCACTATAAGGAAGTGTGAGCACATGTGTAGTTGATAACCTTATTTTCAAATCCTTGAAATTTTATTCACATTCCTCCATCCAAACAAACTTAACTCCTTTCCGAGTCAACCTGGTGAGTGGATTAGATAATCGTGAAATATCTTTCACAAAACGTCGATAATATCTATCCTAAACAAGAGATCTTCGGATCTTAGTTACTGTTGTTGGTCTCAACCATCTTTCAATAACCTCTATTTTTGCTGGATCCACAGATATCCCCTATTTTGAGATTATGTGACCCAAAAAGGTAACTTTATGAAGCCAAAATTCACAAGTGGTAAATTTGGCATAATGTTTTTCCTTTCTCAGGGTCTTCAATATAATTATCAAGTGATATTCATTTCTTCCATGCTCTTTGAATAGAAAATAATATCGTCTAAAAAGTCTACTGCAAATTGATCAAGATAGTCTCTAAAGACTATATTCATCAAGTCCATGAAGATAGCAGGGGAATTAGTAAGACCAAATGGCATCACTATAAATTCATAGTGTCCATACCTTGTACGGAATGTCGTCTTTGGTATATCATCCCTTTTGACCCTTAATTGATGATACCCTAAATGAAGATCAATCTTGGAAAAGTATTGAGCTCCACGTAGTTGGTCAAATAAGTCATCAATGCGTGGGAGATGATATTTGTTCCTGATAGTGAGCTTGTTAAGTTCTCGATAATCAATGAATGGTCACATTGATCCATCTTTCTTCTTAACAAATAGAACAGGTTCTCTCCAAGGTGATGAACTAGGGCGTATGAATCACTTATCAAGATTCTCTTGGAGTTGTTTATTTAATTCCTGCAACTCAATTGGGGCCATTCTATAAGGTGTATTTGAAATAGGCAAAGCATCCGGTATGAGTTCTATTGAAAACTCAACTTCATGATTTGGTGGAAGACCCGGAAATTCCTCCGGAAAGACATCATCAAACTCTCGTACAATGGGAATATTCTTAATTGTGAGTTTCTCACCAACCATTTGAGATAAATAACCTTCATGAAGTGGAATCAAGACCCATAAGATGGAAGAAATTTCCACTGGAAGGTTATGTTCATCCTTGCATCGATAGACGATCATAGATTGATATGGAATATGAAATGTAACTTCCCTTCATTGGAAATTGACATGAGCTCCATATAATGAAAGCCAATCCATGCCAAGAATCACATCAAATTACACTACAGGAAGGATCACATGATTTGTAGGAAGCACTTTCCCATAAACTTAAATCGGGGAAGAATTATAAATTATTGATGCAACTGATGTGTCATTAGGGGTTGTCACAGCTAACTCAACATCTAATTGTTGAGGTAATATAGTGATACCCTTAGAAAAATCTTTACAAAAAAACGAGTGGGTGGATCCATAATCAAATTAAACATTTACTACTTTAGAGTGGATGGTAAGTGTAACTTTCACCACATCGTTATCATGCTCCACATCGCTGATAGAAATTGCATTTGAATTTCATTTATCTTTAGCCTTAAGATTTTGTTGATGTCAATCATCATCAACAACCCTTGGATTAGATCATTTATTTGAATAATGCCCCATCTCCTTATACTTGAAACATTGAAGTGTAGTAGGTTCATTTTGTGTGTCCCTTCCTTTTTTTTCATCATTAGACATCTTCTTCCCATCATTGCGGTATTAAAATGACCGATGACCTTCCTTCCCACATTTGAAACATTTACTTGTCCCTTTAAGACATATCCCTCCATGTTTCTTTCCACACTATGAGCATAAGGGAAAGCTCATATTCTTTTTAGTGTGCTCTTTAGATTTTCATTTGAATTCCATTTTCCTCTTCTAATCAAAACCATATGACCGATGGGTTACCCAAATCTCCATCTCAACTTTGAGAGCACATCGAACTATTTCCTCGTAGCTTTTGAAGTCCCTTATGGCTAAGGCCCTAAAAAGTCTTGGTTTTAAGCCACAAAAGAATCGATCGATCTTAATCTCAGGTTGGATAATAATACCAGAAGAGTACCTTGCAAGTATTGTAAAATTTGCTTCATAGGTACCAACAGATTCATCATCCTTTTGCTTCAGTTCAAGAAACTCATTCTCCATATTTTTTTTGGAGAATACGAGGGAAGTACTTATTGAAAAATAAGTTCTTGAACTCGTCCCATTCCATGGACTAAATTTCATCTCTTTGCCTCGCATTCTTAATAATATTCCACCATTGATCAGCATCTCCTTCCAAATGATACACTGCTAGGATGAATTTATCATGTTCAAAACATTGAATAACTAAAAATATCTTTTCAGTAGTACTGATCCATTGTTCATCAACTAATGGATCCGTAGACCTGCTGAATGAAGGTGGACGCTGCCTCGTGAAAGATTCAACAGAATGTTGCTCCTTCCTTTGCTCATTTGGAAGTCCATCATGATTCATAGCTTAAGAAAGTTGTGTGAGAATGGCTACAAGATTTTTCATTCTAGCTCCCATAACATTTGGTTTCTCAGGGGGGGACAATCATTGCATTTCCCGTCGCATTCCGCATTAACACGGTTCCTTCGAGTTCCAACCATTGACTAAAACCAAGAAGAATAGTGTGAGCAACACTAATAATAATAGGAAAACCACACAATCAATAATAAAATTTCACACTTAAGGTCTTATCCTAGGTTATTCATGGTCATTTCTAAAACACTAAGATTATGTTCTATGCTTAGAATAATCCTTAGGGTTCTTAATAAGGCTTTCACATCCTAGTTTCCAAAGGTTGACTGTACCTTTCCTCTGATACCAACTATAACGACCCATACATTACATACATTGTTATTAATTCAAAATTGAAGCACACTTATTACTACATATGAAAAAAAATTTAAAGGACCATATAGGTAAAGTGTCTTTATAAACTGGAAAGCATAAAAAACTGGTTTATAAAGCATCAACTTTTCCTACCATGTATTTCATCATATCTAGAGTCCCTTTTTGGCATATTCTACATAATTACCTTCTTACTGACCTGGGGAAATAAAACATATAAAAGGGTGAGATCAAATGATCAGTAAGGGTAAACAAAAGAAATATCAATCACATCATATACATAAGAACATAACTTTTGGAAATCTTAACCTGCAAAAGAGATTATAATTTCATAACATGGGATAAATCATAGTAGTGAAATGAAATCTCAATAATCAAAACATAAAACATTAAACATTGTGTCATACACACATAATCATTGAGAATCATTTCTTATTAGTCAAGACTCATTTTCAAGACTATCTTAGTGGACAAAGTCCATTTCTGAACTGAGTTCATTCCCCGTTTTAGTCCCGTTTCACTGAACCGGTATAACCTGCCGTTCTAGCCATGTCTATCTCATGAGATATAAAATATTTACCCAATGAATTGGAGGGATATATAGGTCCCAAACATCTCATAATGATACCATTCTTATGCATGCCAAAAAAATCATAAACCATACATCATAGCATAACCCATGTAATAAAAATGGAAATCATAAACATCGTGACATCATAAAACAATTCATATAAGATAAAGGAATTCATAAAAAATAATTCGATCACAACATAATAAAATCAATGTATTAATAGGGATAGAAACAGAGCCCTTTATTATCTTATATGGAAAATAATTTTGATAAAACACTTGAACTCCATTCTTGAGGAAAATATCCTTTCAACATAAAAAACACTTTTATTTTCTTAACGTGTCATGCAATTCTAAACTAAAAAAAGATGATTAAAAATAAACTTGAAAACATTTAAAGAAATATTCTTGGAAATAATGTTTTAAAAATCCATTCATTCCGTATAAGTTAAAAAACATTATTCTCGTACTTTTGTCGGAAAAGTCAAAAAGTACCTCGTACAAAAAATGACAAAATATTCCTTTCATATCTTTTACTAAAAACACACCGAAGGGTAAAATTGGATTTAAAAAACTGTAGGTAGATGGAAATAATATTACATACTGAGGAAACGTGGATGTGGATGATAAAATACAGCCCAGTAAATACCAAAGTATAAACAATATCGGATAAAAATGAGATTGTGATATTTTCCCTTACATTAGGTCCGATTTGCTTCGTAAGTGTCTGAACCTCCTGTATAATGATTTAAATAATGTTATTGACTTATTCCAGAATCATATGTATTTTTATTATATCATATATGGTTATATTCTTAGCTTCTTATTAGTAATATTTCATTACTACTTGTTATTCTGGTGCTTATTAAGTTTGGTTCTTATGCGTGTTTTGTCGAATAAATTCTTATTCTTCTCTTTAGGTTATAGGTACCTCATTTCCAGAATGGTATTAGTGTAATATATATCATATTCATTCATTAAATTCATTTATATAATCATTATGAAATGAATATCATGTAGGACGAATCACAATACATTGTGGAGACGGTATTCCGTACGTACGCACGAGCGATGATATCGTTTCCATGATCGTGGAATTGTATTGTAGGGTATGTATACTATTTCAGAATCAATCCCACATTACAATAATCATACATATTCATTACTTTCACCCTTATACCCATCCATGTATGGTGGTGGTGGAAAATAGATTACACCACGGCGTGGAGATGGTATTCCGTACGTATGCACACGCGGTGATTTCGTTTTCCGTAGGATGGATAAGAGGTGAAATAGGGTTGTTTCTTATTTATAATAACATATCAGTATATGAGTGATACTGATGTTATTACCTCAGAATGAAACAACTAATGAAGAAGAAGTGGAAGAAGAAATAAAGATGAAAGAATCGGTAATGGGCATTACCTCTTCTTTGAGGCGCTTCTTTGAGACCTCCTTTTAGGGAACTAAAATTGGTCATTGAAGAAGACTAGGACCTCTAGGATGTCTCTAGGGAAGTTTAGAGGAGAAATTTGTAGGGGTTGGCTGAGCTTGAAGGCTCAAATTGGTGTGAGCAGGAGAGGGAGGAGGTGCCCTTTTATAAGGGAGGAGAGGGGCACCTTTGGAAATATAAGAAATATTAGTTTATATTAAATCTCAACCCCAGTTAAGAACATCCAAAATGACTCATATCTGACGCTTAGATGAGATAGGGTTGTAATATCATCAACCAATAAAATTTGGACATGTTAGTAATTTATTATAAACATTATCAACTTGATTTATCCGTATTTATCAATTTAATTTTATTTGTGGTAATAATATTCTAAATTTTAAATTATTATAAATAATTACATATGTGTTGTGAATTTTCCATAATTTGACACTTTATGAAATTTTAAACCATATAAATTTTAATTTATAAATTTTAAATATTTTTGTTATATTTAAACAATTTCATAATATGTTAATTTTATAAAATAGCAATAGTGTCTATTTTGACACTAATCATTTATTTGAATTTAAATAAAATATATAAAGAAGATATGTTCGAACTAAAAGCTTTAATATATCCATAAAATGTCATATGTATCTAGAAAATTAGTGGATCACATTAAATAGTTCATATAATATTTATTTTAATATTTTTAAAACCATTTATTTGTTATTTTAATTAATAAAATAATTTCAACATCACTATTGTGTCATAATAAATGATAATTATATAATCCCTAAAAATTATAAATAAATTCCTATGATGTATATAATTGTATTATATTTCTGTATACTATTCAGGTTCTATATTTTATGAAGTTTATCACTAAATTAAAATTATTATACTTATAATATTTAAGAAAGTGACATGTTGTCAAATTCTTTGGTTTTAATAATAATTAAATTCTTTCCATGGAAAAAAGTCCATTAAATGAATCTAATCCGACCCTTAGGTTATATGGGTCGACTTTTAGTCATCCAATAGGATTTTGGCAGGGGTTAGGGTAATTTTATAATCTTATATTTACCCTTAATTACCCGATTTTCCTTTAACTATAGTAAATAAAATTTACCGTAGTTACTATTCATAATGCCCAAAAATAGAAAGTAGCCTATTAACATAATTTGGACCCATTGATTTTGAATAAGGAATCCATTTTTCAAAATTCAAAACATATATGTTGCAGTAATTAATTTAAAATAAATCCCATTTTTAAGAAAATGGGTTTTAGAAGTTAAAACATTGCCAAAGATTGAAATATTTTTACCTATGAATTCAATGGGAAATTAATGCTAATTAAAAAAATTATATTAAATGGTAAAAATATATTCTATTTTTACTTTAAAACCATTTAATATTATAATTTATCCATATAAATTATCTCATTGAAAAAATTTGATTTTAATTAAAAATTAGCGTATTTTAACTATTCATCAAAATATGATAGTTATCAGAAAAATATCAAATTTTAATCCAAAGTAAATTTTTATACCCTGATTTAAAAAAAGAATTTTATTTTTTCAAATTGAACTTATAAACATGTCAAAAACTAGATTTAATGTGGGTGCGCCATTAAAAGGCGGCAAAACTGTATTTTTTGAAAAATACCTCTTTTATCCAAAAAAATGATTTTGCTATTATACCTCATTCTAGAAACTTTATAAGTTGAATTAAAATTTTACAAAATTCAAAATTCAATTAATATTATTCATAACATCTAGTTTTTATAATATTTTAATAGCATGTCATTGTTTAGTGAAACTCGGTATCGCGTACGACGCAAGCTATCAAGGAAGGCCGCAGTTGCGTGTAAAGCAAGCCAATCTAGTGTTGTGTGTAGTGAAAGATTCCTTTGATGATTTATATAACATAAAAAATATATTTCTCATAAATGTCTCGGGTGTTACACTGCTGGAGTAGGCTCACCAAGAAATATCTCCACAAGAAGGGCTCGCTCCAGTTTCATGCCTACGTCGGAATGTTGAGGGAGATCATCAAAGACCTGATCTCATGCCTCATTCCCTAGTCGAAGGTCTGGGCCTGGAAGAATGTGTCACGTACCATGTCCTTGGAGTAGCACGAGAGGTTAGTAAGTCTCACCGAGTACTGGGCTACTATCATGCTGCCCTGCCGCAGATGTAGTAACTCTTGAACGCGCACCACACAAAGGGTGGCTAGAACGAACTCTGAGTGGAAAAGGCTCTCGAAGACCGTCCAAAGCAGTGATGACTCATCGTGCACCTTTAGCATTAGGCTCCACCATATACCTACTGCTACATGATGGAGACTCGTCGTAAGGATCACCATTAGGTCAGCTGGTGTCCCTACTAATCTGATGACTCGAACAATAGTCTCCAGCCAATCCTCGACAGCCTGAGGGTCTGTCTCTCCATGTATCCTAGGTGGCATCTGACGCTGAAACTCGTGCAGTGCACTCAGGAGAAGTGCACTCTCAACTGCTGGGGCTGGTGGCATTAGTTGCTCGGTAGGTAGAGGTACCACCGGTGCCTCCGCTGTAATGCGACCCTACATCGAGGCCTCATCGCTCGGTGGGATACCATCTCTCACAATGCTCGGAACCCTAGCTGGCTGTCGTTGTTGGGCCATCCTGAAAGAAACAAGAGCACCACAGTTAATTTAGTATAACTGGTGAGATGACAAAAATTAATCATAAATAATACTTTTGAAACACACATGCAATCAATGTTTTGTGCATTGAGTCGGAAATCAAATGTCATGGTCCTTGTGTATGGATACGTCGGCTTCCAAACAAAAACTGGACTCCCTAGACTGATAACCACACTTAATAGCCTAGACACTATTGCATCACACTGAAAAAATTATCAGAGTCCTATGTACTGAGGTAGAACCATCTCTTCTGATACCAATTTTTCATGACCCGTCCTCAAGACTCGTGTCGTGACTACCCCAAGCCCACCTTCCATAGGCCAGGGGCTGACGACTAGCACCAAAGGCGTATATCCTGATAAATGATAAGGCTTTGCCTTTATATAGGTATAAAAACATAACAGAGTACGCAAGCTATAGTAAACACTAAGTAAACTGAGTACAAAAGTAAGTACTAAAAAGTAAATGGGACAGAATACAAACAGAACTGAATGTACAGTACAACAGAAATGAATGTACTGCAGTAGAAAAGTAAATCAGCAACCACTGAGTCATCCTCCAGATATCCCACCTAATGGGTGGGTACAGATGGTCTCCTCATCTCCTTGGGTTTGGCTGTCCGCTCCGTGAACGCCCCGCCTGATAGTCCACCTCCGGGTACTGTCCCGCCCAACAAGCCTCAACCACTGTCAGCGATGTCTGTCGTCTGCAACCAACAAAATGTATTGTGGGCATGGCCCATGCAGGGGTGAGTACACATTACTCATTAGGGACCCCGAGACCGTCGATGTTCTCCCAGAATCTAAAAAGGATAAACCACAAAGGGAGGATACAAACACGAAGTATCAACCAACTCTACTTAGGAATATTCCCTAATATATACCTAAGTCATCATTTCCAGTTCGACTCCAACTCACGAGCCCAAGTACAACCCAGTCCACACATGAAAACACAACCCAATGCACACAGGAATGCAAGTCAATCATATCGATGATAAGGATTGAAAGTCAAGACTCATATCACACAAGTATACTACTAACGCAGAGGGGTGGAGATGATAGATGTAGGCTCTGAATCATCTCCTCTACCGAACCCATGTAGGATCCAAGTACAGAAGTCGTCGCTGCCGAACCCATGTAGGATCTTTGTATAGTACCCATCGCTGCCGAACCCACGTAGGATCTATGTACTGTCGTCATCATTACCGAAACTACGTAGGATCCATGTACAGTCGTCCTGGATGATGAACCCACGTAGAATACAAGTACAGTCGTCGTCGCTGCCGAACCCACGTAGGATCCAAGTAGAGTCGTTGTCGTCACAGCCTGCTCTAGGGTTTCCAAACACATCATACTCGATTCCGAGAGGGTCCGCTTCTCGAGTCAAAGGTGTGGATACATCAACCATCAAAATGGATAGAGTTAATGTATCCCGTAATTCCGTCCCACGTCATAGGGTAAAACCAAGAAAACCATTCCCATGTCACGAAGAACAAGATAACCAAACCATTTTCCTAAAGTACATGGCATTTAGGTAAGCGATACACGCTGTGTCATCAGACACCAGGTATTTCCCATTTGAAATGGCCCATGAATTAGGGCTGGTCGTGTAAATAAGTAAGTACACGGTGTAGGGTATCGTTACACGCTTTGTCTTCAGTACATGGGTACTGTCTGTATACCACCGCCCGTGTCGAAGGGTTGTTCGTGTATAATGTAAGTACACGTCATGTGGTATGGTTACACACCATGTCCAAACTTCTGGGGTCGACTCCGTGTACGCTGGCCATGCCTGGCCATGTGGTGGACTACCTGTTCGTGTACTCCACCCCATGTCCATGTATTCCCGGAATACACATCGAGTCATCACGAAGCCGCTTAAGCCATTCTATGAAGAGAATACATGTCGTGTGTCTAAAGTCGCACACCGTTTGTTACTTTTATAATGTCCAAAAGAAATCCATTTTATTCTTGTACTACACGACGTGTGCTCTTTGAGTAAACACCATGAATTCTGGAATTTTACAGAAAACGACGCCTCTGGCCAGCACGCCTCCCGGGGTGTCTGTTTGTCGTTCTGATGATCCGATTTCTACGAAACATCCACTTCTAGGTCGCCTCGATGCCCTGAGGCCATTTATGATGTTTTAGGGCCTCCGATTGGCTCTGAAAACATAGCTTGATTAACCACGCATGAACGACCGAAGTACTCCACATATATTCACAATAACAACAGAGGAATCAGACCATGTTCGTTTGGTTTGGTCCCTTCCACATTAGTCGGATAACAAGAAGTTTAAGAGGAACAACAACATGGAAGGAAAACCAATCATTTATCAATCCAATCACACACCTCTACCTCGATTTAACTATGTCATTTTCCAACAACATGGAAGATGGCGTCGCGGGGTGAGGTTTCGAGGACGGCATTGGCGTGCATCCAAGGAAGGAATAGAATCTCACACTAACTACGGAGAGAAGAAGGAATGACATGTAATCATTCCTTGTGGTGATGGGATTCATCATCCAAGGTGTCGTTCTTCGTGGGAGGATGAATTTCTTCAAAAGGACTTAGATCTCTCTACTCTAACTCTCAACACAACGAGCCAACCAAAAATAAAATAAGAATCCTCTTATTTTATTAAAGCATGGCATTCATTTCAAATTACAAAATTCAACAACATTATCACTAAATTAATTAAACTTGATTTGTTTAATTAATGGGGTGTTATGTTGTAAAGTTTAATGAGGGAGAGAGAGGGGAGTTACTTACATAAAGGGGGGAGTTAGGGAGTTAAGGAAAGTAAAAGGTTGGGATCGTGTGGGCCCCACCTCACCATTATCCTCTCATGGGTAGATAGTATCTAGTGGACCCACCCCAACATCCAAACCTAGGATCTAACCACTTAGAAAAAGAAATAAAATTGTAACACAATTTTATTTTACCTTTTATTTAATACACTATTTTTATTAACTCCTCCCAAGCAGACGCATCTTCGATAAAGGCCCTCTTAAGCAATTATCGGCAGTGCAGTTC
Organism: Viscum album; assembly: GCA_963277665.1. Classification (NCBI taxonomy): domain Eukaryota; kingdom Viridiplantae; phylum Streptophyta; class Magnoliopsida; order Santalales; family Viscaceae; genus Viscum; species Viscum album. The sequence goes on from OY728148.1 coordinate 1,258,336,633, forward strand.
CATAAGTGCCCTCAGATTTCGTTTCTGATCACTGGTTCTAAAGAAAGAAAAACCTGCTCATTCGTTCACCGAACGTACTCGATCTAAATTTCTGAAATTGATTCTGGGCACACCGGGCCTCAGAATCAGGTGCCGTTAGAAACTACGTACTTGTAAAATCCCAAATTATTTACGAAAAAAATTTCCTTGGAATTTATGGGTCTTTAAATTCATCCTCTTTAACCCATATGAATCATATGTATCATTTTGAGTTCCCCTTGTCACGATCTGTTGCCCAGGTCCTATGTTGTTACTACCCCAAGCCTGCCTTATATTGGACAAGGGTTGGTGACCAGAATTGGAATGGGATATCCCAAAAATGTAAGGCATAACCTTTAAACCTGTATACAGAGAGACTTGGTACACAAAAATATCAAACCAAAAAGTAAAACTACAAATAGTACATGTGTCAACAATAAGTATAAAGGCCTAGTATACATACAAAGTGAAAATTACGAAAAAAAATTAGTGAAAACCCTACTCAAATGTCCATCCACAACAGTTCCTATCTTTAGAGTAGATATAGTTCATCATCTGTGGTCATTTCTGCTCACCGTATCTATCAATAATCTTCGAGAAACATCTCACCATGGATCCACAAGTCTCAGTCCAACAGTCTGTTGTCTACATAATTCAAAAAAAGGTTCAGGTGAACCTCATGCATGGCTGAGAATAGCAACATCCATTTGGGGCCCCGACACCCCCGATGGTCTCCCAAAATTCCACAATGGAAAAGCCACAAATATTGATCTCAATAACAAACCATAAAGTAAATGATAGATCACACCATGTATAAAATATAGAGAATAAGAATAATGATGATTAGACATGATATAGATCATTTTATTCTATTGATAGGTTCTACTACTGATCCATGAAGGGTCACTATACTTTTGTTCAAAAAATAGTCGCACTACTGATGATCCATAGTGGGTCGAACTATTGCAGATCCACAGAGGGTCGCACTACTACCGATCCATAGAGGATAGATCTCATGTTGATACAAATAGGGTCACTTATATTTTATATCCAAGGATTGTTTCACTGCTACCAATCCATTGAGGGTCACTCTCATAAAAATCCACGGAGGGTCCCTCTTCAATTGACAGCCAACCACTGGATTTCCACACATAGTGCACTTGATTTCGGTTTGTTATGCTCTTCAATAAATCAGTATTACATCAACTAACATGAATTCCCATTAATATATAACCCAATGGACCATATTTTCATAAGGGTTTCAACATGATAGATGGTGTGTCAATTGGATGCTTGGTCTGTAAGATATAAGCAAAAGGATAAATTGGGCCTAGTTGGCTTTGACTCTGATCCATCCATTCCATACTTAAAATTATTCCAAATACTAAGAGGAGTGTATCAAAAGGACCTATTTATCATAAGGGTCCTTACACCATAGACGGGGCGTCAATCAGACGCCCTGTTCGCTAGTTACTCATGTTTTAGTGAAATAGGTTCGATCGGGTCCGAGTTCGGCAGGGGTTTGGCCCGACTGGCCTGTTGGGCCCATGGATTCGGCCTGGTCTATGGGTCCATCCTAGGTAAAGGACCTAGACCATTTTGTGGGTATGGACCATATGGTGGACCAGACACGGTTGGCGTGTCCGGCGCAGATGTAGGACCATGCTTTACTAGAGGGTTTGGCATACCTGGAGATCCTGGCCCGCGCAGTGCAAGACATTCGAGTCAAACCAGATGATGAGTGTTTGGTTCCTCCAAGCAGCTGGTGCCTGTGGGGGTGCCACCTTGTCTTCCAAAATGGCTGTCATGTGCTGGTTTCTTCTCTCCTGCATAGCGAGTTGGTGTCGGGCCTTCCACACACCTCGGTCATCCGACCATGGCTCCTGGCACTATGGCGCCTATGGTCATCGTATCGCAATACAACCGACATGACCCATCCATAATTTCTAGTTGTCGGTGAATACTTCTGAGGGCCACCATAAATGATCTGACAGTCCATTTGCCCTCTCATTTAAACCTACTGGCCTCTTGGGTCACCACTTTCACTGTGAATCCCACAAAACCTCCTTATATCCATGTTGCTCAATAACCCATTAAGAATACACAAAACACAAGAGTGATAGAGCATCCAAGTCTTCTTCTAATTGGTCTATCCCCTACGTGTTAGAGTTTTATCATAGGGGTGAAATATTATTTATTATAAGATTAAGAAAAACAACAATGTATAACCCCGTAACAACCTCCTGTAATTACGTATGAATTGCGGATCAACTGTTCGTTGGTTGATCAATTTTCTTCATATTATTCTAGAAAAAGAATAAAGGGATATAAGAAACATTAACCCCCAACCAAGATTTGGGTGAAACTTTTATGTACAATAGAAGGAATCTTCATTAGAAATAATTTTTCATTACACTACGGTTCCAAAAACTGACTCTCAATGTTTGAAGGAAATAATAAATTAATTTATAGATATTTTCAATTTTTTTCAGAATGTCTAAAAAAATTATCTTTTTTTCAACCCTTACTAGTATAAGCTATACTTTGACTAAGAGATTCCTGACTATGAAAATTTTAAGATTCCCACGTATTTCTAATCTAAGAAACTTTTAAAATGATATAGAAACCCACTTGCACATTTACTAATCATACCTTATACAAAGTTCAAAATTTCGTTATAGTCTCTCAGTTCCTCAGAGTCATGTATCTTAGATTATTGCGGTATCTTAATAATTCCATATAAATAAAAAATTATATGTAATTTCCGGGTCATTACATCCTTGGTTCATCCTATGGTGGTTCATTGATCCTTATCATGGTGTTATTGAGATCCATTTACATGAGGTGTGACTCTCTCCACTGTTTTTCATATTTAAAAATTCATGTTTATATAATCAACAGATTTTATCAGCTATATTATTTTCATTTCCTTTGGAGGAGTTATATCAAGTTAACAATGGGGATTAATTTTCATAGGGTTTAAAGATTTTCATTGTTTTTCTTGGATGTTTGGTCATATGTCAATCCATTCCACTATAATTTATTTTGCAAATTGATGATTGAGATAGTAGAATTTATCCCACGCCTTTTTTTTATTTAGGTTGTAATATTGAATTATTATGTATTTATATTTATCATATTGGTGAATATGTTTATAATTATAATGAAAACATGTTAGTTGAATATTATTTAGATTGAATGTTAATATTTTCATGTCCTTTACATGATTCATGTATTTCTATTAATTTTATTGTTCTTAAAAATATATCAGTGGAACTATTTTTCCTTTTTTTTTGTTTGGTAAAATCATAATAACATTGATGAGTTATAGGTCTGGTGTTAGGTGATTTTTGAAACAAAATATATTATTTTACTTAAATAGTTTATCAAACATTAAATAATGATTCAAAATAATTTTATTTATGATTATTTATGATGTTTAAGATTTTTTTTCAAAATCATTAGTTTTTTTGACATTTTATATGGTTTTATACAATGAATGTAGGTTTTCATAGTGTGAAGGAGGGTTTGGTGTTTTGTTGAATTTTGGGGGTGTTGATGTGTTAATTTTTTGGTTACATAGTATTGAATATCTTGAAAATATGGAAAGAATATTTTCGAATCAAATTTGTTTTCTTATAGTGTTTGGGGTCACAGATTATGTAGTAGTGGATATATATTTCTATGTATAAGAATAGTTTAATTTTTTGTTCCCATAAATATGATTTTATTAAAAAAATAAAGGAAATGGTTAATATATAATTGAGAAGTGAGTATTTTGATAAGACAACATATATATAATGATGATTGTGAATATGATATTCCTGTAATGTTTTTTCATATGTGGATTTGATGTTAATTTAAATTTTTGTTTTCAGATGATAGTTCTAATTGAATGGATTTTGTAATAATGGGGTATCCATTATTGGTTACTACAATATTTATTTTCCTTGTATATGATCTAGTTTTACAATTTTGTGTTATATTATAAATCCTCTATATTTTATTATTATTTCTTATTGACAATAAAATTACTGTAATATCTTTAATGAAACCCATATATGGGAATTGGTTTTTGATTACATCCCTAATATCATGTATTTTATGTATCTTATAGTCTATTACTCCATATTATATGAACTGGAACCTATATTTCTCAATGTCAATATTTTCAATATGTTATAATGAATAAGTTCTGATGGATATAAGTAATATTTTCTATAAATTGGTTTCATGTGGATGTGAAAGTGGTTGTCATATATGTTTTGGGATATGAATGGTATTGATGTAATGAGTTTGATTGTCATCCTGATCCGGGTACCAAACAATTATAAGGATATGGTGCAGATTTAGGTTATGGTGAAATGAAATGTTGTTATGGTATATGAAGATGATGAAAAATATATATTTATGATGTAATACAGGGACTATTATTTCTCATATGTGATTGTTTTGCTGGTGTGTAAATATAGATATTAATCGGATGGAATCTCATGTATATATGTAGTTAATTTAATAGAGTGATCATGCATGTGGATAATTTTGATGGAAAATTAGAGATGTATTTTTTTAAATACTATGTTATTGTACTTTAATGTTTAATTTGGATTATATAACCATTTTATGAATGTTTGGAGGTTATCCTTGTATAGAAGATGTGTTTCATTGAAGTCATATTAATTGATGAATTATTTTTCAGGATCAAAAATATTTATAGTGTTTTAGAGAACTTATAAATTATTATACATGTTTATAATACCTCATATATATTAAGGATCCCATGTGGGTGTTTCATATTATGATCAAACCTGCAATCCCATTATGTTGTTCCTCAATTTTGGTTTCATTGGCATAGTATTCTCATTGATATTTTGGTATGGACACTTTTGGTCAAACATTACATTTTAAAACATTATGGATTGGGTTTTATCTTCTATTATACAATTTTTTTATTTGATTTATCATCTTTTGTGGTATTTTTAGGATAAATTCTACAATTATTTTATATGAAAATGTTTATTGTGTTCAATCTATAGTCCATTGAATATATGTTTTTGTGAGTCACAATCATCTTCGATACCATATAAGAAGGAGTTCAAGTGGGGGAGGGTATTAATAGCTATGTTTGAAATCCATTAGTTAAAAACCCTCTCAATGGAATGATTATTCTTATTGGTAACATTTTATTATCATTAAACCTATTCATGATCGACACTAACACATTCATAAGAAAATAAATTATACTGAATCATTCTCTATCTTAAACCTAGAAAATAATCCAATAATTGAGAAATATTAATACCTGTTTTTTTTAAAAAAACATCAATTATTGTTACATGTCACTTTACTTTTTATGTCTATTTTACCCATTCTTCCAAAAGAAAATTATGTAAAAAATTATGTGTTCTAGGCTGTTGTAGATTGAAATAAAATAAAATATTTTATCATTACTATTATTTACCACATATAGGAGTTTTTCACTTTCTTATTCAACAAATCCACGTTAAATTCAACATATAAGGGCTATTTTGTTTCTAAAAGGGGAAAACATAATGTATATTGGAGTTTAAAATGTCCTCACATATGTTTCATCAAAATTAAATGGGTTTTTACTCGATAGAATTAATTATATAAGAATATTCATTAATAAAAATGTATAAGGTCATAAGCCATATCCAAATATTTTTTTATTATTTTAATATACATTTTTTATATGTGCTATAAAAATTATCATATCTTCCAACAATATATTCATGATAGTTATATGATATTTTGTGGGGAAATATGATGAATCCACTTAGAATTTTTACAATTCATGAGGGAATTCATATGATCAAATGTATCATATTCACAACCAACTATAAATTAAATCTATTATTGATTGGCATAAATTAAAACACATCATTTTTTTTATATATAGGAAAATGGTAATATCCAACTATTCATTCAACCTTAAATTATAATTCAATATGAATATTAAACATTATTGTCATTTTAAAAACATATTGAAAATTTACATGGGTTTCATTTAGTTAACAACAAATCAATTGATTTTAATTTACATTACTTCATGTTCATCCTATCCCACATGTTAGCAAAAAGTTTGGGAATCAATGAGACACCTACTCTTAAGGGAAACAACTCCATCCAAATATTTTTATTATTTTATACATGGTATAGAGTGGCTTCTCAGATCATTAATATTGAGCTAAATATTAAATAATACCACAAATAAGAAATATATTATAATTAATATTACTGTAATAACCATTAAATTCAATTTTTTGATATAAACTACCTAATAAATATCACATATAAAAGAATTTAAGAATCCTGAATATTATCTCTCTATTGAGTTGTATTATTTCGTACAAATAAGTAAAAAAAATAATCACTCTAAAAAAATAAATGTAATTTCTTGTAATTAATGTTCAAAATATTAAATGAAATACTTATAATTTCAAAAATTGTTGTCTAGAACAAAAATCATCTTACCCTTTTTTAATATAATTAGTTTTAATATCCATAAGTGGTGGTTTTTTATTTATCTTATAAGATAAAACATATTTGAAAGATGAATTAAATTAGTCCATGAAGGAAATGTAAATTTATAAAATATTCCAAAGTCTTATGTATGAATATTCAATTGTATTTTATCTTGGTTTCAATTATTGTTTTTTAAATATATTGATACATAAAAATCAGGTTTGGATATACATTTACCATTCTCCCATGCATATTATGATATTTATGATATTTTAAGTTATCAATGAGTTATTTTTAATAAAAAGGTTGGTCTTCTTCAAAATTGTATATTGAATTTTAATACAATAGTATCCCTTTAAATATCTAACAAGACTATAAAAATATTTGTCTTAAATAGGTTAATGTTAAATATTCTGAATATTTCCTAACATTTTTAAAGTAAATCATCTAAGATTATAAAATATTATTCTTTTGACACATGGGGAATTAATTCATATGGTTTTCCTCTATAAATATTTTGGAAACTATAATAGTGTGATATTTCATTAAGGGGTTATCACAATATAAAAAATAATATTTCACACACAATACCTCATATATAAAGAGAACAATGTCGGTTTAGTATTTATGTTAAATACAATAGAAAAAATTAATCAAAAAATCAAACATGTGGTTTTTGATTTTCCATAATTTTTTCTTAAATCCACCCCCTAATTACATAGTGTAAATAAAATTAATATTTAAATAAATTTTTTTTCATTCTATAGTCATTATATATTTTTATCATGAATAAATGAATTTGATTAATCTATTTTCATATTAATATTAATGTTAGATCTATTTCATATTTGATCAATGTATTCGAAATCCTGATAGTTTGTGTGGGATGAGAATTTTAATTTGTAGTGGAATGTTTCTAAAGGATTTAATTTTATCTATTTTCTCAATTGGGTATATTTTTAATAATAGGACATGATGATAAGTATTACTATATCTCACATTACTCATAAAAGAGAACCTTCACACACTAAATATGGAAGCCTATGAAATTATTAGTTATCTATTTTTCTCATTATATAATTCACATTGAGGATAATTTATTAATTTAATATACACATTCACAAATAAAACTACTATTTTTAAGGGAATTGTTATTTAATTTTTTTAGCCCCCTCCCCATGTGTTCCTTATTTCATTCAATATAGAAAAAACTGTTATAAAACCATAATTAACACAACATGATACAAAAATTATTAGATTTGAGAATTAAATATATTTAACATTATATGATCATAAATATATATATATATATATAATTTATTCTTCTAAATAACATAGAATTTTAATGTTCGGTGAAAGGGTATTTTATCTTTTAAATGGTTTTATATTTAATTATTTACATTTCATGGGTCTATGAGTATTGTATATTTCTATTAACATATAATACATTATATCTGATAATATAATATGTTTACTGGTTTATATTGTGTATATAGACATTAACATTATAGTTCACAATGCATTGTAATCATCTATATTTGAGATATAATTAACAAGGGTTGTGGAATTTACTGCTACTATTGTCAAATGGTAAAAACATAATAGTATTATAATGGTAATAAATATTTTTATAAATATAATTTCATATATACAATTACATATAAATTGAACTTTTAATACATGAAGATAAATATATTGAATATGGTTTAACATTAGGTAAAAATTAATTTTAGACTAATAATTATCAATGTAAAAAAAATATTCAACCACCATAATGAAGATGAAAAACATTAAACTTGTGTTTGGTGCAATGAATTAAAATTTATTGGATGTAATGTGAATTAAGATATCTATATTCAATGTGTGTTGTTTTATGAAAATTTATTATTCTCAAATAATAACAAAATCCACTAAAAAATTAAATATGTGATATTATATTTTGGTAGAGAAAATTATAATACTTAAATATTTTTCTCATGTTAATTCTCTACCTTATATAAAAATGTAATAATATTAATACTCTTAACTATGAAATTAGAAATATTATATTATAAAAATACAATTATCAAATAATGAAATTGTAAATAAAAAATAAAATAATTATTTCTTTTAAATTATATATTATCTATTAAATTTTTATATCTATTAAACAAATTACATGTATGGATATTTAATTGTAGTAGAATATAGTATGATCTAATAAAATTTTTTCACTTAAATTTTTATAAATCATTTTTTATAATAAGTAAATTAAATTAAGTGAACTAATTTCTAACTTATTAACAATAGATAAAAAACTAATTATTCCAAAATTACACCTTCCAACCACACTGGATTTACTCCATTCATAATTAGTATTGAAAAATAATTATCAATTAATGGGACTATAAATATGTGTCATGATGATTTAAAATTATATATAAGTAAATTAATTTGATATAAAAAATAGATGTACATAAATTTATATTAAACATTGTTTACATATTAAGAGATTAAATACTCAAGATTAACCATTCCATTAGGATAACATAAATATAAATCACAATAAATAATAAAAAATAATGAATGGTAACATTAAAATTTTATAATCCAATGAAAATGATTAATTAAATCATAAATCACTCTGTATAGAGGTATTAATGTGAAATAATGACTTTAAATTTAAACAGTTCAAGTGGGAAAATGAAAATAAAAAACAATATTATTTTATGATATAAAAAACATAAATTTATAATTAATGATCTCCAATGCCATGGGGAACTCAACCACACCATGGTTTTTATCTACTAACTATAATGAATTGTTTTTTAATTTATTGAAATAAATAAATTTTCCCCATAACTAGTATAAAAGAATGAAATCTTATATTATCTTTTTACAATGATCATTAGCACATCATGATTCATCTACATTTACCATTTTGGGAATTATTTTTCATCTTTAGATGGAATAATTATTAGACATAAAATATATATGAATTCATATAAATTAAACAAGAACCTATGGAAAACATAAAAGGCATAAACATGATGATGTTGCTTCTTTGGTGATGAACAAATCCTATTCTGTTTCACTCTATGCATTGTAATCTATTAATATTATTCATGTTTATTGGATTGAATTAACACAATGGTGATTTATAGAACACCACATCTTTCATTTCATCAATATATTTTCTTTTTCCATTGTTATATAAAAACATAAAATTCTTCAAACTATATAAAAAATATATATAACAACTAATACATGGGAAAATGAATTCAAAATTATAAAAAAACTATTAAAAATATTTGTATTAAAATAATGTCTCTATGAATATAGATTTTGATGTATTATTTAATGCTGATTTATAGATATAACTGGTAATAGATGAAATTATAATATATAAAATTTTTAATAAAATTGTTAAATATATTATTGATAATACAAAAAATTCCATTAACGTCTTTATAATAAAAATAAATAAAAACCATGTCTTCAAGAATCTATAGATAAAAAGTTTAATACAAATTTTCAAATATTTAATGTTACATATTAATGATGATATCCAAAATTAAAATCAAATTAAAAAAGAATATTACCTCTATAAAATTATATTTACGGTTGAATTCAATCTTTTTAAATAAATATTACTTGAAATATTTAGAAGGATGATACTGATGATTATTTATGGAAAACATATTTTTTGAATAAGTGTAATAGGGTTATAAATTTCAGTGATAAAAGAGTCTCTCTAATGTATATGGATTGATGTGGAAACATTCTAAAAGGAGTTCATATAGTTTTCTATGAATATAAGGAATCTTTTAGAGAACCAATTAAATCTATCATTGGATATCAAAAGTGTAATTTTATAATGTTTAAATAGATGAAACTAAAGAGTGCATGTGTTCAATTTTTTATAAAAATAATAATAATGACAAAGAAGAAGAAGAAATAAAACTGAAAATCTTAAGCAAATTTATGTCATGATGTGTATCGATAATCTCTATAATGTAGTGATCTTTGGTAAAGAATATTAGATATATATTATTAAAGTGTATCAAAATATCAAGTACATTAAAATAGCTAAATGTTAATTTTAATCATACAATTGAATTCAGATTAATTTTCTTTATTACTCTAGTTTTTATTTGGAATATAGTAATTTACCTTTGCGGATAATTTGAATGGAATTTTGAGATATATTTATTTATTGGATATTTAATATTTAATAAAATTTAAACCCAATTACTATTAATATTTATTTTGATTTCTCATAAATGTATGACTGGATATAAAATTTGGCACTGTGATATAGTAATTACTAGAAAAATAACATTAAAAACACATGACTTGGCCTTTATCAATGCTAAAAATCACTAATAATTTGGGAACACATAATAGCATAAAAATTTAATCAGCGATAAAAGCATTTCTAAAGTTTACTTTTAACAGAGCTAAAAAAGTGCTATAAAATGGGCCCTTTAACAGTTCTTTTTTAGAGCTGTAAAAGGGCCCTTTCAACATAGCTTTTTTTACAACTACTAGAGGGGTCTTGTAACAACACTTTTTTAGCTGTAATAAATGTAGCATTGTTAAAGGGGGAAAACCTTTCAGCTGTTAATGATCTTCTAAACCATTCACTAGAGCTTCAACGACCCTTTTAACTACACGCTACCCCCCTTATCAGCACTTTTCACCACCCCTACCCCTTTATCTGCACTCAGCAAATTTCCAGCATTATGCGCACCCACCTAGATTCGCACCCTACACCTCTACTTCAAAGATGGAACACTTTTACCACTAAACCATGTTGTTTTGCAATCATTTAAATGATATATGTGTTTATATATATATATATATATATATATATATTACATATATAATTACATATATTTATATAATTGTTTTTAAATACATTTAAACAATATATGTGTGTGTGATAGACATAAATTTATATTTATTTAAATTTATTTTTTATTATATTTATCTATGTATACACTAATATAACATAAAAATAATTAATAAAATAAATAAATAATTAAAAAATTAAAATATAAATATGAAATATTAAATAAAAATAAATAAATATATATATATAATAATCATTAAATATAAATAATAAATAAGAAAAAAAACAAAAAAAACAATCGATGATCAATAATAAATAATATGTAATAAATAATAAATAATATATTATAAATTATAATTTATAATTTATAAATAATATATTATAAATAACAGATACATAAATAAATAACTAATTAAAAATTAATTAATTAATATTTCATAAATAAATATTTTATTAAAAATTAATTGTAAATTAATATATTATTAATAAATTAATAATAATTTATTAAGTAGTAAATCAATAATAAATAAACCAACTCTAAATGTAAAGAAACTCTCAAATCACTAAAAACTGGAATAAGTATAAATCTTATATATGAGTTATTTATTCTGCTCTAAACCCAGTCAAATCTAATATAATGAAATGAAATCTAATATGACATGTGGTAGAGGCCAACTGGAGAGCCATATCAGATGTTACAACCATTTGAAATTTTTGGAATCAGGGGCAGCGATTAAAAAAAATGTTTTAGAGTCATTCTCGGACTTTATAGTGACATCTAATGGAGGAAGTGTTTGAATATCTAGTCATATACCTATGCATCGTATATCTCATCATACACTTTGATTTGATATGTGGTAGAGCTCAAATAGACATCCAGATCAAATGTTATGTCTATTTGATGTTCGAGTTATGTTTTCATCGTATTTTAGATCTTGTATTAATTTTTTTTTTCTGAAATTAAAATTATATGACTATTACTCGGTAATAATAATGAAAATTATTAATTAAAAATAAATTTTTAATATTTTTATAATCCTTTTCACCAAATGTATTTTAAATTAAATGTAAATTTTTATTTACCTACTGTGAAACATATTTTAAAAAATTTATATTATATTTTTATCAGTATAAATATATTTATATATTTATTTTTTATTTTTAATTAAAAATACATTTTTGAAGTAGACTTTTATCATCACTTATATAAAAGAACTAATAAGGGGGGGTGATTATTAGAACCTCTAAAAATACTATTAATGACCCATTTTTAGTACTGATAATTGGGGTATTTAAGATCCTTTTTAGTTAGTGTTCTTAGATCCCTATTGCTGGATGAACTAAATGTTTTAGAAGTGAAATAGAATATGAGTTTTTTTACTTTGGTTATGTATAAGTTATGTGCTATGTTAATGGGTCTCAAAAAAATCTATTCAGAGTTTGGAATGTATTTAGCAACTTGACTGTGGGTGATCATAAAAAAAATAACATTCAAGGATTATCCAACCAATGTATTAATTTATCGATGACAAAGAGCGGGGGAGGAATGATATGATTTTATTGATGGAATCAATATCAATACATATAGAATATTTCGGATCGTGAAGCTTTGAGGGTTCATATTTTAAAATGTAATTGTTAAATTGGGGTGTTATTTTTCATTCCAAGATGTATAACATTGAGATATTAATTACATCAAATCATTTAAGGGGGTAATTTTTCTTCACAATTGTCATATTTTAAAATTCACCAAGGACAAGTCATGATGGATTTTGATGAATTTTCCAATGGAGAATATTTTAAGGGGTGATTGATTTTATTTTCAGAATTGGGTATCACGATCTCTACATCAATCGAAAATATTACTGAAAAAATAATTGTTAATAAGAAAATCACATTGTTCATTTTCTATTATATTAGAAAATAAGAAACCCAAATTTTATATCTTTTATGGAATAGTAATTAAATTTTTAATGCTTATTTTTCTTATCGTGATCTCATGTTTTATTATACATATTCATGATGTATTTTAATTTATATATTTATCATCTATTTAGAAAATATTTGAACCATTTTACATTTAACATTTATGGATGTTATTTGTTAACTATCATATATTAGATTTAGGGAACTGTACCTATATTATTATTGTTGGAAATATTAATTCGCATATCATTATTAGATAATAATGAATTCAATGTGTGGTGGGAACTAAATAATTATCAAGATTCAATAGATGAATTTCATCACCTCATATATTTTCCTATAATCGTGTCTCCTCTTGAAAAATTTCAATCATTGTTCCCCTTCACTGTAGATAATGATTTTATGCTCATGTGAACTGACTAGTATAAAACATGAGTTCATTGAGGATGAGGTTGCTTCATTGATGAAAAAATTATTATATTCTATAAAAAAAATCATGGAGGATATATATCACGTGATTTAAATAAATGAATATAAAAATAGAGATTCCATTGAATATTTTTAGAATAGGTTGTATGAGTTAAATTAGGTAATTTATCGATCGATTAAGGTGAAAAAAAGATGTGGACATTTCGATAATGGAAGAAGATGAATCAAAATGTTTTATTAATATAGGTCATGTTTTATTCTAACTCACAGGTTATGTACATCAATGTGCATATATGGTAGGAATTCAATAGAATTATACATATTACCACGGGTGACACTAAAATTTATATATTTTTAAATTTTCCATTAGTTTGGTAATGATTCAACATACATTCATATTTATCTGAATGGCCCCACACATAAGATAATACATATTAATAATATTTTATTATACAGAATTTTGAAAAGAAGTATTATATTTACACCCACGGGTGGCCCATGATCCAAAATTTCATTTACACTATTTCCACCATTGTGTAAGTTGTCCCTATATGAACTATTTATACATTGTTTTTGTTCCATATATATAGAAGTATAATTAATATGTTTAGGTGATTTCAAATGTTGGGTAATAGATATTAATTAAATCAATTACAAGACTCAAGTAAATTTTATCATACCACACATGCATGTAGTATGTATCCACAAATTCTAGGAAGTGGCAGTTCTATCCAGGCTTTCTCTAAGGTATTAAAAACCTTGTACACATTAAATAAATGTTATGCACTATTTTTATCTCTGTTCTTCACAACATCACTCGAATGAGTAAGAATATGACACATTAATTTTGATTTACATGATATTTTCCATTCATAACATGATGTTTTTTATTCATCTATAATTATAATGTCCTAAAACAACTTTTGGAAAGATATAAAAAACATTATCATGATATGGTGTCATTGGTCTTCGGGATTTATTTTAGTGTTTATAGGTGTCCATAAAACACCTAGAGATGTTTATAATAAAGAAGGGGGTCCCTTAAATATATATTATAGTTCATTACTCTCCCAAAAATACAAGGGAAAAAATTACATCCTCTGCATGTATATTCATCATTCACACATATTGAAACTAATTCCTTAATCCACATATGGAATGGGTCTCTAATAATACATATCAGTATAGTACCATAACAGATTTATTGGTGTTTATCCTCCACTGATAGATATATACATTTTTATATGAGTTGGGATTCAATCGTTTCAATATTTTCTTAAGTAATCCCTCTAATTGGTGTGGAATATATAGTAATTTATGGGTCCTGAATTTAAAATATACCAAATTAGTAAGGTATTCGTGGGTTTGTTTTAGGTTTTATGGTTTATGATAATGATTCCATTGTCTACGAGATACAACAAGCATTGTAAACACTTTATATATTCTTCCACGAGCTATTATGTCCATTGTGGACATTATAAGACTTGTAATATTCTTATTATATTTGGTTTCTTATGATACCAGTACATTAATTAATATTATTTATGAAAACTACATTTATTCATTATTCCTAAGTAAAATGAACCACATTCCATAATTGGAACCTTTATATTACTTCTAATATTCCCTAGTTTGGGATTTTTTATTAATTTATGTTTTATCTCTCTATATATTTTTTCAATGTTCAATTGGATATGATTATACTCAGACCTGAAAAAATAAATTTTACAACATGTCAAAGTCTATGAAAAAATTGCACATCTTTGTGATAATCATAGCTGTTATAGAACATAAAAATATGTTTGAGATGAAGTGTAATTGTTTACATTAGAATGTGGAAATTGTATTACTACTAGTGTTAAATTTTTGGATTTCATTGAGGATTAATATTTTTTTTGGATTATGCATGTCATATTTTCATAGTGATATTCACAATTTTTTTTCATTATTGGATATTGAATGTGTGATAATGTTCTAGATAGATATCCCATTCCTAAAGTATTATATTATATAGTTATTCATATATAATTTTTTATATTATTTTTCTAATACATATGATTTATTTAGAATATTATTACTATAAGTTGTTACATGTTAAGCCCTATTTTGCGAATTATGACTTATTGGTGCTAGCTAGATGTCCAAGAAATATTGGAGGGATATTTGGGGGGGGGGTAGAATATGGCCAAACAATGTGGTTACCATATTTTTGGGTTATTATAGTGTGGAATCAAATGTTTTAATGTCCTTGGGATGTAGTTTTTAGTTAGTTTTCATATGAATATTTACTTTAGATGTGTTTAACATCTTACTAAAAGATTTTTTGACTTATCTTATTAGACTAAGGAACCTAGTTATAAAAAATCTTATCTTGTATAAAATATTTTATTGAATATTCAGTTAATTTGGTTGTGTTTATAGACTACATATAGTGTAAAATAATCATATGACAGAAAGTGATTTCTTATTCTATAGTTTGAGTTGTGTGATTAGATACTTCTTTTATTGTCACCTTATTTGGGAAGGAATTAGGTTTAGAGTGTGTGTAAAATTTATACATGGTTTATAATGGGATTTTATATTCATAAGAGGATAGATATGACGATATTTTAGTTACTATTTACTCAAATATTTAGTTGAATTCATTACACATTCCATAATAATCACCTAGAAAGATTCCATCACGACCATTTTCATGTGGTTATTGTCAATAAGGTTAAAATAGATATAATAATTTATTTTATGTGTGGAGAGGATTTTATCGTTGATCAAATTATAAATAATATATACATTAATGAGTTCCCTATTGTTGTTGCAGTGTAACTCCATGTATATTAAAGATGAATCATATGAGTATGAGTTGGATATGCGAGAGTAGTAGCTGATGTTATTTTCCAACGAGGCTCAATGACACTCAGTAGTTCATATTCTTAATGAGAAACTATATAGTTTGAAGAATTTTTACCCATATATATATATATGAATATATATTTAAATTCAAACTTCTAATAACTTGGTGTTTTTAATGAATATTTCATATAATAGATAGTTAGAATGAACTGGGTTTTTTTCAGAGAGTAGACCCATGGTTCGTGTTTTATTTATATTATATTTTAAGGTACATGTATGATCATAATGAGTTAATAGATGAATAAGGATGTTTAAAAATATTATTTAGTTTGTTTCTATTGTTTTTAACGGATTAAGGTTCACACATTATGCATTGAGGGTTGTGAAATGTCGAGGGTTGAATTAGAGTTACTCCAAAGATATGTGGGATTATATTTCATTAAATGTGGTTGTTCATCCCATTACACAAATGTTGGTATTTGTTGTCTTTCTTGATAGGGTATGTGTATATACATTGTTTTCTTCTGATTAATAATGATTGTGGGTAAAAATGGGAGCTATAAAACCTAAATGTTTTTATAAAATATTTTTGTTTAAATAATTTTAATTATTTAATATATTATTTTGAATGAAAAATAATGTTTATAATAACCATGATAAATTAATAAATCATTACTGTTTAATGTAACATTTATAGAATATTCATTAATTTAGTGGGTAAGATTTTTATAAACAATAATTCCATGACCCTATAATCCTATATTCGATGCATTATTTTAATACATTTTCAGGATTAAAAGAAATCAAATTCCATAGGACTAATATGTTTATAATTCATATGATATTGATTTCATACATATATATTAAATTAAAATTCATAACATAAAATAAATCCTAGATAAATATATTATAATAGAAGTATTATCCTAGATTAAAACTAAATATCAGTTATAAAACATCTGTTTTCCTTTCAGAAAATATAACAAATTAAATAGGATAACTCATATTATCAGTAAAGGTAAGTGTACAGAAGAAGATAATTGGAATAAATAATCATAAACCATAGGGAAATATTTATAATTAATAAAATCCCTTTAAACATAACACTATGTATAATATAGAAATAATTAATGATATCAAATAAAATAATCCCAACCATGTATATTCTACTTTTCAAAAAATCCCATTGAATGATATTAACTAGTAACATAATGGTGGAATGCATACTATTGTACATATTCACCATCAAGATATATTTTCATGATTGAAACTAGAAACTCCTCTAATTTGTATCAATATATATCCTCATGAAAATAGAAAACTTCATGGAAAAAAATCATGTAGTGGTTTTCACCAACTAATTTCCTCTACCGAGACCTACTGATGCATCGAGGGGCCATAATAGAGCCCTTTCATATCTTATGATGTCCAATGGATTTCTCATATGAAAAATTAAAGAACAAAAACTTTTATATTAAAAACTAGAATTCAAAATGTGAATACCTTAACAATAAACCATGAATGGTTTTAAAATAACACATCCACTATCAAACTGATCCTAAACAATTTAATAAAATAATTTAGAATGAATCGTAAGAGATCAACCTCAATTAATCACATAATTAAATAAAGGATGTTGAAATATATTAAATTAATCTAATAAAGTTCCTTG
The DNA here is from genome assembly GCA_963277665.1 of Viscum album. Lineage (NCBI taxonomy): Eukaryota > Viridiplantae > Streptophyta > Magnoliopsida > Santalales > Viscaceae > Viscum > Viscum album. Next base: position 1,258,354,848 of record OY728148.1, read on the forward strand.
AAATATCTTTACAAAAATACACACTTTCATTGAAATCATTTATTTAACAGATGCTCATTTATAAAATAATAAATTAAAAATAGATTTTTTAATAAAATATTCTCATTCCACTTTGAAAATTTTGAGATAAATTATAAAATAAAAATTTTAAAAAATTATTTTCTATATAAAAAAATCATTTAAAGTATTTGGAAATCATGGACATTAATGTGAATGATTTAGATGAATAAACCATTAAAATATTTAAATTGATGTATTATTTAATGTTTTCATTAATATAACCTTTCAAATTTTACATTTCAATTTATTTGAAAGATATTAAAAATAAATATGAAATTTTTTTTATAAAACTTTTTATACATACAAATAAATATGAATTATAATAACTATAATATTTAAATGGTGGAAGGATTAACTCATTACAAATTTAAGGTGTCCCTTACAACTTTGATCATTTAAATCATAATTCAAATATCATGAAATAAATTTTTGAATACCACGAGGAAATATGTATTAAAAATATCAAATATAATAGCAGCATGTAATAAACCACACACAAAAAATGTAGTGAACATGGATAATATCTCACAAAAATTAAAAGTGATATTAAATTCTTTTACTATAGGTCTAATACTCACTATACACGTATGAAATTCCTATATAATGGTTTTAAACAAATTTTTATCTTTTAAAAAATCTTAATAATAATTATAATATCATATATGATTCATTTTTTACATTATATTATATTTTTATTAATAATTTTCAGGTTAAAGCAATGTTTCACCTAATAATCGCTTTCGTTATCATACATGTTTTGACATGATATTCATGATATTAATACATAGATCATTATTTACATAAATAAATAATGGAAATACTGATTTCTATATTATATATAATTAGTATATAAAAATATAAAATAGATGGATATATGGATTGGAATACACCGATCTTGGAAACGGTAGGTTGTACGTACACATGAACACTATTTATATTTTCTTATCATATGGATTGAATGAGATGAAATAACATATATTTCATAATTATCCATTAAATATATTTTTATAGACATTATTCTATTACTAATGAGTAAAAATAATCTCATCATATCATGGATATTGTAGGACATACATAAGGAAAAACACTGATATAATTTCGTTAATGTTAACTTAGTATGGAATTGAATGTAATTTTAATTATAAAAAATCAGTATAATTTTATATTTTTGAATTAAATCCATTATCTTCATCGTTATACCCATAAAAATGATGTATAGATAAAAAATAGTTTACATCCTCACATGGAGTCTGTAAGTCATATGTATTCACACATTACGATATTATTTTTCAAGGAATCCTTAAATGGAAGAATATGGTTATCCAATAATCATAAAAACATCTCAGAATATTTTACATATTTAATTTAATACATTAGTATGGAAGAAAAATGGAAAAAATATGTAGAAGTAGAATATAACTACAAAATTGTTGGTTAAACAATTACTTATTCTTTGAGTGTCTCTATTTGATTTTTACAAAAGGAATCCTTAGGATGGATTTATAACCAATGTATGGACTTTAAGAAGAATTTATGTAATTTAGGAGGAGAAATGAGTGGATTTTGGACTATTAAGAGGGATTTAGAGGTTTTAATAAAAGAGATTGAGAGGTTTTCTTTTATAAGAGAGAGGACATGCACTTTTCGAAACTCCAAAACAAATAACTGTATATATATATTGATTCCTGATTTTAAATTTCTCAAAAGTAATTTATATATAATATTAAATGAATATGGGTCAAAATCCTCTCAAACAATAATATTCTTACTTTCTTAGGTCCCAAATATATCGTTCTATTTTGGTATTAACCCTTAGTTGAACAATTTATCTCTCACCTTGACAACATATCGTTTAACAATATAGGATAAAAATAATTACTATAAAATACCAAACAAACCACAATCAGATAATTTTGGAAATATTTAACATTATATTATTTATTTTTTCACTATATATATATTTTTTATGATTTTTTATAATTTAGTAAAAAATCATTTATTTCAAAATCTTATTAATATCAATTTTAACAATATTTATGATTTAAATTTTTATTAAATCATAAAAATTTGATTCCATAAAAGAAAAATACATTCAATCATAACTAATATTATGGTTTCATCCAAAAAATTCATTATGTAATCAAATATATCAAATGATATTTATTTTAATATTATTCATATCATGGGTTTGATTCTTAATATAATAAATCAATTTCTACGTCATCATTGTTTCATAATGAAATTTAATTGTTTAATATATAATAATTATAAATAAATTGTCATTATATAGATAATAACATTATTTTTCTAATTAATATTTATAGTCGAAATTATATTTTGTATATCCCTATATTATAACTGATTTTTTTATTAAATGTTTGAGTATAAAATTTCTAACATATCTTTAAATAAAACATAATAAATGTATCATTCATACATAATTGTTTAAAAAATTACCTTATTTAGACCTAAGGATGATTTTGGTCAAAACACAATGATCAAATAAAATTATGACAAATGTTATGGTAAATTATAAATATTATAATATTTTTTTACCATTAATTCCCTGATTTACCCTAACCATGGTAAATATATAAAAATTTAATAAAGATACTAATCCATAAAAATTCATTTAATACTATTATATCATAAATTTTATAACAATAATAACCAAGAGATTTCATTTTTTTGGAATTCCATTCACATAATTTTTAAAATTTAGTTTAATGATAATCCCACAAATATTGTTAAAATATGTGTAAAATAGACCATCAAAAGTTCAATAAATTTTTTAAATATATTAATACAATAAAAATTATTATAATGACAAAAATTGGATCAATATATTTATTATTTATACATTGTAACATTATAATAAATTTAATTTAAAAAAATAAAATAAAAAGTCATTGTTTAACAACAATTTAGAATTTTTCTGTTATCATAAAAAAAATATAATTCTCACAATAATACTACAATTTAACCCTAGTATATTTTGATATTATAATTTCAAAAATGAATTATATTTTACCAAATTCATTTTGTATGACTATTTAAATTTTATTTTTTTCACAAAGGGACATAAAACATAGTTCATCTAAGGAAAAAGTATTCCTAAACATTTTACTATTTTATGAGACATATAAATTTCATTATAAGTATAAATTTTATTTGTGAAAAACCATAATAATAATGTATTTTATAATTACTATATATTATGTATTTCTTAAAAATATATCATATAATTAATTATAATGCAAATTTTTTGTTGCATAGAAACATAATTATTTGTGTAAAGTAATACATGTTAGTGTTGTGTGTAATACAAGATATTGTATTTGAATATAAATATAACATTGTGTAAACACTTAAGGTGTTAAATTATCCCATATATCAATAAATTATTTCTTCTCAATTTTAAATTTCACATCAAAAATAAAAGTATAGAACTAGAAAATACCTTTGCTGGAAAATCACAATAGAAATGTAATTAAAAAAATATAATCTTAATAAGAGGGAAAAGGAAATGTGAATGTTACAAAAAATTATTATTTTTAAGAATAGAATATTAATGTCTTTTAGAGATACACACATAGAGGATAATCATAAATATTTATTTTGAGTGATTGAGATCATTGATCACAAACATTTAAATGATAAATATAAAATTGAGGGCCTCAAAGCCATATATCATGGATATTTAAAATATCATCTGTTAAAAAAAGTTAAGGTATTATTATAAAAGATCTTTTTAGATTTTTTTTCCTAGAGTTGATGGATTATATTACTATCTAGGTAATAATTATATATAACTAACTAGATATCATTCAATATCTCAATGTAATCCTTCAGATTTTCTTTGATCAAATTTCACATCATTTCATACACATGAATACGGATATTAAAAGTTAATTTTCATTCCTGAAGAAATTCTAATCAATCATAAAGTCCACATGTAATTTTTTAATCCATTTAATGAAACGAAAAATTATAGCACAATGTATCCAGTATCTCATTGGATAACATCATCCAATAATATCAAATGTTCATCTAACTTCATTCCATCCTTAAGAATTTTTCCTAAAATAATAAAGTCAAAATTAACAGTCGAAAAGGGTCGCTAAATTTCCAAAGTCAATCTCATCATCTTATTCTCCACAGAACATAATGTAGCTGTTATTGTCAAATACCATATATTTTATCTCTATTAAATCATTAATGAAAACCATTATGCTTCAAAATCCTTAAAGAAAAAATACTATAATAAAATCCATTTATATATCATGAATCATATAATAATAGAAACCTTGATGTAAAAATTACGAAATTGAAATACAAAATAACATAATGAAACCAAATCACTATTAAAATAATAAAACCATTCAACATCTAGTTCCTCGGTAAATCATTCTTGTCATTTTTCTTTTTTAGCCTCTCTATTATCAATAGTATGACCATTACATGTATTTTCTCGCTGATTCCAACCACCAACGAGAACCAAAATCACAATCTCAACAACAAAAATCATAGTGATATCGTCAGGAAAATTAACAAATAATATGTTTAAATGATAGAATCTTCTTCTCAATACATAAGTCCATTGGAATCTTCTTGGTTATCCATTATCAAATCTAATGGATTATATCTTGTACATATAATTATTGACAATTTCATTGATAGTTGTTTTATTATATTTTTTGGAAATGTTATTTCAAATATTGTTGCTAAACAGTATTTGTTACCGAATCTAACAACTAGAACTAATAAGATCAGAGTTGATGAATTGTTGGAAAATACTCAAATGGTTACAAGAAATACAACCATGAAGGACTGATTAGTTAAAGAAGTCTAGGAAAATATATTAAATACATGATCATTAGATTAAAATTAAATACATATAATAAAAAATGGAAAATTATTTGAGAATACCATTATTCTCATAGATTACCACTGCATATCTATCATAAAACAATACTAGGCATCCTTGGAAATTAAAGCATAAGGAATGGGTGAGATCAGAGGCTCATTAAGGGTTAGCATATAGAATAAAAAAATATGAATGAAATAATAAACCATATAAAATGTTATATTACTAAACAAAAATCCCATTAAAGATAATCTTATTCATAATATTGAATGAATAAATTACACCATAAAATATAATAATAAAAATTAATATTCTATTAGCGAATAATCACATGGAATATCAATATCTAATATCATAATAAGGGAATTGTTAATGACAAATATCTTCACTATCAATATATTTCCTCAAGATAGCTAAGGTCAAGATCTATCCTCATAATAATTTAAGTCAGTTGGTATAAACTCATCTCATTCTTGTCAATGTCTACCCTTTGGGAAATGTTAAAAATATAGTAAACAACATAATAATTATTATTGAAAAAATATCAATCAAAATGTGAATGCTTTAACCAGAAACCCATAATCGTATTAAAATAACACATCCACAGTCAAACTGATCATAACAAAATAATTAAAATAAGTTATATTGTATTATAAGATATCAATCTAAATAAATCATAAAATTAAATATAGGATGCTTATATAGATGAAAATACAATAATCAGGATTTTATAAATACCTTGAGAAAAATACCCTTTTTGATCAAAATCATGTATTTAAAAGATTCACATTTATAAAATAAAAATTTAAACAAAATAGATTTTTTATTTCCAATGTCCTGCACCAGATTAAATAAATGTATAGAAAATATAATATTAATATTCTAAAACATTCATGTAAACATAAATTAATACATAAAACGATTTTAAAAACATGGTCATTAATGAGATTTTTTTTGAAGAATAAATCTCTAAAACATTAAAACTGATGTTTTAGGTAAAGAGTCCCATACATTAAAATATTAAAAATATTCCTTTTTAAAAAATTTGAATGATATACTTAACAGAAACTAACTTGTTTTTATAATCATTTATATTCATAAAAAAATTATTACAGTAACATGAATATTAAACATGGCTTCTATCTCACAAAAATAAAAAGTGAGATGATATACCCATAACACAGATCTGATACATTATATAGATGTCTAAAATTAATGAATAACTGTTTTAAACATATTATTATCTTTGAAATGAATTATAATTATATTTATGATACAATATATGACTCATTTAATACTTTATATTATATCTTTATCAGTAATTTTAATGCTAAAGCCGATTTTCATGTAATAATAGCTTTATTTATCATGTGTGTTTTGACTTTTTTTCTAAATATTATTTCTTAGATAATGATTTAATTACATACATATTTTAAAAAATGATTTACATATCATATATATTCAATATATAAATATATATAATAGATAGATATATGGAATGGAATACACCGTTGATGGAGATGGTAGGCTGTAGGTACGCATGAATGATGTTTTTATTTTCATATCACATTGAAAGGAAGAAATAAAATTATATATATATATATATATATTATTCCAGTACAATTATATATAATATATTTAATACCTATTCATTATATATGTGTTTGTTTGTAATCATTCTTTAATGGTTAACATTGAGAATGAATCATATCTTGTCATGGAGATGGTTGGACGTACATACGCTTGAGTGACTGAATCATTACCTTAATTGTTAATTTGTATATAAATGGATGTTATATTAATAATAAATATTAATTATATTTTTATATTTAATATTTAAAACTTTTAGATTCATCGTTATACCCATCAAAATAATGTATAAATGAAAAAAGTTTACACAATTATGTGGGGACGGTATGTCGTACGTATGCACACATGGTGACATTGTTTTTCATAGGAAGGGTTAAAGGTGTAATACGGTCATTCCAAAATAAAAAAAATCGCATAATATGTTATATTCATGTTTGTTACATTAGTATGTAATAAACATTGGAAAAAGACGTAGAAGAAGAAAAGATCATTGAATGAGTTTTTTAAACAATTACCTCTTCTTTGATTGTCTCCTTTTTATTGGCACAAAAGACTCCTTATGTTGGATTTATGCCCAAATTTTTGGAACTAGGTTGAATTTAGAGAAGTGGGGAGGATATATTGGTAGTTTTTGGCCGAGCCAAAAGAATTTATATTTGAGAATAAAAGATAAGGATATGCGTTGTTTTATAAGAGAGGGGTGGGGCACATTTAGAAACTCCAAACTATTTATTTAATGAAAAATGATTTTTGATTTAATATAACTCAAATGTGATTTTTTTAAAATATTATATGATTATGGGTCGAAATCATCTAAACCAATGAAATGTAAATATATTTAGTTCAAAAACATAACCATGTCTTTTGGCATTAACCCTTAGTTAATTAATTTTACACTTACCATGACTACTTTCATATTTACACTATAATATTAATATAGTCAAAAATATTCAAAATAACCAAAATTTGATCATTAATGACATATTTATCAATATACAAGTTATTTGGATAAAATATTTTATATCCATTTTTTATCATTTAATAAAATTTCGATTATTTTAAAATCTCATTTATATAAATTTTGACACTATATAATCAATAGAAAATACTACATTAACCAATCAATAATATGTCAGTGTCATCCAAAAAAATAATTTATGGCATTAAATATTTATATTAGAATTGTTTTAATATTATTAATGTCATTTATTTGATTCTTCCATTAATAAATCAATTAATACATCATCTTTGTATCATAATTAAATTTGAATATTTAATGCCTAAAAATTATAAAAAAATTAACAAGATGTAAATAAATATTTTTTATTTGTAATTATTATTTATATTAAAAATTATAATATTCATAAATCTATTAAAAATGAAATATTTATTAAAAGTTAGAGTATTTAGTTTTTAACTTATCTTGAAATAAAATATAATAAAAGACTATTACTTAATAAAGGGGAGTAAAAAGATCAAAAATTCAATCTAATTTAGCTTCTGGTCAAATAGCTTTTAAAAATTAAATTACGGATAGTGGCTGGGTATCATTGAAATATTATAATTTTATTTTCACTTTTAATTACCTGATTTACCCTTAATTGTCGTTAAAAATAATAATTTATTAAATATAATAATCACCAAAAATTTATGTTGCACCTAAGAGATTAAAAGTTTCATTAAAATTACAAAAAAAAAATTTTTTTGTTTAGAATTCAATTTACGTTAGAGGTAAAATTAAATTTAATTCTATTCTTGTAAATGTGGATTGAAGGTGTGTAAAAGAGACATTAAAATGTTTTATAAAACAATTTGTATATTTATTTTATTAAAATTATTTCCATAAACCAAAATGGATTAATATATGTTTTATTTATTTACTGATACATTAAAATTAAATTAATGTTAAATAATAATTTATACGGAAAAAATCAGTTTTTAACAACAATGGAGTATTTTTCACTATTCATTAAAAATTAAAAAATTTCCATAGAAAATAAAAAATCACCATAACGTATTTTTGATATTCTGAATTCAAAAATGTAATCGATTTTATGAAATTATATTTTTAAAAGTTTCTAAAATTTATAATTTTATTGTTCACAAAAGGACATAAAATGCAATTTATTTAGGAAAATAGTATTTCTAAACACAAATTAGTTTATCAACACATATACATTTCATTATTAATATATTTAATTTATGTCAAAAAATTATAAATATCTTTTAAAATTTTATTATGACTATAATTCATGGATAATTTATCAATAAATATTTTAAATAATTGTAATACTAAATTATGGTTTCACAAAAACTCAATGTTGCATGTAACACAAGCTAAGTCGATATTGTGTACAATACAAGATATTGAATATATATATATATATGTAATGTATTATAAAAAAAGGGATTTGAATTAAAAAAGATTAAATTTTTATAAATTTGAAATTCAATAAAAATTTATTTACAAATAATATGTATTCATTTTAAAGTAAAGTTGTTATTTTCTTCAAAAATATGATTGATCCAAAAATCATTTTTTCTTATGATTGATAATAATAACTATCTTTCTACATTTTAAAAAATAAATTTCATTAAAATGTTTAATTTTTTGATTGAGATATATTAAAACGATATTTGGGTGTCTTTTTGAGAATTTCATCGGAATAATATTTTTTAGTCAATAATGAAAAATAATGATTTCTATAGTACATTCATTTTCATTATTATAAAATTTTTCGTTATGATTTAATTTTTTTAATAATGTGAACTGTGTAATATTTTTATAGATATATTCTAATAAAATACAATTTAAATATCATTATTATTACTTTTGTTATAAATACATGTTTTGTCATAAAATACATTTTATCAAGAAAAGTGGTTTCCATTGTGTTTTGTGGAATTAATTTTAAATTAAATATTTCCACTTAAGTGTGTTGAATTTTGAGAAAATAATTTCATATTAGTATTCAATGGGTTAAAATATTAGAAATATGACCCTTTTTTCAATACGAATAGTAAATATATTAAATTCATAACCACTGTATTGGTAAATCGGGTAATTTAGGTAATAATTTATATTATAAGCACTATTGAATTACTACAAAAATTTCCTATTTTTTATTTTATGATTTTTTGTAATTTAAAATAATAAAATATTCATTTTTAGGAGATTCTGTTTCAATTTGTATAAGATATTAACTTTTATAGTATTTTATTTTAGGAAATGTCAAACAAGTAACTATTTTCATAAATTACAATATTATTTTAATATGATTTTTTTGCAAAGGATATATTTGAATATAAATATTATTTTTAAGGATAAAAGATTTATCTTCATCATGATAATTAATTTTTAATTTTTAAGGTATAAAAAAAATTAAATTCTAACACAATGGATATACAATATATTTTCCATTATTGAAAAATTCAAATAAATAAAATTAAGATATTAAGAAATTCATAATTGGAGAATTTTTTTGTTATAAATTTTTATTATAGAATGAATTAAATTATAATGATATAATAAAATTTTTGGATTGAATTTGAATTGTTTTCTTGTTGTTTTTGAAAGTCAATGTGATGTATAGAATGAATATTGATAATAATGATATTTTCTAAGATTAATTTATTATTAAGTCAGTAAAAACTCATTAAAATATTAATAAATAATGATGTGTAAAATATATGTCACAAAATTTCAATCAATATTCGTTTAAATGAAATATTAAATCATTTTTATCTATTGTTTTTTAATAGATTTTAATAAATTGAAAAATTAAAAAGCATACCATCAACACAACTATAAAAGGAGACCACCTTAATTAGATCATTACACCACATTTATTCTTCAATCTAAATCATAATCTAAAAATAGTTTCAAAAGAATATTTTTATACGGTAATAGAATAAATGAATAACGGATCCTTATTTATTATATAAGAATTTATAACATTAATAATAAACTCCCAATAAAGAGTTAAGGGTTTATATCACAATATAATTCTTAATTTTTATTATTTATCATTAATTCTATCATGTATAATATTTATCACCAATTAAAATGATTAATAAAGGTTTCCTTAAATTAGTATTTTAGTTGTATCTTAAACATTTTAAATTTCATTTTTACCCACATTTTACATTTTAATAAATGGTTTTAAAGGGATATTTATTTATATTATTTTTCAAATGAGGTACATTGTTACTTTTTCAACAAAAATATAGATGTAATGATATTTTTAAAAAATATTTATCATGAGTAGCATTTAAAACAACAATAAACATTAATTATTTTATAAATCCTAAATAATTTGAAAAGTTTATTTTAAAACAAATATTTATCATTTCTAATACACAATTTATTTTTTGGAAATGTATTTGAAAATAGAAAATATAATTTCGTAAGAAGTTATTGTAACTAATCATTGAAAAAATTTCCACATAATATGAAATTATTTTATATTTATTATGAATTTTTAAGGATATTACCCATGTATAACATCCATATTATATATCTGGTTATTTTCTGAGTCGATTGAAATGATTTATGTGAAAAACCTTCCATTTTCCATCATTTTTACATTATTGAAATGATTATTAAATCCAATTCATTAAAAGTGTTTTGTGTTGATGAATGTTTTATATCATTATGGAACACATATGTATAGTTTTCATTATGTGATAGATGGGACCTATAAATCGCAAAAATTAATTTTTAAATGACAAATATATCATATTTTAATAATCGGAATCATGTTGATGGGAATGATCCCACTATATATAATAAATGTGTCCTGGCATATAATGGGAAATTTTAATGTACTAAACTATTATGGGATATATGTTTATCATGATATTCAATGTGAAACTAGTTAATATTTATACACTATGGGGAATAGTTATGTTCAGATATACTATAGTAAATTGTTGCATCTTCATACAAAATGAAATGTTGGAAGAAACCATGATCTACTGTGTCGATTGTCTAGGTATTTTTCTTTAAATATGAATTGGTTTTCAAAATTATTGAAGGTTCCAAAACATTATGAAATAATATAATAGTTCATAATTGATTTATGATAATTTCGAACTATCATGTTCCATGTTTTCTGAAATTTTTATTTTTTATTTCATGAAAAATGTTTATAATGTATGACTGGTTAGGTATGAACAATGAATGTTATGATCATTATCATATAAAATTATTATAATATTATGATTTCATATGTTCATAGATTGATATATCCTATGATTACACTTACTAATAATCTAATAACACCCTTTATAATGTTTCACTTTATTTGTAATGAAGAAATATTTTGTTAGGTTTTGCATAAGAAGAGTTTAATGATTGAAGATATTTTTGGGAGATGTTAAATATCATTTATGAAAAAATAATTATAGTATCATAAGATACTAAGAAATTATTATCCCTTGAAATTTTATTTTGAAATTATTTGTATATTCATATAAAAATATGTTTTATATATATATGAAAATACTGAACAACCCAAGAACACCCTAAGAGGGGATGGGTGAATGAGGGTGTCAATTTTTTTAATGTTTTGGATCATATTCCCACAACGGTAAGATCCTATTAAATATTTCATTCAAATGAATCCAATAGATGAAATATCACTATTACTTGGTTCACTGCAAATGGATGTGTCTAAGGATCAAACACTGATAGAGTGTATGTCTAATCTAAATCCACTAATCTTTACCAGTACTGGAGTACTAGAGTTTTCTCACAGTCGTACATTCCAAGGAACACTACAGTTACATAAGTTCCGGGGTGGCTCACAACATCCCCAAAAAACTACTTTAAACTCCCACCCCTCATCACACTACTGTGAGAGATGTATAACTCATTTTATTGACATAAATGTCATTTCAATGGATTTTCATTGAATTCTATGTCTCTTTCCAATAGGAGACAGTACATGCATCTAATGAATAAGTAGATGCTCAATAAAATCCTTGACCACTCCACATTGATATTAAAAAAAACCCTTCACCAATATCATTACCTATGCTCAACCCTTTATAGGGCACACCACCTCACAAACCACAACCCTTTGTGGAGCTCACTACCTTGCAGAGCACAAAACATCATAAATATCACTACCTCGCAAAGAATCCAACATCATGAATCTAACTAAGATAATACATAATACTCAATCTTTTATAATCTCACATAAATTACAAACATTAGAATCATTCAAGACATCAAAATTATCTTCATGATTCTCAAGTTCACATAAACAATATGTTTGATAGAGCACACCAAGCTTCATGCAGTCAAAGAGAACTCAGATTTGATCACTCCAAATCATATGAAATAAAGTGGGGTGGAATATAATTTATTGTCGCGGAAAAATGAATATCCCATCTTCTTTAATCATTGAATCCAAATCGACTGAAAATGTCTTCTCAACACCACTCTATCTTCACAATGCTCATTGTATCAGCATAGTTTCCCATAAAAACCCATCGAACCACCACAAAACACCACTATAAAACACAACTAGACAAGTACGTCTCTTTGTCAGGACCCATCCCTTGGGGCCCATGTCGTGACTTCCCCAAGCCCACCTTCTATAGGACAGGAGCTGGAGACTAGCACCGAAAGACGTTTTCCCTAAAACTGGGAATGAATTGCCTTTATAACCTGTAATCTCACAAAACTATAAACATATCAAGATATGAACACAAGAAAACTGTATAACCAAAAGAGTGATTAAAGTAAAATAGGGGTGGAATACAAGAACAAGATTAAAGGTACAATTACAACAGAAATACAAAACAACGGAAGAAAGAGAAATGTTAGCTACTGGATCATCCTCTGAGGTTCTTACCTGAATGGTAGGTACAATTCTCCTCCTCAACACTCCACATCCACTTGTCTCCTCTATGTATCGGCATTCCATAAGGTCCACCTCTGGGTACTGTTCAGTCCTGGTACTCTAAGCCTCAGTTCGCGTTGTCCGTCGTCTGCATCCAATACAACAATATGCAGGCATAGCCTATGTAGGGGTGCATATAACGATTCTTAGTAAGGATCCCATGATGCTCAAGGTCTCACAAAAACAACCATGGATAAACCAAAAAGTATGAAATCAACAAATAACCCTAGTTAGATATATGCTCGTACATGTACATATGTTATCATGTAATCCATCTCAATCATGAGAAAAACATAAAGATTCTGACTCATCCCACACCAAGATTTATTCTAGGGGTAGAACAAGTAACATCTCCAGTCACCTCATTGAACACCACAGCTTCAAAAGAACCCCTCCACTATTGAGTATAGTGGGCCTGTCGCGTCACAGAGTGGCGCTTCCCAAAAATCATGGACTGCTAAGGTACACCTCCTATCGAGTACCATGGGTCTGCCACATCAAATTGTGTTCATCCACACTATGGGTCTCCCATGTCATACAGAGGTGCTCCCCCTAGAGACTTGATGTGGTACTCCTATTGTTGAGTACCGCGGGTCTGTCGCGTCAAACAGAGGCACTCCCCACCGTGGCCTACTGAGGTACCCCTCCTCTTGAGTACTGTGGGTCTACCCCATCACATAGAGGCACTCCCCACTGTAGTTCTACCACTTCACATATAGGTGCTCCCCACTTGGCCTATCTTGTCACTCGGAGTCGAAAAGGTCTGTTGTCGTCAAGTCTCAGCCAGCTACTAGGTTTCTGCACTATGCTCGCTCGTCTCCAAGAGGATCCTCCCCACAAGCTACTGGTTGATATTCTAATTGCCATGAAGTCCCAAAAAGAAGAATCTCAAAGTCCCATGATGTCATAGGGGTCTCAAAGCAATATTTGGGGTGTCAATCGGACGCACAGTATGTCAGTTATTAACCTTTTAGTCATAGGGGCCCGGTTGGATTCTTGTTCGATCCAACCTGATCGTTCCTCATCTTAATCCAAAACTCCAATGGGGTTATACTAAAAGGAACAGTCTCACTCCATTATTTTCAATGCCTCTTAATGATTCTTAAATGAACATCTGGTGCCAATGTCATGGCCAAAAGAAATAAATGGGTCATAGTGGGCCCGGGTTCGGACCGACCCTGTTGGCCCGGCCTGCATAGTGGCCCAGAATGTTGGGTTTGGCCCATCCCGCTGGGTCCAGCCCGGCCCGCTGGGTAGTTGAGCAGGCCGGGAGGGGATGCTGGGGTCCAGCCGCAGATGGGACGAGGCCAGAGGGTGACTAGTCTTGGGCGGGTCGACCAGGAGGGCGGAGGCCGCATGACGGCTTGACTAGAGTGACTTGGGGAAACAAGGCAGCTCGACCAGAGTGGCGTAGGGTCATGGGGTGTGGCGAATCGGCTGGAGAGGCCTGCACAGTGGGTTGTTCGGCCAGAGTGGCTCGGCCGCAGGATGCGTGGCCAAATTGGCTCGGTTGTGGGTTACTTGGTTAGAGAGGCTCGACCTCGAGGGGCTCGGCCAGAGCAGCTCGGAAGGTAGCGGGAGACACGGTCTGGGCCTATCGGCAGGCTGTTGGGTCAGACGGCATAAAACTCAGAGGATGTCGGCAGTGGCTCAACGAACTATGGCGGTGGCTCGACGGATGGCGGCGGAGACTCAGCGGATGGTTGCGACGGCTCGAACCGGTCAGCTGTGGCGGATCGGCCCGGACGACAGTGGTCATGGGCGGCATGGTGGGGCCACATGTGATGGAGCCATGGGGTGCATTGGTCATGGGTTCCACAGAGTGGCGTGGCTGAGGGGGTGACGCGAGGGCATGGAGGTCGGATGGCGGCGTTGTCCATGGGGATGTGTCGCTGCATCGTCACCTTCATCACATTCAACACCAAAAACCCTCGGATGATTTGTTGATGGGTCGGGCCATGTTTTTTTGTCTCGTACCCTCCGCATTAGGGTGGTAGCATATGGCTCAAAAATAACGTGAAAAATAACATCAAGAATTATAACCTCCTGCAATGATTTATTCCCCATCCCTAAAAATATTTCAAATTAGGAACATGGGAAAAGTCATCATACACAAATAAACCCATACCATTTTTGATTGTTGACGACTATGAGAGAATTCAAAGAAAAGACGAATCATTGGGAAAAGTTTGAAGTCAGTGTCATCAGTATTTCCTTTAATTGTCGGTTTGTTGACGTTGAAGATGTTATTCATCAACGAACGTCCCGTAGAAGAATTCAGATTCGAATTTGGCGTTCTTCATTGACGTAATTCGTTGGCGTTCTTCTTTGGAGAGGATCATCCATCATGTTCTCTCCCAGTTCACTATTTTTAATCCCTTAACCAATTCCACCAAGGAGAAAGGAAATATCCAACACAATAAAATAAATAATAACATAAAATTTAATTTTTATGTTATCACATAAAATTAATTGGTAACATAACATTTAATTCTTTTGATGACACCTAAAATTAATTGGTAACATAACAATTAGTTTTATGTTGACACAAAGAAATAATTGGAGGAGTCAAAAGGTTTTTTTCAAATTAAGAGGGGTCAAATAGTCACCATCCCTAAATTAATACTTGGGAGGTTTTGAGGACCTGGGTTGTCCCCACCACCTTAACTAATGTAGTGGGGGTGTCAAAAAATCAACTAAAATTTGTGATTATTTTATTTTATTATTTCCTCAATAAACCCAAAAATTATCATTCACCCTCAACCAACATTCATCGAGGTGAAAGTATCCTTAAACAAACACCATCTCTGTGAGTTCAACGGTGCCCTAGGATATCAATTTAGAGAAGGGTTCATATTTTATAAAAACCCACTCGTATGTCTATTGAACGTACGAAAAAAAAAGTTCAGAAATTCATTCCGAGCACTTCGGGCCTCGGAATCCAGCACCATAAATCATTGCAAAATTGATAAATTCAGATTTAATTTAAAAAATATTTACATGGAAATTTTGGGACATTAAATTCTTCCCACCTCAGGGAGTTTATTCCCCATAATCCACAAACCAAAACTAAGAAAACAAGTGGGGGTACTGAGAATGACTTTGAGCCTCCCACTCCCATGTGCTCTCCTAGTGGCTCTCGTGCTACCAACGAACGCACACCAGAGGCATGAATTGTCCATGAATGACATATCCTCCCGATTCGCAATTTCTACTAGAACATATGTAAATGGCACACCATCATTGAAGTCTAGCGCACTATAGTCGATGATGTGGGAAGGGTCGTTTGGGATATGTGGAAGAAGTCATTCACCCGGTGCAATTGAGGTGGAAGAGATAAGCAGTATTCCACCTCAACAAATCTGCTGAGTAATTGAAAAAGTCTGATGAACCTCAGAGATAAACTTCCGCCTCAACCAAATCTCTACATCCTCATAGAGGTGAGACACATAGAAAGATGTGGTCACCATCCTCGAACTACAGCAGTCTCCGTCACCAGCCAACATAAGTCATCTTCCAGCTATGTCTAGTCTTCATCCACTCCTAGATAATCTGCACTTTCCCTATGGTAGAATGTACCATCTCTGGTCCCACTGGTGCTGACTCCCCTGGTTCAGTCCAGTACAAAGTCGATCTGCATGGTCACCCATACAACACCTTGAAAGGTGAAATCCCAATGGTTTATTTGTAACTGTTTTTCTATGGAAACTCCACCAAAGGTATATGATCCTCCCAGATGCGACCAATGTCATGGACACATGCACAAATAATGTCCTCAAGGTTCTGAATGGTTCTCCTAGTCTGACCATATGTCTAAGGATGGAAGGTGGTTCTAAAACGATGTTGTGTCTTGAAATCCTCCTGCCACCCCTTCCAGAGCCAGGAAGTATAACAAGCATCACGATAGGAGAAAATAGTCATGGGTACTCCATGTATCCATACAATGTTCTGCACATAGAGGAGTTCCAAACTCACTACTGAACCCTTCTCTCTGGTCGGTAGGAAGTAGGCCGACATGGTGAGTTGGTCGACGATCACCCAAACAGATTCATGACCCATAGATGTATGTGGAAGTCCTGTAATGAAGTCCATGGATATACCATCCAACTTACACTATGGGACCTCTAAAGGCTGATCCAAGCCTACTCGATCTAGATTCTCAGCCTTCACATACTGAAAAGTGTGGCACCGAGAGAAACAATCCACCACTACTTTCTTTATTCCCAGCCACCATTGCTGTTGTCGGAGTTCCTGGTACATTGACACCGCTCCTGGATGTACCACTTGATGTGATGTGTAGAACTCCTTTAACACTTACTCAAATACTAACATTGGTTCCATGTTATGTAATATAAAGAGGATGAAATTCTCCACACCTACAAAACATTAATCAGGTGCTTGCCCGGCGGATATCTGAGCATGTCAATCCTCGTAGTCAGCATCCCCACAATGCATCTCCCTGACTCACTGATGAAGTGGGGGAGTGACTATAAGATACAGTAGAAAATATGCTCCATCCTAATGATAAAAGGTTATCTACAAAGCGTCCATCTTCTCTATTACCCCACCTAGCATTTGTATTGTAGACCTCCTACTGAGTGCATCAGCAACAACATTGGCCTTCTTAAGAGTATATACTATCTAAAAGTCATAGTCCTATTGTAACGCAAGTTAACATCATTGTATCAGGTTCAGGTCCTTCTGAGAGAAGATATACCTAAGAGTCTTGTGATACAAGTGGACTGTTAACCATTACCCCATCAGATAGTGTCACAACATCTTCAAGGAGAATACCACTTCTGCTATCTCCGGGGAATGGGTAGTGTTGTTCTTCACATTTTATCTTAGATTTAAAGAACCATATGCGTTCACTACTCGGTCATGCATTAGTAACCATCAGAGTCTAGTACCTGATGTGTCGTAGTATACTACATACCCTACACATGTAACGACCCAAAATTTTGAATAAATATTGTTTCCTAATTTTGTGTGTTATTTTAATTTTTATACTCAACAAAACTGTTTCATTTGATAACATGAGTATAATTAAAATGAGACTGCTGGGTTTTGACTATTATATGACCATTGGTCAATATGACTGATGGAAACTAAATGTTTTGATTACTGTCTCTAAATAAAAGTAATCTTGGTTAATTAGTATAGAATGAAGATTCAATGGCCTCTCACAGTAGTCTTAAACCAATCGAAGCCCATATAACAAAACATGGGAAGGAGGTAGCACCACTGGGCTTTTCTCTGGACCAAACCCAAGCCTAACTTCATCGTGTGATGCTAGAACAGAATCTACTTCGTGAGAAGTTCAAACTGATAGAAAATACTACTCGTGCGATGTTGGTCGAGCCTCCCTCGGATTCTCTCCCCTTAGCACACCGTACACTTAGGTCCTATGCTGGTGTGATAAGGTGCTATGTAAGGAGACCGTAACTGCCTTGTGTATTCCTTTGTTTTAAATAAAAATTGGGATTTCTTCTTATGATGATGTTTATGAATTTTCAAATGACCGGATAAATATAGTATGCATATTTTTGATGAATTTTAGAAAAAGGATATTTAAAGATTGATTATGTAAACCTTAAATAATTAAAAATGTGTAATGATTTTAAAAAAATGGTCTTTTAAAATTATGTTCAGTACGAAATTTAGTGTCTAATAAGATCAACTTGATTTTTGATGAATAGAAAATTATGAATAGTAATTTTATTCTTACGATTAGTAATGTGACCAAATGGATTAGTAATCTCACTTAAAGATTTTATTAATATAATCTTGGCACCTTGATTAAGTAATGAGATTCAATAAAATGGTTAAATAACTGTTTCATAAATTATAAGGCAAGTATTAGTTTTTTCGAGTGAATAGTGTTTTTTTAATAAATTTAAATTAAAAATATTCAGAAAATTATTTTTATAAAATGGATTTCATTTTTTAACTCAGAGCATCGATATTATGTTAATGTAATTTTTGGGGACTTTTCTGAAAAAAATGAATTTTTGGTGAATAGTTTATTTATTTAAAAATTATATTAAAAATATTCATAAAATTATTTTTATAAAATGGAGTTCATTTTTTAAATCAGAGCATCTATATTTGGTTAAGGTGAAATTTTGGGTTTTTTCCGAGAATGTTGAATTTTCGATGAATAGTGAAAATTCAGTTTTTAAGTTACGGGTGTTTAATGACATCATTAAATGATGTATTAAGTATGTAATCAATATGGTCGATTTATGAATAGTAATATATGGTATGAGGTGTCCCAAGTGGCCAATACCATGGGAAAATACCATGGGAAAGACCATGGGTTTTCCAAAACCACCAATGAGGTGTCACTTGGACATTAATGCCTTGTCCCCTCACTTTCCCTGTAAATACCAAGACATTCTCTCATCCTTTGGACTCCAAAATAATTTGTAACGAAGTTATGGCCTCCTTACCTCCCAAGGAGTCCTCCCAAGGTGCCCTCAATCCTCTCAAGGTCCCAACCGTTGAGTTTTAAGAGTTGCGTTTAAGGTAAGGGATCCGACCTCTCTCTTTTTTTTCATGTAATCTCTTTTATGTCATTCCTTTTATGATCCATGTTATTATGTGGGAGGATGTTCTTTTATATTCCTATTACTGACCCCTTCATGTTCATATGATGATATATCCCCTCTTACTCTCATAATTTTTTTTATGAATGTTTAAGTGGCGCCGTTAGGCTGCTGAATTTTTAAGGGATTCTTTCACTATTCTCATTTTTCAAAGTTCTACTTTCATGTCAAGTCATTCAATTTACTTTTATTTATGTTGAGGTATGATCTCCATATCTATCATACTGAAATCTTATGTGCATATGTTGAGGGGCCCTATTTGATCTCTTCAATTCAGTATTTTGAACTTTTAAGTGGCGTAGTTTGGCTGCCAAATTTTTAAGGGATTCTTTCACCCTTCTCATTTTCAAGATCAGTTTTCATGTCAAGTATTTCAAGTTCCTTTTTATTTTTTTGGGGTATGATCACTATAACTATCATACTGAACTGTTATGTTCATATGATGAGAGACCCTATTTGATCCTTTCAATTCATTTTTTTTGAAGTTTAAGTGATGTTGTTAGGTTGCCGAATTTTCATAATAGAAATCTAATTTTTGTCTTCCTTCCATGTTTTTCATTTCAGATGGTATTTCCTTAAAATTTCAATACCATGTTGAAATATTATTCATTTTCGGTCACTCTACTATTTTATGGGTCATTTATGATTGTTTGACCCATTTCCCCTCTCTTTTCAATGTTTTCTAAAACCCCGAAACATAGTCGTTATGCTGCAGAATTTCCATCTCAAAATGTCTCTCTCTCTTATTCTAAAGCTCTTATATTTTATTAAGGGAATACTCAAAGATCTCTCTTCTATAGGGGTATTCACATATATACCAAAATGTTCTATTTTAAATTCTGTAATTTACATACATGAGAACCACCTTCCTTTTCTGTGGGTTTTAAAATGACACAAAGATTATATCATTAAAGCAATTTTTAAAACGTTATGATTATGAAATAAAACCCATTCCATTCATGATATATGAGTTGTTTATGAAATTATTGATGATGATATATGTGGCTCACATGATAATAAAAACATGTCAAGGGTGCTCCCATATTTCACTCCAATGCATTGGGTAAAGACATAATCTCTAGAGATGACTATTTAGACTGATACCTTGGTGAATATCCTTGGTAATTTTTTAATGACACCTTGGAGATGGACCTTGGTGAAACGAAATGATTGTCAATATTAAATGTTGTAGCCAAATAATCAAGTTATTAAAAAGATATTTTTATTATGATATGACTCACAATTTCTTTTTCATGCCTTAATGTTCTTTTTCATGACATTGTTGATGTATCCCAATTTCACATGATAAATGTTTCCCCTTGTTTCCCTTACATGGCCTTTTTCTCACCCTTTCTTTTGATATATGTTCCCAGGTTAGGAGATGCAGTAATGAACCTATAATGAACATAAGGAGAAGCCATTCAAGTGTTTATGAAGAATATTTTATGTTTTCATTTTTTAAGTTCCAGGTTTCTAAGACACTAAACCTTATAGATCCTCAATTTTGTAAAATGTAATGAATGTTTATGTGATAAAAAGGTGGGATGCCATAGTTGGTATCAAAGGATGGTTTAGTTATTTGTGAAAATTAGGATATAAAAACTCTAGGAAGAACCATATAGAAAAGTTTAAATATAGGAAATATTCATGATATTTTGGTGAGTATTGAGTAAGGGGTTGTCAAGCAAATATATCCCTGTTTGGATACGAGTAGGTAGAGGTGGCTTTGGCATAGATGTACATATGGGTAAAACCCAAAAACACCGCTTTGGGCTAGACTCGAATGGGAACAGGTACATGACAACGGGCCTTGCTGCACTCTTGGTTACGACACACCCGAGGGATATGCTTTGATAAATTAATAATCTTAGTATGAACCATTATTAAAGGAACAAAGATAAAATAAAATAAAAATTCACATAAGAATATATTATTATGGATAACCTAGTTTCAAACCTAGGGGATCACATGTTAGGGTATACTTTTCTTCTACATGTTATCCGTTTATGGTTTAAGTTCCATTTCATGATTATTGGATAAGTATTTAGGCCCCTAATTATACTTTTTCCTCTTAGTTAATGGTGGGAAATGGAAGAACATGTCCCAACAACCAATGTGATAGTAAATATGACGATTGTCGTACTAATATGATAGAGATGATTAGGGGATTAAAAGATGATTATTATTTTTCAGGATGTTCACTATTTTCGGGATCCTATATGATCAAGGTAAATAGATTATTACTGTATTTTCATTGAGGAGTAAGGGTGACTTATATTTTGAAGAATCGATGAATTTAAGGTGGAATTATAGTAATTTAGGTTACATATGGAAATGATTAACCTATCTTGGGGAAAATACGTTTAGGTTAGCTACTTTTGTTATAAGATGCTAGGAGTGGAGATGTTGTTTTGAGATGAACGATGAAGTTTATTTTGTAAACTATATTATCAAATCCTTCTTGTATTTGGGTTTCAATCTTAGTTTTGTTTATTTTGAGGAATTTTAAGGAAAATTATTTATGTAATGGTCTATGATGAACATTGGGTTGTACCATGGAACTTTGAAGATTTAAAATTATTTTCCCTTGCTATGGTATTCTTTCTTTTTGAAGAGTTTTTTTATCTTACCCTTTATTTTTTTGGGATAATAGAAGAAATAGAGAGTTAATCTTTTGTGGATTATGTGATTCTCTAGAATATGACTCTTGTGCTTTTGATGAGACCAAGTGTTTTTGAATTCTCATTTTTTGGAGAAAAGATTAGTTTTGGTAGAGACTTATTAAAGGATGAAACTCTACTTGAACGTGGGTATATTTCTTTATGTTTCTGTTCTATGTAGTAATTGAATACCTCAAAATTATGAAAAGGAACGTAAAACAAAAATGATGTTGGATTGCGTTTCCTACTAGGTAATCAAAGACCGTTTACACACATCATAAGTTTGGGATTTTCTCGTGGTTATCTTTCTCATAATCATGTTTTCTATAACTCTCCCTCAGAACTTGACCCTTTGTTTTTTCTTCCATATCCATGTTTTCCTACATGGAATCCTAATATGGGTTAACTCGGGTGACCTTTTTACTTCCCTTTCTTTCATTTAAATTAATAGTTTTTCTGAATCTTTTTCTGATGTGGGACTTTCAATGAAATTTCAAAACCCAGTTTTTTTAAAAAAATTGCGAGGATGCAATTTCTTAAGGGGGGAGATTGTAACGACCCGGAATTTTGAATAAATCTTGTTTCCTAATTGTGTGTGTTATTTTATTTTTTATACTCAACAAAACTATTTCATTTGATAACACGAGTATAATTAAAATGGGACTATTGGGTTTTGACTGTTATATGACCATTAGTCAATATGACTGCTGCAAACTAAATGTTTCGATTATTGTCTCTAAATACAAGTAGTCTTGGTTAATTAATATATAAAGAAGAATCGATGGCCTCATCCAGTATTCTTGGACCAATCAAATCCCATCTAACAGAACATGGGAAGGAGGAAGCACCATTGGTCTTTGCTCTAGACCAAACCCAAGACTAACTTTATCGTGAGAAGCTAGAACAGAATCTACTTCACGAGAAGATCAAACTGATAGAAATTAAAACTCGTACGATGTTGGTCAAGCCTCCCTCAGATTCCCCCACCTTTGCACACCTTACACTTAGGTCCTATGCTGGTGTGATAAGGGGATATGCAAGGAGACCGTAACTGCCTTGTGTAATCCTTTGTTTTAAATAAAAATTGGTATTTCTTCTTATAATGAAGTTTATGAATTTTCAAATGACCGGATAATTATAGTATGAATATTTTTGATGAATTTTAGGAAAAGAATATTTTTAAAATGATTATGTAAACCTTAAATATTTAAAAATGTGTAATGATTTTCAAAAAATGGTCTTCTACGATTATGTTTAGTACGAAATTTAGAGTTTAATAAGATCAACTTGATTTTTGATGAATAGTAAATTATGAATAGTGATTTTATGCTTGGGATTATTAATGTTACCAAATAGATTAGTAATCTCACTTAAAGAAAGTATTAATTAATCTGGGCACCTTGATTAAGTAATGAGATTTAATAAAATGGTTAAACAACGGTTTCATAAATTATTAGTCATGTATTAGATTTTTCTAGTGAATAGTGTTTTTTTAATTAAAAATTAAATTAAAAATATTTAAAAAATTATTTTTATAAAATTGATTTCAATTTCGAACTCAGAGAATCGATATTGGGTTAAGGTAATTTTTGGGGATTTTTCTGAAAAAAATGAATTTTCGGTGAATAGTGTATTTATTTAAAAATTAAATTAAAATTATTTAGAAATTTATTTTTATAAAATGGAGTTTAATTTAGTAATCAGAACATTTATATTTGGTTAAGGTTAAATTTTGGGATTTTTTCGAGAAAGTTGAATTTTCGATGAATAGTGAAAATACATTTTTTAAGTTACGGGTGTTTAATGACATCATTAAATGATGTATTATGTATGTAATTAATATGGTCGACTTATGAATATTAGGATAATGCATGAGGTTTCCCAAGTGTCCAATACCATGGGGAAATACCAGGGGAAAGCCCTTACTTTTTCCAAAACCACCAATGAGGTGTCCCTTGGCCATTAATGCCTTGTCCCCTCACATTCCCTATAAATACCAAGCCATTCTATCATCCTTTGGACTCCAAAATAATTCTCAACGAAGTTCACATCTTATTACCTCCCAATGAGTCATCCCAAGGTGCCCTCAAGCCTCTCAATATCCCAAACGTTGAGTTTTAAGAGTTACATTTAAGGTAAGGGATCCAACCTCTCTCTTTCTTTTCAAGTAATCTCTTTTATGTCATTCCTTTTATGCTCCATGTTATTATGTGGGAGGATGTTCTTTTATATTCCTCTTACTTCAATTTTCATGTTCATATGATGAGACATCCCCTCATACTCTCATAATTTTGTTTTATGAATGTTTAAGTTGCGCCGTTAGGCTGCTGAATTTTTAAGATATTCTTTCACCTTTCTCATTTTTAAAAGTTCTACTTTCATTTCAATTCTTTCAATTTTCTTTTTATTATGTTGGGGTGTATGATCTCTATATCTATCATAATGACCTCTTATTTTCATAAGATTAGGGACCCTATTTGATCTCTTCAATTCAGTATTTTTAAGTTTTAAGTAGCGCCCTTAGGTTGCCGAATGTTTAAGGGATTCTTTCACCATTCTCATTTTCATGATATATTTTCATGTCAAGTATTTAACATTCCTTTTTATTATTCTGGGTTATGATCTCTATATCTATCATACTGAACTCTTATTTTCATATGATTAGAGACCCTATTTTATCTTGTCAATTCATTTTTGGTTGAAGTTTAAGTGATGCCGTTAGGCTGCCGAATTTTTATAAGAGAAATCTAATTTTTTCCTTCCTTCCATGTTTTCCATTTCATATGGTATGTCCTAAAAATTTCATTACCATGTTCATATATTGTCAATATTCTGTCCCTCTACTGTTTTATGGGTCATTTATGATTGTTTGACCCAAGTCCCCTCTCTTTTCAATGTTTTCTAAAACCCCAAAACATAGTCGTTATGCTGCAGAATTTCCGTCTCAAAATGTCTCTCTCTCTCTTGTTCTAAAGTTATTTTATTTTATTAATGGAATACTCAAATCTCTCTCTTATATAAGTGTATTCACATATATACCAAAATGTTCTATTTTAAATTCTGGGATTTACATACATGAGACCCACCTTCGTTTTCTGTGGGTTTTAAAATGACACAAAGATCATGTCTTTAAAGCAGATTTTAAAACGTTATGATTATGAAATGAAACTCATTCCTTTCATGCTATATGGGTTGTTTATGAAATTATTGATCATGATATATGTGGCTCACATGATAATAAAGACTTGTCAAGGGTGTTCCAAGATAGCGCTCCAATGCATTGGGTAAAGACTTAGTCTCTAGAGATGACCATTTAGACAGATACCTTGGTGAATAACCTTGGTAATTTTTAATGACACCTTGGGGTTGGACCTTGGTGAAACGAAATGATTGTCAATATTAAATGTTGTATCCACATCTTCAAGTTATGAAAAAGATATTTTTATTATGATATGTCTGAATATTTCTTTCTCATGCCTTAATGTTCTTTTTCATACATTGTTGATGTATCCCAAGTTCACATGTTAAATGTTTCCCCTTGTTTCCCTTACTGGGACTTCTTCTCACCCTTTCTTTTGATGTATGTCCCCAGGTTATGAGATGCAGTAATGAACCTAGGATGAACATGAGGAGAAGCCTTTTAAGTGTTTAAGAATAATGTTTTATGATTTCATGTTTTAAGTTCCTGGTTTCCAATACACTAAACCTTAAAGATCCTCGGTTTTGTAAAATGTAATGAAAGTGTATGTGATAAAAGGCAGGATTCTATAACTCACTCCACTGGAAGCCTCAATATGGGGGCACTAGTCAGCCCATGCCTCAACTACTGAAAAATATTTTGACGTATCTCCGACCAAACAAAGGTTTTCCCCTTTTACATCAAGGCAGATAGTGGTGCTCTAACTTTGGAGAAATATGGCACAAACATATAGTAGTATCTGGCCAATCCCAGGAAACTCAGTACCACCCTCACAATACTAGGTGGATCCCAAGAAAGTACCGCATGAATATTCACTGGATCCACTACAACTGCTGCCTCCGATATGACATGTCCTAGAATGTAATCTTCTCGAATCCAAAACAGGAACTTCAAGAGCTTACCATAAAGCTGGTGCTCTCGAAGTGTGTCCAATACCACCTGCAGATGATATACAATCTCCTCCTCCGTAGTCGAGTAGATTAGAAGGTCATATATGAAGACTACTATAAAGTGATCAAGGTATGGCTGGAAGATCCTGTTCATGTGTCCCATGAACACTACTAGAGTGTTGGTTACACAAAATTGCATAACCAATAACTCTTAATGGTCGTACCAACATCTGTAAGTTGTCTTCTGCACATCCTCATATTGCACTTTGAGCTGGTGATAGCCTGATATGAGGTCTATCTTCAAGAACCACCATCCTCCCTTAAGTTAATCAAAGTTGACGTCAAACCTTGAGGATGGGTATTGTTCTTCATAGTCACCTGGTTCTGGCTCCAGTAGTTGAAAAAAAGTATCATGATCCCATCCGCGTTCTTAGAAAATAGAATCAGGGCTACCGAAGGGGAAACACTAGACCGGATGAATCCCTTCCCATGAAAGTTCTCTAGATGTACCCGTAGCTCATGAAGGCCCATGGGAGCAATCTGATACGCTTGAGTAGATATTAGTGTCATTCTGCGGTACAAGTCAATGTAAAAGTCCTCATCTCTATGAGGAGGTAAACTGGAAACATCATTAGGGAAAACATCTATGTACTGGTCTACCACTACAGGGTATATCAGACTCTCCACATCAATAGCTCTATTGGTAATGATTTCCAACTGATGAGTGATCAACTGCACTCTCCTCCGAGTAAGTCCATCTTGTGTGGAAAATGCTCCCTTCTCTTAGAAGAAGGTAAACCTAGTCCCATCCATGCAGACACACCACACTTTAATCCTAATACAATCAAACTGAGCATGGACTATAGATAATCAGTCCATATCCAAGATGGCTATATAAGGCCTCAAAGATACTACTAGGAGATCCCAGCTAAAGATCTCGCCACCTAGAGTAAGCTCACAATTCCGACACCAGTGTGAAATCATCGAATTACCTCTCTTAAAAGAATTTAGCTGTAACAATCATTCCAATAGCTCCGTCGGATTATCCGAGCTCTGAACGAGGGCATGGAAAATAAAATAATGACTAACACCTGTGTTTATAAGTACTGCATTAATGGTGGAATAGACACATATCGTACCTCATATCATCTCCAGAACGCCGTGATCATAGGCCTCAACAGCATGGAGCTAAGCTCACCCATGTCCACCTACTCCCTGTGGTCGGGGTGGACCTCTTGGTGGTGGTAGATGTAGCATCTCGAATCGTTTCCCAACACCAGTTGCATGACTACCTCCTCTGCGATGTCTGTCTGCTCCCTGTGGACCTCCTTGGTCGAACCTATGCCTCTGACTGGGCATTCCACCGATGGTATTATGATCATCCATATAACGGGTCAGATAGTCACGAGCCATGTGACCCTACCCACCAAATGATTAACACTACATGATCCTTTCTTGATTGGTTGAGCCTCAGGTGCCCTGCCCAACCGATCCTGAGTCATGCAGTTGTCCACCTGTAGCTCTGGTATTCTTGGACCTCTGCAACATCTATCTGTGGTTTCCTGTAAATGGTTGGTGGCATGAATCACTATGAGATTAGCTGGTGTCCCTATGAGACAGAAGACTCTCACCACAACTACAATCCACTCTTTAGCTACCTGTGGGTCCGTATATCCCCTGAACGTGGGTGGCCTCTAGTGTTGGAACTCGTGCAATTCGCTAAAGTGGTGCACACTCTTTTATACTGGGGCTGGTGGAATCGGTGTCCCAATGGGTAATGGTACCGATGGTTCCTCTACTAGAAGAGGGCCCTACACTGAGGCCTCATCACTTTGTGGGCTATTAGTGCATACAACTCTCAGAACACTAGCTGGGTGTCTGCATGGATGCATCCTAAAAAAACAAGTGCTCCATGGTCAATAACTTATACCTGTTGAATAGACTCAAGAGATAACTAAAAAAACACAAGGAAACACATATGCAATCTGGGTTTTCATTCACAGAGTTGGAAATTATAAGTCAGGTTCATGGTGAATAGATACGTCGACCGCCACACCAACATAGGATTCCCTAAACTAATAACCACACTCAATAAACATAACACAATTTATATTAAAAAATATCGACGTCCTATGTTCTGCGGTAGAACCGAGTCCTGTGATACCAATTTGTCACGTCCCTTCCTCGGGGACCATGTCGTGACTACCCCAATCTTGCCATTCATAGGTTGGGGGTTGACGACTAGCAACAAAAGGTGTTTTCCCTAAAATTGGTAAGACAATTCCTTTATATCGTATAATCTCATGAAACTATACACACAATAGGATAGGAACACAGGAATAATATATAACCAAAAGAGTGCAGAAATTAAAAAGGGGCCAGAATATAAGCCCATCAGTAAAGGTACAAGTACAACTGAATTACATTAGAAATGAAGAAAGAGAAAAGTCTGGAACTGGATCGTCCTCTGAGGTTCCTACCTGAATGGTAGGTACAGATCATATCCTCATCACTCCATATCCTCTCATCTCCTCTGCGTATTAACATGTCTTATAGTCCACCTCCGGGTACCATCCAGTCTAGGTACTCTTAGCCTCAGTCAGTGATGTCTGTCATCTGCATTCATCACATCTTCGTGTGGGCTTAGCCCCTACATGGGAGAGTATAAGGATAGTCCTTAGGGACCACCAGACCCTCAATGTCTCACAAAAACCACGAAGTATAAACCACAAAGGTAGAAATCAAATGATAACTCAACTTTGGTATATGCCCAAAAATTTTCATAAGTTATAAAGTAATCCATCCCAATCATGTGGAATACACATGGATTATGACTCATCTCACCCCATGATTTATTCTAGGGGTAGTAACATGTAACATCTCCAGTTACATCATCAAAATCCTCGGGTTCCATAGAACCCCTCATCTATCGAGTATAGTGGGCCTGTCACATCACACAGAGGCGCTTCCCACTAATATTCGACTACTGAGGTACTCCTCCTATGGAGTACCGTGGGTCTGCCTCATCACATAGAGGTGTGCCCCACCTTTGTTCTATCGCATCACATAGAGGATCTCCCCCTCATGAGATGATGAGGTACTTCTCTTGTCATGTATCATGGGTCTACTTCTTCACACATAAGCACTCCCCAGTGTGGCCTGTAGTGGTACCCCTCTTGTTGAGTACCATGGGTCTGCCACGTCACACATAGGTTCTCCCCACCATGGGTATGTCACGTCACATTGAGGAGCTCCCCACTGGGCCTGTTAAGTCACTCTGAGTCGAAAAAGTTAGTAGTCGGCAGGTCATAGCCACCTACAGGGTTCCCTCACTATGCTCACTCGTGTCCAGGGTGGTATGGCCCACATGGTACTGGTCGATATTCCAACATCCACTAAGTCCCAAAAAGAATCATCTAAAAGTTCTTCTGCGTCATAGGGGTCTCAACGCAACATAAGTCACATCAAACGGACGCCCAGTCTGTGAGTTATTAGCCTTTTAGTCCCTAGGGCCCAGTTGGATTCGTGCGCGATCCGACCTATCCGTTGCCTATATTAATCCAAAACTCTAGTGGGGGTATACTCAAAAGGACCACCTCGGTCCGAGATTTCCAATTCCACTAACGATTGGTCAAATGGACGTGTGGAGCAAATGTTATGGCCAAAAGATGTAAATGGGTTGTAGAGGGCCCAGGTCCGGTTCGACCTGGTCGGACCATCCCGGTTCGCAATGTAGCTCGGCCCGCTATGTTCGGTCCAGCCCGCTGGGTCCGGCCCGGCCCGTTGGGTGGTCAAGAAGGCCTTGAGGGGATCACGGAGATCGATCGTAGATGGCGCGAGGCTACAGGGCCACTCAGCCAGGGCGTCTCGGCCTAGAGGGCAGAGGTCGCAGGGCAACTGAGGAATGTGGGGCAGATCAGCCGTAGAGAGTCGAGGGCCGTGGGCGGTTTGGCCAGAGTAGATCGACTATGGGAGGTCTGGTGGTTGATGGCTTGGATGGAGCGACGCGAATGCGGGTAGCTTGTCCAGAGTGGCTCGGAAGGCCGTTGGCGGCGCAGTCGGTGTGGCTTGGCCGGAGGCTAGGTAGGTCAGCAGTGGCTCAGCGGACGGCGACGACGGTTCGGTAGTGGTGGCTCAGCCCAGACTGCGGTGGCTATAGATGACGCATCGGGGCCACGAGTGGCAGAGCCACGGGGCACAGAGGCTGAGGGTGGCGCAGAGTGGCTCGGCAGTGGTGGTTCCATGACGGAACGGAGGTTGCGAGGCAGTGGTGGCCGGAGGGCAGTGCCGTTGCGGCATTGCCTTCATCGCGTTCAACATGAAAAATCATCACAAGATTTTTAGAGGGGTCGGGCCAAGATATCATGGCCCGTACCCTCTACATTGAGTTCGTAGCATATGGCCCTACTAGAACTTGATGATGAGTATCATGCTTTTTGGACTCCAACAATGATTTATTTCCCATAATGAAAATAAATTCCGGGGAAGACCATCTGAAAATTATTCATACCCAAATAAACCCCTACATTGTTTGATTGGTGATGACAAATAGAGAAGTCGAAGAAGAAGATGAATCGATGGGAAAAGATGGATGTCTGTTTCATCAGCATTTCCTTCGATTGTCAGTTCATCGGCCTTGAAGGCGTTCCTCTTCAACCAACATCCTATGTAAGAAGTCAGAGTCAAAGCAGGCATTCTTCGTTGATGTTCTTTGTTGGCATTCTTCATTGGAGAAGATAATCCTTCAAGTTCTCTCCCTATTCTATTTCGTCAATCCCTTACCCAATTCTACTGATGAGAAAAGAAATATCCAACACAAGAAAATAAATCACAACATAACATTTAATTTTATGTTATCATATAATGTTAATTGGTAGCTTAACATTTAATTCTTATGTTGACACATAAAATTAATAGGTTAATTAAAAATTAATTTTATGTAGACACAAAAACATAATTGGGTTTTTTGAGGGTTTTCTCCCATTAAGATAGGTCGGGTTGTCCCCTCCCCTAAATTTAAATATTGGAGGTTTTAAGGACATGGGTGGTCCCTACAACCTTAACTCAAATAGAGGGGGTTTCAATAAATAAAATAAATTCTATGATTATTTTATTTTATTATTTCCATGAAAAACCCATAATTTATCTTTTGACCTCGACCAATTGACATAGAGGTGAATGTCTCCTTAAGATAATATTGGCATTGCGAGTTCTATGGTGCCCTCAGATTTCAATTCCATGCATCAGGTCAAAATTTATAAACACCCACTCATATGAATAATAAATGTACCTGAAAAAATGTTTAGATATTCATTCTGGGCACTCTGAGCCTCAGAATCAAGCACCATTAATTTTCACAGACTCGTAAAATTCTTATTTAATTAAAAAAAATTACATTGAAATTATGGTTCATTACACTATTAATCACAGTGCACACCATTAAAATGTTCATTTCTTTGAGAAACACACTTTATGAAGCCCATCATTAAGAAACTCATGATTTTTCTATATTTTCATGAGAAATAAAGAAAACCCACTTTTCAAAATGCTTTCTATTCCCCTAATTTTGGTCGTCCAAAATTTCCGAAACAATGTGAAATAACATCACCTTCAAAACTACATATGTATTGAACTATATGATTCTTTTCCTTGAAATATCCTAGATCATCCATGATATGATTGACAATAAACACAAACCATGATCCTTTCTCAGTGTAGTAAATCCTTGGTTCCATCAAATACTGGGTCATTAGAGATCCTATCACAGAAAATGTTTAGTCTATCCTTAGTGATTCAGATTATAAATACATTAGTGAGATCATTAGAGATATGCATAAGTACAAGTATTGGTATATGTCAATAGATAAATCTATGGATAACTGTAAGGATACATATATGTATACGAAAATAACTTAGTTTTTTGTGATGGATATAGAAATGTGTTTCTATGAAATTATATACATTTATATATACGACCTCACAAAAATAATTACCTTAAGGAAATTATATCAAAAATGGATGAATTATTCTTGACTCAATCATCACTTTGTTCATGATTATGGGACTTCTTCATAATATTTTATCCATCCCATTGAATATTTTTTAAAAAATGGAAAACACTTTACAAACCATCATAAATGTTTAAAATGATTATAGTGACTGACCTTGTATAATATTAATGTGACATAGATTGAAAACCATGGTCCATTATTTAGACATCCTATAAATGAATTTTCATGATTAGGAGGTTTCCTACTATAAGTTGTGTTTATCACACTATGGTTTCTTGTTTTAGTAAATATATGTAAGCTAATAAAACCATGTTAATGCTGATTATCAAAGAAAATATAGTGATTTTCCTACCATGAAAACAAAAAATAATGGAGTTGGGATTAAAATTCATGAATCATTTCTCATGAAACATCATTGGATATGAATCATACCATGATTCCATATGATCAAATGATACAACTATATACTGTTAAATATTTTATGAGATATCATCTTCTTTATTTTAAAGGATCTTATGACACACTAGTGTATGGTTGATGGATCGAAACCATTGATAAACTTTTTTTAGTTCATAAAATATTCTGATTGAAAAAAATTCTTAGTTATTTATATGTTAGAATTATTATAAGATCAATTTCGAACTAATATTCTTAATTCAATGGAGAATAAATTAATTGATTATAAGTAATGGGAATATTTTAAGGGAATATTTCTCAATATTTAATTCAATTATATTATAAACATATAAGTAAAGGAATTACATGAGAATATGAAAAAGATTGATGAATCTATGGGTTCATATGTCTGTAATTTTACAAGACAAGCATGTCATGATTCGAGGTTATTAATAATACCAGAAAGTAAATATGATTTATTTTTTGGTGGAGTAAAACCATGTATTCAAAAGGACATATATTTATGATTCTTTTTTACCTATGAATAATTTTTTCAATGTGAAGTAAATATAGAAATTAAAATTACATATTACAATTATTAGATTGGATTTAATAGGAAAATAATGATTTAGAATCATGAAAACTAAAATGGTGGAATAAAATAAAAACCATAATCTTGCCATAAATGATTGAAGTAACATCATGTAATTTCATGAATGTAATTGTAAGGATATTTAAATATGGAAAGGTGATTCATAAATCCCAAATATGTTGAAATGAGATTAATGCAATAGTTAAATAAATCGATTGAAAGAGGACACCAAATATTGATCAAAGCACACTCCATTTTTTCTTTTGAAAAGAGTTGTGTACTTATGATAAACAATTATCTAATATAAGCGATAATATGGGTGGTAATCTGTAACGACATCTAAATAATAATGAAAAAACAAAATCTTACTCAGTTACTGTAGATGAATTGAATCTTGATTATTAGGGGACACTTATACTCCCTTTATTGGTCGGTAGTTTTATATCTGATTTTTTTAAATGATCCCTATAAAAATATTATTGTTCATCCATTATTGATATTTCATGTTATTATCTCCCCATACATGTATTTTGGAATAATGAAATCACATCTGATATACATCAAGTAAAAGGATGAACCCAATATTCAAATTAAAATGATTTTGTGCATGATAATTATTTATATAATTAATAGACGATGAATTATCATTTATTAGTTTATATGCATCCTTTATTTTATGATTTATGGATAATTTAAATTATATTTGTATTAAAGGTTGATCAAAAAGTAAAATTCAATTGATTACCTATTTTATGATTCATGTAATGGGTGTTTATCACAATTAACATTTATTTAAGAGACATTTTTTGAAATACAAAACTTTTGGTTTGGTATATACTTTTGCAAAAATGATTTTTAGGATGGGATGTGTTTTGACATTGTGAGTCTATGAAAAAATTTAATGGTACCCAATAGAGATTATTTTATCATTGATGTTATAGTAATTATGGGTTATATTTGATCACCTTACAAATGATGCACACATAATTTATATAATGAAATATTTTTCTTGGGATCCTCTTTTCATGGTATAAAAATAGAAGTGGTATGGTTTCATGGTGTTCCCCATTAAATTTTTTGTGATTGGGATATGATGTTTAACATGATTTTTTGGAGATTTCATGAAGATACACAGGACACAAAGATAGTTTTTACTACTTTATACTATCCTCATATAGATCGTTAGTGTGATATAAAAATTAAAACACTATAAGATATTTTATGATCTTGTTATATATATATAATGTGGTTGAGATCAACACCTTATTAAATATTTGTATTCCTTAAACAATTCCTTTCACTATAGAATTAAAATGGATCCATATGAATTTTTTTATGGAATGGTTTGAATAACTATAGAGTACAATAATGATTCTATGAAAATAAAGACATAAATACCTATGGAATATGATGATATGGTATATGTGCTTAGATATATTTCGACAGATGTAAGGATAACATAATATTTAGTGAAATCATATGCTTGAAATCATATGTGATATATATAATTTGAATTTGGTGATAATAACTTTCTATGAATTTCATTATAGAAGAAGGAAAGGAAAAACCCTATGTTATATTTGTCCCTTTGAAATAAATGATCATAATAGGAGAGTAGATAATCATAATGTGCTTCAATTAACATCCATAATGTTCAAGATGTGTTAAATATATCTCCCTTGAGAAAGAATATTCATGATACCTCACATGTACAAAACTCATTGTTCATAATATCAGATAAAGAGAATTATTATAAATAAGTTCACATAGAAATTAGGGGCTATTGGGAGAATTTTTTATGAAATAATACCACTCCCTCTGTTAATTTTATTCTACTGAAAAAAATTAAAAAATAATGATGAGAAAATAAGGATGTGGGGATGTAGATGTATCCATATTTTTTTTATATGAATGAATTATTTCATGGTCTAAATTAATATAATGGAGGATAAAATGGATCTCTTAGTGTTTTAATGAAATAGTACTCATTATTTAATTGTATTTCTTTCATTGTGAAATATCTCGATATTTTATGAAATATCTTCTATAAAATTAATTGAAATTTAATGATAGATTTTTTATTCAATTCAAATAGTGTCTTGTGTTTTAAGTATCACTATGTGTATCTTGTGATACAAGTATCATTGATTTTCTTCTATAACATGTGTTAGGATCAAGGCATAGTCTTACTACAAAACAATATACTATTAATACAATATATTTAATATAATAGTTATCATAATCCCATTGGACTGAAGGGATTTATATTGATTACCTATAATATAACTATATGTTTTACCAATGTTTAGATAACTATCCATTTTGATAACAATTAATTAGAAATGAAAATAAAAGACCATTCTATATAATATATGGGTTTTAATTAAATAGTATTTTTATGAATTGATAGGTGGTTTAACTTAATTAATTAAATTAATTAAACATTTGGAATCATATTAATGAAAATTTTATATTATATATTTGATAAAATATTTTTAAATCCATCCAATAAGATTTATAGGTTTATGATATAAATTAATTTACATTTAAGAAACAAAGATGAATATTTGTCGGTGTTAATTTATCATCTTTTTGTAGAAGACATTTTTTAAAATTTACTTTTTACAAGCGTTTTATTTTTATTTTCAAAAATTAATTTAATTTTTGAAACATTAATATGGAAAATCACTTTTTGTAAAACATTTCAAATATTTTAGAAAACATTTATATTTTGATTAATAGTTACTGACACATAACATTAATTGAAAAATACATTTTATTCTAAATATTTTATAATGAAATATTATAATTTAAACACTGTTTAATGTGAAATTTGATAAATTTTATATTATTTAGAAATATATAGTTAGTTAGAATCATATTTACATTTAAATTTTATATAAAAACTTTTCAATCATTTGAACTATTCTCATGAGAAACCCATTGTCTCTACCTTTCAGGGGGAGTAATTGAAAATTAATTTTTAAATATATATGCTTAGAATTTGTAAAAATGTATTAAATAATTGGAATAATAATACTTTAAAACTTCTAGTAATATTAACTTATTTTATGAGAAAAGTGATTATAGAAATAATTGAAAATTAGTTACAATGACTAAGGTAAAAACTGTGTCTACTTAATGGTTTAGAATTAATCTTATGTTAAAAATTCACTATAAACATGTAAAAAAAATTTTATGGACATAATTAGTCCATATATTCATTTATATTGAATATTTATCATTATTTGAGAAACATGATGTATGAATGTTCTCCCAATAGTGCCTATATTTTCTAATTACAAGAATACCACTCCCTGTCCAATATAAAAAAGATATGACCCTCCTAACATATTCACCGTATCTTTCCCATTGAGTCAAATAACCCCACCACATAATCATCTAACATCCCTCCTCTAATCCTTTATGCCTCATATTTTTAATCAAGATAACTATGGAAGTACTTTGGTGAAAACCAAAAATAGTTACTCAAAGAAGAGGAAACATTTATCAACGGTCACCTTGGTTTTATTTCATAATCTTACACTTCAATAATTATTTGACATGTTATATAATATCTAATGTATCAAAAAAAAATGATAATTTAATATAATATTTTTTCAACCTACACCTTCAAACACGTACATCAATGTGATACACAATAATCATACCTGTGTGTAGTGAACTATTACCTCGTGAATTAATGAAATTCGTTCATCCATTACAAAATATAAAGGTTAGTAATAATGATTGTCATAATATTATTTTATTATATATATTATATTTAAAATTTTATTTTTCTTATTGAATTCTTATATAAAACATAATCATTATTTTCATTTCTCGAATACAATAACAATTTTTGTGGATGTATGAACTACCACCTCTTCAAAGCGATGCGATTAATTCACAATTTAGTAGAAATTTATGGAAGATGTGTTTCATAAAAAATATAATATAAATTAAATAATTATTATATTCATGACATTAACATCTATCTTTACATATAACATGTTATTTTTTCTCTTTATTTCACATATTGAAAAAGTGACAATGCTATTCAAGGATATGTGGATTACCACCTTCCTGAAGAAATGTGATTCTTCCTTCTTCATCACCACACCACATGAATGAAATATATAATTATACTTAATTAAATAGTATGTTATTTTTGGTATTATTTTCATTTTTTAATGAAAATATTTAATTACCTTCATTATATACTGATCATTGAAAAATGGAATGTCACTCATGCTCACGTACAACAAACCATCTCTATGATCGTAACATTTAATCATTTATCATAACCATATTTCATGTAAGATTTTAAATGTATATTTTTTTTATAAACATAAAAATAATTTCTTTAGTATTTTTTTTATTTTTAAATAATGAACTCATTGACCATAGTTGACCAACTATATTCATCTTTGACACATAATCGGAATATAGTCTAATCATCCGACATAAGAATTATTAACTATGTAATTGTATAGTAAAATTATATATGTAATGTAGATGTAATAATAAAAATAAAAAAATTTATTATTCAATTAATTAGTTAAAATAAATTTATTATTCAATAATATTTATAGCCAGAATAGAAAATCAAACACATTTTAATAAATTTTCATCTCAGTTTTTACAACTGTATGATAAAAATAGTATTTCACACATTATTTTTTTACATGATTCTTATGATACCCACTTTTAGGGATTATCTCATGAATCATTTTATCAAAATGTTATTTAAATGCTTCATATTATTAGTAAATATATTTAGGATCTTTAGGTTATTTCTTACAATAGTTTTACGAGATTTCATAACTCAATTTCTATTCAATGGGTAAGACATTAATATCATAGGTTATGTAATAGAAATAATATGTTTGAAATGTCTTATAATTTTATTATTATGTGTTTCCAATTTTATTTTTTTGATCATAAATTTTAACAAATAATTATTTAATTTATTTAATCTTATTCCAATGATGCAGTCATTGCAAGGGGTTTTTTATCACTTTTATTTCTGTGAGATATATTCATTATTGACAAATTATGTTTATTGGGTATTGTATATACCAAGAGGAATTTATTATATGATTCTTATTATATAATTTAATATGTTGTACATGACTTTTAAATGATAATTATTTCATGGGAATTACAGTTTCCACAATACCAAATTGATAATGGTCATTTGTCAAAAACTTTGTCATTTGAGATGTTTTTTATGTTATACACACGTGTTATTTTATAATCTGTTTATAATTATGATTTTACATGATATATAATTATTCTCATTATTATAATGGTATTAGAAGTTTCAAATAAAATTATTATTACATGGGTCTTATGATTCAAATGCTTTAATGTGGTATGAGACACTTTGGAATATATAATAATATTTTGCCACATGAATGTTTTTAATCATATTTTAAAGATATTTTCTTTCATCGACATCAAAAACCCATGTTGTTACATATCCCAATCGAGGGATATTTTTTATTCATACAATCACCATTATTTTATGGGTGGATTAATATTACTTCAAACGTATTTAAATAGAATCCATTTCTTTTCCACGGGTTAACCATATGTTGAAGAGATCGTTGGGGAACCCATTTCTTTTTCATTGGTTAATCTTGTTTTGAAAACATTTTTGTGGAACCCATTTATCTCCAATAATTTAATCATGTTTAAAATTATTTCTATTCAAAACATTTCATTTTCACGCATTAATCATGTTTCAAGAATATTTTTATGAGGCAAATTTATTTTCCATTAGTAAACCATGTTTCTATGATATTGTTACGGATCCCATTTATTTTACATGACTTAATATTTTTTCGAAGATATTTTTATGGAAACCATTTTTTTTCTAGGATAATATGTATTCAATGATATTTTTATGGGATATGTTCTTTTTCAATAGGATAACCATTTTTAATGAAATATTTATGGAACAACGTTTATTTTTATTATGAAACCATGTTTCAGATTGATTTTTATAACGAATTCATCTTTTCCATTTTTTAATCTTGTTTCATAGTGATTTACCTGATACCCATTTATTTTATTCATTTTTTTTGATATTTAAAAGTAATAAGAATTCTATTTATGATATTTATTCAAGTTCTGGTTCATGGATATTTTATATAATGTGGTGACCAATGTAGTGACAGGTATAACCATTATAAATTAACATGGGTTGGCACATATAACCTCATGTGGGCCTTTTATTTCCAAACATTTGGTGGCCTAGACGTCATATTGAAATCCCATTACATATTAACATGGATTGGCCCAGGTAGTGGTCGATGATATAATTATAGCACTCAAATGTATTTGGTTATTATAATGTTGGATGTCAGTAAATAGTTATATCAATTAATATGGTTTTGAATGGATTTTGTAAAATTGATTGTCTATATTAACAAAAATAGGATCTAATTCATTTTTTGAGTTTATAATGATTCGAATGGTCGATATTGATGTCATATGAATTTTGATTATATATTATAATGAATCATTCCTTTTTAATGTTTTCAAAATTTATGATCTTGGTATTGAATGGTATGAGTTATGTTATAACTTACATATTCAATTTGATTATTTCATTAAAAAATTATTCATAATTATTATCATTGATGTAATTCAATTTTTAATTATTATTTATACCCATAATAATCATCTATGATTTCCATTCTTATGAAACCTTTTCCAATGTTTTAAATTATTCATGATGAATGAGTTATGTCTGTAATATATTTCATATGGATGATGATGATGTCTAAATGTATAAAATAAATTGTTAGTAAAGTGGGGGAAATTATTTTTAAAGTAATATGAGTTATTTATATAGAATTTTTTCTGAATTATATAAAACAATATACCTAAAAGGTCCTATATTATGAATATGATATAAGTTTTATTATTCATGTGGTAAATATTATTGCAAAACTTGGTTCACAATTTTCTGCATCAAAGCATAGAATGCAAACTTATGGATTTTTACACATGGTCAAGGATTATGGGTTCTGGGCTATTATAGTTGGTATCAATGGTATATTTTGGTAAATTTGGATATTAGGGTGTTTTTCATGAGGTTATCTTACGAGTTATGGATACTTTCATATGACTATAATATTAAGTTTGATCATTATTTCCAATTCCTAAAACACCTAACTTGATGTTTTTAAGTATTATATATTTTGAGGTTATCAATTATTTTTTTGGAGGATTTAGTTGTGTTGAGTTATTTGTAACTTGTAGGATCAAAATGATGTGTTTTTATGTGGGATAAATTCTTTAGTATTAATAAAAAAATGAAAAATTGAAGGCTGGGGGACAACTGTTGCATCTGTAAATGATACTGGGCTTGAAACCACAACTAAAGGTAGACAAGGGTGTAATGCCTACCATTAACCTATTTTATTTACTATTCAGTTGGAAATTATTTTATAGGTTTTGATAAAGTTTATTTAAGAATCCTATTGTATTTTATGTAAGGAATAATAGTTTATTTATCTTGGAATAATAAACGATCAAATCATTCTAATATTTGGTTTTAAAACTTATTCAGGAAATGATTAATGAATTTTATGGATTGTTATTTATGAAATAATTTCATGCAAACATTGGGTATTACTATTTAATTTTGAATATTAATGTATCATTTTTTATTTTACTCATTTTTTGGAATTATATATCTATTTCTATCCATTTTGGTTTTTGTTAATGTCTAAAGTTATGTGAAATAACTTAGCTATCCCTTTTAGGACTATGTTGTCTTTAAAAGTCAAGGATAGTGCTTTAAGAATTAAAAAACTCATCTTAAATACTCACATTATAGAAAAATAGATGATAATTTTTTTAAATTTACTAAATGATGAAATGTTAATCTTCAAGTATGTTTATCTCTTTTTTCTTTTCCATTGAGTCTATATGGTTAAAGAATTATTTGACTCTAGGGAAATTATTATGAAATAAACATTCATTATATTTACCTTCAATTCTGATGAACTGATTAACGTTTTAATCATTTCATATTTATGATTTTAGGCCCTTTACATTTAATTTATCATTGACTTATTTATGATAAATAACCTCAACCTGTCTCTATAATTATTTATTCTTTTACATCATTCCCACATATGTTTCCCCTAAATTGAATCTTATTTATGCCTATATTTGGATGACCTATATATTTCTCTCTGTTCTTGTTTAAGAGGATGTTTCATTAACCATTTTTAATATGTTTGTTTCAATAAATGAATTCTAAAAATGTTAATCCTTTAATATGTTTGTTTCTTATTTTTTATGTATAGAATGTAGTTTTCTCATAAACTTTTAAATTAGTCCAAATTGGTCAAAAATATTAATTAAGGGTATATTTTATATAATTATACAAATTATATTAAATTCATACAACAAGTTTTATACGTTTATCATAATAAGAAATCCAATTTTCAACATAAAAGGTTGTATATTTTTAAAAGGACATTTTACGGAATTCTAATGATAGAAATGTTTTAAAACACATATTTACACTTTAATAATTGTTTTTTCAAAAATTAACCTCACTTTCAATATTTAATTTCATAATTTACTCTGGTATTATTTTTTTTAATTTATCTGAGAACATTTACAATTTGAAGAATATTGAATGACATTAAATTTTAATTGAATATTGATTTTTCATCAAAATATTTTATATTATTAAAAAATATTTT
This sequence comes from Viscum album, assembly GCA_963277665.1. Lineage (NCBI taxonomy): Eukaryota > Viridiplantae > Streptophyta > Magnoliopsida > Santalales > Viscaceae > Viscum > Viscum album. The sequence goes on from OY728148.1 coordinate 1,258,397,367, forward strand.
CAATTTCAATAAATTTATAATTAATTAAATTTTACATACTATTAAAAATTTATTCCATTATAATGAATTTCACATTTAAATTCAATATTAATGAATCAATCATTGGAACATCTCTCATGAAAACCTAATGTCATTCGCCATCTGCGAGATTAATTTTAAATACGTTTCAGCCACATATGTGACTGAAGTAAAGAAATATATATGAAATATTTATAATTTGTATAATAAAAAATTTATAGTAATTCAAACATTTTTTTAGTAAAATAATATTAAAATAAAGTATAATTAATTAAAAACATATACTTAGTATTTTTCCTTTACAAATATGTGTCCAAATGACCTAAAAAATCTTCCAAACCCCATTGGATGGAAATTTTGATAACATATACATAATTATCTGATTTGAAATATTTATATGTGCCAAATTATTTATGTGATTCCTCCAAATATCCATTATCTATTTATATATACACGAATAAAAATTTCCATCCACTATAAAAATACTCACCCTCTTCACTTATTAAGTCCAATGAAGACCATTGGCCCATAAAAATACACACATAAATAATATAAAAATACAACTTATCAAATTATATATGTTTAACATTCAGAAAGAATAATAATTCATGGAATCCCCTTTGTGAAAACAAAAATTAGTTACCTGAAAAAAAAAGATAACATTCTTCAATCAGAACATTTTTTTTCATTATACACATCTTCAAATATTATTATTAAATTATTATATAATAAAATAATTATAATAAATATATGGTTTTTATATGGGTTAAAATATTCATATTCACACACTTCCATCAAATTGTATTTGTAATCATTATTCGTGTGTACGACAGACCACCACCTCGTAAACTGACGTTCATCATTCTTCTTTTACCACCTATCATGAATGGTAAAAATGATTGAATTACTATTTTTATATTATACATATATATATATGATATTTTTAATTTTATTATTATTTTTTAATTTATATATAACACATTCCTTCATTTTATCCATCTTTTGGAATACAATTATGTCATTTTTTGAACATATGGACTATCACCTATTGAAAGCGACGTGATTTATTCAAACATTAAATGGAATGTATTATAGATAATATTAATAAACATATATTTTGTAAATTTAATAATTATGATATTTATGACATAATTACATATTTTAAAAAATCAAATATCATTTTATTCATTCATTTTCAATGCTGGAAAAGTGATAATGTCATTTGTGGGTGTGTGGAATATTGCCTCCTCGAATCAATGTAATTTTTTGTTTTTAAACACCAAATTTTAAGAATAATATATATAAATATGTATATATAATTAAATAATTTGGAAATTTTTATATAATTTTAAAATTCTATAGTTAAACTTTACTTACATTCATTCTATAAAGGTCACAGAAAAATTGGAATGTTACTCATGTGTATGTACGACCTACCATCTCCATGATCGCGACATTTTTTCATTTTTCAAAACCATATTTCTTATATGATTTTTAAAATATAATTTATTTGAAAAATTTATAATTATGTCATTTTTATTTTTCCTTTTATATTTCACTACTTAACTAATTTATAATAACCGACTTTAGAAATTCAGTTTGGAAACACACGACTAATATATTCAAAACATTCGACTAAAAAATTATTGATTAGTTAATAATATGTAACTAGTATACGAGTGTAGAAAAATTAATTATAAACATGAAAATTTTTCTGAATAATTATAACAATAAACATAATTTTATTCATCATGATGATATATAAAAATCCTGACAAATTAGACACAGTATAATGAATTTTAATCTAATTTTTTATATCTATTACATATATATCATATTCACCAAATGATTTTTTGTTTGGTTTATTCAGTAAACATATGATGTATTATATCAATAATTATTTTATCCAATTGGTATTTAAAAATTTCATTTTATGTCTATTACTCTCAGTGTTTCCAATTAAGTTGTTACCATAGTTGTAAGGCATTTCTTAACTGAATTTCCATTCCATGGGTAAAACAACAATGTAATTGGTTATGTTATGAAAAAATAAGTCTTTAATGACATATGATTATATTAATATATATTTAGAAATTCATCATGTGGAATTAAAATTTTAACACACAATTAATCCATTGATTTATTCTCACTCTAATGATACATTCACTATTAGCAGTTTCTCATCTCACTTTTATTTCTTTGAGATATATTATTTATTCCCCACTTATTTTGGTTATGTGGTGTTTATATTGTCCATTAATGTAATTTATCATTAATATATTTAATTTATCAGGTTTTATATATTCTTTTATGATCTATGTTTTATGTGGTTTATGGTTTCAAGTGTATACAAGCTACAATGGACTTTTGTCGCAATTTTCATTATTTGAGATGTTTGTTATGTTTAACCTATATATTTATTTATGGGTTCTATAAACCACTTTATTTAAATGCAATATCATGAATATGATTACTATTAGGATATTTCAAGTTTCATTTAAGGTTATTCATTCACTTCGATTATGATTTAAATGCTCAAAAGTGGTATGAGACACTTTGAAAAGTTAAAATGTTATTTTCATAATGAATGTAATTAATGGAATTTTCATTCATCAATGTCAAAAAATGTATTGTTAAATGTACTAAACTTGAGATATTTTTTATTGAAACCATCATAACTATTTTATAGATGGATTAAGATTGTTTGAAATTGATTTTTATGGAATTTGTTTCTTTTCCATGAGATTTTCATGTTTATAAAATATTGTCATGGTCCTAATTTCATTACCATAGTTTATTCATATTACAAATAGATTGTTTTTATACCCATTTATTTTCCATGGGATAATTATGTATCAATGTGTTTTTTGACCAAAATTATTTTATTTTTCATGTGATATGCATCATTCAAGGATACTATTAGAATCCCCATTTCATTTCCACGATTTAATATTAGGTCAATGAGATAGTTTGGGTACCCATTTCCCTAAATGTGTTAAAATTTATTCAAATGTGTTTTAGGGAAGAAATTTTTTTTGGATAAATACTATGTAAACTAGAATTTTATGAGACACATTTATTTTCCATGGGATAACCATATTTTGAGGATTTTTTCTATAGAACCTGTATTTTTTTCTAGGGAAAACCATGTTTGAAGGGGAATGTTATCTTCCATATTTGGCCCATGTTACTTCATAGACATCACGAAACAAACATAGACACTCGTATTCCAGCCCCAATGGATGACATTTAGCCTTAAAACATAATGAGATGTCATATCTCTAGTGGGGGGAATGTACTACCCATGGAGAACGAATGAAACATCCTAAAAACTTTGGAAATCATTACAGGTAATATTGTGTGTCATCTGAAAAAGAACAATGTGCTCCCCAACTATTTAATATCTTTCAGGGGTATACCCAATTAAAATATGAGCACGTTATGTCTCATTGTACGTATCTACGAACTTTACCTCCATGAATCTCTATAATGATGGAATTTTAAAAGCGATCAACTTGATATAAGTTTCTCTGACTCCATAAAACAAGGTTAAATATAACAGGGCCATCCAATCTGTTGCCACGTTCATGGAATGTGAATAAGGTCTTCAATTGAGAGACTCTACTACCACATTCCACTTCAAAGAGTATAGAAAATTTTAATATTCATTGTCTTGGATGAAGCCTATCAATGTTTCTATCTCATCATTTAATGTATCCACTATAACTCCACCCCAATTTTTGAGAACTGAGGACTCATAACATCAGAGGTACTGAGGATTGGAATATCCAATAACTGAATAATAAGAAACATCCTTCTATGTGTGAATTTATCCTTTTCTACCCAAGACACATTTTCACTAACAAGGATAACCTCGCCGCATTTCTTTGGACACACCACACTCTCCACCTAAAATAATAAATATGATAATGAAAAATGGATAACAATTACATACCAGGAATGAAAATATATGACCTTGATGCCACTACAAAAAGATTTCCACTCAAACTCCATCCTCTAATATTCGGGTCACATTGTTGGTACCTCTATGTGAACATTGGGTCACCTCTAGTATGAGTCTCCAAGCGTGATTATTGAGTGAATGGTTCTACTAGAATAACCGAGTCTCAAACATGATTACATAAAGAAGAAAATGATTAGTACCTGTCTTGATCAATACAGAAGAAAAAGATTAAATGATGTAGATTATACTTTTAATCAATCATGGAGCTCGTGAGTCATATTCCTCGATGGATTGGGCAATTAAGCACCAGTCATGTGTTATATCCATTGTGTGCCGGGAATGGTCAGTAAGAAATGATGAATACTCAGTGTCTGATGTGTCATCCAATCATAACTATAGAATCTATTTCACATTCATAGACTTCAGGTTATAAGGTGATAAATACCATATTAAAGAATATCAAACTCTATTCATGTAAGAGTTGTATCATCGTTATATTAGATAACTAAACACCACCATCACCCTATCGAGCAACATAAAGGCTTGATTCTAGGACCCCAATCGGACCAAATACATTCCTGAATAGATGGAAACCGTGGTAACTACCTCCAGTTAGTCTGTAGATAATTGAGAGTCAGGCACGCCACTGAACCCAAGGGGTCTCTATCACTGAAACTCGTGAATAATGCTCAACAAGAAAATCTCATCTTCTTGTACTACTTGTACCATGTGCTATTCAAAAAGTTCTGGTTTCATAGGTAAACAAATCAAAGGTGTTTTATATATAAAAAATACCTATATCGATCTTCCGTAACCTGCTGGATCATCGTCACTTTCACTTGTTTTAATCATGGATGTTTTTCTGTGTGGATAAATCTTGAAGAAAAACAAGATATACCACTTTCAATCGAGTCTATATAGAGAGATGAATAATGAAGGAAATGGATGGCACAAACATTTTTATATGATGCATGTACCATTTATTCCCTATAACTAGTTTTTCCCCATTTACCCTGTTGAAAATGTTGTCTCTAGAGTTCTATGAATGGATACATCTACCACCACACTAAATCCTGAGTCACAAGCTTGAAATTCGAAAGACAAACACTTCAAAATATTTCCCAAACAAATATCACAGTCTCTCAGTCGAAATTTTGAAATGACCTTCATCTGATACCACTCAGTCACGACCTACCGAATATGGCCCCATTCCGTTACTACCCCAATCCCTCCTATGATAGGCCAGGGGATATTTTCTTGCACTAAATTGGAATATCCCACAAATGAGAGGAAAATTACTATGTTCCTATACACACACACATCTATAAGAAAAAAATTATAAAATTAAAAAACACTAAGTAAACAAGAATGCATACAACTAAGATACTAACCAAAGGGTATGACATGAAAGTAATTTTCAGTAATGTACAACTGGGCCACAATATAAGCCCACCATAGTTAATGTTTGTCAATGTGAATGCAATATTTCCAAAAAATATTTTGTAGAAAACCCTACCTGGAGGGTAGTTGTAGGACACATGTCTGAAGCCAAAGGAGCACACCGTTACCGTCTGGTCTCACTAATCATCACCTAGTCTTGGTCCACCTAGACTTTATCAAAGAATCATTTTTATGCACAATACATGACAAATATGGACAAATTCCCATGAAGGGTTATGTAAAACAATACTTTTTAGGGACCCACAAAACACAAAGGTATCCCCCCTAAGAAATACATAATGTGAACCAAAAATGAAATAGAAAAAGTACACCACAGAGGAAACAAAAAATGTACAGCACAATGAAAACCTGGTAAGTGTACCACAAAGGAAACAAATGAAGTACCCCAACATGTAGACACATTATGTAAAGTCATATCCACATAGATATATGTATACATGACATATATTATGAATATATATATATATTAATCATAGAAACAAGTATCGTGAGGATCCATCCTCATTGGAAACAATAGAATTTTCAACATAGAATCATATCATAACACAAAATACAAAAGACACACTTCAAAAGATCATCCAACCTAGATAAAAACCTTAAGAGAGTTTTACAATATAGGAAACAACCCCACCATTCATAATAGTTTCTCTAAGTTAACATGATCCATAAGAACTACCGTACTATTATTAATGGTACATAGAAGAGGACTTACCCCCTCAGGAACATACTATTTGTTTCAAATCTTATACCCAACACCAACAATCCACTCATGACTATCATTAATCCAAAGAAAGCTAATGAATCCAATGTGTATGGGCCCACCTATCGCCACTGATCATCGAGGAGGGAGGATTTCTCCTTAATTATTCACAAAACCTATATCACAACTATATGGAGTGGCCCACTCTTTAATTTTTATAGGGGGAACTAATACAATATTAGTATCATCCAAATAGAGTTAATAGTCCCATTCCTAGTAAATTTGTACAATACCGAATTGAAATACATTTACTTTGGAGGACCAACACCCCGCCACTACTCAGAGACGAGGGAGAATAAAATCACAGTTTAGGACCTACAACCTGGTTCTAACAGGGGAGTACTACTCATAATTTTCCTCCACCAAGATGTGGTAGTGGTGTACTACTTCATATATCAAGTTATTTTTCCTTAACTCAATAGGGGAGTACCACTATGTTAATAGAGTACCCCAAAACTTGTATCATAGTGGAGTACATGATTAGTCATGATAAAACATAGTGTGTTGATAACACACAGAAAATTGATGGCGCAGAGATCATTGATAAAATATAGATAATTGATAGAGCATAGAGCATTGATGGGTCATGAATCCATTAATTCATGTTCTCACCAATTAACATAGTCACGAAGTACCAACCAAAAGCATGATTCTTCTCGTATTATGTTTGTATAGGGAGAATCTGCTCCTAGAGTTTTTAATTCTTATGAAAAATTCTAAAAAAATGTATAAGTGTTTCAAAAAAATTCCATCTCATCACAAGGGTCCCAATACTCAAGAGTCTCATCAATAATACACATGGTTTGAATAATATAGCCAGTTTAGTAAAAAGGGTATGATCTAGGCCCAAGTAGATACATTTCGGACTATCTGACATGATCCGGTCTAGATGACCTAACTCGACCCAGTCCTGTTGGGTTAAACGGATGGGCCTTGGTCATTGGGATGTTACACCATGGCCTTCTCGGATGGGCAATTCAACCCGTTGGTCCACTAAAGTGGACCTATTCTCCAGTCTGGCCTACCACACGAATGTTGGCTCCATCTGTGCATGACTCGACTATGCGCTCCCGGTTAATGTGACCACCACATTCAACATGTATTCCACCATGTCTCAGTATGGTTCCTCATGGCTTCAATAGCATTGGGATCCATAAAAATGCCATCCGCAAGCTGGTTTCTACCCATAGCCTCTCCATCATTGTGGGATCACCCCGACGGGGCCCCCAAGTCGCCTACCATAGTAGCCACCACTATGGCATCAGAATACAGCTCCTATCTACCACCTATGGCCTACGACACGAGGTTCTCCTCCTCCAGCACGTTATTCTGGGTAGTGGTTGTGCTCCACTCCTGAACACGGCCATTTTTCAGGTCACACAATGCACTCACAGTCAGCCACCGTCTCGGTATCCCGTTTTTCATCATTCCCTATTCTATAGGTAGCTAACTGGCTATTTTACTCTATTCATACCATGTTAATTCCATTGTGGGTGATTACCTTATGTCATAGATCATTGCGCCAAGGTTCATGGGCACATGGATCGATCAATTTCATAGAGTTTAAAAGGGAGAATAATTCATGAGGAACACAATAGATTTAGTGGGTGATAGAATAACCACATGAACACCCAATAAACAGATCATGGACTTATTCCTCTGTCCATGATTAGGTCACGTTAGTTTGATCACAGCAAAACCAATAGAAAAATAATCACTAAGTTCTATTAGCATTAATCCTGCATGAATTATCCCACTTGAAATAATGACTGAACCACATATCAATCTATACATGGGTTGGTCAACATTGGTCATTTGATTCTAAGAAAGGTAAAATAAATCATGAATAGTTTGGAATCCCAACTAGATTTTGATCAATCCTTGGAAAAGACTGATCATAATGTCATTATTGTTGGCAAGATCCATCAAATACGAGGTGCGTCACTAATTACCAATCCACTAGCCATTGCTGTTTTTATAGAGCTCTCAAAATGTTCTATAATGTTTTAATCCAATGCTTCCAGCTCTATTCTCCTAAACAAGAAAATTCTCCATAACAATCATTTTAAATATCGTATCCTTTTTGTCTAAAAAATAATTTTTATTGAATTATATTAATGATGTTTACCTCTAAGATATATATTTCATATCTAGCCTCTGTCGACCATTGTTAAGACTAACCTATGGAAAACATACCCTACATCCTCAAGGGTTGTCTCATATTTCCAATTCGAGTTAATGATTAGGAGTTTGTAGAATTTTAAAAAAAATTATTTTATTATTTTATTTACAATTACGTCCCAAAAACCACTTTTTAAATTTGACCCTTGCCGGCCATCATTTTGTAGCACCTTGGTAATCTCACTGCTCTGAATCCAATGGTGCCCTCATATTTATGGTACAAGTGCCCATTTGGATGTTATTCCACTTTTTCAAGAATAAATCTCATATAAAATATTTAATGATTAATATTTTTTAAAAAACCTATATAGGAACTCTAGGACACACAATCATAGGCTTTCTCAGCACATGGTCTAAGAATATTCATAAATATTTTTTAAAAATAAAATCTGGAAAATCAATATCATTAGAATTTCAACCATTTTATATTAGTTTTGATATAATAGATTAGGTCATAGTTTCATTTTCAAGAGTTAATAATGACTAAAATATTATATTTAGTGACACAAAAGCCCAATAATTATAAATTATGTTCCATGTTCATTCCATTAGAGTATCTTATTGCATTATCCAAAATGAAATCCATTATTCACTTGTTTTGGAAAATATTTAAGGAATAAATGGTTTTATTTTATTAATTATTTATATAATAATGATAAAATTATAGATCCAAAAAAAATATTATTTACACACTAATATAATATAATAAAATTAATATAATGTTCTTTGACGTCCATGATGTAAGCATTATAAAAATGTTCATATAAGTGAAAGAACCAACCAAATCACGAACATGTCATAAAGATTGAATGAGGAAGAACATGTTATTGGGAAGAAATTATATTACTACTAATAAAATATTGTAATATTAATAACATTAACTATTGTTTTAATTAATATTTTATTTGATTTTAAGTATTAATTCATTAGAATAATGAGTTAAAAATCCAATACTTAAAATGAAAAAATTGTATCTTCTTTAGGATGGCTTCTTTGTTTTCATGCAATTAGTGAGTTCTCTTGAGACCATGGGATCCTGAATTTTTAAAGGAATTTTGGGAAAGAAATCTAGCATATTATAATGATTAATTATAAATTTTTTTATGAGTTATAAAGAGACATGGAATATTCTTTTCATATTCGAGAGGGTTAGAATTTTTTTAAACCCTTTCCTATTTATATTAATGAAATTATATATTCAATTCAATTGAAACCAAAATAGAAAATTAAGAAATATAATAGGTGATTTGGTATAGAATACCTTCATGAATCACCATAAATGTACTTTTTTACATTTGATGGGACCTTATCCCCTAAAGTTATAGTTTTACATAATTTTCTTTTCTACAGTTGGAACCAACATTTATATTGGGCAATTAATTTTTTTCAATAAAATTGTATTTAGACGAGTAATTTTTTTTTGAAATTTATGGTTCATAATAATAAATCCATTTTCTCATATATAATCACTATAGGTGATTAAATTTATATTTAATATAATACACAAAACATAATAAAAAAATATATGGAAAAAATTTTAAGGGTAAAAATTTCCTTATATTTGATAGGGCCAAAGGTTATGAATATTATCTATTACCAAAAATTTTATTGGTTTATGTATAACCAGAAGAGAAATAATATTAGAAAAAAATATGTTGAAAAACACTTTCCAAAATTCATTAATGTAAATAGAATAAAAATACATTTATTAGAATATATTATATCATAATATCCAAATTCATAATCACATGATATTTAAATAAATAAATTATATATAAATAAACCATTTTTTCATTATATATAATTTATTGGGGTAATTAATTGAAAAAAAACTATTAAATTTTATATAATAATATTTTTTAAAATGTTATTATATTTTTAAAAATTAAATTTTTATAATATACAAAAAATTAAAATTATATATAAAAACAAAATAACATTACCCTATGATATTTATCACTTTATGGATCACAAAATTATATTTAATTATACAAATTACAATTTTTATTTTTGTAAATATCTATTTTGTATAAACACATTAATATTATATAATGAAAACAATGTTTCATAAATATTTTGACCATTAATAATTACAGATTCATTACTTATAATTTATCAAAAATTATGTTGATATTATAAATTAAATTTTCCAAAAATTACTGAATTTATAAAAATAAATTATATTTAAATAATTCATCAAAAGCTGAAAATTTTAAACAAATTAATGTTATTTAACTACAATTATTTTCGAATAAAAGGTATTTTCAATATTGTATTTTTTTCATTTCTCCTATTTTAAAATAATTTAATTTCTTGAAAAAATTTATGCTTCATCAAAATAAATAAATTTTACTCCAAAATATTCATTATTTATTTCAACTATTTCCTAGAAATTACAAAATGATTATAATATATTCAATTGAAATAAACCCTCTAAATCTGATCCATTCCTCAATGTATTTATTCTCTTACAATGTTCAAATATTTTAGTTGAACATAAATATAATTTATAGTCTATAATATAAGGAATTAAAATTTACCCTTGAATATTTGGTGTTATATTATATCCCCCACAAATAATTTCACACTGTTAATTTCAGATGTCAAAAAACTAATGAGGAATTAAAAAAATAGATAAAAATTGAAGAATTAATTTCTAATGAGATATTAATTTCTCAATCAAAAGTAGGAGTCTAAAATTTAGAGTTTAACACATAATTTAAAAATGACATGATTGTAGTTTTTTATGAAAATTTCATCCAAATATGACTCCTCAATATATTATATATATTTCTGTTCAATCCAAGGATGTTTATTGATTTTCATGTTACTATTTATATTCAACATTTCCACTTCCAACTAGATTAACAGGTTTCTACCAATGTGATAACAAGATCCACATGTTTAAAAGAAAAGTTTGACACCCTGATTCAACCCTCCTATCTCAGGTTGTTCCGGGGTCCTTCAGTTTCAAGAGATATACAATTTATTGAATAATTATCGTGATCTTTTACTAAACTAAATACTAAAACCATAATTTTTTAATAATATCAATTAAATGTTGAGTAAATAGTCATATTTATTAAAAACATAAATCCAAGGATGACTTATTGTATGATATATTCATTTCATCCCATTATACATTATTTTCATCAATCACACTATTGGTTCAAACTGAAACCATGCCATCTTAACTCATGAGTCTATAAGTTTCATCATCATAATATCAGTTTCTAAATACCATAATATTAATAAATCTCAATTTTAAAATATATTTAATATTATAATCCAAATCCAAAAATCATGTGATCCTTACATCATGGAATTAATTATAACTTTTTATCCATCAAAAAATAAAATCTCATTAAAATCAATATTTTCAAAAACAGAAATAATCGCAAAATTTTCATTCCATTTTGAAAATTTACAGAAATCAGCTTTTCCAAAAATAGTTTTCTAACTAATAAAGTTATATATACAACATAACATGTATACCAAATGTCAATTAATCCATTTTCCCAATTAACTGTAATTATCTAGAAAAATATCTCATACATTTCCAATGTTTATGTATAAATCAATCATTAATTATTCCAAATATCATTTATAAATAATCATAATTTCATTAGTCTCCATAAAATTTAATCACATATTTCCTCAAAAGTTATATTTTCTATTGAATATATGATCAAACATAGCCATATTAACTCATGAAGGAATTTAAAACTATTAAATTATCCTAATCTCATAACATTCCAACATATAATTTTATTTATAAATTTTATAATTCAAACTGAGATGACTCTATTCTGCAATCCTACATCTAGTTCAAAAAAAATATCCTTTACACACCACGATTGACATTAACTAAAGTGACTGAATAATAAAAATCAATAATTATAGGCCCTTCTAAAAATATTGAATCACATACACACCCAATACCTTTCAATTATAATGATTTGGAGAATTTTAAAAATATGTATCATCATAAAACCCATACCAAATACATAATTTCTCCATTAAAATATGACCATTTTTATATTCACATTCTATATTAAAAGCTCAAACATACTATCTAGTGTTTAGATATTGTTTTTTAAATCTCAAATAAGCCCCCCACGCTTTATACCTTTCTATAAATAATATACATAATAATCATTTTATTTTAAATGTAATTGGATCTTATGAATAGCTGTGATAAAATGATAACTACTGACCAACATATGTATTAAATATTTAAGATCATTATATATTATTAAATAAATGCATTGAAATTAGAACATAATTAGGGTACTTGAAAACAAGTTATTTAAAAAATAACTAATAAAATATATATCATAAGTGATAAATCATAACATATAGGTTTAAAATTAAATAATTATGTGTCATTGTATCATATAATCATAGAAATGTGATCACATAATAAAACATGTCATAATAAATTATAACAGGTATCGAAAAATACTATAATCATATACGGATAGAGTATTGTAGTTCAATGGTCTTGCTCCCCTATCAGACACATAACATCTCGTGAGATATAAATCATTACCAAATTAATATGATCAAAATATCGATTAGATTCGTCCCCAAAATTTTAATTTTTATATGTATATTTCTCAAATATAATTAATCATTCATAATTTCATCAAAGTGAAATCAACCTTATAAGATAATGGATTTTATGATGATTTCCACAAACCTTGTTTATATTCAATCAAAATAAATAATATGGATGTTATCATCATAGAATAAACCCATGTAAACTGTAACAAATATAAATCGTTGTTTATTTATATTAAAAATGTTTTATAAAAATATTGGTTACATAATATATTTTAATGGTGTGATATTAGAAATGATGAGTAATTTGATACTTTGATATATAATATTAACATCAACAAAACATAATAATTGAATTTAGAGGGTTATTCATGAAAAATTACCTTGAAAATGATTGGAATAATATATTAAAACAGGAAAATTAGAATTAAAATATAATAATATTTTTAATAATTATATTGGTACTTGGATGTAATTATATAACTATGTGTAAAGAAAGCAATTTAATGAGAGTGAAAATTGGATTTTGAACACCATAATTTCAAAGAAATTGGGAGTATTAAATGTATAAAAATAAATTAATTAAATGACTAGAAATGTTATAGGGATGAAATATATATATATATATACATATGGAATGAAATTTAATAAATTAGATTATTAAAACATTATCCAAAAATATTAATATGAAAATTTCAAGACTAACAAAAATAGAAATTTCATTAGAAAACCATTCATTCATAAAAATGATGGTTTATTAAAATGAATTTACCTTATTACATGAAATTTCATTCAGAGAAAAATTATTAAAAATGATTCTATTGAATCTTTAGTAATGAAATATGTGAAAAGAATTGCGTGGAAATTGTTGAAAATATTATTTAAAAACATTTTTTATATAGTAAAGTATACATTAAATTGAAAATAAAAAATATATTATTGATATAGAATAAATTTATTTATACATTATAAACACTATAAAAATAGCGGTCAAAGATTATTGAACAAACAAAAATTACATGCTTAGAAAAACATACGATCATTCATTATTTAAATTTATGAATTGCAAGGAATTAATATTTTGAGAATAAATATAACCCATTGAGATAACTAGTGTAGATAAATCTAGAGTTATTAACAAGTATAATGACGATATAGTTAATTAAAATGTTAATTTTGACCAAATGAATCTCTAATTCTATATGAGATTTTAATATAATGGATTAAAACCCTAATAACGTTTGACAAAAAATTCATTTTAAATATTAATCATGAAATTAATGATTTTATAACATGTAAAAATTATTATTAACAATATAATGTTAGAAAATATAACTATATAAACTATATAAATAGAAATTATTTAAAAATATAAAAACATATATCAAAAATGTTATATGAAATGAGAAACTCTTACATAAGAGTCCATCTTGTTAAGACCCACTGAAACTCTTGATACGATAATCTAAAAATAACAAATAATTTATTTATTACACTTATTATTTTTAATGATTTTCTATAAAAATATTTTATATTCATATATCAAAAATTTATTACTTATTTTTAGTTAGTATTTATTATTGATTTCTAGTAATTTCATCAATTTCATATCTAATTTTTTTTAATAGTTTTAGTCATCCTTCCTTGTTTTTTATATCATATTCAATATAATAGTTTCTTAAAAATAATAAATTATTAAATTTATTTATTAATTTATATATTCATTCAATGTGGTTTTTTCTACAGTTCCCCAAAATTTAATCTATAATGTGATTTCTTTCGTAATTTTATATGAATAAAAGGTTATATATTTATATTGTGATAAATCATAGTGTTACCATTACAATACATTTAAAATTTATATATTTTAATATCATATATTTTGGGAAATTATTTTTCCTTTTTCATTTAGGAAGTCAAATTTAAAACATTGTTTATATAAGTGGTAAAACTAACCCAACCAAGAATACATTATAGTAACTGAATGAGTAAGAATATATAATTTTATAATAATTATACCACTTTTAAAGATCCCTAAAAATATTAAGAAGAATTATATTAATGTGATAAATCATAATAAATATGTTTAATATGATTTGGTACTATAATGAACCCGTATTAAAATTCATTACATGAGAATACAATATTTCCACTACGAATAGAATCCCATTTTTGTTTTGATGGAATTAGAGGATTATTTAGATTACAGAAACTCCATTAACTATAATTGTATTATTTGAAAATGATATATGGAATGTTAATGTGAGTAATTAGAATTGTTTTATTATTTCAAATGGTTATTAATGGTTCCTTTTAAAAGCGAGTTAGGGTGTGTAGATGAATTTAATTAATTATTAATATAAATGGAATGTTGCTTTTATGGAAGATGGATAAAATTATACAATTAATTTTTTTTGTTTTCTAAACTACCCCCACAAACAAATTTAAAGATATTATTTATGATATTTTTTATACTTATCCATTGTTTATAATGTTTTAGAACATATAGTGGATATAATGTTTTACATAGGTAAAATATTATTGATGAATAAAAATGAATTATAAATCATTAAATATTTTCAATATTATAATAAAAAATATGAAAATATATTTTAATAGATATGATATATATAAGTTATGAAAATAGTTTTTCAAATAATTATTCATAAAATATGATTTTTTCTATGGAAATGTATTTTTATGAATAAAAATACAAATATTATTATTGAGAAGAAAAATTATGAATATTGTTGATTTCTAAAAAATTTATTGTTATGTTATAATTAAAAGGATGATTTATTTACCTGCAAACCAAGACAACAATGAATGGGTTCTTTGGAGAAATTAATTAAATGAAAAATATAAAAATAGTTTTTTTATTAGAATATAATATAACACGGGTTTTAAAATAACAAGTATACAATATTAAATTCGATATATTATTTTAAAGTAATAAATATACGAATTTAAAACATTATTAGTATACAAATAATTACATGAATTTCATATTCATATTTAGTTTATGATTATTCAAAAAAATTTATTTATTTGTAGAAACATTATGTTAATAATTTACTATGAAATATATTATTTATAAAATCCATAATGTTCACGCTATGAAAATTTGTAAAATGTTAGATCTATACAAGTTTGGGATTTGTCAGATTCTAATTCAAGAAATTATAAATTATAAATTTAAATTTAAATAAATATTTTATACCATTAAAATATTATTTCTAAAAAATAACTTTTATCTAGAAATAATTATTTTAATTAATGTTTCATAATTATTTATGGGATATTATTATTTTTATATAATAATAAATCATTTAATTTAGTAAATAAATTTTATTCATGGCATTCATCATAACTGATAAATATATAAAAAATATATATTATATAATAAAATAATTTAAGAACAAAATTTATTTTCAAAAATGATTTTTCAAATTATTATCTATTTATAAATAAATTATTTTGTTTTAAACTATTTATTTATAATAGAAATATATACATTTAACATCTATAATATATATATATATATAAAATAAAAAGAATAGTAAAAATCATTAATTTTATAATTAATGTATTTAAATTTTTATAATGAGATTAATATTAGGTGATATTTATTTTCTTTTCAAGATGATAAAATTTAATTCAACATATTCAAAATTGTTAAAAATATGTTTTATTTAATTTTAATGTTTCTTAATACCTGGGGAATTATTCAAATATTATTATATGGTTAGACACATATCATTCAACCTCATGGCGTGTATAATCTATGAGTATATATACCACTTTTTAGAAGTAAAAAAATCACGTATAAAAACATATGGTATAAAACTACACTCCATGGGGGGAAATGATATTTACATATATTATTCATTAATAATTCACATTGTGCTTGCACATTTATTTATAATACTTGTATAGAATAATGTTTTTCATGCCCTACAATGTTGTACTCACATCCATCTTGGGAAAAATGTTACCCATGAAAAAAATATGTTTCATAACTTAATTAGGGAAATATTTAATGTCAACATAGTGGGATGAGATAGAAGATCAAGTATAGAGTTAGATGTTTAGACAATTCCATGATTGATGACTAGTTGGAGATGGTATCTTTTTTTTATTTTCTTAAACTTTTGTATATGATATACGCACAAGTGATTTTTTTTACATTGACTGATTTGTTTGACATCAAAAGTTTTACATCGTGGCATTGTGTAGTGTTAAAATTTCATATTGGCTAGAAATTACATAATTCGACTATCTTATGGTTCCAATATATTTTGATTACTAGTTATTGTTGTTTCTATGAATATGTTTTTATGGTTATTTATACTTAATGTTATTATGTTCCCACATATTATATGCTGACCATTGTTCTTTGTAGGCATCCCATAAAATATATGGATGTGTTAATAAGGTATATATTTGGCCCTATTAAGTCACAATGGAGGAGAATGTGGTTCCCTAAACCCTCACTATTGGGACCAGATTTACAAATCCACATTATAAAATTTTTTTCATACCAAGTGAGTTGGTAAAAGATGAAAAATTCAAAAAAAAAATCACTATTTCAATATTTTAAACATTAAATCTCACCACAGATTTTAAAATACCATGGTCCACTTGGATAGTGTATTTGAAAATGAATTATGTAAGAAATTTATTTTTAAATATCTGTCAGTCAATTTCCATAATCCAACCAGAACAGACACACCATATAAAATTTAATTAGGCTATACTCAACTATATATAATTGGTTATGGAAACACATGGAAGGGGTGATCTTGAATTCAAATTAATGGAATTCATATCATAAATTTTCCTCGGAAGAGATCATAAAAAAGTGAGAAATCATTAATATATGTTATATATTAATAACAATAACATTGAATAATAATATTTTTTTTTTCAGATTTTGGGATTTAATTATATTTAATCTCAAATTAATTAGTCCATAATATGAAACACATTGGTTTATTCATGGGATTAAAAACATGATCCAAGGATTATTATCATAGGAATATATGATATAATGTTTTTCATACATATAAAAAATAGAATAACATGGGACAAAATATTAAAAACAAGATCAAGGAATAATAGAAATTTAGGGCACATAATTACCCCAATGATTGGGAACGAACAATATCTTGTTTTTCAATTCATATATCATGAGTCATCTCCTTCGTTATCTACACACATATCTGACCACACTTTTGATCAAACATAATTGAAACCACGTACCCATATCCGAAAACATATAAACTTTTATGCATAACACCTCTGTGTTATTTAACTGGAATAATACATATTTGGTATTTATCTGACTCAAGAAAACTCAAGGATTTATGAGACACAAAACATTTCATTACATTATCTGATGAAAACTTCCCCAAGGTTTCATTAGACCAAAACTACCTTTGTTTTTATCAGTCCATAATTTCTCATTGATTTTTTAGACCAAAATATCCATTGAGAATTTTTAGAAATATTCCATGTGACATGGATATCAGGATCTTTTTAGAAAACAGAAAATAATACAACGTCAATATAAAAGAATAATTTAAATTAAATGAGATTCATATCATTTTAAAATATTATGTGAAATTTTAATATCAAGAGTATATAGGTTGATAAAAAAATTCCATCACCTAAAATTAGTAATTCATAATGTAGTTAAAAGGATTTTCATAAAAGAAGAACTATTGAAGTTTTATATTTTTAAATTCAAAAGGATTTAATATGTGAAATATAAAAGGGTAATTAAAAATAATTTCATAATATTGTATTAATAATTTTTTTTTAATCACATTCAAAATTTTTTTCTTTAAGGATGCATGAAAACATTTCTACTGTCCATTGTTAAAATAAATACCCAAAATGGATTCACAAAAAGGAAAAAACATATATCCCTAGAAAATATGATGTGTGAGATAAAAATATGAACTTGAATGGGAATTAATTTTTGATATAAAAATATTTAAATCCATATCCTAAAAAAATGAAAAATAGATCTTTTGAAATGAGGGAAATGGAATTTTTAAAAATTAAAAAACAATATATTTTTTCTATATAATAATATATAACATTATCTGGATGATTAAATTTCAATTTATATGAAAAAATATACATTTGGAGAGGATGTGGATTATTTATAAAGTCATAAATATTTAAAATTATTGAATTATATTAATGTAATGAAATGAAAAAAATAAGGAAAAAATATATTTATATATTCACATACTACATAATAAAATGATTCTGTAAAATCATTATATATGAGTAATCATTATGTAACAAGAAAATTAGTTGAGTCATGAAGACCCCCAAAAAATTTAAAATTTTATGATTCAAATCTATTAAAATAAATAATATAAACAAAACAGTTAATAAATGAATTAAAATATCGTATTTATTAATTACATAAAATTTGTGGAATAAGAACCCTATTAAAAATAATATCACAACAAAAACATGTCATAAATAATATAATTTGGGACAAAACATTTACTTTCAATTTAGAAATCCTTGAAATCATATTACAATTTATTATAATAGGCATAATTAACCTAAAAAATTCATTGAATACATTCTTTAAAATTATTAGGCAATATTTAATTTAATTATAATATTTTATTTTATGTTTATTAGACATTTATAGTTCCTCTATATCATTATATATTTGAGGTTTGGGTTTTTCCACACATGATTTAAAATATTGATAATGATTCTTTTTCCCTGATAGATATTTATCATTCAAAAATTATACATGTTACATATATATACAATTGATAACTATTTATAAATATATAATTCAATTGAAAGATAATTTTTTCCACAAATCATTAATGAATAATAAATAACAAGATTTTTTGGGTAATGTTTTACGAAAATATATTTTATGTAATTAATTTTTTAATCATAAATATATAATATTAATAACGATATAACTAAAATTATATCTTATTGATGTATAATTATATAATAATTTTTTTTTATTTTCATCCGTGATTGGATTTATAGTGTTGTTCATGTTGGTGGTATATCTTCCCAAATAAGAAAATACCAAAATCGATTGGTGAGTATGGGAAAAAATAGTATTATAGAACATTATCATTATTAAAAATGATTAAATTTATTATTTATGTAATTTAATGTTTTTTAAATGTATTGTTATTAATTTACATAAATAGAAAATAATAATGTGGTGAAAAAACAATATGTCACTTCATGGAATTGGTTGTCTCTATATATATAAAGAAATGATTTATTCAGCGTCCAAAAAATCAAGGTAGTTCAGAAAATTATTTATTTTTTAAAAAATAATAAAAATGTTATAAATATCATATTTATTAATTAAATACTCGTTTGTAACCATTTATGTAAGGGGGTCATAAATAATAAATAATATAACATTTAAGGAGGCGGTATTCAACCCAAATGATTGAATGATTTTCTCATTTTCTTAATGGAAAAGTGGAAAGGTGGATAATAATTATTTGTAAAATATAACTATGTACAAAATAATATGAATTTTATTAAATATTAGTGGGAATGTTACATTTGGAACATAACGATACAAAATAAAATATTTTGGGGATTGATTTCAACTCATGTTGGAGACGTCACATTTCTATTAGAAGAATTCATTGAATGAAGTACATTTGCAAATTTTCTATTCGAAAAGTCCCATGTATGTTAAAGAAGAATATAGGGGATTTAAAAATGTTAAATTTTTAATGGAATTTATATTTATGTGAGTTTATGTAAAGGTATTGAAGAATGATATGTTCTTATGTGTGTAGAGTACACTTTTTGTAATAGAAAAAATGAAAAAGTAACTAATCAACTGACAATTGCATAAAATAATGGATTTTATTTGGACGGGTAAGGGTTATGGTTGAGAAAGCCTCATTCATACATTTTATTGTATTGTTTTACAATTTTATGGTATTTTACTAATATAATTTTAAAATTTTCAATTTAGTGATTTTATTATGGTATCTAATTCTCTCATATGATGCATTGTTATAATTTCATATTAAAAAATGGAAATTATGATAAAAATTAAATATATATTTAAAATATGAAATTAATTTTTTCAAATAAAATTTATAAGGGTAAAAAAATTAATTTCAATATTATCTTAAAAAACACTTAAAACACTTTGTATTTACAGTGAATATTTTATTCTCGAAACTTATTACTATGAAAAAATTATCATTCATGTTGATTTTTATGATATTAATTTCGGAATTATAAATATAATATGATATAATTTATTCAAACGGAATTAATCATGAATTGGGTGAACCCATTGATAAAATTTATTAAAGAAAATGTTAATACTAGGAGAAAATTATATAATCATGAAACACCCAATAACATTCATGAATTAAGAGTTATGGTGTTGATGTGTATAACAATTGTTTTCAAATTAAAAAAATCATGATATTTAATATGCATATAGGAATAGATATAGTGGTCATATATCATCAAATTCCTCACATTATAGGTGATTCACTAAATAACAAGATATTACTGGCATTTCATGTGAAACAATTATATAAGACACTCCTTTCATTCCAGATGTTGTAATGAAGTGGGCCACTCTAGGTGAAACTATGATGTAATTTGACCAATTTACTGCAATAATGTAGGACAATCCTTGTATTCAGGATCCCATAATAAATAACATAAGTCATTAAATTCCAGGTAAAAATGATCTGCAGTGAAAAAAAAGCATCCCAATCCATTCTAGAAAAAAATGTAAATTGTCAAACTCCAAAGAGTAAAATCTATAGAAGTTAATAAAGTGAATATAACAACACTATGATGGCCCCAAATAATTATTAAAAAATGGGTTTTTGAAATACATCGTATATTAGCGTTAACCAGAGATGATAAAAAATCCAAATATCTGAAATATCATTACAAGATCATCTAAAAAATTTATATATTTGATATTGATTCTCTAAAATAGTTAGGTTCCCTATATGCATGAGACATCCTCTACCTTATTTTCTCTATTTCATTTAAAAAAGGAATCTGATGAGGTAAAACACACAATTGAACATTACTAGTATATACTCTTAGTAAATCAAAAACCATCAAAGAGTCATGTTTAATCAACAAAATATTCTTATTCTTCTTTTGATCCTACCGTCCACACCCAGTATAAACCAATGGATTAATGTAAACAAACAAAAAAAATTCATTGATTTCAACGTAAAAGTGACAAGCGACAAGACAATAACATGTAAAAAAATTTATCTTTATATTGTGACTTCAAATAGTTGTGAGGTTGGAGAGATTCACCTCAAAAGCATTTCTCAAGTCCACCTAAATAAAAAAATTATCTTGAATATAATCCAAGAAGATATAGATGAAACTGTAGTTAACAAATAGATTCTAGATGCACTCATTCTAACCCACACAAATTTTACATGTAGATTCCATTGTGATTCCCACATCTGCATTTGATCAAGTGTGGGAATTATTTTGTTATATATTAACAAAATAAAAATTTCTCTAGGAGTAAATATGAAATTCTTCTTAAATGGGGAAACATATGATGGTACATAAAATCCACCATCATTATTCATCTTATGAATATCCCTACTATGAAAAACACCACTCCTATTCTTGAGAATAAAAAAATGTCTCTATCTACAAATAATTATCTCTAAATTTCATAAGAAACGCAGCTACAACAAGTCATGTCATGGCTTTGACTATTGGTAAAAGAAAAACATTTGATATATATCTACTATTTTGTGGTTTAATCATTCTATTACTGATGAGATTATCATTCAAATATATTTTCAGTTAATTGATGATTTACTATTTTGAAACATTCCACTCTGAGTCAGTTTTTACCATATTGAATCATTTCCCCTTGTCAGAACCTCTGGATGAGACCATATAATAAGAGTATCCATTATTCACATTGGAATTCAACCTACTAGACATGAACTCCTTGGAGGGTCATTATGGTTAATGATATTCCTAGTGAACTAATTATGTAATGAATTTTTAAAAATCTGGAGATCATTAATTCCATGACCTCCCCAATATTTTTATTTGATTCAACCATTCCGAGATATCATAATGGGATTCCACTCATAAAATGACCATGTCGAAATAAAATTCTGGATCTTCCCTATAATATTTATAATTATACTATGAGTCCATTTAGTGAATAGAAAATTAATAAACAATCATTGAAGTGAAACTAAATTTACCAATCATACCCTCCCCCTAGAGACATGGATTTCCAGTTCCAATTAGAATACGAATTAAGAATACGAGAAAATGTGTACTCAAGATGAGAACTTCTTACCTTCCCAAAAAATAATTGATTTTCATGATTAATAAATAGAAGGAAACCCCTCCTAAAATCAGGAATTCTAGAAATTCTATTCGTTTTATCACAAAAATCCCCTTACCAAACATAATTGTTGAATTCTTCTAGCTTATATATTATCCCACCACCTCCTCATAATGATAAAAAATAACCAAGATGGAATTTAATGTTTTCATGGAAGCATGTCCAATGAGAATAATATCATCATCATATAACTGATTTAATATATTGAACAGACCTTTACTATCCATGGTCCATTTCAATATACAATTTTTAACCATGCCATTCAAGAACCTCATATGGTAGACTTAAATAAGGACCAAGAGAAAACCAAATATGGGGTCACCTTGACTGACTCCCCTAGAAAATTTTAATAAATCTCCTGGGGAACCATTATTAATAATGGAAATATTCATAGAGCATAAGATTAAAAAGATCGTCCTAGTGAAGAACATGGAGAAAACATACTTCTTGAGAACTGAAAAAATGAAATTACATTTTAATGTATCAAAATATTTATATATATCAATATTTAATGAAAAACATCAATCATTAATCTTCCTCTTCATGATATTAACACTTTCAGATACTATAAAAAGGTAGTTCTGAATATTCTGACCATGTAAAAAACCAAACTAATACACAGTGATAATATAATATTCCACATTCCCTAACCTAATGGAAATGATTTTTATATATATTATGGTGATTCTATTTCCAATATAAATAGGTAATAAATCATTAATGTAATTTTCAATTTTTAGTGGAAAATAAATTACATTATAATTTAGTCTATAAAGAATATGAGCATGAATGATGATTTATATTACAACATTAACCACCTCATATTTTATAATGTTCCAGTAAAAATAACGACTTTATTAGAGAACCCTTACGGACCAAGCATACATTCAATGTTTTCAGAAACAATAACTATCCAAACCTCCCCCTTAGAGGGAACTATGGCGTTCTCAATGTTTTTCTACTCTCTAATAGAATCAAAAATAACAATAGTCATTTTATGTGTGCTTTAAGAACAATCATAAGAATAATGATTTTTTAAAATAATCTATATCTATAATAGAGAATTAATTCGAGTTTTGAAAAGGTAATCATTAATATTATTTTCATTAAACTGTCTCTAAATTCTATTTTCCTTTTGAACAATCTAAAACATATTGTTGTTTCTATCCCAATTTTACATCCAACTAACATATAACGGATTTATTATCAATCATTCATGGATATTAAACAAATAATCTAACACAGATGGAGAATTTGTCACATATATTAATGGTGTATCTTGATCTTGGTTAGCAATTTGAGAGCATGAAATCCAATTTTTAGTTGCTCTGATGTCATCATCGAGGATAGAATAGTATTTCATTCTCTGTCATTTTAATTTATCATTTATAGGTATTAATTTACATGTCATCACATGCATCGGGCTATCATAATAATTAACAGAAAATTGTTCATGAACAATTAAAATTCATTCATGGATGACAAGACAACTATTATTCAATTGGAAGGGATGGGTATTACCATTACCGTTTGTGGCTAATTTTCAGAAATCAATGATTTATGATCTGAGGGTATTCTAGGGAGATTAAGTCCAGAAACACAGCTTAAATTAGTTCAATAATTAACCTACACAAAGTACCTGTAATGATTACTGGCCTTCCTATAAATGAGAGTATTCCTATTCCTTGTAAAATCGCCCACACCAATAAGAACATAATCTATGTTATATTGATCATTACACATTGAGAAATATTTATAGGACAATCTATGAATGTTGGTTCTTGTATTATCATAATGATAAAATAAAAAGTAAAAATCACTAACAAGAATACACATCTACCATGTAGTTACAGAAAATAATCATATATCTATGAATATCCTTATTTTTATATAGGAAAATTAGGAATAAATGAATGAAATAGGTAAACTTGACCCCTGAGAATCTTGAAACACTTTAATGCATTATGATCCTATATTAAAAGAAAAAACCTGAATTTTTTATTGTTTTCGGACACATACATGACCCATGTCACTAATGTGAGAGTTCTGGGCACCAAATCAGTATCTATGAGCTTCCTAGTTTAAAGAGGTCAACTTTAAAAAATAATTCTTAGCACAAAATCATTCATAGCTTTGAAAGAGGTCCACATGTCTAAATTATATGACAAAGGGGCTAGAATATTTGGGTGTCCCCCAGCCCATGGAAGATCTAAAATAAAACCATTATTTATTAACATACAAGCTTCATGTTTAAGGCTCTTAATTATCTAACATATCTTTATTAGAATTCACTCTATCTATAATTTTTTTTTCTGGAAGTATTTTCCTCTATCTTACCCTTTTCATTTTCTGTTTTTTGTACAAAATATAGAGATCGTGTATCTCCTGTATTCAAATACATACCTCCATGAGAAGGGGAATTTCAATATCCTGAATAATGCCAGTGGAGGACATCTTCCAAGATATAAGAGATATCTCACAAGTATTATATTCTAGGTTAATCAACCCTTCCTCTCAACAATAACTTTTATTGTTGATGATTTCGGAGGCATAACATCCATCCTCTTTTGATTTAGACCAAAGTAAAAAACCAATGGTAATTACCTTTATACTATAGGGGGAATTATCCATGTAGGATTTAACCAACATCTTCATCCTTTTTCTCAATTAATATTACATTATTATAATCATCCCTAAATGGTTAGTCTTTTGGAACCCAAAGATAAATCTCCAAAATGATGTTATCAATATTGGAAGAAATATATTGATCATCAATATAAACTTGTAACTTAATGACAATATCAATGGTATCCATTGAGATTTATTGAGCTAATGCGAGGTCATATGATGGTGTGACATGTACATTAGAACCATCCTAGTGTGAGGAGCTAAAAGAAGTAGGCTATTCTTCTTCCTCTATTATATGAGTCCATGATATTATCAATTGAGGCAATGCGAGTAGCAGGGTAATTGGAATGGATCCATTTTTCATTGGGATGAACCCCATTTATCAAGAAAAACATCTTTTTTCTTGCAATTTTTTTCACTTCATCACCAGACATAGCTTTTGCAGCCTCTATAAAACTCATTTAAATAACCCTAAAATTTCGAACTGCATGCCTTATAATTAATTTTTGGTCATAGAATTGTTGGACCAGTTTAAATTCAACTTTGACATCAATTATTTTCATTGACAATTAATGTAATGTTATCAAGATTCTCAGATGATAAATTAACATCAATAAAGTTTCAATAAAAAGAACTAATCATTCCAACAATATTGGGAAGATCCATTCTAAGTTTTGTACAAATATAGGATTCCAAATCAATATGAATTTTATGATTCAAATATTAAAAATTCAAACCATGTAGGTGAATCCATACCTATGAATTTGATTGCTTCTGAGTCATGGTATTGTAGTCGATAACCCTATCAGTGATGCCAAGAATACAATGTATAAGCTGCATGTTGCCCATATTTCTAGCCACTATAAGATCCTCTCCATTTCAAATTATAATATGGAAGTACACTTTTTTAATTGGGATAATATTATAAGTGTTATTGCTCCAATAATAAGAAATATTATTTTGATGGATAATATTATACCTAGGATTTTCACCTCTCGAATGGATCAACCTATCAATAATAGAGTATTTGAAATGATTTCATTTTTATTAGTGTGAAACCATATTTACAATCACCATGAATCTCTAATAATCTTGGTTATTGATATTCGAGAGACTTGGTGGAACCACATTAATCTGATCTATAATCCTTGATAATTTAAATAAATAGGGACCCCCAATAAGCTTATATAAGATCCAATGAGAACATCCACAATGGTATGATGATTGGGCCACAAAACATCCTTGAGTCACATGGGGCTTATAAATTAAATAATTTATTTCTAAATGATTTATATAATTATAAAATATAATTCCTATATAATAATTTTTTTACTCCCAGATTATCCCAAGGTAACATAATATTTTTTTTTCAATACCATAAGAACATCTATTTATATACCATGATTAATTTAATGATGATTTTTATAACAAAAATTTTGATGGTATTATTTCAGTAATTTTATATAAAAACTTATTAGTTTTAAATTTAAATTTTTAGCATGGATAAAAAATTTCATAAAACTCAATCCAATAATAAGTATTTTATTTATTTATAATTAAAATAGTAGTTATATTTTTAGATTTGTCCATTATTAAAATTTATATCATTGCCCATGTAGGTTGTGAAACCTACTAAATAATGAACATGCAATAATCAGTGGGTGATTATGATTAAGGATATTATTATTTTTTATAAAATAATTACTATATAAGCCTAAATATACTATTTATATGTTATTATGTTGGAAAATACTAGTGTAATGGAATGAGAAATAAGTCACATTCTGGAGTGAATATTCTACAAAAACACATTGATTAGTTTTTTTTCTAAAAAAATGGGTGTATTATAGGATATTGATAATATATTTAGAATCATAATAATGATATAACAAAATATTTATTCATTAAATACCATTTTATAATAATACGTTTGTGTTGGCCATAATAAATGAAAATTAAAAAATTTGGCTTTATGGAGCCAATATTCTGCATGTATAATCAGATGAAATTAATGTTTTTCTATGTATAACTGGTAATGGAGTAAAATTATAGTTATCTAAAAATAAAAAAAAATATGTTTTAATAAAATATATCACAAGAAATGATTCATAATTACATTGATAACTTGATCATTCCATTATAGGACTTCATTGAAATGGAGAACATATGAAAACATCCTTTAAATATAGGATTAAGAACTGTAATGGATTTCTACACGAATTAGGAATGTATATTGTTATGTGAAAATAGAATTTTCATCATGTATTTAATGAGGTGGTTGAAAGATGTTATTATAATGTTTGAGAGTGGAATATTTATAATAATAATAATGGTCAAACAATTATTCAATGTTTAGTTGGATACAATAATTGAAAATAATACATTTCGGAAAAGAATAATGTCTTGCATGGCCAAAAAATAAATTTTAAAATATTTTTATAACACGTTTTAATACCTTTATTGCATAAAATATTCTATTTTACCATTTTTTTTATAATGTTGTGACAAATTATAAACGATATAATTTCGATACATTAAATAGAAATAAAATGAAACTAGTTATATAACTTCGACCTAATGATTACATATATTAAATCTAGTAGTTCAAATTTAATTTCTATAAGTAATATAATATAATTTTAATATTAGTGAAAATAAAACATTAAAAATGTTTTTAAATTTTATTTTTCTTAAAAACCATCACTATGATAAAATTATCAATTATTTACATTTATGTAAATATAATATGTTTCTTAATAACCAAACAAAAATTATCTGGGTTGGAAAATAGTCCAAAATAGAATTCCACGATGTGTATACATAGTTAAAAAAGTGACCAAAAATAATATTTATTTGAGAAAGAATTTACCTATGTTTCCAAAATTATAAACATTGATTTTATTTATCCTTTTTAATTTTCACTTTTACAATTTTATTTTATATTGAAAAAGGATTCGTAATATTACGAATCCTTAATGTATTATGAAAATTTAATAAAAAAGGTTGATTTTTCGAAATTAATATTTTTTAATATTCACAAAAAATGAAATATTATCGTAATATATAAAATATTGAAAAATATATTATTTTAGAAATACTACATTTCGAAATTATGATCATTTAAAATATTAAATTTCTAAAATTATCATTTAAATAATGATGATAACTATAATAAAAATTTATTTTTGATCAAAAGTGATATAAATAAGTGTTAATAATATTATGCCATAGTTGATTCCAATTTATAGAATCTAAATATAATAGTACACATATATTAATATTTGAAAATTACTCAATATAATTTATTGTGAAAACATAAAAAATACATAAAAAACATTAATTTGAGAAAAAATTATTCTTTTTAATGTTAAATCAAATTAATTGTTTTAGTGTAAAAAAGTTTATTTTAGTAAGAATTTTTTTATTTATTAGACATTTAATTATTTTAATAATTAAATATTACTTATCTAACATATCAAATATAATATTACCTTCGTGTTATTTTCAGATAATAGTATAAAAAATTTAATGGAAATACATATTATTTGAAGTCATGGGGTGTTATAGTGAACCATACTAGGGATTTTTTATGTGTATCCGCAAGTGTACCCCCTTACATGGTAGCTGATAATCTTTATGTCAACATAAGACTATATGGAAACATTTTATAAATAATCTTATGTGCGTAAATGAATATTTTTGTGGTCCGAAATGAGGTTTATTTTTATTCCAATGTCATATCACTCTAAAATTATTTGATAATTTTTGTTACAACTCTTTTAAAAAAAGAATCCAACCATTGAGAAGTCTCATATATTCGGACTTAGGGTTTTGATATTCTCCTTCCAATGAATGAGCATCTCTTTGAGGATTCATTTGAGAAATGAATAATTGATTTGGGGAACTAATTATGAACTATAATTACCCCAATAGTTACGAGAAAACACATCCTTATATCTAAAATTGTTTCATCCTACTCATAGAGATGATATAAAATTTGTATATCATGAATAGAACAACATATTGGCTAAAGGTTCTTTTATATTTATAGTGATTTATTCCCCATTTGATTTGTAGATGTACATTATACTTTAGTAATAGTTTATTTATTAGAGATTATGATTCTTATTATCCTATATATATATATATTTTTAACCAGATATTATATTCTAAATTATTTTTTCCCTCAAATTGTTTTTCCATTCCATGGGGTTAACCAAAATAGAAAAATGTATGATTCTTTAATGGAATGAGTTCAATATTTTTTATCATAATTATTATCTGATGATGTTGAGAAAGGTTTATATCAATGTGTTATTGATCCACTTCAGTGTGGAAAGAACTTTAACAAATACATAAAGATATTTCTAAATGAGGTTCAAAATGACCATAGTTTGGAATGCATTTTCATTAATCATTAGTGGTTAAGAGATACCTATAAATATAAAACTATAAAATGGAACTACACTAAAAATATTTTCTTTATATGCTCGATAGATAAATATGCATTATAAGTGGGTGGTTTCCTATTTTATGTTCACTATATCATTGAAAATTTTATTCCTTGCCTATTGTTGCACATGAGCCTTAGACTAGTTGTTAAGGACTCCTTATGTGCATCCGGGAGACCTGGGATCAAATCCAGGTGGAGACATTATTTCCGGGGAACTGTAGTAGTAATGTTGCAGGTACTGTAGTGGGAACTGTACAGTACTGTAGCAGGTACCGTAGTGGGAACTGTAGTAGGTATTGTTTGTCACTGTAGCATCTAGGAATATGCCCCCATTTGGGATTTTGGGCCACCAATTTGGTTCCTGAGTCAATTAAGGCCTTTGATCCACCCAGGCCTTCAGGTCAATTAGGCCTTCGCGCAACCTCAATGCCTTTGGGCCACTTTAAAGTGCAGGTAGAAACCAGATAACCTACAAAGAACAAGCTCTACAAGGAGGATGAGAAAGGAGCCTTCAACACTATAGAAGCTAAACATATTGAATGAATTAGAGTGTATGGAACCTTCCATCGGTATAAGCATGTGCTTCTATAGGAATTCCTATCCAAATATCCATGTGAACGTGGAGAGTTGATTTTATGATGAAGATCTTGGGGAGGAGCAGTTCCAAGTAGTTAGTATGTGTTGTATGTAATTTTTTAATCCTACATGAAAATTAATTCCTCTAAGGCCTATGGTCCATGTAATACTTATGCCTACAAGACTTGTATGGGTTCCACCTCACCCCATGAAAGGTGGATTATCAAAATAAATAAAAAATGAAGGCCTTCGGGAAACTGGATGGCCTATTGTCATACATAGTAGTCATGTGGATGGATATCAATGTTAAAGAGGTAGTTCCAGCAAGATGTTTGGTGTATTGATATTAAAATATTATTTTAAATCGTTTAGACCACCTCTTTTAGTGATTGTATATAATCCCCATTATACAATGATTGATAACCTTCATTCAGTGGATTATTTTTCTATACCAATGGGGTTTAAGATATTGTACATGATTTTATTCATGGTAATTTTTTAACATCCTCACTAACAATCACACTCTCCACTCATTGTGAGGGTCATTCATTTCATTTTATTTCTTTTTTTGAGATTTTATGTTTCATGTTGATCTATGAATATTACTACATTGTTTATAGACTACTATTGGAGGATCATCCACTGTTCATTTCTATACATAAATTGATGATTCCAATAGGAAATAAATAAATATATTTAATATATTTTTTGCATGATATACCTAACTTCATTCGAACAAATTTATTTCTTTTTAGGCCAGTGGTATGTTGGGTCTACCACTCCTATCAATATTTAAATAGGCTATGGGTTTATGAAAATATGAATAAGGATTATCAGAAATTTTTAAAGGATTAATATATTAACCATTACACTAACTCATGTCCCTAGAACTATATATATTCAAACTCAGCCTCTAAATATAATCATATATATTAAAACATCCATGAAACTCAATAAAAAATTTCTATTAAATTAAATAATTACAAATACTAACAAAAAGTGGAAACATACAACAATACAAATATTATGGTAATTAAAAAATATTAAATATATATAGAAGAGTATTTTATTACCTAAATACACCTACAGGAGAACCACAAACCAAAAACATGGCAATTATCCTCCATTCAATATCCTTTCTATCTCGATCAACCATGAAAATAGTAACAAAATAATATATTAATATTTCATATATAGAAAATTTAACCATATTGCCTAAGATTTTTTTTGTATAAAAACATATCATATTACTATAAAATATAGAATTAAATTTGATACAAAATAAGCTCAACCATCATTAAACCATATATCATTTAATAGAACAATATTTCATAGGATTAAATGCTAACATAATCATAATGGTAAAAATATATAGAGTTTTTATAATGAATGAAACATATGATAAATAATGAAAATACATTTTTAGATCACCCAATCATTAAAATAAACATTCACATCCATATCATCACTCGCTAATAGTTGTGGGGGACCAAAAACTCACTGAGGACCGGACCACAGTTTTGCGGGAACCAGCCCCTATCAAGGATTCAGGGATTATCTTATAGATGAAGTTTGATTGATTCTCATAAATACCTAGGACACACTCATCACCATGTGATACGTAAACATACATTGCCAATAAACTGATTTCCTCTCAATGAATCTCATACAATATGTTTCATCATCATTTTTAAGTAATAAAATTAAAACTACCCATTTTTCATTGAAAAATACATGTATACTAAATAGGTATGAAATATAATATTCAATATTATGACATTTCCTTGAATATAATACTTGAAATTCAAATTTGGACTCATTAATCTAAATATAGGTAAAACACTAGATTTTATCCTATACAAGTATATTAATATAGAGTATACAATATATAAAATATGAAATTTCAAATTTACAAAAATGCATGGTAATATTAATTAAGGGTTAAAAAAATATTTTTGTCATAATAGAGTACACAATATATGATAACACTGGAGATGTAATGTGAGAAATATCAATGTGATTTTTACATGAAATTGGTTAAAAAAATATTAAATCCATTTAAAAGTCAGGTAGAACCTTTTTATGAATCAAGTATGTAGAGATTGATCCATTGTTGTTGAGTATCCAAATTTTTGGTCATGAATGATAGAAATCATGGATTGTAGGTCAAGATCATTGACCATGTGTGTCGTTGATACATGTCTTGGAATTTAATTATGTGAAAAATTTCATGGCACTAAGGTTTAGAAATCATGTGTTATTAATTGAAAATAATGAACCCTTTAGTAGTAGCGTGGAAACATATATGAAATGTGATCCAAATTATTAAACTCCATGTTAATTTTTATTCAATATCTTGATGTCCTTAAATATAATGTTTTGAATCATATCCATCATTATCGACTTCAAATCTAGTGGCGTCCCTAGAGACACACATCTTCTCCACTCATGGTTATTTACTCACCCCACATGGGACTTTACTAGATATATTCCACCGAGACCTATCATCCTCCAAATGTCCCTTCATCACTACCTAACATAATAATAGTCATATACTATACTAATTAATCACTCATATTAGTGATAGGAATCAATTGGTCATGTATTTCAATAGCACTTATTAATAACACCAAAAATATAATGTGATCAATGGAAATATGAAATCAGTGAATAGTGATCAGTGGGGATTTTATTCACTATATAGACAGTTCACAATATATAACATAAATGAATGTTAATGATGTGGAATGAAAATATATTTTTAATATTGTTAGTTTTTATTGTCATTTGATTTGTGATGATCACGATTTCAAAAAAATATATGTTTAGTATTAATAATATTATTAATAATAACAATTTATATAACAAAAATGATATTGTTATTCAATATATAATTAAATAATGATGAAAAATCAAACACTAAATTTATTTAGTGAAAAACCATAAATGAATTCACATTAAATTAAATTTATTTAAATAATTTTTATGAATAAATACCTAATCAAAAAATGAGTAAAATTTAATAACATATATGAGATGAGGCATAAAATTTATTCATATGATGATATATATAAAATAAAAAACTAACATTAATGATGTGGGAGATAATATAATCCGTATAAAATTCAGTATAAAAATATGAATAATAGAACATCGCGATTGAAAAATGTGCTAAGGATGTTAAAGAAATTCTTCATTCCCAATAGATATTGTTCATCACTCAATCTATCATAGTTAAAACATTTATTTGTGGTAGTATGAAATCCACCCCTAAAATTCCCTGATATTGAAATGATTTTCTCAATTTTTCTTCGAAAACAATATTTTGTATCATCCCACGATATTATCTTAACAACATATTTTGAGAATTATTTGGACATATAGGTCATAAAATTCAATGTTCATCTTAAAATTGAAAATACTTCATTTGATTCTTAAATCCAAAACACACACATTGAAAAAATGTCATGTTGTGATTTCCATTATAGGTTCCCTTTAAAATTTACTAATGATTCACATTCATGTGTTTCAAAAGTATATTTTATATTTATCATTATTCAAATACACATGAAGACATATTAAATATTAAACATTAATGAATAATATTATATATATTACTCAAATATATATATATATAATTACTTAATAAAAATAAATAAGTTTATACATCCTCCATAGAAAAATGGGTTTTCTTCTGAAAAAAGATATCTTATGTAACGATGTTATGTAATTGATATCACATCAAGATTTTATTTTACCTTGAGATATTTTAATGATCCACATGATGTTAAAATAAAGAAAGTAGTAAAATATCTCACTCATGAAGGATCTATAAGATAATTTCTCTTACGTTTTTAGGTACTCGAGGTATGTAGTTTCATCAGTGAAATATTTTTCAAATAGGTCGATGTAGTAAAATAGATCGTTCACATACCTCCTTCGTCACAACATGATAAAAAACCTGGGATTATAATCCATCAACAGATGTAATTCCAAGGGCTAAGAAAATTCTACTATCTATATTATGAAAATAAAATCAATGATTATACATTGGGATAGAATATATTCCCAACCACC
This sequence comes from Viscum album, assembly GCA_963277665.1. NCBI lineage: Eukaryota > Viridiplantae > Streptophyta > Magnoliopsida > Santalales > Viscaceae > Viscum > Viscum album. Next base: position 1,258,432,456 of record OY728148.1, read on the forward strand.
CCCCTACAATTCGTGATGGTGAAGGACCACTGAGAATGTATGATCAAGATCATCATACTCTAATGTTGTTTTTCCTCTTTTCAAAAGTACTTCTGATTTTTTATTTTTTTCATTAACATCGCTTTGATTATTTTAACCTTATGTATCATCAAACAAACTAGATATGAAAAAAAACAATGAATATCATATCATAATTCCCAAAGGGTATTCTAATAGGGTATCTTATTTATTGACTCAAACAATTTAATGTAAATCATATACTTTTATATATTTTTTCATGAATTACTAATGATATGAAATTACCAAACTCATTCTAAATAACATATATCATGACTAAATCATATTCTTGAGAACTGGAATGGTTCTTATGGTCTCCCCAACTTTGTTGGTGTGGACGATTTTACTCATTCATTTCTATATAAAATAATATTCTAATAACAATCCTCTATATATATTCCTCAAATCAATCACCATCTTCAAAGATAATAATACATTTAAACACATGAAAAAAATTATATAATTTATGTAAAGGCCACACATATTCATCGCTATACGAAAATAATTAATTAAAAGGATGTGAGGTGTCTTAGTTTACTGAAAAATTATCATTAATATGGTTTCTTAAACATTTTACAATCCATGTATTTGAGTGAAAAAATACATCAAAATAGTATTCCACTTCAACTATAGAACCAAAATAATTTGGATAAATCCACAAATAACATGGTTCAATGTTTCCTCTTTTAAACAATTGGTTCATTATAAGAAAATTACTATAATAATAAGCTTCATTCTAGTACAAAAATCTAATTTAATAGTTCCTTTTACATATTTAACATTCTAGGATCTGTTGATAAAGGGGTGGTGTAAAACTCCCTCAAAACCACCTCACACACTATTATATGAACTAATAAAATTAACGGAACGTTAATTTCATTCTCTATACCAACATAATATCATTTTAATGTATATCTTGAGACCATCATATCATGAAAAATATTAGATTTAATAACTCTATGATCAGACTCCATTAACCATTAGTCAAGTATAAGATCCACCACCATTGGCCAAAGGTAAGAAACATCTCCTTACTCTATATAATAAAATCAAAATAAGAATACATGGTCAAACACCACCACCATAAACTTAACACTCGATTTACTATTATTAGAATTATTCACACCATTATTGATCCAATTAATATATAATATCTTCATTGCATACTCATGTAGAAAATCTAACCATTATATCATCCCCAAATTGTTATACCTCTATTGAAAAATTAAATTGTGATTATTCTATTATAAAAGTTCCATAATTTTTTATTAAAAAATATATTGTCTCCATATCATTAAGTGAAACAAAATTTTCATTATATTTATATAATTATATAGAAAAATTTGACTATCAAATATCATTTTGATAAACCCATAAGAAATATCCCCTCATATATTTGTTGACGCTCAAACAAAACCAAACCTAGTTTAATTGTTGTACAAAATATAATCCATTTTTTCATATAGTATTAATACCACATATGAAGTAGTAAAACTATAATTGACCAATTACGATGATTCAATAAAATTATCAGAAATGATGAATGTTTTCCTAGGTAAACTGATGGTTAGTTACAGGGTAAAAATAATAGAAAAATTTTCCTTGAATATTTTATAGTAACAATTTTACATAATGAAAAAATTAAAAAATATACATTCCAAGGTGGAACCTATGTCATGTAATAAAACATTTATATATGATCAACAAAAATATTTCCAATTAAAAAAATATTCCCTTGTGAAATATCATCTCAAATAAAAAATCAATATACATCATGATGTTATTATACACATGGTGTTTATGAATTATTGCTAAAAGGAACTAATTTTCAAAGATTTATTTTCTTTTAATTATGAATTAATTAATATTTCATGTGAAACCCCATTAATGAACACTAGTGTCATAGAAACAACATGACATACCTTACATTATGTGTCATATTCTGTTCATTAAGTGTCGTATCTAGTTTGAAATCATTTAAACTAACTACACCCTATCCTAAATTACCAAAGGATTTAACCCAACAGCAGACATATTATTTCTTTTCCTCAAATCTATTTTTAAAAAATTATCATCATGAATATTAAGGGAAATGATTAGTATTTTGGGTGGGCCTCTATAGAGATTTAATATTTTTTGATAAAACATATTCTATAAATATCTGAGAAACACATTTTAATCTAATCCCACTGTGGAAGGATCATTTCTCCACTAGTTTGAAATTAGTATATTAATATTTATCTCCAAATTAATATTACTCATCATCTAAAAACAATATTTCAATTTTTATAGAGTCATTCTACATTTGATAAATTGATACTTTTATCATGAAAGAATATCAGATAAAGATTTCTCATTGAAGATGGAGATGAAATCATAATTTACATTATCAATGATGGATATAATATAGAAAAACAATCTCCAATAACCCATATTAGTTTTATACTTTATTACACTGGTACAATATATAAGGTATCATGGAAAATATGATTGGTCAGTTTATTAATATTGATGAACCAGAATCATACATGATTTCCATTTTAAACTAGATATTTAAAACACATATCATAATAAATATTCTTATATATATGATAAATTTCCTTATAGTTTTTCATGATATCCATGGGAAAATAAAATAATTAAATGTTTATAACATATTCTCCATAAATGTTATGCATAGAGGAATCAGATATGAGTAATTATAAAATAATCATCACAGTAAAGAAAATAACTGAATACTAAATCCACATAATCAATAACATGAGAAAAAAATGACCCCATTACTAATATATATTAATTAATATCATTGTGAATTATAATATAATTCTCCAAAAAATGAAATGAATAATTTTTGAATTCACGATCTGATACATCCTAATATCATGACCATTAAATCATTTTTCCAAAATTGTTCAATTGATGTGTATGTATATAAAAAAACCCATTTAATATTGTTATCCAATAGTTTTTTCTAATGATAAAATTCCATACATGAATGTCCTATATATAATTTGGACCTACTATCAACACATGTCAAATGAACACCTCGTATATTAAATGATAAATTTAAATCATAAAACATTTTCCTCATCAAAAAGTATTTGAATTTAGTGATGAATATAAAATATTTTGATTTAATTAAACAAGAAAATTACCTTGATTTTAAAATAGCTTATGTTGAAGTTGTAGATAGTTCATAAAATAATCATTTCTATGATACATAGAACATAGATAATCCAGAAAAATGTAATTTCCAATGAAATATGGTCATATTAAATTGAATGTTCTATGGGAAAGTAAATGATCAAAAAAGTAAAATGATATACATTATAACCATAAATTCATCATAAATATTGGTTTTATAATAATTAAATGGAATTTCATAATTAAAATAAAATGAAATTTAAAAATTAAAATATGTTTTCATTATTTTTTTTAATTTTTAAATTCATTGAAAACATATATTATAAGCTAAATCACATAAAACGGTTATGGTTTTCCCAAAATTTTCTATGTTCTAAATAATAAATACATACATTAATTTTGAAATTTATTAATGAATTATATAAATAAATATTTCAAAAAAATTATAGATGCACTATAAAACTTCTACAAGATCATATATAACATAAATTTTCATTATTCAATAATTTCAATTTATTAATATGAATTTGAAAATGTATTTTTTTTAAATAACAACATGGAATAAAAATATATCTGGTCAAAAGAGAAATATTATCATATTTAAATTCAAAAATTTATTTTATTGATTCAAGTTATAAGGAGAATAAAATATATAATAATTTATTGAAACAATATAAAATTTTTATGTATACAAAAATAAATGGTGTTTATGAAGGATATATTATTATTATTCTATATGGTAAAATATATTAAATTACTAAAAAATTAATATTATAATATAAATGTATATTTATTTGTTAACATTCACTTATTAATGATTTAAAATTGTAAATTTCAATAGAAACATTAAAAATAATGAATATTTTTTTTTCAAGTAAATATAATCAGTAGTGTATTATATACAACATATAATATTGAATAGGTACATAATATCAAATTTTCCTCTATGGAGTAGTTATTGAGATGAAATCTATTAAATAATGTTTGAATTGAATCATAAGTGATTATAAGAACTTGTATACTAATAATAAAAATATTATAAATATATATCATCCCCATATTGTGACACCCCAAGCCTCGATGATACACTTCTCCATCAATAATGAAATAGCATGCATTGTATGCAAGTTCGAGATTCTAACACACCACGACCAATCAAAATAGCCATTATGAATAGTAATACCCACTTCTTGAAATTATATATATTTTATATTTCAAAATGGACCCCATTTTTGGATTCAGAATATCCAAATTAGCCTATGTCGAATTATTGGTATTTTTCTGAGAACTTCCAATTTTTTATGAATAGTGAAAAATACATAAAAACGCTTTTTTAATAAAAATAATTTATAGTGATAAATTATACTATTTAGTGGTTTTAAAAAATAATTAGAATATTTTTTTACCCTTAAATCCAATGGGGGTCATTAGAATTAGTTTCACATTGAAATTGTACATAAACAATTTTCAATCTTTTGATATATATTGTTTCTTAAAAACATGCTATTTGTTGTGACAGCGGGATTTAATTATAAAATTAATTAATGAAAATTATATGTTTGGAATTTTTTAAAATAGACATAATTTTTGAATTCGGAATAACAATTATAGGATAGGGTGACATTTTTGCATTGTTTTGAAAAACATCAATTTTTTATGAATAGTGAAACCACTAAGTGGTAGTTAAAAAACTGATTTTTGGTTTAAATGAAACATTACCACTTTTTTGATTTTATTTTCAAAAATCTGACATACATGGTTGTCATTTGGAAGTAAAATTTGGTTCAATGGGATTAAAATCATTTTTTGGTGAATAGTAACGTTTAAGTTTAATTAATCACGATTAAAGGTAATTAGTGAAATTTAAGGTAAAAATGATATTATAAAAATATGAAAATACCCTTACACGTGTCCTACCCTTATTGGATGAGTCATGGAAGAGAAAGACAATCTATGGGTCAACATGGGGACCCGATGGAGCCACTTGGGAAAGAAAATGACAGTAATAAATTTTTTTCTAAAGTAAAAATAAAATTGTCACAAACAAGTGTTATTTTACCTAAACAATTCCTACATGGGGTTATATAAGTTAAATATTCAACTATAAAAATTCATTGGGAATCTAAAAATATTTCCTACATCATGATATTTTTTTATAATTTTTAGACATTAAATAATTCAAATTTTTTATGACACCATGATGATGCAGCGATTACCTCATTAATTATCGATTTAAATAATAAGAAAAGATAATGTAAAATATAAGACTTACACTTGTCAAAAACCTATTGGATGGGTAGATTTATAACCCTTATCATATTATCCTTGAAATATATAATTGTGGGATCTCTAAAATCCGAAAAGTATCTCATAATAATGTAACATTTCATTACTTTCCAAGAGTGCCCCTCCTCTCCTCTTATAAAAGGCCCCACCTCTACCACCTTATTAACACCTTCAAGCCATTTGGATCGGCCAAAATATTCTCAAATACTCTCCCAACATTCCCCTATTACTCCTAGAATCCTCACTGTGGGCAGAATTCCTCCCAAGGAAGCCTTTGACTCAAATCAAAAAGAGTTACCCGCTTTTAAGGTAATGTCTTCTCTTATGTTATTTTGTTTTATTTTGCTTCTCCAACCCCTTAAACTCTTTTTATTCCTTTATTTTGTAACAACACCAGTATCTTGAATATACTAGGATATTTTTATGAGAATTATTTTATTTACACTTACACACACCTTCGTCTAATGGTTAAAGGACATACTGTTTCTGTGGGTGGCGAAATACTGCCTCACAAAACGATGATTGTTCAATATTCTTTTAACACCGCTAACGGTGGCCATTTTGATGACACTATTTTCATATATGATATATATATTATTTTTATGTTTTCCTTATGCATCTTTATTTCTCATTTATGGCATACTTAATTATTTCCATTATGGGTAAACGTGATAATTTCATTTTAGGAAGTGCAGACTACCGCCCCCTCAATGTGATTTGAATCGTTAATGCCATATGTGGGACGTATAAAGGATGGAGTAAATGATATTATATATGATATTATACTGGAATTATAATACACTTTTATATCATTATGATTTTATCCCATTAAATATGAAATAGAAATGAAAGTAGTGCTCATGCGTAAGTACGACTTACCGGCTCCATGAACGGTGCATTTCATTTCATACCTCTAAATGTTACGTAATATTATGAATGAAAGTATATACTGGATATATATGATATATATTATATCTCCATAATGAATATAATTCTGTATATAATGGATATTTTACTACATGAACAACTTGTAATTATAATAAGTTTAATTTTGACTCAGGTACCAAAGATCGACAAAACGTCTGTTATTAACACAAATAATTACATAATGTTCATAACATGGTAATAAGTTATATAAAAGGAATAATAAATTTTAAAAAGGTTCTTAAGAAATTATAAATTATCTCTAGTTTATTATTCAGGAGGTTAAAGAACGATCGAGTCAAGTCGGACACGAGGTAAGTGAACTTCTTAACCCAATTTCTATTCTTTGGGTTAATCTCCTACTTTCAAAATATGTCATGATATAATTATTTCCCATCTTGTATTGGTACTTTATTTATGTGTACTTATATTGAATTCACATAATAGATATATTTTATTTAAAAAATGATCTTTGCAAGGGAACTTCTTAACCAAATTTCCGTTCTTTGGGTTAATCTTCTACTTTCAAATTATGTCATGATATTATTATGTCCTATCTTGTATTCGTACTTTATTTATATGTACATATAGTGAATACAAAAATTAGATCTATTTCATTTAATAAATGACCTTTGTAAGGGACGTTATCTCAATCTCCTTTCATTGAGGCATATTTTTTTTATACACTAATTTCTTTTATACAGTGTATAAACCCCTTTGATATTTACTTTTATTCAAAAGGAATATTTTTTATACAATGAATTTTTACTAAATAACAAAAGGACTGTTTTCTTCTTACATATTCGACAACAAATAATTCTCCTCCACCATGACCATTATTTGAGTTTCAGCTTCCTCTACAAGCCATAACTTATATTAAAATGAAAAATAAATTCCAAGTTTTAATTTTCTTTTATTTTGGTATTGAAAATTGTTTTGATAATGTTTTTACTATATCAATGTGTTGTATTGATATATTGTGATTGAAATGTGTAAATGTTATGTTTCTTTTATACAGGTTTTATGTGATACTATTATGTTATGGTTTATGATATGTTTAAACCAGTTCATATGAGGAATGCATTGGACTTAATAAGTGATGGGTGGAGCCCGCTATAGATCCTCGATGCATCGGCAGGTCTCATTAGAGAAACTAGTGTCTTGGCACGAGGCCTTGACAAAATCTTATTTGTAGTCTTGGCACGAGGCCTTGGATACGTGGTTATGATAGTCTGGAATTATGCGTTTCGTCATTATAAAAGTGGTTATTGATTTTTCATGTGATTATTCGACCAGTATAATATCCATTTAAAAAAGTAAATGGAATTATATCATTTTCATTTTTCCATATTATGTTGAAGGTCATGTTTAAAATGATTTTTCTTAGTTATATATTGCCTTAAATGTTTTTGTTTATTTATGAAGGCTTCTGCTATATTTGTATCCTTACTGAACTTCTGAGCTCACCCCTTCCAATGTTTTAATTTTTCCAGGATGTGAAGAGGTATATTATGAATGACCTGTAGGGATAGTATGAAGGAATATGAAGACAAGATGTTTTTATAGTATTTTTTAACTTTATGATGTAATTGAAGACTTATGAATGTATCTAGTGCTTCCAAGGATACTAAACTAATCGGTCTTTCGAGACTTGATCTTTTGTCATCATTCCAATGTTAAGCAATAATGCATCGACTCTGGGTAGGTGGGGTCGGGGTGTTACAGTTGGTATTAGAGGCAGTTTAGTACTAACCTTGGAAGCTATATTTAGAAAAACTCTGATTAGAGCACATAGCCCAAAGATAGACATTGAGGATTAGTATAGAAGAACTTCCAAGAATTTTTCTATTATAGTGATTTTGTGAGTTTTCCGAGAAATACATCCATGTCTGGATATGAGCAGGTAGAGGCGGCTTTGGCACAGATGTACCTAGGGGTAAAACCCGAAAACACTGCTTTGAGCTAGACTCGAACGGGAAATGGTGCATGACAACGGGCCTTGCTGTACTCTTGGTTACGACACTCACAGGGGATATGCTTAGGATAATTCTCATTTTCTTTACAAACCATTACGAAGGGTTTATGAGTATATACTTCCTCAAAGAAAACATTTCTTTTTATGAGTATGGATTATATCCATAAATCGTTCAATTTATGTTAAGTGTTTTACAAGTATGAAATTATGTATTTTGATTCATAAACTAATATAGTTTATTCCATTGTTTAGAAATGGACCCTAGTAGAAGGAATGTAAACTGTATCAATGCACTCACTCCATGTAGGGATTATCCTCCTGATCAATATAATTAGTGTGGAGTTAGAGATACAACTGGTGCTGATCAACTTATCACCATACTGGGAAAACTCACGCAGGTTATGAATAATATCCTTACTCGCATGGAGCACCCTGATCCGCAACGTGGAGGATCAATGTTAGACCGCTCCAGGAGGCAACAACCACCAACATATAATGGGGGTACAAATCCATTAGTAGCGGAGCAATTGATAAACTCCATAGAGAAAATATTCCACGCCTTGGGGAGTTGCGAAATGGAAATGATTATCATGGAAGTTTACCGCTGAACTGGAGATGCTGATCAATGGTGGTCATTGATTCAAAACACAAAGGAAGATGATGATGTATCTAATATAGAATGGAGGGTGTTCAAAGAGCTTTTCTTAGAAAAATTCTTCCCACGTGACCATATATCAGATATAGAATGTCAATTTCTGAGTCTGAGGCAGAGGGAGGATGAGAATGTCACAATGTATGAGGCTAACTTTACAAGGTTAGCAAGGCATGCTCCAGATAATATACGTAACCCAAGAACTAAGATTTATCATTTCTTTGATTGGTTAAAACCATTTCTCCATCGAGCATTAGTATAAAAATCATTCTCAATATACGAAGATATAGTCTCGTGTGCTATCAAGACAGAAAAGTAATTCTCTAAGTCTTATGAAAACAAAGTAAAGCAAGTGAAGAAGATAACAGTTGAACAAGAGATAGATAAAGGGAAAAAGGGAAAGAAGGATTTTCAATTATGTGATAATTGTGAGATGAATCACCCTGGTACATGCCTAAAAGGAATGGGAGTTTGTTATAAATGTGGAGAAAAATGTCACCAGGCTCATGATTGGAAGGGAAATAATGAGGCTATCAATGTTGAATGCTACAATTGTAGGGAAATGGGGCATTATTCAAATGAATGTGATAAGCGTCAAGGAAACATACCTTAGAAAATGCCATGGGATCAAGTACAATCTTATTCTGTTACTAGAGTTGAAGTAGAATAATTAATGTATTGGTGCTTTTGGACTCAAGGATTATATTCTTGTTATAAGGATAATGTGATATATATATAAGGATTGTACTGCAGTACATGTTGTTTCTATTAAGGATTTAATATGATGAAGGTAATCATATTTTTAGTATGTGACAATATGAAAAACTTTACTTTGTTTGGGGAATCTGATGTTATAATTGATTTTGATGTTTAGAGACCTTTTAGAGAAAGTCTGGATAGAGGTATTTTGGATAACTATAAAGGTTGTAATGAATTAATTTGAACTTTGGATAGTATTTTGTAAAGTTATAAGATTTCTAAAGAACATTTTTTGAAAACTATAATACTATACTTTTTCGAAAAGGACAACCTTCAGGTTGGGGGATAACCCGTTGCGTCGGAAAAAGCTGCAGGAATCGATCCCACAACCTTAGTGCCAGAGGCCTTTATTACCTACCACTAGCATAAAGGATGTCCCTTGTTATTACCAAATAGTTTTTACTAATCTAAATGGTATGAGTTAATATTTTGAACCTTGTACGATTAGGATAAATATAATATTTTTGAGTTCTATTATATTTTTGAGTGAAAGATGGGTTTGTGGAAAAAAATTATTAAAGAATGAAAAGTCTACATGACAAGTATGTATATTTCCCTACGTTCTTAGTAAATCTCCTAAATAAATTCCACAACTTTATGAAAGTTAAGTTCAAAACAAAAACGTTGTCGGTAAACTTTTCCAACTGGGGAATCAATGATTGTTTAACCAATGACAGGTTCATGATTTTCTTGTATTTAAATTTCTCCTAACCCAGTATTATACAAATCTCCATCAGAGCTTGATGGTTTTTTCCTCCATATCCATATTTTCATAGAATCCAAGTATGGGTTATCTCGGGTGACCACTGTACTTATCTTTCTTTCTTTTAATGTTATATTTTTATTAACCTTATTTCCTATGTGGCTTTTCCACAAAGGTATTTTCTATTTTAAACCTTTTATTTTCGATGAAAATTTTCAAATTTTGAGGACACAATTTATTGAAGGAGGGTAGAATGTAACACCCCAAGCTTCGACGATATGCTTCTCCATCAAAAATGAAATAGCTTGCATTGTACGCATGTTCGAGATTCTAACACACCGCGACCAATCAAAATAGCCATTATGAATAGTAATACCCACTTTTTGAAATTATATATATTTTTTATTTCAAAATGGACTTCATTTTTGGATTCATAATATCGAAATTAGCCTCTATCGTATTTTGGGTATTTTTCTGAGAACTTCCAATTTTTTATGAATAGTGAAAAATACATAAAAACATCTTTTTTAATCAAAATAATTTAAAGTGATAAATTATACTATTTAGTGGTTTTAATATATAATGATAATATATTTTTACCATTTAATCCAATGGTGGTCATTAGAAATAATTTTACTTTGAAATTGTACAAAAACCATTGTCAATCTTTTGATATATATTGTTTCATAAAAACACGCTATTTGTTGTGACATCAGGAATTAATTATAAAATTAATTAATGAAACTTATATGATTGGAATTTTTTTAAAATGAAATCATTTTTTAATTCATAATATCAATTATAGCATAGGGGGAAATGTTGGCATTGTTCTGAAAAACTACAATTTTGATGAATAGTGAAACCACTGAGTGGTAGTTAAAAAACTGATTTTTGGTTTAAATGAAACATTACCACTTCTGTGATTTAATTTTCAAAAATCTGACATACATGGTTTTCATTATGAATTAAAATTTTGTTCAATGGGATTAAAATACTTTTTCGGTGAATAGTAACGTTTAAGTTTAATTAATCGCGATTAAAGAAAATTAGTCAAATTTTTAGTAAAAATGATATTATAAAAATATGAAAATACTCTTACACTTGTCCTACACTTATTGGATGAGTAATGGAAGACCAATACAGTCCATGGGTCAACTTGGGGACCCAATGAAGCCACATGGGTAAACAAATGGCAATAATAACATTTTACATAATGTAAAAATAAAATTGTCACAAACATGTGTTGTTTTACTAAAAAATTATTACATGGGGATATATAAGTTAAATTTTCAACTATAAATATTCATTGGGAATCTAAAAATATTTCCTACATCATGATATTTTTTTGACAATATTTAGACATTAAATAATTTAAATTTTTTATGACACCATGATGATGCAGTGATTACATCATTAATTAACGATTTAAATAAAATGAAAAGATAATGTAAAATCTAAGACATTCACTTGTCAAAAACTTATTGGATGGGTAGATTTATAACCCATATAATCTTATCCTCGAAATATATAATTGTGGGACCTCTAAAATCCAAAATGTATCTCATAATAATGTAACATTTCATTACTTTCCAAGAGTTCACATCCTATCCTCTTATAAAAGGCCCCCACCTCTACCACCATATTCACACCTTCAAGCCATTTGGTTCGGCCAAACTCTGCCCAAATACTCTCCCAACTTTCCTCTCTTACTCCTAGAAGCATCAATGTGGGCAGAAGCCTTCCCAAGGAAGCCTTTGGCTAAAATCAAAAAGAGTTACCCGATTTTAAGGTAATGTCTTATCTTATGTTATTTTGTTTTATTTTGCTTCTCCAAACCCTTTAACTCTTATTATTCCTTCATTTTGTAACAAAACAAGTATATTAAATATACTATGATGTTTTTATGAGATGTATTTTATTTTCACTTACACACACCTTCATCTAATGGTTAAATAACATACGGTTTTTGTGGGTGGTGAAATACTGCCTCACGAAACGATGATTGTTCAATATTCATTTAATACCTATAATGGTGGCCATTTTGATGAAACTATTTTCATATATGATATATATATTATGTTTATGTTATCCTTATGCTTCTGTATTTCTCATTTATGGAATACATTATGATTTCCATTATGGGTAAACGTGATAATTTCATTTTAGGAGGTGTAGACTACAACCCATCAAAGTGATTTGAATCGTTAATACCATATGTAGGACGTATAAAGGATGGATTAAATGGTATTGTATATTATATTATACTGTAATTATAATACACATTTATATCATTATGATTTTATTTCATTAAATATGAAATAGAAATGAAATTAGCATTCATGCGTACGTACGACATACCGTCTCCGTGAACGATGCAATTCATTTCTTACCTCTAAATGTTACGTAATATTATGAATGAATGTTTAAACATAATATATATGATATCTAAATCATGAATATAATTCTGTATATAATGTATATTTTACCACATGAACAACTTTTAATTATAAGAAGTATATTTTTGTCTCGGGTACCAAAGATCGACAAAACGACTATTGTTAACAAAAATAATTACATAATTTTCATAACATGGTAATAAGTGATATAAATGGAATAATAAATTTTATAAAGTTTCTTAAGACATTATAAATTAACTCTAGTTTATTATTGAGGATGTTAAAGAACGATCGAGTCAAGTCGGAAACGAGGTAATGGAACTTCTTAACCCAATTTCTATTCTTTTGCTTAATCTCCTACTTTCAAATAATGTCATTATATAATTATGTACTATATTTTATTGGTACTTTATTTATGTGTACTTATAGTGAATACAAATAATAGATATATTTTATTTAAGAAATGATCTTTGTATGGGAACTTCTTAACCTAATTTCTGTTCTTTGGGTTAATCTCCTACTTTCAAATTATGTCATGATATTATTATGTCCTATCTTGTATTAGTACTTTATTTATGTTTACTTATAGTGAATACACATAATAAATATATTTTATTTAAAAAATGATCTTTGTAAGGGACATTGTCTCAATCTCCTTGCATTGAGGCATATTGTTTTTTTATACACGAATTTCTTTTATACGGTGTATAAACCCCTTTGAGTTTTACATTTATTCAAAAGGAATATTTTTTGTACAAAGCATTTTTACTAAACGTCAAAAAGAATGTTTTTTTCTTACGTATGCGGTGACAATGACTTCTCCACCGCCGTGACCATTATTTGAGTTTCAGCTTCCTCTACAAGCCATAACTTTTTTTAAAATGAAAAATAAATACCATGTTTTAATTTTCATTTATTTTTCTATTGAAAATGGTTTTGATAATGTCTTTACTATATCAATGTGTTGTATTTATATCGTGTGTTTGAAATGTGGAAATGTTATGTTTCTTTTATTCATGTTTTATGTGATATGATTATGTTATGGTTTATGATATGTTTAAACCTGTTCATATGATGAATGCACTGGACTTAATAAGTTACAGGTGGAGCCCGCTATAGCTCCTCAATGAATCGGCAGGTCTCATGAGACAAAATAGTGTCTTGGGATGAGGCCTTGACAAAATATTATTTGTAGTCTTGGCACGAGGCCTTGGCTATGTGGTTATGATAGTCTGGCATTATGCATTCCAACATTATGAAAGTGGTTATTGATATTGCATGTGATTATTAGACCAGAAGAATATCCATGTGAAGAAGTAAATGGAATTATCACATTTTACTTTTTCCATATTATGTTGAATTTAAAGTCTTAAAGGATTTTGTTTTAGTTATATATTGCCTTAAAGGTTTATGTTTATTTGTAAAAGATTCCACTACATTTTTATCCTTACTAAGCATTTGAGCTCACCCCTTCCAATGTTTTAATTTATCCAGGATGTGAAGAGGTATATTATGAATGACTTGCAGGGATAATATGAGGGGAAATGAAGACAAGATGTGGTTGTAGTTTTGTTTTACTTTATGATGTAATGTATTACTTATGAATGTATCTAGTGTTTCCATGGCTACTAAACTAATCGGTCTATCGAGACATGATCTTTTGTGATTATGGCAATGTTATACAATAATGCATCGACTCTGGGTAGCTGGGGTTGGGGCGTTACACATATACCTACCTATAAAATAATATATGATCCATTAACATAATCTTAAAAAATTGTAAATAATAATTTTCTGTTATTAGTGTTATGGGGCTTAAATGGTAAAATTTTCATGAGATTTTTGGTTTCATATTTAGGATCTATATAAACTAAACATGGTTCAATTATCTCTATAATTTTAATAATATTTTAAATATATTATATATTCATTATAAATATATCTATAGGTTTTTAAAAATCAAAAATATAGGAGAAAAACAATAACATTAATCACAGAGATGGTTGAATGTAACTACAAATGAAGGTTTTTTCACATTCTTATTGAAGGAAAAAAAGAAAGTAATATAATAAATTACCTTTATAGAATTATTATTATATCATATAAATTTTCAAATTCATTATTATTATAATCCATGTATAGTGTAAATTTTAAATGGACTGCATCCCTTCGTGGAGGTGGTTTTCCACACGTATGCACATGTGATATTTTTACATTCTAATGGATTCGAAGGTAAAAAATTTTGATATGATATTATAATTTCATAATCAATAATATTTACAATATTTCATATTTATTATTAATTCAATAGTTATATTCATCAATTTAATTCGGTGTTGAAAATTGATTTACATCATTATGTGTAGATGGTAATCCATACATACACACGAGTAGTGTTTTTTCATTACATTGGATTAAAATGAAATGGAAAATAGTTGAACCATTGTCATAGTTACCATTAAATATATTTAATATTCTCAATAAATAGTTTTATAATGTATACCGAATATTTCATGGAGATATTATGTGAAATAAAATTGAGAATATCTTGTAAATAATTATACATCTTAGATGAGAAATATTTTTTGGATTCCACCTTAAACCTTGAAAGGATTGACATTTAGAGAGGCTGTAACCTCTATAAAATGTTTAAGAAATATATAAATGTTTTATGATATTTATTTAATAATATATGATTCTGTTATTGTGCGTAGAAGAGAAGAAATGTGTTATCCTTTTATTGGGGAGATAAAGGAGATGATTGGAATTACTTAAGAGATTAAAGAATTTAAACATAATAGTCATGTCATGTGAAACAAAGGATCCCCAAATTAAAATATGTAATTTTATAGTCAATAAATACACTCAAATGATAATATTTTGTAATGTTTGGGAAATATTTTAAGCATTATCATCTGTTTAAATTCCATTAATCCAGTTGCAACCTTCTCTATATTAAATAACATTTTTACCCGGAATACATAATTATATGAATAAATATGAAAATTTATAATATATATATTTTTTAAATTATGATCATAAATTTTGAATAAATTTATTTGATTTCATTATTGTATGTAGTAGAAATTATTTTTTATATATCAACACAAAATGCAAGATTTTTTTAGGAAAATATGTACTTTATGATTTAAATAAATTTTATGCAAAAATAATGTAAAAAATTGGATTTCATGATTTTTTTGGATAAATAATAAATAAATGGATGTTTTTATTCTATTTTGTGAAATTGAAAACAGAAATCAATCTTCAAAGAATTTCATTAAATAAAAATAATAGTTAGTAATTATTATTTTGAATAAAATACAACTTGTTTTCACAAATGTACTGATTTGGAAGTAAATTTTTCAATAAAGACCACAAATAAAATATTAAAATATTTATGTTGTTTTATTAAAATCAATTATCTTTTAATAGTATTAAATAAAGTTATATTTATTTTTCAAGCATTAACACATATGTTTAAAAGAGTATTAACTAATTTACCCTTACCTATATGAAAAATATTTACAATGGTTATCAATCATTAAAAAAATAATGTACCCAATATTACTAAAAATTAAATATTCAAATTAAATTTTGATATCAATTTAATAAAATTAAATTCACTATTTTTTAATAATTTAATTTAAATTTAAAAATTTTAAATGTGATGAAAAATGGTTTTCTAGAATAAAACATCTTGATAAGTGTAAAAGTTATTAATAAATAAATCAATAATTAAATTAATTCCTTTGATCTTAATAGAATAATTCATATTATAAATGGAATATGTCACTTCTAATATAATTTCATAAAAAATAGAAATTTTTGAATGCATTAAAAAATGTTTTCCAATAAAAATAGAATTTTTAACAATTCACTAAACATACACATTTTGTAAAATTATAAAATTAAATCTATATTTATTTTTTATATTATGATTATAAATAAGATATAAGTTTAGTTAAATAAATCATTTATATATTTATAAATAAATTATAATATTCCCTCACATAACCCAATAAAATCAATTTTAAAAGAAAAATTTATTTTTTTAATGTAATATAGATCTAGAGAAATCATTGTGTACTTATATATTATTATTGATCAATATATATTCATTATTTAAAAAATATGTATAAATTATCTTTAATATGGTTCTACCAATTAATAGAACAAATTTTAATGGATAGTTCATAACGGTTAAGATTAAAAAAACTGTTTTAATTGTATAACATGATTACTTTAAATTATGTGTTGCTTGTAATGAATGATATGGAAGAAATTATATTTAGTTGAAGAAAAGTGTATTATAAAATATTAGGTTGATATATTATACATAAATTATATGAATGTATCAATAAATTGTATTTCCTCTAGTAAAAACTATTGAGGATACATCTTCCAAATAACATCCCCATGTTCACACGTAGCTTCCTCAATTTTATGATTTAACCATAAATTTTTTACCTAATGAATATTATTGTTTTCTTGAACTTTATATCAATTTTATACAATCTATATTATTTTTTATTCATATAAAAGATCATTCATTATTAGTATGATCATTGTGTTTCGTACACATCAAGAATCAGGCATGTAATTATACGAGACATACATGGAACACATCATGAACTTGGGATGGTCTAGGAAAAACAGCCAAGAGATATCATACCATCCCACCACGTTCACAAATATAAAATGCGATGATATATATAGGGCACAACATTCCCTTATTATGAAACCATAAAACCATATTCGTAAGAGATAATCAAAATAATTCCTTATCACCAACACCAAACCCTTTTTCTTACTAATTATTGTCAGAATAACATTTTTTCTGCATAGAGCATCCATTTTGTGTTTTTAATGGATATGAAATCCACTAAAAGTTATATAGGGTGATATTTGCATACTATATTTGTTTTCTTTTACTTTAACTGAATACAGTTTATTCACCTCTATCGATATAGGGATTTATAAGTAAGCATATAAATATGAATATAAAATCTCCAATTGAATGGATTTTTTTATAAATGAATGTTTTGATCCCATAAACATTTTAAATCTATAATGAATGATAAACATGTATTATAGAGTTTTACTAATCACATTTGTCTGAACATCTATATGTAGATGATAAGATGTATGAAAACACAAATATGCATCCATGTCCTTCTGAAGGATTCTCCAAAACATTAAGGTAAACCACAGGTCCTAGTCAGATATATTCAAGAGGGGTAATATAAACAATACCCAAAATTAAAAATGTATGAAGTATAGATTTTATCAATATAAATGTCTGATAAAATTGATATCGAATGTTCTCACATCATTAAATGATCAAAAATAAAAATTATCATTATTCCCTTCATTTTATTAGGGAGTCAGATGATTATGACCAGGATATTGTTTTTTCATGTACATTCTAGTATATGTAATGTTTTCAAAATCCCCTTGGAATTATATATCCATCCCTTATCTTGTGTACACACTTGGAATCGGGGTACATACTCGTAAATATCCCTTTTTATGTTATACCAACTCAAATAATATATATTAGATCTCTATAGAACATTTTACATGGAGGAGTAAAAGTGAAACATTAACTATGAGATTCATCAGACAACACCATTAACTCTAGTATTAAAGGGACAACAACATTTTTCCTAAAAAATATCATTCCAACTTGATCATGATTAAACTCAATATCAATACTCACCTTCTTTTATAAATCCACATCTTCTTTCAGTTCCGTCTTAATCCACTCATAGATCAATGGTTGAAATTAATCTAATATAGAATTATTTGTTCCCATTTCTTTATTTTCAAGCTAAATATTCTACTAATCCAAAAAAATGATATCGCATTCAATTATAATCATAAAGATATATCATGGTATATTCAAATCAGAACATCGTACACCTTTCTTCCATACAATATTGGTAATTTATTGAACATCAATAATCATTGACCAAATCCAACATTGTTCTATGATGCATATTAAATTATTTCAATTCAAATATATAAGATAAAAATATATTGCTATTCTCTATTTAACACATTCAACATAAAAATAATATATATATATATATATATATAATGTAAACTATTACTATGGCTTTCTCCAAATCATGTGTATGATAATTTTAAAAATGAATTACATTTTGGAGGAAGTCATAAGTAATCACCATATTGAGATACATTATATATTCATTCCCTTTCATTGGTGCATCACAATATAACACAAACCCATGTCCACTATAGTTTAGTGTGACCACATGATCCCTGAATAACCATCTCATCAATTTTAATAATTTCTCGACACGTTTATCATTCCACAATGGCATAATAGCCCTCTATGTAAATTGTGATATTGGACTATAGTTTCATAAAAATATCTTCTAAAGAATGAGTAGTATATATCCATACAATGTAAACACCATATCATGGTTAATATGGTTTGTCTATGAATTTTCTCAGTAAAAAGCTTTTTCAAAGGAACTAATAATATTCCATAGCATGAAATTATATGACCCAAGAATGAGACTTTTTGTTGAAACAATTAACACATGGTACATTTGGCATATAAATTCTCCTTCTTCAGGGTCATTACTAAAATCTTAAAATGTTATTCATTCATTTTGTTGATCATAAAATATATTGGAATATCATCTAAAAATATTACCCAAATATAATAAAGGTCATGTCTTAATACATTATTCAATAAATCCATGATGATAACATGACAAAATGATAGTTTTATTGTTTCATAATGGCAAAACCAAAAAAAGGATATCATTGGTATGTCCTCATACATGTCCTTTAGTTGATAATATCTACGTCAATGATCAATCTTGGAAAAATATTTAGCAACTTATAATAGATCAAACTTATCATTAATACTCAGTAGTGGGTACATTTTTCCATAATAATGATTTAAATTTGATCTAGATAATCCATAAGAAAATTCATTACCCATATTCCATGCTTAGAATAACAACAGGATCATACCATGTAAGAGCACTTCGTTGAATGAAATTCTTATTTATATTATTAGGGATTTTTCTCTTCAATTTCAGAATCTAAATTTTATAAACACTATTTGGGGTATTTGAAATAGATATTAAACAATTAATGAGTCATATTAAAAATTCAACTTCACGATTTAGTGGAATACTATGACACACATCTAGAAAGACATAAAAACTCAATTTAAACAAAAATATCCTCAATTTTGTGTTTATACCCATCTATCAATGATAAAAATCCATTAAAAACATGTATTATAACCCGATATGATAGAAGTAATTTGCATTAGTATTTCTGGTTAATACTCACACCGAATAAAAAATATTGGTTTATTTAAAAAATTTAATGTATACTACAAAATCATGAAAATTGTTATGGGATCGATACTCTAAAATCCTTGAACAAAATGACATAAAATATAACTATATGAAGAATAGATATAATTTCAGAAGGAAAAATCACCTAAAATTCTATCATAGTGGAGCAGGAGACTTGAGATGTGATAATCCTACAATTTTAAATTTTCATTGCATAGTCAACATATATTTATTAATGTGGTGATTCTATAATGAAAAATAAATTATTTAGATATATAAATATTGTGTGATCCTAAATTAAATAAATCATTTTCACTTTACATTTATCACGACTCGTCCCATGGGGCACATGCGATGACTATCCCAAGCCCGTCTTCTATAGGCCATGTGCTGGAGACCACCACCAAAGGCGTAATTCCCTAAAACTGGGAAAGAAATGTCTTTAAAACCTGTAAACACACACAACAGATATGAACTCGGGTAAACTGTATAACCAACAAGTGTGTATAGTAAGTAAAAACGTGCTTGAATACAATACCAATTGGAAGGTGCATGAAAGTTAATGTACAAGTACAACTGAGGCAAAAGGAAAAATAGCTACTTGGTTGTCCTCTAAGGTTCATACCTGAAGGGTAGGTACAGATCGGCTCCTCATCACTCCATGTTCATCTGTATCTTCTGTGTACCAACATGACTTATGGTCCACCTATGGGTACCATCCAATCCTGGTACTCATGGCCTCTGTCAACACCATCCGCAGTCTACATCCAACACAACGAGGTGAGAGAATAACCCATATAGTGGTGAGTATAAAGATACCTAGTAGAGACCCTGATACCCTCACGATCTCACAAAATCCAATAAAGATAAATCACAAAGTATGAAATCAGCAGATAAGCTTACATAGTTATCTTTCCATACACATACCTATGTTATCATGTTATCCATCTGAATCATGAGGAAAACACAGAAACACTGACTCAACTCAACCAGTATTTTATTATAGGGGTATTAACATTTCAGAACCTTATCTACTAGAGAAATCCTCTTCTATCGAGTACAGTGGGTCTCCTGATTCAACCAGGAACTTCCCACTAACCTTGGAATGATTAGGTACTCCTCCCATCAAGTACCATGGGGCAGATGCGTCACACATAGAAGCTCCCCACTGTGGGTCAGTCGCCACAACCAGGCACCCCCCTCATAGCCTACAGAGGTACTACTCTGGTCGAGTACCGCAGGTCTTCTTCCCAAACCAGGCACTCCATGGCCGTGGGTCTGCCTCCATAACTATTCTCTACCCACTCAGCTAGTCGAGTAACTCAGAGTCAAGTGGTCAGCATTCTTCAAGTCTCAGAAAGATACTAGGTTCCTGCACAAATGATCGATGATCTCCAGAAGATCCTCTCCACAAGAAACTATTAGATGCTTCAACTGCCATGAATTCCCCTGAAGAAGTATCTAGATGGTCCACCACGTTATAAGTGTCTCAATGTAACTGATGGTGCATCAATCAGACGCACAGTCTGTGAGTTATTATCCTTTTAGTCCCGGGGCACGGTTGGATTCGTGCACGATCTAACCTGATTGTATCTCAACTATACCCCATACTTAAGTGGAATATACACAAAGGGACTACCATGCTCCATGATTACTAGCACCGCTGACGGTTCATCAAACTGTCATCTGGTGACAATGATATGGCCAAAACATATAACAGGTCGTAGGGGGTCGGGGTCCGGTCCCACCAAGTCAGACCAACATGACCCGACCCTGTCTTGGGCAGACCCGGTTCGGGTTGACCCGACCTAGGCTATTGGGTCTAGCCCAGCTAGTTAGGCAGGCTAGCCTGTTAGGTTCGACCCAGCCCGCTGGGTCCAGCCCAGCCGACCGTGAGGAATGTTGAATTGGTGCATGGATTCTGGGCAGCTCGGCCCATCCCAGGACAGCTTGGCCCTGAAGGGTTTTACGAAGGGGTCGGTTTGGCCGGAGCTGTGCGAGGGCGCATCCGGTTCACCCGGGGGAAGCGTGGCTGGGGCACAAGGGCACAGGTAGCTCGGCTGGCGCGACCTGTGAGGGCGGCGCTGCTAGGGTGCTCGTGGGCAGGGTGTGGGGAGTGCCTCACATGGCGGTCGTAATGCTGTGGGGGCGGCACGGGTCGTGGAGGCCGTGGGTGGCGTGGTTGTTTCCTTCGTCTCTTTCATCTCTGTTTCGAAGAACACCACAAAGAATATAATTGGGGGGGGGGTCAGGCCATGTTAGTTTGGACCACACACTCTGTGTTTAAATTGGTAGCATACGATACACAATAATGATGAAATTAATGTCATGGAAGATATCTTAAAACACATAAATTCCCATAATCCATCGGTTAACAAAATATTCCCAACCCACATTGAAAAATAACATATGTAGATCAACATGATAATAAGTTAGTCTGAGTTCTTGGTTTTAGAAGGAATGAATCAACGGAATAATATCATACATAAAAATAAAATACCTACCTATGTTGGACAATGGAGTTTTGGGGAAGAAGACGAACCATTGGGAAAATATGGACTTCGATTTTCCGCAGACTAGGATGTCTCACTTTGGAAGGAGTTCCGAGGAAGATGGTCAAAGTTTGCGTCAAAGTTCTTCATCACTGGATCGTTCTTCACTGGTGAAATCATTCATCATTGGATAGTTTCTCCCAAGTGCTCTAATCCTCCTTTTCCAACCTTTTTCCAATAAATTAATAGGTAAACCCTCCAAATAATAGATTATCTATTATTTTGTTTGTAGGTTTTAAAAATTAAAATTGAATCAATTAACTAAATGAGTTGGTTCAAATAATTAATGGGGGACGGTGGACACCATTAATTAAGGGGGGGAGGGGTGGCACCATTAATGGGAGAGGAGTTCCATAGGCTCTCCCTCCTTTATGAGGGCGTTGAGAGGTTTTCTGCAATTAAATAGGGGGTTTTGCCTCGAGTGGTCCTCACACTGTAACCTATCGGGGAATGTTAGGTTTGGGTGGGACCCACCACCATAACGTCTCATGGGAGGTTCATGTGTGGTGGTACCCACCTATAACTTCAACTTGGGTGGTTATAAAAGATAAAATAAAATAAAAGATGCATTTATTTTATTTTATTATTAACATGAAAACCCCAAAAAAACATTCTCCCTCGACCATCTTCCGTCGAGGCAAAAGTCTTCTTAAGCAAATACTGGCACTGAGGGTTCAACTATGTCCTCAAATTTCAATTCCAAGAACCCATTCAATAGTTATAAACACCCACTAAGACTTTCACTGAACGTACCCAAGAAAAACTTTATAAATTGATTCTGGGCTCACCGGGCCTCCAAATCATGTGCCATCAATTTTCACGGACTCGTATGATTCCCAATAAATTTAAACAAATACCTGGAAATTACAGGTCTTTACAATATTGGATTAAAATTTTACCCTTTTTGACATCACAACAACAATCCTCTCTATTTTTCGTAATTCCATATTCTTGGACATCTAATATTGGATTACATAGTTGTATGTTCCATATAATCATGGGGAACAAGTTTAAATAATTCCCAATATTTTCAAAATTGAAGTAATATATATTAGATTATAATTGAGGTTCCATATTGTCATTATCCAAATAACCCTTTATCTCTGATCATATAATAAAATCGAACTCCCTTCAGTTATTTTCCATGAGGTTTCCTTCCACAATATTTTCATGATTGAAATTACATCGTGAAATTAATATTTTTTTGTGTTCCTTTTATTGAGTCAATAAGGATTCCTTATGACTATTCCATTCCTTTATATTTTGAAAATCCTAAACACTCCATCTCATGGGAAATTTCATTCCCAATATATTTATCTTATTAAGGAATTTTTTTCTTCCAAAAACATTTTCTCTCTATCATTATTTTCATTGTTCATGATTTAGTTTCAATATATCTAACTCATTTTATATTTATTTGAAAAAATCAGGTTCATTTATAAAACCTAAAAATTTTATAAAAACGTAGATATAATGTATTTTGAATTCATGTTCTAAATTCAGATTTCAAATTCTCTAAAAATCAGATTCTGAATTCATTAAAATTCAGATTCTGAATTCATTGATATTATGACTCCAAATTCTTCTAAATTCAGATACCGAATTCTTTAAAATTTCAGAATTCTTCAAAATTTAGATTCTGAATTATTTTAAAATTAGATTCAAAATTCTATGAAATTCAGATTCTGAATTCTTGGAACATCTAATTCAGAATTCATTAAAATTTAAATTCTGATTTCATCAGAATTTAGTTTCAGAATTTTTTAGCATTCAAACCATGAACTCCTCAAAATTGATGTTCTGAATTTCTTATAATTCAGACACCAAATTCCTTGTATTTCATATTTTTAATTTCTTAGTATTCAGACTCTGAATTCCTATAAATTTAAACTATGAAATCAATAGAATTCTGATTCTAAATCCCTTGAAAAATATATTCTGAATAACCTTGTAGTATAGAATCTAAATCTTTATTTCCTTTGACATTGATCTTTATTTTTCCTTATACTCTGAAAAATTGATTTATTTGAGCAAAAATATATTTATTACCATTTTTATAGTGATGAAATGATTTTGTACTTTCTGTTTCTAACTATCCATTTTTTGAGAGACACATATACTGTTCCCTCAGAGATTCAATAAATAATATGATCTTTTTAGGAGGGAGATGACCGTAAGAGATGTTCCTACAAATAGAATCTCATCTGAATGAGCTCATCACAGATCTAGAAATATATAGATTACATGTTTCTGATTTGATTTCAATAGAGGGAGAATCTCACAGTTTGTGCATACTAAACATATTATTCAGATTGCTTCGTGTGACATCATTTGTTGATGTGTACAGTAAAGAGATTCTAGGGAGAAAATGACTGAGGTGTTGACTATCTTATAGTTCGAGGAAATCCATGATATAGAAGACAGACGTGTCGAGTACCTTGATGTTCAATGGCTTGCGGGGATAACAAGACAGACTTTGATATGGTACACACATCACCCCATCTTGTATATTACCCCCTCTTGTATATTGATAATATAACGTTCCAATGGAATTTTTATGGTACACACATCACCCCCTCTTGTATATTGATAATATAATTCATTATTTATATCCTCTAGTTGGTATTAGAGGCCTTCTATGAAATAATAATATTCACATGTACATTTTATTGCCCAATTTTCATTGTTCTATATTTTCCATGCTTTGTAATTTTATCCTTGTTTAAAAAACTTTACTATTAACATGTTTTTCAGGAAATATAGTTAACTTTAGATGGAAAAAATGAATGTTGGTTTAATTAATAATTATAATCCTATTAAACCACCTATATATAAAAGATGTGATTATGAATACAGGAGAGATCATATGAAGGAATTTTTTAATAATACTGGAGTGGAAATCTTTGTTTTGTTTACTAGAGATTATGAGATTTCTATAAATAAATTCAGAACATTTACTAATCACAAAAAAAATAGAATATTAACTAAGCAACAAGGTACCCAAAATATTTTTGTTCCTTAAAGTGTTCCATTCGCCACTAAGATTCAGTGTGGTGTACATTTTTCAAAAACATTGTTCCTTAAACAAAAATTAGTATTTAGGATTTCATAATACATATTTTTCAATGAAAAGGTGGATTCCCAAATTTTTTCCTTCTGATGTTTCTGGATCCAAGAATGTTTGGGTTCTGAATGTATAACACTCATGTTTTAAAAAAATAAAGATAGTACCAAAAACAAAACATGTTACATTGATATTGGTGGTTCTCATCACATTACTGGTAACAAAAACTTCTTTGAAAATATTATTAAGATGAAAGAAGGAAAAGAACTTTTAGAGATAATGCTCAGGGATAAATTATTTGTATAGGTAACCATTGTTCTTCATGTAAAAACATTTATTTCATGTGATTTATTTGTCAGGGGTCTTAAAAATAACCTAATTAGAATATGTCAGTTATGTGATGAAGATTACCTTGGGAATTTTAGGAATGATAAGTGTTAATATACAATTTCAAGGAAGATTTTATTCTTTCCGGCAATAGGAATGGGAATGTTTACATACTAAACATAGAAGACCATAGGAGCCACGATCTACCTTGACATAGTGCAATGGAAGATCATTCCTAGTTTTTTCATAGATGGTTGGGAATCTATAACTATCGAAACTAATTAAACTCTTTATGAAAATACAATTTAAGGATCTACCAGAGCATTGATTTGATTATTAAAATGTTTGGGATCCTTGTCAATATGGCAAGAATCATAAATCAAGTTTTAAATCTATCAGTGAATTCTTAACCACTAATTCATTATAGTTGGTGCATATGGATCTTTTTCATCTAATACAATCTGGAAGCAGTTGAGGCAAATATTATGTATTTTTCTTAGTTGAGGATTATAATAGATTTACATGGGTTTATTGTCTAGAAATGAAATATGATGATTTTTATTATTTTTAGATTTTTAGATCACATGTTAAAAATGATAAAAACTTCCATTGAAAACTATTCATAGTGATCATGGAGCAGAATATCAAGATTCTGATTTTAAAACTATTTTTAGCATAAAGTGAATTACTCATAACTTCTTAGCACCAAGATCGTCTCAACAAAATGGTGTTGTTGAAAGAAGAAATAGAATTCTTCAAGAGATAACAAGAACCATGTTGAGTGAATACTTAGTAGCCAATAATTTTTGGGTTAAAGCAGTAAGTAATTCTTGTTATATTATAAATAATTTTATGTTAATACCTTTTATTAATAAAAATATTTATGACTAAAAAAATGGTAGAAAAGATATAATTTCATACTTCACGGTTTTTGGTTCTAAGGTATTCATCCTAAATACTAAAGATAATCTACAAAAATTGGCACCAAAATCTGATGAAGGAATTTTTTAGGCTACTCCACAACCTTTAAGGCATATAGAGTTTTGAATAAAAATACATGTATTGTTGGATAATTATTAAATGTTAAATTTGGTGAAACAAATCACTTTTTTTAAACAATATAAACCTACATCTTACAATGAGTTTTCAAGAACTGATTATCAACCATAGATAGAAGACCATTCAGAAAAGGAAAATGATCATGAAAATATTTCTGAATCATTCCTCCGAGAATATTACCTATCATATGTTGATGAACATGTTTTACAAAACCCAAATCAGCCGTTTCTTATGATTAATCCTTGTAATAGTATCATTGGTGATGTAAATTATCTTGTTAGGACTAGAAGTTCTTGATGAAATTAAGTAGGACATCTTGAATTCCATTCCCAATTAGAACCAAAAAGAACTACCGAAGCTTTAGGGAATGATGATTGGATAAAATCTATGCAAGATGAGCTAAATGAATTCGAAAGGAATAATGTCTAGACCTTGGTTGAAAGACCTATGGAATCATCTGTTATTGTAGTAAAATTCTTCATCAGAAATTAGTGTGATGAAAATGGAATCATTTTATGAAATAAAGCTAGATTGGTTGCTAAAGGCTATAATCAACAAGAATTTACAGACTACAAAGAATCCAATGCTCCATTTTCTACACTTGAATATATTCGTATTATACTTGCCTTAGTAGCATTCTTTAACTACAAACACTTTCAAATGAATGTTAATGGTTTTTTATTAATGGTTATGTACACGAGAATGTTTTTGAGGAATGAACTCTTGTTTTGGAAGACAAAAAACATCCTGAACATGTTTTCAGACTTACCAAATCTTTATATAGACTTAAAAAAGCTCTTAGAGCATGCTATTATAGAATTACAGGGTATTTCATAAAAAAAATAATGATAAAGGTCATAATGATCCAACCATTTTTAAATATAAAGATAATAAATGATTTCATTGTTCCAATTTATGTTGATTACATTATATATGGTTCATCTCAGCAATCTTTGACAGATTCCTTTATCGATCTAATGAAATCTTACTCTGAAATGAGTATTATGGGTGAGTTAACAATTTCCGTTGGTTTTCAAATTTCTCAAAAACCAGAAGGAATATATATATACCAACATATTTATATTAAATATCTTCCTAAAAAGTATGGATATGAAATCACTGAGAGTATTAGTACTCCCATTGGTACCACAAATTCACTTGAACTCGATGAAGTAGGGAAATCAGTAGATCAAACATCTTTTATATGTATGATAGCAATTCTACTTTACATGACAGCCAGTCATCCAGAATTAATGTTTTTAATATGATTATGTGATTGATATTAATCCAATCTTAAGGAATCTCATTTAAAGGTAGTGAAAAGGATTTTTTGCTATTTAAAGGAACCATGGATCTTGGAAACATTTAAACATCTGAAATGACTTTGTTTAAAATAGTTTTTCCAATGCATAATTTGGTGGATGTAGAATGGATAAAAAATTACATTTGGAAAATTTCATTTCAGAAGAGATTTATTAGTTTCTTGGTCATGAAAAAAGCAACACTGTTGGGCAAAAATCCCTCAAGGTAACATTGCAGCATTTTTGGGTTGATTTGTTTGTTGACAAAGAAGGTGTTCAGGGATATTTGTCGAGTTCCCGAGATGTTGTTGACATTACATGTTGACAAAGAACTATGACAAAGGAAAGGACGATCTGGAGGCGGTATAAAAGAGCAGTACAAGGTGGCGCCGTTTCCCAGTGTTTGCCAAATTTTTGGGGTCCATAATTTGGATTTTGGTGAGCATCACGAAAAGTGGATTTCCATGAAGAGCATAATTTCATATGGCAAAGGCATGAATTTCGCGAATATAGGATGCATGGTTTGGAAATCTCGATGACCAGAAGAATGGAGGCGGTGATGCTTCACGATTTGGTCAAGCTTCGCGAATGGAAGATGCTGAAGCGCATCGCGGCGGAGAAGGTCTTTGCGAGAGAGCTTCGCGGCGAAGGCGCGAAGGAATGTTGGGCTTCATGAGGGAGATTCGCGGCGAAGGCGCGAGCCGCGAAGGTAAGTTGACGGTGATTTATTACGACTACGTCAAGCTCCGCGAACGGAAGATTGCTGTGGAGCTTCGCGATTTGGACAGAATTCCGGCAGAAACTTTTGAGCTTCGCGATTTGAGATGACGTGGCGTTGACTTCGAGCGGAAAGTTCGAGGGTCGGTGGAATCGCCTATAAATAGAGGCCGACCCCTTCAGGCGAAGTAGAGAGAATTTTCAGAGAAAATCCATTGCTCTCAGTTCTCAAAGGTAGTTCGCGAAGACAGTTGTGCTTCGCGAAAGGGGAGCTTTGTGGTGGCTATTATAGCTCCGCGAAAGTTGTGTGCTCCACGTTGGCTCAGTGAGCTTCGCGAGAGAATTTGCTTTGCAACGAGTTGAGCTTCGCGAGAGAGCTTTGCGAGAGAGCTTCGCGAAAAGGCAGGAGCTTCGCGAAGGCTTGTTGAGCTTCGCGAAATTGGGAGCCTAGCGAAGTTGAGTGCTTTGCGGAGGTCTTTCCAAAGGTATTTTGCCCAGTGTTCAGAGGCAAAGAGGTATTCATCTACGGATGAAAGTTGAACTTCAACAGAGCATCTACATACAGAGAAATATGAATTCTTTATTGGAAATGAAGAGACCTACAGGTCTATAAACTGTGAATGAATCCCTTCATAGAGCAGTGAGCTTAGGAAGAGGAAGAAGGTGATCCTCTCCACCGGCAGTGAGCCAGAGAGAGAGAAATAGGGAGTGACCCTTGGGAAAGCAGTGAGTAGACCCTAAACATTGTATAGGCAGTGAGCTTGGGCATAGAAGTGATCTAGCCCGAACATTGTAATCCACAGCTAGTGAATTTTAGTTGACTTGGTACGATCGACAACCTGTCGGCGTATGCTCCTTGGATGTAGCCCTTAGCGGTGAACCAAGTAAAATTGTTGTGTCCTATGCTTGCTTTACTTTCTGTTTATATTGTGCAGCAGGAAAGAGAGAGAGGAGTGTTTTTCTTAACATCGAAACAAGATCAGAACGGGCTTTAATTGTAAATTGGTCATACCCTAATTCACCCCCCCCCCCTCTCAGGGTATTCAGCATAGTGGACCTAACAAACACTCAGTATCACTTTCTACTCCAATATTGAAAATGTTGCAGCTGGATTTTTTTGTGCTCAAGTGTTGGTGATGAAACACAGACTCACAAACTATCGTATGAGTTTAACCAAAACACAAATACTGTGTGATAATACTAGTGCAATTGTCTTAAGTATAAACCCTGAACATCACTCTCATAAAAAACCAATAGATATTTGGCATCACTTTATTTTGTATCACATACAAAAAGGATATATCATTCATCAATTTATCAGAACGAAAAATCAACTTACTGATATTTTCACAAAATCATTACACTCAAATAGTTATGAAAATATTAAAATGATGTTAAGAATGATAACAATAGGGTAATCATCATCATTAACATCTTATTGAAACTTATCTCCATACAGTTAGAAACACATTTCCATTGGGGAGTTCCTTTTCCTATTAGTAAAATTTTTCGCAATCAAATTTTATTTGTAATCATGTTTTTTTAATCTAATTTATTTCATAGTCAAAATATTTCTTAATCAAATTTTTTGTAATCAAAATTTTATTTGTAATAAAAAATTATCATATTCAAGTTTTTTATCTGTAATAAGACTTTTGGAATCAATTTTTTCCTTCAAATTTGTTTTTATATTCTACAGAATCTATTGTTTTTCATGAAAAAAATTCCTTATTCTGAATAATTATCCTAGAAATCTGGAAGGTATGTTTTTTTATTTTCTATGTATTTGTAATCATCTTTTTTCAATTATTGTAATTATTTATCTTGTTTAAGATACTTTTTTTATTCATTTTTTTAATCCAAATGTTTATATTAAAGTACTCAAATGATCTAAACCTATAAAAATCATTATTCGGATAT
The DNA here is from genome assembly GCA_963277665.1 of Viscum album. Classification (NCBI taxonomy): domain Eukaryota; kingdom Viridiplantae; phylum Streptophyta; class Magnoliopsida; order Santalales; family Viscaceae; genus Viscum; species Viscum album. The sequence continues at coordinate 1,258,463,641 of OY728148.1, forward strand.
CATATCAACCATAATATTTGAACAAATGTTTTTCAATAGTTTGATCAACCATTGAAATAGAATCATCAACTGAATTGACTATATAAATCCCCCCATTGGTTTTCCTACATCAGTTTTTCATTCTATTGTGTGTTGATTCTCTTCCTCTATATTTTAATGTTGTTCTGAATCTTCAAAAGTTTATCCTGTTTTGAATGTTTATTGAATCCTACCCTAAAAAGAAATGTATATTGTTAAGGAAATATCTGAGTGGTACATATACCGAGAGAGGTTAGTTGATCACAGATTCTTCGACAAATATGGTTCTTCATTTCGATGAATTTTAATTTGAATAGTTGGGAGATCAATTGAATTTCAAAACTGAAGGCACATTGTCATGTGTATCTATATTTGATGGTAGAGTTCTATGAATCAGTTTGTTTTTCCAATGAAGGTGGAAGATATAAATTTTCATTCAAGAGTTATGGAAAGATCTAATCTCTTTCGTATAACAAGGCAGCAAGTCTTTTTGGAATTACTTATGAAGGTGTAGAAGTTTTTTGTACTCAAAAACAACATAATGAATCCTGATATTTTGATATAGAAAATAAAATAGAGTGTAATTGATTAAAATAAGTAAAGACTCCGAAGATCATTTATCTCTTATGAAAATACATATTCTTGAATTATTGGTTAAAGGATTTATAATTCCATGGATAGGGGATAAGGATACTCTAAAGAAGAGTGATATCTATATATTGGATTTATTGGTGAATCATAGAATGATAATATTTTGTTAAGTATATATTGGTAATGAGTGAGAATATCAAGAATAGAAATATGAAGTATCAGATTATCATATATCCATCAATCCTTTTAATTATTATTCTTCTTTTACTTCATTAATTCAAAATCCATTGTAGTTAAAATCCTAGATTTTACATAGTGATGTTGGTATGTTATGACACCCTATAGAGAATGAATATCGGTTTTTCCAGTGAAACCATAAAATTCTATGATCATTCTGAAAAAAGAAGTAGAAGCTTTGTAAAATAAGACTAAAGTTGCTGAAACCTCTTGGAAATGTAGATGGATGAGAAAGGCTAATGAAATATAGGTGAAAAGAAACACCCATGTGGCCACGAAAACATAGTCATCACCTAAAATGCAAAAAGAGAAAAAAACTCTTATCCTGATGATGTAGTGGGTAAATGGAGAGTGCATAAGAAAAACATGTAGTAAGGGGAGCATAAATTAATTGTGGACTGTGTTAAGGAAAATTATTTGAAGGAAACGGGTGATGAGAATATTGAAAAGGAATAGAAAGAGAAGAATCAATAGAAGATATGGTCTGAGGTTGAGATAGTACAATCTATTCTTAAGGCTACTGAAAAAGCCTCTGAGAAAATTTTGGTACCTGAATCATTTTAACAAGAATAATTATGAGAGACTCCTAGAAAGAAAGTGGTTATTTTGGAATCACATAATTAAAAAGAAATAGATGAATAAAAATAAGTGTAATTGGAAATAGAAGAAGAAGGGGAGGTGGAAGAATAAGGGAATGAAACTTATGATATCATAAAGCATGTTGAAGATTACCACGATAAGGAAATAACCTCTATAAAGTTCTCGATCTGGACATCACAAGACGAATCCTCAAAAATTTCTACACTAAGAAAAGATGAAAAAGGTGATCATGTAGTGAATAAGCAAACCTTTGAAGAAAGTAGTAATAATGATTTCTTTATTCTTGATGATCTAGTGGCATATGGACAGAAAGAGGATGTTGAGGAATGAGCATGAGTCTCCCAAATAACAAGACATCAATTTAAAAGATGAAAAGGGAAAGAAGGTGGCAGTAGATACACCAAGAAAACATTTTGTGAAGAAGAAATATGTTGGCGCTTCTTCAAATAAAATAGCTGAAAACAAAGAAAAAGAATCCTCACCAACTAAACACTCAGATTCACAATCATCTTTCATCTGACATGATTTTGTTTTTCATTCCTTGAACAAGATTGTAGGTACTATTCCTATATTTCTAAGAATATATTAAAAATGTTAGATCCTTTAGTATACAATAAATAAGATGTCAAATTCAGATTCCATGGTGATGGACAAGCGTGTCACACTAGACGCAGAATTCAATACCTTCCACATTGGTTATAAGGCTCATAAAATATCTTGCATGAAGATGAAAATCTGGTAAAAAATGATCGAAGATATGAGAATATTTGGTGAATTCCATAATAATTTAAAGTATTCATTTGAAACTAAATATTGGATTATCAAAGAAATTATAAATAGTTTTGTTGAAAAGTTAACCCTTGAACAGACGACTCAAAAGCAAGAAGTTAAGGGTATAATTAGAAAAATTAACTCTATGGAAATGAATTGGAAGAGGGAAAGGGATCATAAAATGGAGATTGAAAAGAATATTTTTATGTAAGAAGAAATATTCAATTCTCGGGCAGACATTCTTATGGCTCAAGAAAAAAAATCAAGCCTTAAGAAAAGGGAAGACCTGGACCAATTATATAAGCATGTAAAAGAAGATCACAAGGTGATCAAGAATCTAAAATCCATTGTGATGATGTTGGTGTCGATGGAAAAAGAGGAAAAAATTCATCACATTCTAATCATTTCATGAATTTTCTTATTTTTACAAATACATTAACCCATAATAAAATTTGTTTTGTTCTTCATATATATTTTTTGTTTAGAACTATAGTTTCAGGTGGCAATTTTTTTCATTCTCTTTTATTCCTTTTTAAAAATCACTATGGGGGAGAAATATATGACAAAAAGAATTCAATGTAAAGAATAGATTTCCCTATTCGAGGTGGAGTTCATCTAGAGGAATGTTCCTATCAATGATGTTTTTCCAATTCAATAAAATTAAAAAAAACTTTTAGGAAATCAATAATATGATCCTTAGTTTGTCCAAATCCTAAGGGGGAGTTAGTTATATTCACTATGATTCATAAGTAAAGGGTGAAATGTTTTTTTTCAAGTCCATAAAATTATTAAGTCCTTAGATTCTTTTCAATAAGGATGTTAGTGCTTTCAAAAAATTGTGAGATTGTAGAGTAAAAAGGATTCCTTATGACTTTTCAATACCTTTATGTTTTGTAAATCACAAACACTTTATCTCAAGGAAAATTTCATTTCCCATAAGATTTATCTTATTAAGGAAGGTTTTACTTCCCCAGTAAATTTTCCCATATCATTATTTTCATTGTTCATTATATACTTTAACTAAATCTATATCTTTTTATTTCATATTGAAAATTCAGGTTAATTTTAAAAACCTTGGAATCCGATAAATACTAAGATATAATGTATTCTTTTTTCATGTTCTAGTTTTAGATTCTTAATTCTATGAAAATAAAATTACTAATTCTCTAAAATTCAGATTTCAAATTCTTCTAAATTAATATTTCAAATTCTCCAAAATTCATATTCTGAACTCTTTTGAATTCAGATTCCAAATTCCTTAAAATTCAGATTATGAATTCTTCTATATTTAGATTATTATTTCATTTAAATTCATATTTTGAATTCTTATGAATACAGATTATGAATTTTCTTAAATTCACATTATGAATTCTTTTTAATAAATATTACGAATTCTCTGAAATTCAGATTCCAAATTCTGTGAAAATCAGATTCCAAATTCTCAAAAATTTAAGTTCCTAATTCCATATAATTGAGCATCCAAATTATGTATAATTAAGGCTTTGAATTAATTAGAATTCAGTTTCCAAATTACTTATATATTTTACACTGAATTACTTAGAATTAATGTTTCTAAATATATAGAATTCAGGTTCCAAATTTCATAACATTCAGACTCTAAATTCCATAGAATTCAGACACCAGATTCCATTGAATTGAAACTCAGAAATCTATATATTTCTGATTCTGAATTTATTGAAAAACATAATCCTATTATCCATATAATATAAACATTGAATGTTAATTTCCATGTACTTTAACATTATTTTTATTTAGAATCTATAAAATATATTTGATTGAGAAACCACATTTATTTATCTTTGTTTTACTTATGAAATGATGTCGTGATTTTTGTTAATAACTAACCATTTTTTGAGTGACACATGTATATGTACTTCCTAGATTCAATAAAAAACATATCTGTTGTAGGAGGGAGCCAAATGTTGGAGAAGCGCCTATAAATAAGAGCTCGTTTGAACAAGCTCATTAGTTATATTGAACTCTAGAGATTTTATGTTGCTGAAGTAATTTATAGATAGAGAGACTCTCATGAATTTTTCATATTGAACATCTTGTTCATATTTATTTGTGAAACTCTAATTGTTACTTTTTAAAATTGAGGGATTCGGATGATAGGAAGAAAGAGGTGGCGACTACATTAATGTTTGGGGACTTCGTTGATAAGAAAGACAGGTGTGTTGACTACCTAGAAGTTCAAGGGCTTGTAGGGATAGCAAGACAGACTGTAATATTTTTATCAAGGTCTTATCGTAGTGTGGGTAAGACCAAATTTATTGGAAGTATAAATCAAGGGACCTTTATCCATGTTTGTTGGATACCCTAATCATTGGGATAAAATATTCTATACTTGTTTCTAGTATTCTTTCCAGTTTGTTTTTCTATGTTTTTTATTAATAAGTAAATTACAACTTTATTATACTTTCTTGTACTTGTATACTCTGATTACTAATATTATATGCGCTTTATGGTAGAATCATTATCCTTGTAATCCTTTCATAAGATTCATTTCCAAAACCAAATATACATAATCAAGCAAGTTTGTAAGACTAAGAGGTTTTGTAAATTTACATTGTTTAACATTATTAAACATATTTTTCTTCTTAGATAAAATTAATGATTTATAACCATCATTAAAATTTCCAATGGAATTTTTATGTATAATAGTCACTGCCTCTTGTATATTGAGCATCTGAATAATTATTTCGATCATATACATTTTTTTTGGTTTTCATCAAAACTCTATTTCATTTGATTTACATTAAATAAATAGGATATACAAAATTTATTCTTGATTATAATTTGTCATTGATACTATATAATCATATGATGACAATTTTAGGGAAATTGGCACCAATTGTATGTCGTCTTAATCATTTCAATGAAATTTCAAATAATTATTTTTAATCTTTGTAAGAGTTTGAAGTATAATCATTCTATCATGTAATTTTAGAGTCATATTATACCACAATTTTTCATTAGTTATTATTTAATGGGAGGAACATACTCCCCATTTATCTTATTTTTCTCATGTGACTTTTTCCTCCATGAATATCACGTTAAAATATCTATATTCCATTATTTATATTTCTTAATCATAATTATTGTTCTAAAATTATGACCATTTGTGATAAATATCTCTACACAAACAACACCATTTTGGAATAAGATTTTACTTTAAATACATAATAAATAAATCAATATATTTTTAAGTTAAATAAACCATTTTTAAAATATTAATGGATAGGTAGTTTCAGTAAAATATTTACGATTATGTCACATTAAGTGATCTAAAATAGGATGACCATGTTTTGGAACCAAAGGTTTCTTTATATGGGAAAATTTATTCATAATAACATGATATATTTGTCATAATTTAGCCATGTTATTCGTAGATCAAAAATTGGTTTACTTTTCATATTAACCCCTAAAATACTATATTTGGCAGTGAGTTACTCCCCCTTGTAAAATTTAGAGACATCGTTAAATAATGGCACACATAGAGTAGTCTTATAATAAACCTGAGTATACTGACACATATTTAAAATCCATTTAATGGTGAATGTTTTTATTTAATGTAATGTATTATCATTATACTCAATTGTACTATGTTATTTTAAAATATAGATCCACTTGGTTTTAATAAACACAATTTTATTCCAAATATAGAAATTTCTAATTGAAGGTCCCATAGTTATTGACTATTTATTACATTTGAAAGAGATAAACGGATCTAACTATATAGGATTTATCAACTTATCCATATTAAAGAACCATATACATACATGAATTTCACATTACATATTATATTTAAAATATATTGAAAATCAATCATTCTATCATCCATTATATTATCAGTATCCTTAATAAAAAATAAAAGGAGTTAAAATAATTCTCAGTATGTATTGGGTATTATAGAATTTTTTATTAGTAAATAAATCAAAATCAATAAGGAATGTTATTTATATATTATCAAATTCTATTCAAACAATAATATTAGAGTGAAACATATCAATGGATAATATCAATTTATATATGTCATGGATAATTATAATTATGATCTCAATGATGGGAATGCTTATTTTTGGACATCAATATCTCACACATTAGGATATATTCAATGTACAAAAATTAGGAAAATGAAAATTATTTGGTTTTCATGCATACATTAAAACCACATTTGATAATTCTAGATAACTATAATGTCTCATGATACACATTGATATATCATTAGTCTATCTGTAACTAGTCACCAACCATCCCTACATGACTAATTTATTCCTCAAATATTTAATGATAAATTAAATTTACAAACAATATCCCTTATCAAAAAATATCTATATTGTTCTATGAATATATAATTTTATGATTTCACAAGAGAATCAAATAAAATTTATAGTAATAAATTATATCGTAGAAATGGTATATAATTTATGAAATAAATATATCCATTTAATAAAATACCGTTATTAAGGTGAAATTTAATTTCCAATGAAATATTATAATAATAATATAAATTATTTATGAGAATGTTAATAAACACAAAATTAATAATAATAAATTTATAATGACCAATTCAACAAAAATATATGTTTCGTAGAAAAAATCAATTCATTTGAAGAATAAAAGAAATTAAATATAAAAATTTTAATAAGTTTTCATTAATTTCATTATATGTAATACCTTTTATTATACAAATATGAAGATAAAGTTCTTATAAACGTTAAGGTGGTAGGAAAAATGGTTAACCCCATATATGATAAAAATAATTATTCTTTCAAATTTTTTAAAAATAATGGTAAAAATTATTCTTTTTAAATAGATTTTTAATATACCTTTTAAAAAATTATAACTTCATAGAAATAAATAAAATTTCATTAATAAATATTTTAGTTAATAAATATTAATTCTCTTAAATACTTTATAAAAATATTGACATTAAACAAAAATATATCCGATCAAAAGAGAAAAAATATTAGAATTTATTGCATACATTTATTTCCTATTATAATGGTGAAATAGAATGGAAATTTTAATAATATTTTTAGATACTCCTTAAATTTATATATGATATGAATTTATATGGTTTTTATTGAGGATATATGTTAATATTATTTTTAACAAAAAATAACTAGTACTCAAAAAAGGTGATTTTAAAATAAATTATTACCACATCAGAAACAGTTAAATTATAAAACCGAAAAATAATAAATTTAAATTAATCCATTAATAATTATTAATTGTAAGTGATTGATGTTATAAAAAATAAGGTATCAGTATACACATCATATAATTGAATATGTGCATAATTCCAAACTTCAATCAATAAAGAAGAAATTATGATGATATACCTTACCTGAGGATTCACATACCAAATATCTGCTTATAAAAGTAGTTATAATAAAACTATATAATTTAAAGATATATAGAAAACCATATACATATCTATGATATTATATATGATGAATTTATAATATAATATCTTCAATTTTTTATTAATATATTATTAATATCATTGTTTCAATTGCTAACTACATCGTTGTGTTTTTGGAAAATATTTATTCTGCGGTTTATATCTCGGTACATTTATTTTGGTTCGATCGTAAACATAACTCTATTCTTGGTATTAATATAATATATATTCAATATATATATATCCATAATTATTAGATCTAGAATAAATAATTATAATATTATTAATGTTGATAGGCTGTACATATACATGAATAATGTTTTCACCATTCGATGGATGAAATGAAAGAATGTAAATTAATAATTCACATTCATAGAAAATTATATATATATATATATATTTATATATATATTATATCTTCATTACATTTGTCATTATTTCCATCCATTTAATGGTGAATTAAAAAAAAATTGCTTCATTAAGATGGTCATCCACACATAAACACGACTGACATTATAATTATTGAATAGACTACAAGGTAGGAATGTTTATATGAAATAATATTTTTCAAAGTATAATATTTTGAAAAAAAAATAAATATATTAATTATTTAAAAATTTATAAACATCATTGTAGTTCATTGAGGAAAAACAATTTACACTGCCATATGGAGATAATAATACATAGACACAGACTTGCACAAGCACACAATGATTTTTCATTCTATAGGATGTAATATATGTGAGAAATTGATGGCCCATAATAATAAGAAAAATTATTTATATTGAAAATACTGAATAAATTATTTTAGAGTTGATAAAATATATTATGAGTATGTATAAGGGGAAATAATATTTAAAATACTATGTTAAGAGTGATACTACATTTTTGAGAAACATATATTGGGTAACACCTCACGACCTGAATGGATTTTCAATTGGGAATAAGAAAATATCAATGATGTGGGGAAATAACAAAGGAACGTATTATAATTTTAATTATTAGTTATGTAATGTTCATGATGTGTTGATAATATATGATAAGGGTTATCCTTTTGTTGGGGACGCAAATGATACAATTGAAATTACATAAATGATTAAATATTATATACATATATCATAATCATGGGATGTGGAGCCAAGTCACAACATATTACAATATAATATTTGATAAGGTCGAAATGAACTCAACAAATAAAATTTGGTCATGCGTTTTATACATTTTATAAAATCATATCTAGTTTAAATATTTTATACCCACATTAAACATAACCGTGAAAATTTATATTTTAACCATGATAACATAATTATATGAAAAAAATTGGTCCTCTTCAAAAATTTATAAATGTTTATTCAAAATTTTCATTCCATTTTATCTGATTAAATTTATATATGAGTTAACAATTAAATTTAATATAATTACACAAAACGATTGAAAACAATTTTTAGGATAATATCACATATATGTATAAAAATATTTAAATTACATGAATGAGTTAAATAATAATAAATTAATATTTTTGTATTTTAATAGTATGAAATAAAATCCTGGCAATCATCCGAATATTAAATTGAAGGAAAATTCTAAAAAATAGCTAATAGAATAAATAAAAAATAACGTATAATTTCAAATGTCAATCATTGGTAGCCAATTTCGAAATAATGTTTACATATTTTTTAACTACATAAATTTATTTTTAATGATAACCACTCATAAAATATGATAAATTATTGAGTTTGATATATTTTAATGTTTAACCATAAATTTTATAATAGATTTACTAGATTCACTCTTACCAAAGTGACAAATATTTACCATGGTTACTATTCATAATTACAAAAAATTATATTAACCTTTTTAATTAAATTAATTTTTTTATTGTAAATAAATAATATATCTTATATAAATAAATTAACATAGGTTAAATTGTTTCTATTAAATTGAAACACGAAAAATTGGTCCAACTACTTTATTTCTCGAAAAAAGTCATATTAAGTGTAAAATATTTATACCAAAATTCCAAGAATAAATTTTATTAAAAGAGTAAAAAAATATTATTCATCATATAAATGAATTTATTTTACATTGAATCTATTTTATAAAAAAATGAAACTCCTTAAATTCTTAAGATGATAATACAAAATTCTATAAACATTTTTATTTTATTTCACTCACTAAAATAATATTATTCTGGAAAATAATACAAAAATATTATCTTAATAAATATATACATGATGAATTAAAATTTTATATCCAATTTTTAAAATTATATTTTTATATATTTTATGAATTAATTATAATAGTCATATATAAAAAAATAGGATTTTTTTAAAAAATAATGTATTTTTAAAACATAAAATGGCATTACAATGAAAATGAGTACATATTTATTATAAATTAATCAATATATTTTCATTATAAAAAACCATTATATAACATTTTCATAATGTGGTTAATAAAATTTTTACTAATAATTATAGAAAATTAATTATAAAGTATACATTTAATAAATTGAAATTTTAATAGAATATCACGGCACATCTAAACTCTGCGTTTAAGGAAACATGTGATATCAATGAAATAAAATTTATCTACATAATAATATAACATAAATTATCATAATTTAACAAATACCGTTTTTTATCTATTATATTATTTACCAATGTTCTTAATTGACTAGTTTTTTATCACAGTACATTTAAATTCATACTTTTGCAACCCACACCAATAATTATTTTCTTTATTTATAACTAAACTCTAGAATGGTTATTTACACATACCCAAGTATTCCTTACCAATCCATGTATTACTAATAAATATAAATTTCATCCAAAAAAATTGAAGGTTCTACTATCATTATGATATGACCCATCTAACCTAGAACATATAAGAACAATAGTATATTGAATTAGAAACTCTAAATTATACTCTTGTATAAAAGAAGTTGGAGATATGAACCTCAAAAGAAACAACACACATACGAGAGGCCATAGATGATTAACCTTTATCAAGATATACATTTCAGAAAAATAATAATAAAATCCACAAACATAACTATCTGTAACACAAAAATATTTGAATTTATAACAATAACATAATGAAGTAACAAATTCTATTATAATTAAATAAGTGAAAATTAGCTTCCTAATATTCCAATGTAAATATAATACATTAACAACATAGAGATATTTACTATATTTCATGAAAACAATTCCTTAAGAACCATAATAAATTATAATGAAAAAACAAATTAAGAACATGTTGTCCCATTTCGAGATCCACTGAATTGAACACCAAAATATAAATTGATTATATAATTTGAAATTTTATTAAAATGATCAAGAATGAGTCAGTATAAAAATAATATATTGGAAACATATCAATAAATCTTAGATCAAATAGGTAAAACCTCAAAACTAATTAAGAGTACAGGACATCCAAGTATAGAAAGTAACACATTATTCATAGCTCATAACAATAGAGTTATTATAATAAATGAAACTTAAAATATGTAGGGAACCTTCAAAATGATAGGCTTTAATGTCCAGCGTTCAATAACAAGCACATATTCCTTTTACAAAATTAAGGTCTAAATTTACCTCATTAATTATTCTTGATCATTCATGTTTTTTTCCATAAATATAATAAAGAAGTAAATCATCATTTGGTTTTTTAATATCTTAATGTGGGTTACTATATGATATATTATACCAGTTGAATTGATTAAGGTTTTCATTTGGTCTTAAGTGGGAATATTTTGTAATTAAAATTTTAATTTTTTTTAATATTTCTTCTTTTTGGGAATTCAAATTTATATTTGGATTAAGTTTATATTTTTATATATTTTTTCCTTGTTAAAAAGTTTATGTGGGGTTGTGTTTTGGAATGAAATTTGGGGTTCAAGATGTCCTAATACTATTTCTAACTTGAACAGAATGTTGTAGATAATAATAGGTACATAGAGATCATGGTAGAGTCCAGGTTATATAATTATTACAATTGGGTACACAATGTCACTCAATCGATTAATCAAAAGTCACAACCCAAATTTTCATTTAAGAATGGGCCCTTATGTCTTCTAAAGTTCATCATTTTTACTCTTTACTTATTTCATTAAATATAATCTTCTCTAATCAAAGTCCAAAAAATACTTATATATCTCATCCCCCAAATTCATTTCCCCCTTCATGAATAAAGGGTGATTAAAATGGAATTATTCATATTTAAACTATGGAACTCACCCCTACATCAATATTCTAGCATTACATTCGTTTTCATTAATTATCTTCTACCCATTCCTAGTTCTTTTAGTGTATGTTGATAATTTATTTCTCTAAATTTATCATCAAATCATAAATATTGAAATAAATTATTATAATTTGACATGTGAATGATGTATATAGGTAAATTATAACTAAAATCTATTGTTTTTAATTATTTAAAATAAATAAAAAATTGATTTTGTTCTTCACTATTTTTTATATTGATTTAGGGTTTCACATTGTTGTTCTAAATAAAGAACGAGCATTGATTTTGTGGATGATCTCAAAATTTTGTAGTTTGATCAATTTATTTTCAACAACATTTTTATATTGGTAAATAATATTAGTTACACAATTATTATATTTGGATAACATTTAGCATTAAAATTTTTTAAGTTTTATTATGTTCTGAAAAATTATTAAGATGATTATTGGGAATTTATAGATTTGTTTTGAGTATAATTTTAATTTTTATATGTTGTTTTTATGATTAATTCTCTACGGTAGTTATGGAATTTTTATTAAATGATATATTGGATCCCCTCAGGAAAAACTGTAGTCTCAAAATCTATATATTTGATAATATTTTGGGTCATAAATAACTTCTTGATTTTTCTAGTTAAGGGGGGAATATTATGGTCACTATGCTCATAAAATAACAAACAAGTGCAACCAGTATTTTTAGAAATTGTTAATTATTTTTATCATTTTATATTCATATTATTTACGAATTCATTCCCTTTGAAAAAAATAGATAAAAACAATTTATATAATCTGTTTTTAATGTATTTCTCCCTCAAAATCATGTTAGTAAACATTCTGGTAAAGATCATTATTAGTTTAATATTATCACTATATGATGTACATAAAATAATAAATATATTAAAGATAATATTATATTAGTGGATATTATATTCCATAATATTACTCTATTAAACCATAATCCATAAAATGTGATCCATTACATGGTTTTACGAAATATAGTGTAATTAACATTAATCTTAATCTTTTTAATCCAACAAAATGTATGTGTTAGTTAAATTATATGATGTGTTTAAATTTTAAAAAAAGAATTAGTTAAGATGATCCAAATTTATTAATAACAATTACTATTTAAATAATCAACATGTGATATTAATTTCTATCATGAGATCCCACTATAACCTAAATACTATATATGAAAAACATCTAAAAATAACTCCAATTAATAGTTACAATTGTGGTGAGTTGATGATATGGTTATATAGTTTAGATTAAATAATAATTTATGGAAGTAAATATTCCATACTATGATATTATTTTATCAATTTCTGGTGTTTTCAATAATAACATTTTCCATAATTTAAATTAAAAAAACAAATTTTCATCGGTTATGGGTATCAAGGTCACATTTTTTACTTCATAAAAACACCAATCATTTTTTTTAAATTTTAATTATTTATGAATATGTATTAATGAAATATAAATAGTATTAGTCTATTTACTTTCTTTAACTGTTATGTATATTCATAATAAAACTCATCAAACATAAAATAATAATTTTTCACTATTTATGAGAAAATGTGTCTCAATCTGGTAGTAATTAAAAAAAATTAATGAGGACCTTAAATTTAAATTTTTTATCCTAAATTCATTAATTCTCTCTTGAATCATTACTTAATAGGATAATTACAATTAATTGCAGGTTATAAAAAATACTAACATGGATTATTTTTCAATATTTTATCAGATGTAAAAACTATAATTATTGGAATATAATATTCTACTATTAAAAAAATCATAATGTCATGAGTATACAATCAAATATTGGGACTAAATTATAATTTTATGTATTAAAGACCATTTTATAACACAAATAATGATAATTATTCATTACATTTACCACCAATAAATAAATCTGATTTGATCTCTATGAACTCAAATGTGATTTATGTCACATTATTTTCACTATTTAATAATTATCTCATATTAAAAGGTTAAAATATGTTTATAATCATATCTATTGTTCTTTTTATTTACCAGAATGTTTAATTTTAGAGGTTTTTTTTCTATAATTAATATTATTTTCATAATTATTAAGTAATATGTTATGGTGTTGAACATGTATATATCCATTTAGTCTATATAAACATTAAATATGGTCCCCCAACCATTAATGAGTAGTTATGTCACATGGGATGGTTTATTTTAGCATGAATGATTATAACCTATCATAGATTCCAACGTATAGGTTGAGACATCTTCTTTGTATATATGTTACCCATTACAGGTGATGGTCTTCCGATAATGAACATGAAATGAAACTATATGGTATAAGATTCATTATGGATATACACTAATCTTATGTTGGATAGGGATAATGATTTCCTTATATTCATCCTAACATGAATAATGGGTTCCTATGATTCATGTAATAGCATGTATGCCCAGTTATGGATCCACCATCTATAATGTGTAACAATTCAATATTTTAATATAATTTTATAAAATTTGGTTATCTTTTTCTCCCTGATATATTCATTGTTTGGATATTAAATAGTTTTAATATATATGTATGTCGATCTATAGAAATGTTCTGCGAGACACCTAATTTTTCATTACTGAGTTGATTTAATTAGTGTTTACTTATGGAGTATATCAATTCTAACCCCCTGTATGGAAATCATGGTAATAATATATTTCATTATATGAAACATTATTTTATATTATTATCAATGTATCATCCGTATTTATTTTTATTCCTAGGATTTTTGTGTTTTGAATAACAAAATTTTCAAATCATAGATAAAGCCTCTTGTATATATTGAATGTATTGAAGATATGAAGTGATAAGTTATAGCTCCTTATTCTCATGATAATTCCACACATAGAGCCTCCACTTTTTGGCCCTATGTCATGTTTTATTTTTCATTATTATTCAATAGTTTATGTTTTTCATTTTGAAATTCATGTGATCATTTGGGATTCATTCCATGTTCTGAAAATAGTATTGTAATATCATTTATCATTATTACTTATTTTATTATATAATATTACAATGATATTATAAAATCATGCTTTCGTTCCAATATCAATCAATAATTAGGGTCATTCATGATTATTGATTGCATCTGTGTTTAGTTTTGTTATTCTCTTAGACCATAAAACCTATTCATGCCCTTATCATATTAAGAACCTCGAGATTTCAAAAACCTACTCTGACTTGGATGAGTTTATAATGTATTATTAATGAATTTCTAGTTTCCTTCAAGTGATAACGTATTGTATGTTAAAAATGGTTATAATAGAATAATTGAATAGTAGATATTTTTTATTTCATATAAATTGCTGATATGGCCATCAAGACCACAAAATTAATTCATAAATAAGAATGGTTTTCTTCATTATAGTAGATTCTCAAAATGATGTGGGATTTTATGATAATTTTACCAGATCTATTGTTTTAATTATGATTTTACATTTGATATCGTGAGTAATATCAAGTGATAGTGGAATCATTTTTCTGATTGGGAGCAACTCTCTCTATTTTATCAGAGGTAAAATTGTTTAGTGGCCTGATATGACATGTCTATCACATCAATATTATAATTAACATATTTTATTGTCCATAAAAAACTATATAACATAAAATAAAGTACAAAATACTTTTATCTATTCTTTATAATGTTATATTTAATCAATTAAATCCCTAAATATACATTTTTATATTAATAATTTTACTATTTTTATTTTAGTTCTATATTTTTCTTGTTACTGACTCTCTATTGTATATTTTTTTATATGTTTTATATAAGGCCTCATGGTTTATAATTTTTATAAGAAATGTCTATAAACATATTTTTTTATATAATTGGTCATACATTTCATCTATTATAATCCAAAAATTACAAATGAGCTATGAAGAACCATCCCAAACAACATTAAATAATCTAGTACTTTTTAGCTATAGTTGACCTTATACATAGTGAACTGTACATATCCTTACATTTTTAGGACCAAAATGGTTTAGGGAATTTTATATGTAGTTCAAAAAACATTTTAAATAAATATATTATAAAAATTTTACAGTTCTACTTTGTATCCATTTTTCCCACAAAATTAATCATTTAAAATAAAATAGGTTTTTCTATCATTAAAAATCATCATGGCAATAAACCCAACTTCGTATTTTTTTCATACTCAGTATTTAAACCTATTAATATAATTTAAAACTATTAGATATGATAAAAATTATCAATATGGACACATGAATTATAAAATTGATTGTCTAGTTAGGAAATGAAAACATATACAATTTTAATAGTCATCAAAATATTATTTTATTAAATGAAATAAATCATATCCATATTATGAACATACAATTTTTTTGAAATAGATACATAAAACCCATAGAATGATAATATTATACCTTTTATTAAACATTGATAATCTTTTTAATATACCATGTTCACTCATGAAATAAATATATATATTCCTGTTAAATCCACATGATAATTATCCTTGATTAACTCTATCCATTTCCCTATAAACAGTATACAATATTACCGAAAGCATTGGAGATCTATATTGGGATAACCCATCTTATTAATTATATTCATATAAAGCAAATTCCTATATAATTCTTAAGTACACGTAATTAAAAAAACATTATATGCTTGAATTTTTTCATTATAAAAACATTGAAAAACTATCTTAAAACCATAAAAACCATTTTCGGTAAAAAAATACCCATTACTTTTAAAAACCCATTCAATCAACTAAAATTACAATAATAAATGGATGGTTTATTTTGTTTAAAAATAAATGATATCATTAAAAGGAACCCCCAAAATAATTTAACCATTGAGGTTGTGCGAAATATCATTGACTCCCAATTTTTTAAAATAGAACATCTTATTATTCATTCGTAACAAAATTCAAAATATTCTGTAAAATGATTCTCTTTTTTAAAAACATTTCTATAATGAAAAAAAGTTAAATTGAATTCCCTATATAATTATTTTATGTATCATATCCATACATGAATAACATAATTTTATGAATATTGATATAAATGATAAAAAATTGGAAACAAAAACTTAAAAACATTTAAAAAAATTCTTTCAAAATAAAGGCTTCGCATAACATTATTATCAGTTGTCAAACATGGTTTTCATCTTCTAAAATATTTATAATTTTGTAATTATTTTATTTCATATAATCAATTTTCATGTTTAGTATTTCTATAATTTTATTTATTATAATGTTGAAGATAATTAATGAACTAAAAAGAAAATTTTAATTTAGATAAAACAATGTGTATTAAAAGAATAATACCAATCAATATCAAGTGGGCGGAAGTAGTAAAGCCATATCACATATTTCTTGATAAAGGATTTCCAGTCATTTATTAATTACCATAATAAAGAGTTGAAAGCCATGGTTTAACATAGCCCACATTATTAGTGAGAGAGTTAGAAGAAAATAACCTTTCATTCCCGGTGTGAATAAGACAAACATTATTGTTAATATGACTTCTATAGTACTAGATTGAAAAAACCTAATTGCAGGGAACACAAATATTATTTTGAAGAAGCTTGACAAGAATTGCTGAGTCTAATTCCACTTCTAAGAGTGGATGGATGATGTGAATGAATTGAGATAGACCCAACCCCAGGTCTTCAGTCTCTTCTCCATGTAAATTATATACACCAAAAAATGGGAGAATTTATAATAACATAGAACCTCTACAATCCAGAAATAGATCGACTACCCTCATGGTCCCATGAACAAAATAACTGTCTAAATTGTGTTTTATAGCTATTCAATGTGGCCTATAGTTGACCCATTTGATCTAATTAGAGTCTCTTATAAAAGATGAAATAAAACAACTTGGTAATTTTTTTTAGAGTTTCCAAATTACCATCAATTTTTTATCAGACTTCCAAAATCTACCTCTTAACTTTTAAGTCATACTTGACGGTTATAAACCGATTGATTTGAACCAATGTTAGAATTATTCCTACCATCTTATAGATACCAGTAGAAGGTAGGAAAAATCATACCCTGAACCATGATTTCCAAAAATTGAAGAGCATCTCCTAAAAACCTGGAATTAGTGAATGGTAGTAATGACTCACCCATTATCTGATGATTCATACACTACTATAGAAAATTATAGACTCCCTAATCCCAAACACCATAGTGAATGACATTATCTGTTTTCTACTATATAAAACAAAATTTGTAGGGACAATGATAAATAGATGGGAATCCACTTATTTTAATGTTACCTTTACTTGTAATTTCTTGATTCATTAGGCACAAAACTAAGAAGTAAAGATGACTAAGAATTTCTTTGAACCACTTATTGGAAGCCCATGTATTCCTGACATTAGAATATGGAAACAAATTCTTCTTTACCCAACTATAGTAACTCACCAAATTAGATCTGGGAAAAATGAATCTACCAGGATCTTCAAAAAGAACGATTATATCATAAATGTTTTTCTAGTCTATATTCTAAATTGCAACCTAGAAGGCCAGATAATGGATTCCCTCATGGAATGAAATTTAGGGAACTGTATATCCTAGAATAGTAATGTATGAACCCAACTAGTTGGTCTTAAAAAGGTTTATTTGACCAAGACGAATGATCCAACAACAATTATTATCTAGTTTCTCCATGGGATTAAAAATGAAATGGTCTCGGCATGATAATTTATAGGATTTATAATTCCAACTCTACAAATCATGACCATATCTATTAAACATAATTTTATCCCATAGAGAGGTTCCTCCCAGAGATAACCCATGCTAAATTTCGATTAATGATATATTTATAATATTCCACATCACTAATACAAATACCCCATTCCTCAATAGGCTTCTCCATCTGCTACAATGATTTCCAGTGAGATTGAATAGATAGATTAGAATCATAGTGAAAATTTATTGTGAAATTCTTTAATCTTAAAATTATGCATTTTAGTACCTTGATAATGGATAGGACATCCATCATGATGGAGGTGAGCACACTATTGATAAGATTAATTCTCCCTCTAAATGAGATGAATTTATTCTTCCTATTGTAGATCATCCCCATAATCACATTGGTGATATCGTAAAAGAGATATTTATTCACTCTCCCATTAGAGATAGGAGATATAAGATAAACTGTCGGGAGATGGGGAAGATGGATACCATTCATGGATTGGAAAACATATATGTGATTTCCTTAGAACTTGTTGGAAAATAAAACAATGTTTATTCCTGAATTGATGTTCTGACCATTCAACATTTCATAGGAAGATAGGACATTAGAGACACCATGTATTGACTTATGTCTGTCATTAATGAAGCATAGCATGTCATCATGAAACATGAGATGTGATATACGACCATTCCAAAATCTGTTTCTAAAGGGGAGAATCATCCCATCACATAGGATTTTATGAATATTCCATGTGAGTGATTCTATATAAGATAATATGGGTAGGAGTGAGTTTGTCACCTGGCCTAAATCCACAAACTGATTAGATGAATCCAAAATACTTACCCATAAGTGAAATTTTGATTCAATTATAATAATATTTTCTAAAGAAGAGGATGTAAAACTTTTCCTGAAATCCTAGAGTTCTCATAACCTTCAAATTGAATCTCTATTATAATTTATCATAGGCCTCTTCAATATCAATATTGATCTTGATATTATAGACAATAACATTATTTCAAGTCATTAACTATATACTTGGAAATTATAATCTCCCATTAAATATTTATACCTTTACTAAATCCATGTTTCTATTTTGAAATAATTACGGGTATATCACTACAAATCATCCTAATAATTAGTGTGATAAGAATTTTGTAAATGATGTTGCCTAACAAAATTTGTCTGAATTGATTGAGAGATTGTGGGTCTTTCATATTATGAAGTATTTTAACCTTGGAGGAATATAAATAATGGTTTAATGATCTATCATTGATGAAATCTATAATTCCCACCCTTACATGTGTTTTAATAATGTCCCAATCTAAAATTAATAATGAACTAGTGAAGCCACCAAGGCCATGATCACTTTGCTAATTCATGTTGAAAACTATATTTTTAATCTCTTCCTTATCTGGTGGTTTAGACATGGTATAATTATCTCAGAAATTAATCAATTAATGATTTATGTTCTGAAAGGACTCCTCCACATCTTGTATTCTAGAGTTACATTTATTGATGGATTTCAACATCACAAGAAGGACTTAAAAATGTTATAGTTTCGTTTTCTTGACATTTACAACCTCTAACATTAAGGATCCATATTCATGTTTGAGGATGATACTCTTACTCCTTCTTTTCTCTTTTAGTCATGCTTGAAAGTAAGTATAATTTTTTTCCTCTTTATTAAGCCATAAGTCTTGATATCCTGACCTACAAGAAATTTCAATGCTAAGTAAAGGATCTACAAGAATATTTTATATCTCAACCATCTGGGTAAAATATTTATCATCCCATGCTCTAATAAATTTCTCTAATATTGACTTGATGTCCCAATTAATACCATCCAATCTGTTTTCATTATAATTTAATAGGTAGAGCCACTTCTGAATTCCCTTCTTATGAAGTTTAAGGTGATTCATAAGCCCATAAATAATCATCCCTTAATAGGTTGATCTTGAGATTGATTGATCATCTGTAAGAATCCCGTTTGTTGATGCCAATTCATAGAATAGAAGAAGCTTATAGATCCTGATTAAAAATTAGTATTATACAGTATTCCTTTTAAAATCAATCATTTCCAAAAATTATTCAAAATTACAAATAATAAAATTTAAATAGTATGAATTAAAAATTCAAAAAAATATTTATAGATTAAAATATATAAAATTAGAAATAATGACCATAAATTAAATAATATATTACATATAAACACATATAGTGTGATTATAAGTATTTCAATTTTATTATAATATTACAATATATTTTTATAATAAATATATATCCACAAAATCTGAAAAAATGAATAGTAATAAGGCTTTAAAATGATATAATATATTATCACCTTGGTTTTAAATCCCCCACATTGAAATTGTGTTATAGAAATTTTAATATTTATTTAAAAACGTGGTCATAGTTTTGTTCCATGGCATTTTATGATACAAATTTTACATATTAAACCATATAGTACCTCTAATAAAACAAAAAATGAATAATTACCATATATTATAAGAGTTTATCTCAACGGTTATGGATTTAAATAGAGAGTTTCTAATAATAAAGGATATATTCTCAATAATATACTTTAGGGTTCAAAACATGAGATTCATATACTACATGTTTTATTAATATTAAACCAGAAAATACATAATTTATCCTAGATTTCAAATTTTCTGATGGACAACTATCATAACATCCCCTTAAAATTATATCACAGAACTCATTTATATGGTCATTTTTTATGAAATCATGATAACCTATCTTAGAGAAATTATTTTTCCTATGCTTATCCACATTAATTTTATTAATTTTTTCCCATACTAATATGTTTATGAATCATATCCACCTTAGTATTGATTCATTCATCAATCTATAGTACTAGAAAAATCCATAAATATTCCCTAAATAAACATGATGGATTATAATATATCATTAAATATAATGGCTCAAATAGTGTAATATGTATACTGAAAATAAAAAAGGTTTTTATATAAAAAATAAACTAATGATTGATGTTGATGAAAAAATACATTATAATCAATCAATAAAGAATCATAAATATTCGTTGGTCTAAATCATTCACTCAGACAAAAAATCATATTATTAATGAAAAGATATACTAAAATTTAATTTAGTATAATACTACATCTGAAAGATATACAAATATTAAATGTGATACTAGGATCATGGTCATATATAATATAAATAGTGGATTAATGTAAAATATATGTATCTTTATGGTATAATTGATAAATAAGATATAAAAGAAAAGTATCATGAATGTGAAGGAATGTGAAGATTTAGATAAATGATCAATATTTACCAAAATTTTATTATTACCTAGAGATGTATTTGGAAGCACCTCCTAAAATTAGTGAGCATATTTTCTTTTTCTATTTTTTTATAACAAATGGATGAACCATCCCCTTTGTTAAATGTCATTCGTTATTATTCATTTGAAAAGAACAAAAGTTCCTAAAAAATTGGTTATATCTCCACTCATTAAAAAACACTAGTAATATACTTAATATTGTTTAAAAATCCTAGTGATACATTGATGAATGGTAAAAAGTGAACTTTTTTACTTTAATAAAGAATTAGGTTTTCATATATGAATCACAAAGGAAAAATAAACATTTTTAAAAAATTATAGAAACATATTCATCAACATTAACCTCTAAAAACAAAACATTTTTAATAGATTCTTTCATTTCTATTAATATAAAATCCTCCAAATAAAAATATGAAATTAGTTTTTATAGATATTTTTGTTACAATTTTTTATAAAAATAAAGAAAACTACTTGATATACAATTTATGGGCCAAAATTCGACAAATTATTAACAATATGATCATTTTTGAAACGTAACATGGTTAATGTTTCAATTTCATCGAAAAAAACATCCTAATTTTTCACTTTTTATAATGGTAATTAATCATACATTAAAACTATTTAATCAGTTACAAATATCTTATCTTCTTGATATTGAACAATTTTTTTGAGAATATATACAGATTTGTTTTATGATCTGTATATATTTTACTATTCACTCTATATAAATGATGTCTTAATTATTTTTAAATAAATACCTCAAATCTTTTTCAAAATCAGTTTTACGATAATTTATCTCATGATCTTGGAGTTGACATGGAACATAAGCAATTATATAATCATTTTTTATATGGAAGTAACAATAAAATTAAATTAATCATCAGTTTTGATGAAAAAATATTCAATTTTAAATTTTAGTGCCAAAATTATAGCATTCAATAATCTTGTTTTGTCCAAGAAAATACCACCAAATTATTTTTACAGATGAATATATATCAATTTTTTAGTTATCTTATTATTAAAATATATATCTGAGAAACATTTACAATGAATAGATTGTATTCACCCGTTATCTCAAGAGAACTATGAATCTATGTTACATTTTTAATACTTTTTTATTCTTCAACATCTATAGTTTTACAAAGGTCAATAGTAATGTTATATTTAGAAATAATAATCTCATTGAATGATTATGTTGCAACCAAAATTCACATTTACTAAATTTTATATATTTTTTTCTTCATTCTAGGTTTTAAAACTAGTCTTTATGTTTTGTTTCTGGTCCCCATTACTTATAATATATTCCAATATATTTCAATATAAATAAACAGAAATTTCTCTAAATATTATAGGAAGAATATATACAGAAGATCAATGAATATAGTTTTGTAATTAGATAACGTAAGGTTAGTTAATACAAACTCATTGTTCCCATATCAATTATGAAAATCTATCTTTGGAAAAACATTCTCATTAAAATTCAAATAACAATATCCAGACCTGATAACAATAATTGAATAACATCAACCTCTATGGAGTTATTCAAATAAATCCTTAATTTATTGAAAAGGTTACTTATTGAAATAGTGACACCATTCAACGATCTATAACATATGAACTATATAATTGATAAATCATTTTTGAGAACATATTTTAGGGGGAAACCATTTTTAAGTGATTGGTTAAATTGAATATTCATCTAGAAATTCTTCTAACTTTTATGAAAATTAAATATTAATAAATTATAAAATAAATAAAGTGGTTATTAAATAGGCTTATAATCTTGAACTAAGTCAATAGTAAAATCAACCTCCCTTTTAGTTAGGTACCTATCATTAAAATCCTTAATAAAATTCTCACTGTGTTGATATATTAAAAATGGTGCGATATCATTATATATAACATTATTAAATTTTAAATATATCATATCATGATAAACTAAAATAAATTACATATTAATAATACCCATAACTGTGCTATGGTTTGTCCAATATGATTTTTATGAAAGACTATCTCACTGATATAAATAGAAATAATCCTATAAATCATGGATTCTTTAATATTTCCACATAGAGTTTCAATATAAATTACCTTCTTTCCATGAGGTCAAATTCCAAATTTAAATGAAAAATTATTTTATATGAATAAATTAAATTACCCAGAGTCCAATATAGAAATTATTTTCATTAATAAATAATAAACGTTCCAATTGAAACTTTATTAGATGTTTTAACATCAACATGAGTGTTTCAAAATATTATTCAAAACCTTTATTTTATAGATCTTTATGATTTCCACCATGAGTAAGGAAATTCATACACTCATTATCATAATTATGAAACACATTACAATTAAAATATCTCAACATTGCTAATATATATATAACCCCATTTTTGTATGTTTCTTGAATCTTTTAATTAGTTTTATAATTAATGTTGCTTGTATTATAATAATAGTAACCCTTTCTTGATCATCTCAAATGTTACATTAAATTATCATTATGAACAAATTTCTCAAAGAATTTAAATTCTCATTATCCCAGTGTTCCTAATAAAAATAATTTTGACCTAAGAGAAATTGATAAATGTTACAATTAGGATACCAAATAAAATATTCTATGTACAAGGACAATATTGTATAATTTTTGTTATATTTATCTACTATATCATAACATATTTTCCTAAAATAAATCAATTATTTCTGAATTTAATGTACATAAATATTTTTAAAATATTTACAATGAAAAAAATTATTAAATATATACCATCCATGAAATCACACACATTACCATTTATTGTATTATTAATCATAGACCACCATCGAGTTTTTTCAACCAAAAAATTCAATTTTTAAATAGTTAACCTTTTATGTTCTAAATATCCTTTTAATTCAAATGTGGTTTCTAATGCATTGATTTTTCCATCTTCTACCACAATATCTGAGTCCTCATAAAATGCCCTTGTTTGATGTTTTATGAAATTCTATAGTATGTTTATATTCAAATATATTAAATCTTATTACCCTTCAATGTAGATTCTTCATCTATTTATATAATATTAAAATTGATCCATCATAGCAACATATTTCTTAGTCCCAATTCTAACCATTACATGATGCTTGTTTTCAAATATATTTCCACTTGATGCATTCCTACATCAACATCCATATTTTCTCAAAGGGAAAAAATTCTGATCAAATGTAGACTAGAAGAATACACATGGTAAAAATAAAATATTATATGTTTTCAAGATAACAAGAATGTATAATCTCACAAGAATATATATATTAATCGATTTATGTTCTACAAAGAGATCTGAACCATTCCTATAAAACAAACTATAAGTACCCATCAAAAAAATTATAAAACCATGATTTTTTAATCAATAAATCATTTTTTATTTCAAGTAATTATATGGTTTATTGGTTTATATAATTGAGACTTAAATATTATATAAAAAATATATATATAAAAAACTAGAAAATTCAATGTAGTATTTGTTTTTTTTGAATATATATATTTTTTATTTAAAATAGTTCAGTTTTCAATGAAAATATTCTTGACTTTTAAGATGACTTATTAATTATTTTTAATCATCTTTAAACTCGATGAAAAAAATGAATATTTTGGGATTTGAATAAATATCTCAAAAAATAATTTTAATTAATGAGATATGTTGGTCTATAGAAATACATGAATAAAAATAAAAATATTCTTTTATGAGAATATTTATTTATCATATCAAATTAATAATATCAATGTGAAAAACCCACACATTATTAAAATGAATATATATAAAATAATCATATAAAATGGGAATTATTTTAGGAAAATCTTATCATCATATCCATAAATTGTGTTCTATTAGGTAATGAATAACTGGATCATAGGAAAATCCAGATGTGAAACCTCTATAATTTACTCACTCATTCTTTCTATTGATTACATGGAACAACACCCAATGCATTGGAGGGTTTATCATGCTCATTTATTATATAAGCTATGTTAAGAACAAAAATATTCAGTTAAATAACTCTATCACTATATCATGGATAAATAATTTTGTTTATGCATTCTCTTAACTTAAAATCATAGATAAAATATTTTAAAACTCTATACAAATCAATTTTTGGTATAAAAATTATATTTATTTATAAAAAATCACTATACAATATAAATTCAACAAAAATGCGGAATATGAGTTTTCATTGAACCAAATATGATTTCATTTAATAAATAGGTAACAGAAAATAACTATTATAGTTATGGAAAACTCTTATGATGTCGTATATGTTACAATGTTACATTAATAAGTCTTCTAAATTTGAAGTCAAAAATATTCTTTTAGAAGAATAAATTTTTAAAAATTATTGCTAGAAATTCCCAAGAAATGTAACATATCCATAATAATTCATCAATTATTATATTTTAAAGTCATGTTTCCCTTATACTGAGTCTGAGTCATCACATATATCCATCCACTTCCTAAATAATAATCTTATGTTAATTATTTAATTTCATAATAAAATTTGGAATTTTTGTTATTATATATATTTTATAGACTATCCGCTTATGTTAAATAACATAATAATTTATGTTTATATACTATATTTTGAGGATATTCATCTCATATATCCTAAAGAATTTTACTGATTTATAAAGGTAAAAGTTTTCATTATGCTATAATGTCTTGAACAATAGTTATGATATTATTATCATTATTATTCATAAATTTTTATTGTAAGAAAACTCATTAAATATGATTGTGAAAAAATGAACAATATTACAATCATGGAGGTGGTTTGTTGTATGTGAACATAGGTAACTATTCCATTTTTCAACGATCATAATAGAAATAAGTGATATATTATTATAAAATCCATGAATTATTATTATATAGTTGATAGAAACTTCATTAAATATATACAGTTATAAAAAAGATCTATTTGATTTCTTTACATAAAAATAATCACCTCACTTTGTGGTGCTTCTAATCCATGTGTACTGACGAACAATGTTTTAATCTCTTAATGAATGAAATGTAATGATAATTATGATATATTATATTTAAATAATGATAATTTTTTAATTAAAATAATATATAAACATTAAATTAATAAATATATGTTTGAGTGATATGTGGTCATGAAAAATGAACTACTTTATTTCATGAGGAGGTAGTCCAACATACACTAAAATGATAGTTTCTGTCAATTTGATAGAATTGTATATGGAATTTTATTATTATATTAATTAAATAAAATCATATAATCGTGAAAAGATATATTTTACTATTCCAGAATTGATTCATAATATTTTATGGAGGAATTAGAACAAATAAAACAAACACTACAAGATAAGTTATACAACTAGACTTATCAAAACAACATTATCTTTAGAAGAAAGCCATCATAGAATGCTATCAGATCAAACAATGGCCTCCAAGTCCTATGAATTAAACATGGGGAGATGAATGAGTAGGTATGTACCTAAATAGTGGACTTATAAGTTGTGAGGAATATATGAGACGTTTTCTTCTTTAATCAGTGAGGGGAGAGTCAATCCATGAATTTAATAAATTCTTAATATAAATTAATTTAAACGGAAAAATATTTCCAAATCGGTATAATTAAATTATATTATGATTATTGGTTGAATTAATTTCATTAAATCGTGTTTTTTTATGCTAATGTAATTGTTTTACATATGTATTTTTTAACCCCTTATTTTTTCTTTTGATGATTAAAGTTATTTAAAAGTTATTTAATCTTTAAGATTCATGAATGTTACTATAAAAGTAAAGGTGGGCCAAAACTATAGCATGGATGATATTTTCAACTATGTCCCACTCATATAGAATAATAATATATTTCTATGAAACATTAAATCATTTAATAAAACATTATTTATTATAAAAATTCTATAGTATAATTTTTAGAACTATTGATTTAATTTGACCATGAAAACAACATATCAGTAAAGGAATAAAAATATAATGAGTTAATAAATTTAGTAAATGTTTTTTTCTATAATATTCATGTAAAACATTAAATAAATCAAATAATTGACCTCTAATCTTTATTAAAAAAATTTATTATCTTTTTTTAGTATTTACACAATCACTAGTTAAGTGTTATGTAAGAATTTAAAAAATAATATCAGAAATAAAAGCTACAAATAAATTAACATTCTAAAAATTATTTATTTAACACTTTATTTAAAAAAAGAAAAATTTTTGTTATAATAATTGACACAGAATTTTACATATATTAAAATATAGTGGAATTTGTTACATTATATTGACATAAAATAATATTTAATTCAATGGGAGAGAATAATTGCAATAAATTAAATTAATTAGAATCCATGAAATGGGCATTATAACCCAACCAATTTGATAGATTAAATTCAAGTTCCATTGCTATTTTTTAATCTTTATGAAATTGTTGTCGTAAATTTCCATATTTACCCATATTGAGTACAGAAAACTTTACTATAGAAAATAGTCATATCGATCAAAAATAAATAGAACCAATTTACCAAAATTAGTTATCAAAATTTAAATTATGGAATTCACTTCTCATGAAACAATTTCTAAATGTGACAAAAATGTATTTACGATTACAATAAAAACTCAAGGGAATCAATTTTAAGATAAAAATTGTTTTTCATAGAAAAAATAGTAATTATAGAAAAATATGGATCCATGTTTGTTAAAATATGACTAATTTGGTTAATTAAAATTAAAAAATATATTTCATTATTTAATCCATTTTGAATCTTAAAGTAACCATGTATATTCTCAAAGAGAAAATATAAAATTTAAAAAAAATTAATATTGTCACTATTAATTGAATAAAATCCTTTTATGAAATTGTGAAATATTTATCCACATATAAATTTATTATTATTATTTAAAAATCTTATTAAATTTATTTTAAATAAAAATTATATAATTTTGAAATCAAATATTTAAATAAATCTATATATTATAAGAAAATTCATTTAGTAAGAATAGAACTATATACTTTGTCACTATAAAATTAGAGAACATTATTATAATAAAATATCTCTATCAAATATAAAGAATATATATTAATAATGCATAAAAATGAATTATTCTAACATTACATATGTTTTAAAATGAACATTTTAAGTCAATATCCTTATGTTATAATTTTATAATTTTTTGTAATTCATGTATCATAATATATTGATTATTCTCTGGTAGTCATTCTCTTCATGACTTGAATTCGTATAATGTAGGTGGTTATTATAGGGGTTTATATGTTTTCATGAATATGGAAAAAGGTTCATAACATCATGTATGAAAATTAAAATGGGTGAAAACATCAAATTTTAATTGGAAAATGATTTCAAATATGTGACTTTCTATAAAAATAGTTTTCATAAAGAAATATAAATTCAAAATTTAAGTTTATAAAAAATAATTCATTGACTAAAATTTTAGAGATATATTTTTTAAAATAGAAATTGGTGATCAATTAAAAAATTGAACCATTATTTATAATATATATATTTAAATATTAATATTTAAAGTTTAGAAAAATTGATTGTTAAAATTATATGTTTTTTGAAAATAATATACACTAGTATTTTTTAAATGGAAATTGGTTTTAAAATAAACTCCTTAATAATTATTGTACTTTGATAAATTTGAATTTATGGAAAACACATTCAAATTTGGCACATTTTTCACTCTTATGATGTCGAGTGCCTTAGGATAGTGGGTATTCATGTATTGAAATATGCAGATTTAATTATTGTAATGTGTATCATAGGAATTATGACCCTTAGGGTATTTTTGAGTCACAAATTTAATGTTCAATAGTTTTAAAAGTTCAATGATGGACATGGATTATGATTTTCTCTCTTTGGTATGTATTAGATCATGGGAATAACAATATGTTTTATGTATATTAAATGGAGTTTCATTTTTAGGGAATTAAATTTAAATTTTTTGCTGATATTTTTGGGTTGAATATGAGTGTTTAAATTATAAGAATAACATTAGGATTCTTATGGTTTTTGGTGTTCTTTCAATTATGATGAAATTTTTATATAATTCCATTTTTGGTTATCCTTTTTGAGAGTCACACCTTCAATATAGTGAATGATTTAGTGGAATCAATGATATAGTATTATAATCTGCTTTATGAATTATGGTCCCTTTGATATAGTGAGTCATTGCATGGGAATATCATCACACATCATGGTAGGGTAATTATAGAACATGGGGAGGATTTAATATCCCTTGATTCAATTATAGTTTTTAATGTGATGATATGATTTTTTATATGAACATTAAGAGATTGATGTGATATTTTTTTTCAATTTCAGATTATAGTTGGGGGTAAATTTTACGTCTAGGATTTAGTTTAGATATTTGAGATATAAAAATATAAATTTCAATTTCATTGAGAATGTAAATATTTAGAAAAAAGAAATGCTAGAATTTTAGGAAGGGAATAATGTGGTGTTACTTGAATCCATTTCCTATAAATTACATGAGTACGCGATGATCCTCTAATGGAATATGGTACCAACAATGGGTTATTCTATACCAGTTGGATCTATAGATAACATGTGGTAATCCTATGATAATA
The DNA here is from genome assembly GCA_963277665.1 of Viscum album. Taxonomy (NCBI): domain Eukaryota; kingdom Viridiplantae; phylum Streptophyta; class Magnoliopsida; order Santalales; family Viscaceae; genus Viscum; species Viscum album. Next base: position 1,258,494,198 of record OY728148.1, read on the forward strand.
TTTAAGTCAACAAATGAAATATTTTTATTTCTAACGTTTCATATAACACTATTACTCTCATTATTTCCAAACAATCATAATCCTAATATGAATAGGAATCTCCCATGAATCAAATTTACCATCACATTCTCATTCATATCATCTTAACTCAATATTTATTTCAATGGAATTATTTTTTTTGAATATTAGGAACTCACCCACTCTCCCAACCTCCCACTATTTTCAATGTTTTTGTTAATTCTATTACCCATATAGTATCATTGTTCGTTAAAAAGGTATTTAAACATGTTTTTGGTAAAATCTATTTATAATCTAAAATTAAAAATATTTGAGGAAGGAATTACCTTAATGGGTAATTTATAACCTCTTTTTCACTTCATTAATTATTTTCAATTGAAATATTTTTTTACCATTTCATTATTTTTGGTGTTTTACTTTTAGATGCATGGTTATATTCTAATGGTATTTCTATTCAATAAATTAGGGATATATTTATTTGTGCATTTTCCATATTTGTTTACTTTTTTTTATATTGGAATTTTTCTCTTGTGTCATGGTTTCAGGATTAATTCAATAATTATATTTCGAACATGTAATTTGAGAAATTTATTAGCTAATATAGAATATTTTTCTGAATAATTCCCTTTAATGGAAAAAGTAATCGGTCTTGACAACTTAATTAAAATTTTATCTTATTCCAGTTATGTTCCAATGATTTTTTCCTTAAAAACATTAATGTAGAATATTTTACTATTTTAGAAATTAAATAATTTGTTTCATAAATTATTATCATATTTTAAATAAATAAATTCTTCTAATAAAAAAACATAAAAAAATACATAATGTTTTAATAATTTTAATTTCTCTAGAAACCAATGATAATAGTATTTTTTATAAGTTATCTTTATATTTAATGTACGGAAAAAAATTAAGTATCTTATAATTTAATATATACAATATAGGATATTCCATATATGGGTATTATATCATCTCATGTTCTTTTAAAAAACTGAAAAGGTAAAATGTGTTTGGTTTCATGGTTTTTCCTAATCATTGATGATAAATATTTATAGTAATTTTAATAAACTACCTAATTTGGTTGTGGGATAATTTCTAAGACCTTTGAGAGCCTCTATGATTATGGTTTTGTTCGGGTGATAATTAATTAATGTATACTAATTCACAAATAATTTTCCATGAAATATTGTTGAGAATTGTTTTATCCACCTATAATTATCATTATAATATATATCTCATGCATGAACACTTGTTAAAAGTTTCCCTAGGGGTGATTTTAGGGAGGGATTACAAAGGTGGGGTAAAATAATGAAACATGATTGTATTTTATTCTTACATCATGACTGCTTTGAAATTGATATTTTCTATTTCTAAAACTGTCATTCATTCATTCATAAAAATTATAATCTATCCATTGTTATTTTTTAGACTCAATACCTAATTTTTATTTCATTAAATGAGATCTCATTTTGGGAATAATAATTTGTGAATTTTTAAAATGTATTAGTTGAAAATTTCTTACTTATAGTGTAATTTATATTTTAACTCATTAATTTTGTATTTATATGATTCACATCAATTACTAAAATAAAGTGAAAAATTCCATGAATAAATGTCTTATAAATCAAGACATAAGAAAAGAAAACAGCCTTTAATGATAAACATAGCTTATAAGTTATAATTCTATATTATATGTGTGTGTCTTAATTTATTCCCCATCAGGGTGCAGATATGAATGTGTTTCTTGTTTTCAATACTAACATTCCATTTTTACAAATTTATTTATATAATTTTTTTATTTTATGATATCAATATAATATGACTATAATTAAAAAAATAAAAAATAATTGACATAATATCGAAGACATAGTGAGATGTTTTCTTTTAGATCCCTAATGATCTTTTTATACCCTTATTTGATATATATCATAAATTATTTTAATAAAATAAATATAAATATATTTTGATCTCCATGAATTCACATTTGATTTCAGATATATATTCCAGAATTTTTATTTTTATAAAATTGTTGATATGTGAATTTATGTTTATTTCTTCTCAATTATAATATAGATAGGAAATAAAGATAGAATATCTAACTTCTTTTCTTTTTTTAAAAAATGGATATGGTAAAATTGATTGTTAATTGTTGTAATGTTGTATAGAATGTGTATGAATTAATTTAATACAAATCAATTATTAAGTGTGTTTGTGTACTATTAAGTAGGTCTACCGAATATTATGGGTCATGTCTTTTAAACTAGTTGCTCGAGGGTCATATTCTCTCATCACAGGGGTTCATAATTGATATTTTTGTCATATCAATCTAGGTCACCTATGTATTATGTATAGAGGAAGAGGTTTAATTCCACATTGGTCAACAATATTATTAGTTATTATGGGTGGAGGAAAGAGGCGGTCAAAATGGAATTGAGGTTCATAAAATTGGTCAACAACATTATTAGTTAAATATGATCTACAGTTATATGAGATCGCAATCCAAAATCTATGTTTCAATGATTATAATACATAATTATAAGTAAACAAATTTCAACCCCTAGGTATATGTGAGTAATGGTGTTTATTCCCAATATTACTTAGCACAAACATAGGACTCCTCCTCCACCACTAGGCTGGTGGCGCTGCATCTATTTCATTTTTTTTCTCTAGCCTCTAATAAAAGTTCCCATCCCTCTATCGTCGAGAAACCTTGTTAGAACTACTATCCACATGGATGACTTGTGGTCTAATATATTGTTTATTTTGGTCCATAGATGGATTGGTTTACCAAATATTGGAATAGAAAAATTAGTTATAAATTTATTTACATAAAAAAATTTGATTTTAAAACTAAAATAATATATTATATTAATCCCATGTACTAATTTTATCCTTTAAGATTATTATTCTTGTCCTATTAATTTTTATTATTTATTTTGTCTATCTGTAAAGTATTAATATTATATTTTATCACAATCTTTATACTCAGTAGATATTATTACTAATATTAATATCATTATAATAATAACTTAGAAAGTCTGAATTTAAAATAATTAGCATAAAAATGTATTGTTAATATTTTTTTACATAAAAATTATTATCTCTTTATACTTTTAATTTCATAAATTTTTTTTGATAAATGGATTTTATAGAAAAAAAATTTATTTATACTAAAATATATTTTATAATTTTTATATAAAAATAGTTTTTCTTTAAAAATAGTAATATATTCATAAAATAAAATATTAATAAAATGATGTGATGAAATTTATATATTTAATGCATGTTTCATTATAAATAAATAATGATTTCGTTTAATATAACAACATAAAATATACTGTATCCTCATATATGAAAAGAATTTTATTTAGAGGGTATAAATATAAAGAAATATTTGAAATAAACTATCCCATAATAAATAAAAAAATCATGAAATGAATGTGGTAATTTATTATTTAGATATCACACTATCAAATCAAATTTTGATTAAAAAAATAATAATGGTTCAAAAAATATTATAATAAAATCAGTTCTTGATTAGTTTTAAATTATAAAAATATTAATTAATTAAAAATTAATTAAAATAAGAATATGATTAAATTCCTACTATGCTATAGTGTGACACCCCTAACTAAATTGCATCATCAAAATCTTTTAAATTACAATCAATATTAATATTTTCTATCTATAGAGTTAGACAAATAGAAAATTTTAAAATTTATATTTTTATGGACACTTAATTACCTATAACCTAAAAAGATAATCTATAAGACATTAATTATCCTCAAACAAAAACTCCTACATCTCTAATTGTAACACCCTAGCATTTTATGAAAAATATTCTTTTAATTTCATTAATTTCTTGTGTTGTATGCTACACCATGATTACCTTGCGCTATACGCAACACCGTATTAGCTTGCAGTATACGCAACACTATTTTTGGATCTTGTTACACACAATTTTGATAATAGTTATTCTATGCAAAATTGAGTATATATATATATATATTAAATGTATAAATGAAATATTGTTGGATTCTTTTATACGAAACAACGAAGTATTTTTGCACAACAGGCAACCCTGACTTGGCTTGCATTACACGCAATCACGACCTTCCTCGATAGCGTGTGTTGTACGCAATATCGTGTTTTACTAAACAACGATATATTATTATAATATTATTATGAACTATCCATTATGAATAGTATTAACTAAATTTTTAATTCTATAACAGTATTATTCATCTTACACATTTTCTAGAACATGGTATAAGAACAAAATAAATTTTTGGGGTAAAATAAGTATTTTTCAAAAAATGCAGTTTTGCCGCCTTTTGTTGGCGCACCCACATTAAATCTAGTTTTTGACATGTTAATAAGTTCAATTTGGAAAAATAAAATTCTTTTTTGTAATCAAGAAATAAAAATTTACTTTGGATAAAATTTTCATATTATTCTGGTAACTTTCATATTTTGATGAATAGTAAAAACACGCTATATTTTAATTAAAAACAACTTTTTTCATCGCAATAATTTATATGGTTAAATTATAATATTTAATTGTTTTAAAGTATAAATAGAATATATTTTTACCATTTAATATAATTTATGTCATTAGCATTGATTTTATATTAAATTCGTAGTTTAAATCAATTCAATATTTTGCAATGTTTTAAAGAAAAACCCTTTTTCTTTCGTCAACGGGATTAATTTTGATTTAATTTTTGAAACTTTTGTGTATTGAAATTGGTAAAATGGATTTCATATTTGGAATCAGTGGGTCCAAATTATGTTAATAATCTATTTTTTATTTTTGGGAATAATGAATAGTAACTACGGTAAATTTTATTTGCCATAGTTAAAGGTAAATCAGGTAATTAAGGGTACATATAAAATTATAAAATTATCCTAACGCATGCCAAAATTCTATTGGATGGATAAAGGTAGACCCATATCACCTAAGGGTCTGATTAGATTCAATTTTTGGACTTTTGACAATTAAAATAATTTAATTATTATTAAAACCAATGAAAGTGACAACATGTCACTCTCTTAAATATTATATGTATAATAATTTTAATTTAGTGATAAACATCATAAAACTTCAAAAATTTATAGTATAAAGAAATATAATATAAATATTTACATCATGATAATTTATTAGGAATTTGTAGGGATTAAATAATTGTCATTAATGGTGATACATTAATGATGCAGAAATTATTTATTAAGTGGAGAATCAGTAATATAGTTTTTATTGAAATAATAATACCCATTAAAAGGCCCACAAACCTGACCAAATCTTATTGGTAGTGTATATCTACAACTTAATAATCCAATGACCTAATTTATGGCCGTTTAGAGCCTTATAAAAGTAATTATGACACTTATATTATTTTATTTTAAATGATGCCAAAGTTGTCATCTTCGTAATTTAATAAATATAAAAATTTAAATATTGTGATTTTAAGATGATAAATTAGTGTAAAGGTATTATTGAGAAGGTTAATAGATTTATCTTCATCATAGGATTTTATTTTCAATTTTTATGCACCAAATCAGTATATTAAATAATTATAAAAAAATATTGTAGTAATTATTTTATTAAGAGATAAACCAAATAAATGGTTTTAAAAATAATAAAATAAATAATATATGAAATAGTTAATGCGATCCACTAATTTTATTGATACATATGACCTTTTATGAATATATTAATGTTTTTAGTTAGAACATATCTTCTGTATATATTTTATTTAAATTCAAATAAATGAACAGTGTCAAAATTGACACTATTGTTATTTTATAAATATTACATATTATAAAATTGTTTAAAAATCACAAAAATATTTAAAAATTATAAATTTAAATTTTTAAGGTATAAAATGTTGTAAACTATCCAATTATGAAAAATTTACAACAAATAAGTAATTTTTTGTTATAATTTAAAATTTAGAATGTTATTACCATAAATAAAATTAAATTGATTAAATAAGGATAAATCAAGTTGATAGTGTTTAAAATAAATACCTAACATGACTAAATTTGATTGTTTGATGAGATTACAACCATATACCATCTAATATTCGGATATGAGTAACATTTGGGAGGTTTTTAAGTGGGAACAGATTTATTATAAATTAATAGTTTTTAAGAATTCCAAAGATGCCCCTCTCCTCACTTATAAAAGGGCACCTCCTCCGTCTCCTCCTCATACCAATTTGAGCCTTCGAAGTCGACAAAACCATGACCAATTATCATCTCCACTTCCCTAGAAACATCCTAGAGGTCCTGGTCTTTTTCAAAAACCAATTTTAGTGCCCTAAGAGGAGGTCTCAAAGAGGCGCTTCAAAGAAGAGGTAATTTCTGTTACCGATTCTTTCACATTTATTTCTTCTTCCACTTCTTCTTCATAGGTTGTTTAATTATGAAGTAATAACATCAGTATCACTAATATAATGATATGTTATTATATGTATGAAACAACCCTATTTCACCATCTATCCATCCTACAGAAAACGAAATCAACACGCATGCGTATGTACGGAATACCGTCTCTACGCCGTGGTGTAATCTATTTTCCACCACCACCTTACATGGAAGGTTATAATGGTGTAAATAATAACTATATATGATTATTGTAAAGTGATATTGATTCTGTAATAGTATTCATACACCCCAATAAAATTCAACGATCATGGGAACAATATCATCGCTCGTGCGTACGTACGGAATACCGTCTCCACGACGTGATGAGATTCATTCTCAATGATTAACCATTCATAAATGATTATAAAGTATATATAATAAGTAATCATGAAATATATGACATAATAATGATACTGGATTTATGTATATATATATATATATGTATGTCATCCAATTAATTCTATTCAATTGAAGGAAGAAATTAAAACAACGTTCATGCGTACGTACGGCCTACCGTCTCCATGAACGGTGTATTTCATTCCATTTATCGATCTATTATATATATGTATATTCTGAATATATATTATATATAAATCATGTTTTACATTGTGGATGTAATTAATCATGATCTATGTAATCATATTAATAATTAAAAGTCAAAACACTGACGACAAATGAAACGATTTTACCCAAAACGCTCTTTAACATGGAATTTACAAAAGAACGGGTAATATAAAGACATAAGTTAACCATATATGATATCATAACAATTAATATGATTATTTAATAAGAAAATAACATTATTTAAATCATTATACAAGAGGTTCAGACACTTACGAAGCAAATCGGACCTAAGGTAAGGGATAATTTTGCAAATCTCAATTTTATCCGAGATTTCATATCCATAAGTATTTACTAGAGTTATTTCTATCATCCATGTACTTGTTTTATAAAAGTGTTTTCATGTATGTTAAAATTAATTTTTACCCATTTTGACATTTACTACGTGGTATGTAAGGATTCTTTCTTTTTTTTACATTACGAGGTACTTTTTGACTTTTCCGGCAAAAGTACTAAAAGAATGTTTTTTATAAATTATACGGCACGAACAGATTTTTACGGTTTTATAATGCCTTGTTTTAATGAAGCTTCCTCCAAAAGATTTCATGAATATTTTCAACAAAATCCTTTTCTTTTAAAATTGCAAGACATTTTGTGAAAATAAAATGATTTTGAAGAAAAAGGGATATTTTCCTCAAGAATTCATTTCAAGTGTTTTATCAAAACCATTTTTCATCTAAGATGACATTATATCATATGTGTTTGTTTAAAAAATAATGTCTCTATGATTTACATGGTTTCACTTCTCTTATTATGAAATAATATCCATTTCTTTTATATGGATTATGTGATGATGGGATGATGTTTATGCAACCCATTTTATTTATTGGGTTTTTATGAAAGATGTATGTTTATTTTGTGGCACAAGTAAGAATGATTTAATTATGTGACGGGTGGGACCTATATCTCCCTCCAATGCATTGGGTAAAGATTATATATCTCATGAGATAGACATGTATGGAATGGTAAGCTAATCCAGTTCAGTTTTACAGGACTGAAACGAGGAGTGAACTCGATTCAGAATGGGACTTTGTCCACTAAGATGATCTTGGAAGAAATGCCTTGGCTACTATGGAAATCATTACATGTGCTTAATGGATGCCACAGTTACATGTGTTATTCCCATGCTATTTTATCATGGTTAATGTTCCATTATGATCTCTGCCTTATGTACTTCCATGTTCTATGTCATTGCTCAAGATTTTGATTTTCAAACATTATGTTCATGTTTTTAAGTTCAAATGTATATGGTATGTTTTATTTTATCCATGATTACCCTTACTGAGCATTTGAGCTCACCCTTTTTATGTTTTATTTTCCCCCAAGATCAAAAGAATGGTTTTAGGTAAGGAAACAAAAAGTGGAAGATCTTTATGGGAGATGTTGAAGATCTTTCACCACGATTAGAAGATTACGTTCCAAGTTCCCAAAGACACTAAACTATTACAGTCCTAGTGTTTCTGTTTTTGTTATGTATAAATATTCCGAAAAAGTAGTGTAATGTCCATGTTCGTCATGCTTCGAGTCTCTACAGTTGGTATCCGAGGAAATGTTTAGTCAACCTTTGGAAACTAGGATGCCAAAACGTTAGTGAGATCCCTAGTGATATTTCTAAAGAATGTCTAGGGATGTCCCTAAGGATAAGTATACATATAGGATGTAGTCCTAGAACTACAGTAAAGATCATAGAATTTATCATAAGATGTTAGATATTGTGGGTACTCCCCCTTTACTATGTTGTTTTCCCTAGCATTATTTTTTTCTCTCACACTATTCTTTTTGGGTTTTAGAAAATGGCTGGAAACAGGAAGATTCACGATAATGGAGGATATGACAGACAATGGAATGATATTCTTCATGAGAAACCAAATGAAACGGGATCTTGAAGTCCAAACATCATTATTATGCCTAATCAGCAATCTCATAATATGATCAATAATCTCAACTTTGGTAAGTTTCCCGACATAGAGAATAAGAGAAAGATGGAGTTTCATGATGATCATAAAGGAAAGAAAGTTCAATTTCCCTCATGTAAATAATGTGGGATGAGGCATCAGGGAGATTGTTTTAAAGGAACTGGAAGATTCTTTGGGTGTGTAAAAGAAGGACACAAAGCCAGTAAGTTCAAAGGAAAAGGTTCAGTTAACATCATGGATGAGTATATTGGTATTGCTACGACATCAACTATGGTTAAATGTTTTAAATGTGGAATGTTCGAGAATTATGCAAACCAATGCCCTAAGGGAAAGTCTCATAAAGAGATTCAGTATAGTAATATGGGTAGTATTTATGTTGATGATGATGAAGAGACAACAAATGATATGTGAGATGAAATAATTGATGAATCTTGGTCAATGGTTTAAGAAGGCAGTGATTACATGTTTATCAAGTGTAACATTGTATAAGTAATCTGATCGTACTATGAAATAAAGAGACATCTAAGGATTGTTACACTATTTTCTTTCTTAAATTTTTTAATGTGTATGATGAGTGGTACTAGTAACCATTAAATATTATTCAGATATTTTTGTAAAGTAGATCATATGTGCATAATGAAGGGATAAGGAGAAAATTAATTGTTTGATAGTATTAATGAGCTCATGACTGGTATAAGGAAATAGTTATATTATGGTTTGAGTATATAGAGGTTTGGGGTTTTGGTATGTGGAAAGAGTTAAATTTTGACAGCATTCATGTTTTCACTAAGGTTCAATGGGTATTCATTTTTCAAGATAATACATGATTATGGCCTTCGAATGTTTGGAATGTGACCAACAAGACATATCTTATGATATATGGGGATCAACGATGGTATTAAATCTCTAGTAATCGTTTTCACTATATTATGAGAGTGGACTATAGTATTATGGATAAGCCAAAATATTAGAATGGATTATGTTGGACATAAGTTATTATTGTTTAAGGATAGATGTTTTTTCGATATTATTGATGGGATGTTATAGTAATATAGTTTTAGAAAAAGGACAACCTACAGGACGGGCGACAGCCCATCGCGTCGGACAAGGCTGTGGGAATCGAACCCACAACCAAAGTACGACTAGCCTTTATCGCCTACCACTGGCCTACAGGAAGTCCCTGGTTAGTAGAAACTAGTTTTATTTTATTATGTGGTATGATATATTAAGTATAAGTTCATTTTTGGAACCATATACGATTAATCTAACCATAAGATGGACTTATAACTTTTGCTAACCTTTTTTTTAAGAGATGGAATGACCCATCATTCTATCACATGATCTGCTAACACATCACGAATAACAAATTTAACTTCACTTCTTTAAGGGATGAATTGGAAATTGTTCAATTCACCAACAATAGTGAGATTGTTCCAAAATCATGCAAGTATTTCTTTTATTTCATCAACTTTATGGAAATGATCTTGGAAACCAAAAATGTTGCCCCAGTTCCCTTATATCCGATGAATCAGATGGTACCTTAGATTATCACAAATAAATAGCTTTGTGATTGTGGGATTTTTCATAGCCATGTTCCCTACCAATCTCCATCATAACTTGATGGTTAGATTTTTCTTCCATATCTATATTTTCAACTATGTTCTTCTACGTGGAAACCCAGTGATGAGTTAATTTGGGTAACAGTTACATTTCATACTTTAGTTTTTAAAGCCATGTTTTGGCATTCCTTTTTACGATGTGGGTTTCTATTATACAAACTTTCGAGTAGTAAACCATTTATAACCCCGACGAATCTTGAGGGCGAAATTCACTTTAAGGGGGGTAGAATGTAACACCCCAAGATTTTATGAAAAGTATTCTTTTAATTTCATTAATGTCTTGTGTTGTATGCTACACTAAGATTACCTTGCGCTATACACAACACCGTATTAGCTTTCAGTATACACAACACTATTCTTGGATCGTGTTACACACAATTTTAATAATAGTTGTTCTACGCAACATTGAATATATATATATATATATATTCAATGTATAAATGAAATATGGTTGGATTCTGTTATAGGAAACAATGAAGGATTATTGCACAACAAGCGACCCTGACATAGCTTGCATTACACACAATCGCGACCTTTCTCGATAGCATGTGTTGTACGCAATACCAGGTTTTACTAAACAACGATATATTATTATAATATTATTATGAACTAGACTTTATGAATAGTATTAACTAAATTTTGAATTTTATAAAATTATTATTCATCTTACACATTTTCTAGAACATGGTATAAGATCAAAATAAATTGTTCTGGTAAAATAAGTATTTTTTAAAAAATGCAGTTTTGCCGCCTTTTGATCGTGCACCCACATTAAATTTAGTTTGTGACATTTTTATAAGTTAAATTTGACAAAATAAAATTCTTCTTTGGAATCATGAAATAAAAATTTACTTTGGATAAATTTTTCATATTATTCTGGTAACTTTCATATTTTGATGAATAGTAAAAACACGCTATATTTTAATTAAAAACAACTTTTTTCATCGCAATAATTTATATGGTTAAAATATAATATTGAATGGTTTTAAAGTATAAATATAATATATTTTTACCATTTAATATAATTTATGTCATTAGCATTGATTTTACAGAAAATTTGTAGGTTAAATCAATTCAATCTTTTGCAATGTTTTAAAGAAAAACCCGTATTCTTTCGACAACAGGATTAATTTTGATTTAATTTCTGCAACTTTTGTGTATTGAATTTTGAAAAATGGATTCCATATTTGGAATCAGTGGGTCCAAATTATATTAATAAGCTACTTTTTGTTTTTGGGAATAAGGAATAATAACAACGGTAAATTTTATTTACTATAGTTAAAGTTAAATCAGGTAATTAGGTGTAAATACAATACTATAAAATTATCCTAACACATGTCAAAATTATACTGGATGGAAAAAAGTAGACCCATATCACCTAAGGGATGTATTAGATTCATTTTATGGACTTTTGACATTGAAAATAATTTAATTATTATTAAAACCAATGAAAGTGACAATATGTCACTCTCTTAAATCTTATAAGTATAATAATTTTAATTTAGTGATAAACATCATAAAACATAGAAAATGAATTTTATCCAAAAATCTAATAAAATTATTCACATCATGATAATTTATTGAGAAATTTTAGGGATTAAATAATTTCCATTAATGGTGATACATTAATGATGCAGAAATTATTTATTATGTGAAAAATCACTAATATAGTTTTTATTTAAACAATAATACCCATTAAAAGGCCCAAAAACCTGACCAAAACGTATTTTTAGTGTATATATACACCTTAATCATCCAATGACCTAATATATGACCGTTTGGAGCCTTATTCAAGTGATTATGACTCTTATTTTATTTTATTTTAAATCATGCCAAAGTTGTCACCTTCATAATTTAATAAATATTACAATTTAAATATTGTGATTTTAAGATGCTAAATTCGAGTAAAAGTATTATTGTGAAAGGTAATAGATTTATCTTCATCATAGGATATTATTTTTAATTTTTATGCAACAAATAAGTATATTAAATAATTATAAAAAAATATTGTAGTCATTATTTTATTAAGATATAAACCAAATAAATGGTATTAAAAATAATAAAATAAATAACATATGAACTATTTAATGTGATACACTAATTTTATAGATACATATGACCTTTTATGAATCTATTAAAGATTTTATTTAGAACATATCTTCTGTATATATTTTATTTAAATTCAAATAAATGAATACTGTGAAAATTGACACTATTGTTATTTTATAAAAATAACATATTATAAAATTGTTTAAAAATCACAAAAATATTTAATAATCATAAATTTATATTTATATGGTAGAAAATGTTGTAAAGTATCCAATTATGGAAAATTAACAAAAAATAATTAATTTTTTGTAATAATATAAAATTTTGAATATTATTTACATAAATAAAATTAAATTGATTAAATAAGGATAAATCAAGTTGATAATGTTTAAAATAAATTCCTAACATGTCTAAATTTGATTGTTTTATGAGATTAAAACTCTATACCATCTAATCTTAGGATATGAGTCATTTTTTGGAGGTTTTTAAGTGGGGTTAGATTTATTATAAATTAATATTTTTTAAGAATTCCAAAGGCGCCCCTCTCCTCCCTTATAAAAGGGGACCTCCTGCAACTCCTCCTCACACCTATTTGAGCCTCCATGCTCGGCCAAACCCTTCCCAATTCTCTTATATACTTCCCTAGAAACATACTAGAGGACTTGGTCTTCTTCAAAGGACAATTTAAGTGCCCTATGATGAGGTCTCAAATAGGCGCTTCGAAGAAGAGATAATTTCCGTTACTGATTCTTTCACCATTATTTCTTCTTCCACTTCTTTTTATAAGGTTGTTTCATTATGTAGTAATAATAGAAGTATCACTCATATACTGATATTTTATTATAATTATGAAATAACACTATTTCACCATCTATCCATCCTACAGAAAACGAAATCATCGCGCGTGTGTACGTACGAAATACCGTCTCCACGCCGTGGTGTAATCTATTTTCCACCACCACCTTTCTTGGATGGGTATAATGGTGTAAATAATAACTATATATGATTATTTTAAAGTGATGTTGATTCTTTAATAGTATACATACACTCTAATAAAATTCCACGATCATGGGAACGATATCATCGCTCGTGCGTACGTACGGAATACCGTCTCCACGACGCGATGAGATTCATTCTCAATGATTAACAATTCATAAATGATTATAAAGTATATATAATAAGTAATAATTAAATATATGACATAATAATGATAATGTATTTATGTATATATATATATGTATGTCATCCAATTAATTCCATTCAATTCTATGAGGAAACGAAAATAACATTCATGCGTACATACGGCCTACCGTCTCCATGAACGGTGTATTTCTTTCCATTTATAGATCTATTATATATATGTATATTCTGAATATATATTATATATAAATCATTTTTTACATTCTGGATGTAAGTAATCAAGATCTAAGTAATCATATGAAAAATTACAAGTCAAAACACAGACGACAAATGAAACAATTTTACCCAAACGCTCTTTAACATGGAATTTACAAAAGAACAGGTAATATAGAGTCATAAGTGAACCATATATGATATCATAACAATTAATTTGATTCTTTAATAAGTCAATAACATTATTTAAATCATTATACAGGAGTTTCGGACACTTACGAAGCAAATCCGACCTAAGGTAAGGGATAATATTTCAAATCTCCTTGTTATCCGAGATTGCTTATTCGTAAGTATTTACTGTGGTTATTTCTATCATCCATGTCCTTGTTTTATAAAAGTGTTTTCATGCATTTTTAAAGTCCTTTTAACACATTTTTTACTTTTACTACATGGTGTGTAATGAATCTTTCTTTTGTTTACGTTACGAGGTACTTTTTGAATTTTCTGGCAAAAGTACGAAAAAAATGTTTTTTTAACTTATACTGAACGAATGGATTTTTACGGTTTTATAAATCCTTATGAATCTTCCTCCAAAATATTTCATTACTATTTTCAAAAAAATCCTTTTTTTTAAAATTTCATGACATTTTGTGAAAAGAAAATGATTTTGAAGTAAAAGGGATATTTTCCTCAAGAATTCATTTCAAGTGTTTTATCAAAACCATTTTTCATCTATGATGACATTATTTCATATGTGTATGTTTCAAGTATAATGTCTCAATGATTTACATGGTTTCGCTTCTTTTATTATGAAATTATATCCATTTCTTTTATATGGATTATGTGATGATGGGATGAAGCTTATGGAACCCATTTTATTTATTGGGTTTTTATGAATGATGTATGTTTATTTTGTGGCACAAGTAAGAATGATTTAATTATGAGATGGGTGAGACCTATATCTCCCTCCAATGCATTGGGTAAAGATGTTATATCTCATGAGATAGACATGGCTGGAATGTTATGTTAATCTGGTTCAGTGTTATAGGACTGAAACGAGGAGTGAACTCGATTCAGAATGGGACTTTGTCCACTAAGAGAGTATTGGAAGAAATGCCTTGGCTACTATTGAAATCATTACATGTGCTTAATGGATTCCATAGATACATGGGTTATTACCATGCAGTTTTATCATGGTTTATGTTCCATTATGATCTATGCCTTATGTACTTCCATTTTTTATGTCGTTGCGCAATATTTTGATGTTCAAACATTATGTTCATGTTTTAATGTTCAATTGTATATGGTATATTTTATTTTATCCATTATTACCCTTATTGAGCATTTGATCTCACCCTTTTTATGTTTTATTTTCCCCCATGATCAAAATAAAGGATTTAGGTAAGGAAACAAAAAGTGGAAGATCTTTATGGGAGATGTGGAGGATCTTTCACCACGATTAGAAGATTACGTTCCAAGTTTCTAAAGACACTAAACTATTACGATTCTTGTGTTTATGTTTTTGTTATGTATTAATTATTCTGCAAAAGTAATGTAATCTCCATGTACGTCAAGCTTCGGGTCTCTACACTGATGATTCCTAAAACATGCCATTCATACCAATTTGAGAGGTTGAAAATTGTACTCCTAGATCAAGTGCTAAAAACATATTAATGTTTTTATAGAACATAAATAAAAATATACATTACATTACACATCTGAGAATATTTCTGCGCTAGGTTTTAATGTAAAAGGATAAACCATTTCAATATATCATATTTTAACTTGAATAATTTTTAATCATTAATTTTACATCACCCACTCTTTCTCTCTAACAAAGTCAGACTCCATTGGATATTCAATTCATCGTATGATAATCATTATAATTGTAGGTTGAGTATAAATTTCTCAATATAGCATCATAAAATCATTGTAAATCTTTTTATATGATCATCTAAAAAATATTAATCATTTCTTTTACATAAAATATAAAATTTGGATAATTACTTTTCCATAATGCATCTATAGGGTTCATAAAATTTGTAACCCTTGATAGTACATTTCAAAACATGTTAAAAATACATACCCCTCTATAATACCACATTTAAATTTCAAAATATATTCACCTTAGAAAACAATTGTATTTGCATGTAATTTTTTAAAAAGCCTTCATTTAAAATAATTTCTTTTTATGGAATGAAATAATTGATGGAAACCATTATGAAAATATTTTATTCTAATAGTATTATCACTATTATTAAATCATCCTCTTGAGGCCATGAATTCACCACCATACTCATAGTAACATTTTATACATAATTTTTGAGATATATAAATTGTATTGTACGGTTTCATTTATCCTATATTTTATTGTAAAACAACATTTTTGAAACTAGAAAAATTAATTTCAAGAGAAAATAATTTTATATTAAATATTCTATAGTGAATCCTTATTATCACTAAAACAACATAATGTTATGGTAAATACATATTGAAAAATTAATGAATAAAAATACATACAACGAAGAAATAAAATAGAGTCATGTGCTTTTTATAAATAAATTATGTAATTTGAATGATAGAAATAATGTATGGAAATATATTTACACATGATAAACATTTATAAATTTAAATTTAAATTTTACCTATAAAATTGTATAAAAAAAATTACAAATAAACATGTATATAATTGTACTGATATATGATATCAAAAATTAATAAACATAAGAATTTTAAATTCACCACTTAATTTTGATAATGAAATATTATTTATAAGAAAAATCCTTTTTAAATAATTATGGGAATGTAAATAATTATTTTCCATTCATATAATTTTTTATGCACATTGTACATAATATTATAGATTAAATTTTAATTATATATAATGAATAAAATAATACAATGTATCAAAAGAGATTAAGAAATTAAATGCATATAGTTGATAAAATAAGAAAAATTATTATAATTTTCAATATAAAATTTTACATACCTGAAGTAACAATAATAAAATTTAAATCCATTAAAAAATTTATAGTAAATAAAAAATATTATTCCCTTACATAATATAATATTATTGGAATATTCCAACCCTTACAAAGTGGTTTTTAATAAAAATATATCTTGTATAAGAATTTAAAAAATATAAATTTCTATTGAAAAATATAGTTATGAAAATGTTGATACCTTATAAAAAAATAGCTTCTCATAAAAAAATATAGAAATATAAAATATAATTATATTTTGAAATAACCCCTTCCCAGAAATATAAATAAATAGGATTGAGAAACTCTATAATTTACAAATGATGTATGTAAACTCGCAGTCTGGGGTATGAAATAAGAAGAAGTTTTTTAATGGGATTTCTAATGGGTGAAGGAGATGTATAAATATTTGTAAGTGTATAAATATTGAAGTAAAATTAAATTTCTTATTTCTAGATATAACAAAGGAATATAAAGATGACATTAGTGGAGACTAGCACAGTTTACCTAACATTATATTGGACTCTTTGTGTATTTTTAGATATTGGTTTGATTAAAAATTAAAGATAGTGATATTATTAACTTTTTCAACACAAACACACATTCATATA
Source organism: Viscum album (assembly GCA_963277665.1). Taxonomy (NCBI): domain Eukaryota; kingdom Viridiplantae; phylum Streptophyta; class Magnoliopsida; order Santalales; family Viscaceae; genus Viscum; species Viscum album. Next base: position 1,258,511,795 of record OY728148.1, read on the forward strand.
TATATATATATATATACATATATCTCAGATTCAAATTCCACTATTTTTATAAATATGATTTTTTTTATAATTCGATGGTTAGCTTTGGAAGATGATAATGGTTCTTATGATCACTGTGGATGAATACCTATGAAGGGTAAAATAATTTTTTATGATGTTTTAGGGTTATAGATTTTTCTCCAAGTGGTTTTATAATTGTGTCTGGTGGTATAATGATTTGGAGAACCTATATCATATATAGGGTGGATGGGGATGAAGATAGCCTTTGTGGGTAATATGAAAAGGTATGACAAGAAAGGAAAGTTGAAATGAATTTGGTGTTGAGGGTTTCAAATTTTAAATGAGGTAGAATAAGAAAAATGATTGATCCGATTGATCAGAGAAAACATATCAAACTATTTAGATAAAAAGGATCTTCTAAAGAGGGGCTATAGTGTCACAAGTTCCCTTTCCCACATTGTTCTTTTTGTAGTTCAGCTTCCTATTTATATGCTAAATGGTTTCGATGAATTAGAGTATGTGAGTAATGTGGTTCACTCCCATTATCTACTATCACTAAAACAATTCGGCTAATCCACCATTATGATTCCTTACACTGTAGAACTACCTCTATGTTCTTTTACTTCTCCATCCTTTCATGCAAGAGCTTATCCATCGAATTCAATGAAATAATTGTAAACCAGCCCCCACATTGTTAATTAGTGGTCACACATTTTGTTTTCATGGGACCCTAGTGGTCTTGGTTGCCTATAAACATTTTTAATAAATTTTCACCAAATTATTTCCATATAAAAATTCTAAAATAAACACTAAAGAAATATATTATTTTCAGCTTTTGTGTTTATTTTTTCATTCTTTGAGTATTATTCCCATTAAATATAATTTGTTGATAGTTTTTCAATAATAAACACAAATTAAATTGTATCACAAACATTGTACTATTTAAATATTATTAGTAATATCAATTTCTTTTTAATAATATTTTAGAATCTAAATATTTAAAAAACCAAAAAGTTGTTTTATTAAAATTATTTTTTTAATTAATTATTTATAAAAACGTAATAACATCATTATGTTATTTAAAATTGTTTAAATGGGATTTCATAGACATTAATAAATTTTATTTTATCAAAATAGTAATTATAAAATTTTAATAAAAATCGTATTTCTTAAAAAACAATAATATATTCAATAGTTACAATATTAAAAGCATGATGTCTTGAACACGATAAATTATATATATATATATAATAATATATTTTATAAAATCTAAATAAAATATATGTTTTCTTATTCTGTGAAAATATATTTATTTAATGGGTATAAATATATATAATTGTTTTAATTTTCCATAGTAAAAAAAATATTACGTTGAAAATAAAAGTGAAATTTTATGATTTCCATGTTTTTTAATCAAATTATATTTTGATTATAGAAAATAACATATTTTCATTAAAAATTTATTTAAAAATTTATGAGTTTCTTTTAAATTTTATAACAATAAATTATTTTATTTTTAATTAAAATAAGAATATGATGAAATTCATAAGAATATATAATCTACCACCATAATGTAATTTTATTCATAAATTTTATTTGATTTACATTATAAAATTATTAATTTCCATCTTCTATGTTAGAAAATCTAAAATGAAAAAAACATATTTCCTATTAAGGGTCACCGAATTACCTAAAACATAAAATGAAAACAGGAACTTTTTATATTATCCTCAAATGAAATAATCATAGTCTCTATAGAAGACTACTTCATTCATTTAATATAAAAAATAATAGCATGAGACTGAATATCATGTATATTGTGATAAAAACATGTTGTATATATTTTTAATAAGTGTTGTTGAAAAAATAAAATCTATTAAACATATTAGTATATTTTTAGTCTAGTTTACGGGGTAAAATACCCCATAAAAATATATCATAGTTTAACTAGTGTTTCCTATAAATATTTATTTTACATAACCTATGAAGGGTCTTTTAAAAGGAAATCCCTTTTTCATCTTCAATTGTTGTTTGGAAAATAAATTAAAACATAGTCTAATCATAAGACATATCATTAACTAGTTTCAAAACTACTTATAATCCATTTTCAAAACGGTGTAAAAAAACAATTTTAAAAAATTCATTTATAACAACTAAAAATCCTTTCAAAAATATATATCCAAAATATATCCCAACTATTTTCGAATATATATAACCATATATTGTTTTTTCTAAATAATTTAAAAAATAAATTTTTCATTTTAATACCACATTTCGTTGTGTAAATATAATAACCTTTGAAAATAAATGTAATTCTCCTTAATAATTTAAACACATTTATTTGATAACAATAACAATTTATAGAATTAAACATTAGTTTTGAAATCATAATAAATTCTATCATTATACTATGGGAATTACATCTAGTATAACATCCATTTGTGATCAGGGGTTCATTACCCGTACCTCATGATCTCATTTTATAAAAATGTGGTGGGGTTGTTATAAAACACTTTTTGGATGATTTTATCATTTAATTTATTTTTATATAACTTATAAAATACAACTTGAATTGTTTTTAACTAAAAAAATTAATGTGAAATATATTTAGGTGGAATGATATTTTTATTAAAAAAATATGATGTTATAAGAAGTATTTATTTCAAAATTAATACATACAAAAATACATATAATTATGTAATAAAATAATGGGATATTCTTCTCATTAAGAAATTATCAATTTTTTATGTTAATATTAGAATATGAAAATATATACAAACATGACTAAAATCGATAAATATAAAAGGTTATTTTATGTATCAAATGATAATAGTAAATTCTATATTAAAATCTATATTTCATTATTGAAATTGGAAAAAAATGAAAAACTTTATCATTTTAATTTTACCATAGAATATATAAAATAAAATATTATTTTCTTAAAATTATTATATAATAAGAAAATTAATGGTTAGAAAAATTTGATATCAATTAAATTGAACTTTTGTTGAATAATTAAAACAAAATTTTGGTTTTTCTTAAAAATAGAGTTTATTCAAAAATAAAAACCCTTCCTAAAAATGGTTTTATAAAATATATAGATAGAGATAATAAAATAAAATTCTGTTAAATATAATTCCATAAATATCTTATTTGATGAATAAAATATAGTTCTAAAATATAAATCCTTTATATAAAATAATATTAATTTTTATGTATTAATATATTTTATAAAATTACAATATTGAAATATGACTACCCTTATAATGTGTTTTTCAAAAAAAATAATAGAGAAAATTAATTTTGAAATGAAAATTTTCATTTCAAAATATAATTTGGAATAAATAAATCCTTTAACTAGTAAACGATTTTCATGAAATAAATAAAAATCCGGAATAAATAAATATCTTTAAAATAAATCTTATATATATAATTAGAATATAAAACAAAATTCGCCTGACCGATACATCACTAGTGATTCGTGGAAACTAGATGTGTGTTGAAATGGGGAAGAGCGAGTTTGGGTAGCAGATTTCTAAGAAGTGGAGAGGAATTCTTAATATATTAGTGTATATATATTGGAGATCTTTATTCATATTATTAATAGCCCTCAAAAATAAATATTTAAGGTTACTTAAGTCGAATCCATCAAAATTAACATAATATTCTATTAGATTCTAGGTAGAGTTTGAGGACCTATAATATAAGAAAACAATACCTATATTTATTTTATATTTATGTATATAGCATGAATTTAAATATGATAATATATATATATAGATCACATTATATTTATTTTCAACCTTCACAATCCATATGTTTGAATATTGGAGTGTCATAGGAATATCGTTTAAGGGTTTGATAAATAGTGTAGGTGGTATATCAATTTGGTACACCTATGGATTATGTAGGGTGGAAGAGTATATAGTCAGCATCAGTTGGGAGGAAAATATGGGGTGAAATGTTGATGAATGAGGAGATGAAAATGGAATTGAGGTTTTGAAATTTATTTTGAGGATAAACATGAATCATGAGTGATAAGACAGATCAGATTAAATGGATTGAATGATCATGATATAAATGGAACTTTTAATGTGATGATGCATTGTCGTGAGTTCCCAATCCCACATAGATGTATGGATATTTCAACCAATTATTATAATTTAAATATTTTTAAATAATGAAAATATATGAGTAATTGGATAGACTTCAAATCATTTCTTGTAGGGAATCATCCTTTCACCCTTAATTCCTTTCTTCCCTACACAATGGCACATCCACTATTCACTTCATGTTCACTAACCTTCCTTGCAACAACTCATCATTATTACTCAAATTCACCTTTTTCAACCTACATCCCATATGGTAGACTCATGTTCAAAAATGTCCTTGAGGTGGTTTTTAGTGTTCCTAGATAGACCTGTATATGGTTTATAATAATTTTAATAAATATTATATACTTCGAAAATTTCTAAAATTAAAACTACACCTATATACTATTTAGAGATTATATATTTATATTTTCTATATATGTTTATTTTTATCATTCATTTTAGGTTTCTTAAACATATATATTTAATTACAAAAATATTAGTTTTATATTTTAATAAAAACATTATACTACTTAAATATTATTATTATATTAATATATCATTGTAATAACATTTTAGAATGAGATGTTAAAAACTGTAAATTATATACAAATTAAATTTTAAATAAATAATTATTTTTAAAAATATAAAATTAATATATAATATATTTTTAAAATTATCATGGAGGAGAATTTCAAAATTATGAATTTGAAACGTTCTGTAGTAGAAAAGGTAGTACTCACAACTTTTCAGCACCTAGAACTCCTTAACAAAATAGTGTATTTGAAAGAAGAAATACAATTTTTAAAGATATAACTAAAACCATGTTGAGTGTATATTATATATCTAGACATTTTTGGGCTGAAGCTGTAAGTACTGCTTGTTACACTATAAATCGAGTTTTTATTAGACCTTTTCTTAATAAAACTCCTTATGAGTTATGTAATGGTTGAAAACAAAGAATTTCCTACTTCATGGTTTTTGGTTGAAAGGTATTCAACCTAAATAATTAAGATAATATACAAAAATTCGTACACAAATATGATGAAGGAATTTTCATAGGCTACTCCACAACTTCTAAGGCCTATAGAGCTTTTAAAAAAACACTTGTACTGTTGAGGAAAGAGTGCATGTAAAATTAGATGAAACTGATCCTTTTGTTTTTAAACCATCCCAACCTACATCTTCAGATGTGTTTTCAAAAATAGATTATCATCCTTTGATAGAAAATCCTTCTGATAATGAAAACGTTCAAGAATATACATCTGAAACATTTACCATAGAATACTTTCTACCATATATTGATGAACAAGTTTTACAAAACCCATGTCAGGTGTTTCTTAAGAATCATCCCAGTGATAGTATCATTGGTGATGTCAATAAACCTGTAAGGACTAGAAGTTCCTTAAGGAATGAAGTAGAGGATCTATCATTTATTTCCCAATTGGAACCAAAAATCACTAATGAAGCTTTAGGTGATGATGATTGGATAAAAGCCATGCAAGATGATGTAAATGAATTCAAAAGGAATAATGTCCGGACCTTGGTTGTAAGACAAAAGGAAACTTCTGTTATTGGAGTAATGTGGATCTTCGGAAATAAGATTGATGAAAATGGATTCATCATTAGAAATAAATCTACACTAGCTACTAAAGGATATAATCAGCAAAAGGGAATAGCTACGAAGAAACCTATTCTCTAGTAGCTAGACTTGAATCTATTAATATCTTACTTGTCTTTGCAGCATTCTTTAATTTTAAACATTTTCAAATGGATGTGAATTGTTCTTTTCTCAACATTTATGTTCAAGAGGAATTTTTGTTGAACAACCTCCTGGCTCTGAATATACAAAACATCCTTATCATGTTTTTAGACATACCAAAGCTTTGTATGGCCTTAAACAAGCCCCAAGATCTTGGTACGATAGAGTTACAATATTTTTTCATCAAAATAACTATGTTAAGGGAAATTCAGATCCAACCATTTTTATAAAGAAAGATACGAAAAATGTTTTGATTGTTCATATATATGTTGATTACATTATATTTGCTTCAACTCACCAATCATTAACTGATTCCTTTGCAGATCTAATGAAATCTGAGTTTGAAATGAGTATGATGGGTGACTTAACATTTTTCCTTGTTTTTCAAATTTCTCAAAAACCAGAAGGAATTTACATATCCCAACATATTTATGTTATAGATATTCATAAAAAGTATGGTTATAACAACACTAAGAGTATAAGTACTCATATTGGTACCTCAAACACACTTGATCTTGATGCAGGTGGAAAACCAGTAGATCAAAGATCTTTTAGATGTATGATAGGAATTCTACTTTACCTAACAGCAAGTAGACTAGACATAATGTTTTCAGTACGTTTATGTGCCAGATATTAATATAATCTTAATGAGTCTCATTTAAAGGCAGTGAAAATAATTTTTTTCTATTTCACGGGAACCACAGATTTAGGACTCTTCTATACTTCTGGAAATGATTTTGTTTTAAAAAGCATTTTAGATGCTGAATTTTGTGCATGTATAATGTATATAAAAAGTACATCCAAAACTTGTCATTTATAAGGAGATTCATTATTTTCTTGGTCATGAAAAAAGAAACATTTTGTGCCACTTTCCACTATTGAAGGTGAATATATAGCAGCTGGATGTAGTTGTGCTCCTGTGTTGTGGATGCAACACACACTCACAGACTATGGCTTTAGTTTTACTAAGACTCAAATTTTGTGTGATAACACATGTACCATTTCCCTTAGTAAAAACCCTACACATCACTCTCGTGCAAAGCACATAGATATTATTCATCACATTCTTAGGGATCACACACTAAAAGGAGATATCATTCTTTGGTTAATTGGAACACAAGATTAACTTGCTGAAATTTTCACAAAATCGTTAACCTATGATAGATTTGAATACATTAAACAGAAGTTGGGAATGATAACCGTAATATAATCCTTCTTCATTAACTTATCATTTAAAAATACTCCTTACAGTAATAAACTCTTTTTTATAGGGGGAGTACATTTGCATGTTAGCGTAATCAATTTTTTTAGTCAGTCATTCAAACTTTTGTAACTAAGATTTTTGTAACGAGTTCTTCAAAAATTTATGGAAATGAATATTTACCTAATGAAAAATTCTAGAACTAAAATTTTTTGTAATGAAAATTTCCGGACCTGAAATTTTTTGTAATGAAAATTTTCAGAACTGAAATTTTTTGTAATAAATTTTCTAGAACTAAAATTTTTCGTAATAAAAATCATCGGAACTAAAATGTTTAGAATTGAATTTCCATAATTAGTTTTTATGTAATGAGTTTTTTCGTAATGAGAAATTTAGTACTGGGAATTTTTGTAATGAAAATTTTCGTACTGAGAATATTCATAATGAATTTTTCGTAATGATGTTTTTTGTAGTATGTTTTTCTTAGTGAAACTTTCCACAAGAAGAATATTACCAATTATGAAAAAACATCATGGACAATAAGAAAGGTATGATTTCCTTTCTTATGTATTCATAGTCATATTTTTCTTGCTGGTATTTTCCAATGAGTTTAAAATTTATCGGATTCTATTTTTCTAAAATCAGAATGTTTTTCCTAAACCCTCATAAGATCGGAGTCCAATATTCCTTGTGGGTTGTTTTCAACCGTCAGATCAGTTCAAAGGGTTTATCAACCATTATATGGTTTTGGGATGTTCAATGTTCAACCCCAATTCCTATATAAAGGGGACCCCCAACGGCCATCCAACATCGATTTTTCAAAGCTTTCACATCTCGAAACCCTGACTCTCTTCTTAAAGACCTTTCCGAACATTCTGAAGCACGTTCTGAATCCTCCATAACTCTCCATTCCGAATGTATATTGAAGCCACTACTCATGATATGTCTACCTCAAACCCATTTCAAAATTGCAATTTTACAGACAAAGGATGGTCCATCTGAACTTCTACATGTATGATTATATCATCACCAAGAATAGCAAGCTTATTGGTTGGGAAGATGCTTATGTTTTCAAGGAACCTGAGTAAGATGTTGTTTATCCAGAGTTTCTAGTATGATTTTATGAGTCAGTATGTTTTTATGAGGAATTTGTAAGAGAAAATATTTCTTTCAAGTCTTATGGCAAGACTTATAAACTTATTTACACCAAGGTGACAAGCTTGGTGGTGCTATAATATGAATGAGAGGCTGAATATTGTTCACACAAACTCTCGAATGATCAAGGAAGTTTTGTTAAGGTTAAGGCCTTACAATGCCTTGGAATTGATGATGTCAAGACATCAAAGATTACTCATCTTTCTCCTAATAATTGGAATCTTCAGCTCTGGGTAAAAGTATTTTTGGTTCGAGAAAGGGTGATAAAGATACCCTGAAAGAAAGTGGCATATATTTCTTAGATATCTTGGTGAATCTATGAAAAATAAATATAATGAGGCATGTCCCTGTAAGTGTCATGAATATCAAGGAATGAAACTTGAGAGATCATATAATCATGTACCATGCCTTTCTATCAAATATGATAGTTCGATGTATAGATTCGTTCAAGGTTGTATGTAAGTCAAAAATTCAGAATTGAAAGATTATTCTTGTTAGTTATGATATGTTGAAAAGAATGAATATGGATTTTTCCAAGGAAACAGGTGAATTTTATAGCTTGTCAGAGGGAGAGGGGAGAGGCTAAAGTCATTACGGAGAATGTGGAGAAGGATGAACCATTGAAAAAACATTCTAAGAAGAGGAAGAATAAAGAAGTGGTTGGTGATGACAAAACCCCCAAAGGTAAAAAAAACTTCATATGCACCACACAAGCAAAATAAACAAAATTAATACCCAGATAAAGTGGATGCTAAGTGGAGGGAAGACAAGGAGAAGAGGAAAGAAGGGGATCCACATTTTGGAATGGACCCTGCTAAGGCCAAGGCCTTAAAAGAGAGAGCTGCTGATGAATTAGAAAAACAAGAAAAATAGAAGAAGATGAAGAAAAAATGTCTGATGAAGAGGTCGTTCAATCTCTTTTAAAAGCAACAGAGATGGCTTTTGAGAAGATTCGGGTTCCGGAAACATTCATTACCAAACCATTACCTGAGACCCATGGGAAGAATTACTCCACTCCGGAAACATCCAAAGGGAATGATTTTGTCGAAAGAAATGAAGAAGATGTTGTTGAGAGAATAGAATAAGAAGAAGAAGAAGAAGAAGAAGAAAGAAATGATAATCTGGATGACTTGATCAATCAAGTAGAAGATTATCAAAAAAAATCTAAATCTGCAAAAATTTTCACTCTGGGGAAGGGAGTTGAGAGAGAATGCAGGAAGGATGATGATAAGCAATAGGAAGATGAAGAAAATGTTTTGGATAATGATGAAGAATCCTATGAGGAGAATCTTCTTGAAGAAGGAACAATGAATAATAAAATTTATGATGAACAGATTGTTCATCTTTTAGAAAGTGAGGAAGAATCTCTACATGAGAAACCCATTCCGAAAATCGATAACGGAAAGCAATTGCTCATGGATACACCAATAAAATATGTCATCAGAAAGAAAGAGGTTGGTGGTTTTTCTAGAACAAAGCTAGTGCAAATTGAAAAAGTGAAATCTCCTTGAAAATTATCTGATTTAGAGTCATCAGCACATGGGCATGACATTGTTGTTGAATCCTTGAAAACGATGGTGGACACCATTCCCTTTTCCCCACCATTATCTCCAGGTGCCTGATGATGCAACACAGCCCGAATCAGAAGTCAGAATCCTTATCCATGGTGATGGATAATTATGTGAAGATTGTGGTTGACCATAAATATTTCCTTATCAATTATGATGTGCACATGAAATCTTGCAGAAAAATCACTTCATGATCTTAGAAAGATGAAAAAGACATAGCTGACTTTGAACCTTTTTAGAATGAAGTAAAAGATTCTTTTGAAACCGAGGATAAAAAATTAAGAATCTCCAGGATGAGCTGATCATTGAGAAAAGTTCTATGAATAAACAGTTCAGAGACCTAAATGGGAATCATAACTCGGTTGCATAAAACTGGAAAGGGGAAAGAGATTTCCGGATTGAGTTTGAAGAGAAGCTGGAAAAGAAAGATAAGTTACTAAAAATGCAGGAAGAGACCATGAAGGCTCAGGCTGAAGCTTTGAAAGCTGAATATGAAAGGATAAAAGATTTGGAGAGGCAAGATGAGGAGGATCAAAGAGATTTTAAGAAACTGAACTCCTTGTTGAAGTAGCTGATCATGATGGAAAAGGAAGTGTAACAAACTCACTCCGATATTTTTTTTGTATTTAACATTCCTTGTAAAAAAATTTCTCAACTATAATGAAATTTTTTCTTGGTTGTATCTTGTATTTTCATATAATAAAATTTCAAGTACTCTATTTATTTTCAATTACCTTAAATTATGTTTGAAAATCACTAAGGGGGAGAAGGAAAAAGAACAACGTAAAAGAGGAGAAGGGAAAATTTAAAATGGAGAAGGAATTATTTCTAAGTGAAATATCCATAAAGTAAGGGGGGTTTCTCATAACGCTATTTTTCATTCCCATGATAATGAAAACTCAACTCTGGAAATTCAGAATACAATCCTTAGAGTTTCAATGCATAAGGGGGAGTTAGTTGTATTCACTATCATCCATGAACAATGGGAGATAAGTTTTAAATTCAAAGTCTAAAGAAAATTTTCAAAGTCCTTATATTCTTTATCGTAAAGATGTTTGTGGTTTCCAAAAAGGGGGAGATTTGTTGAGTCAATAAGTTTTCCCTTATGACTATTCAATTCATTCTTGTTTTGAAAACCACAAACACCTTATACACAAGAAAATCTATATTTTACTTTTATATGGAATGTTTCCTTCCATAAAGAGATTTAACCTAACCTAGATTTTTTTATACATATCAATATTTTTCATAAGTATAAAAATTAGATTCATACCCAAAAACTCGGAATCATATAATGCATAGATATGAAGCATTCTGTTTTAGGATCTGAATTCTAGATATGAACCGTAATGAAGTTCCACTCAGAATTCTGGATATGAACTGTAATTATTTTCTAATCCGAATCCTGGATACGAACTCTCATACAGTTCGACTCCGAATTCTAGATACGAACTCTCATATAGTTCCACTCCGAATTCTTGATACGAACTCTCATATAGTTTCAATCCGAATTCTGGACTCCGAAAATTTATGAAGTTCGACTCCGAACTTTGATGATTTCTACTCTGACCTTCTACTAGTTAGACTCCAAACATCTATGTGTTCACCTCTAAACTTTTAATAGTTAGAATCTGATCTTCTACAAGTTCGACTCTAAACTCTTTATGTTTAGATTCTGAAATCTGGTGAAACCAGACTCCGAATTTCCGTAGAAATTCAGACTCCAGATTTTTACAGACTTCATGATCTGAATTCCTATAAAACAGAATCCGAATATATTTTTATTATAGACTCCAAATTCAATTTTGGTGAGACTCTATACTTTTATTTTCTTACACTCTGAACTATAGATTTCTTACACTTACACTTGTTTCATTATAAAATTATGTCGTTCTTTCAGTTACACATGTTTTGTTATAAAACGACGTTGTCCATTCTGTTTCTAACTAACCGTCGTTTGAGTGACACGTGTACAGGTACCTCCGAATTTTTTGGAAAATATAACTGTTGGAGGAGGGAGCCGATCATTCCAACCAGGCTTATAAATATGATCTCATTTTAAAGAGCTCAAAACTGAATTTGATCACTCTAGAGACCACACACTGTTAAGGTGATTTCTAGAGAGAGAAACTTTTTCATTCCTTTTATGTACTATACTGCTCGTTCAGACTTTCTTCGTGCGACTCTGATTTTTGGTAATTACAATCGAGTTCTTCTAGGGATAGGAAGTCATAGGTGCCAACTTCTTTGATGTTCGAGGGCTTCCATGCTAAGGAAGATAGAGGTTCAAACTACCTTGAAGTTGAGTGATTGTGGGGATATCAAGACAGAGACTCCGATCTTCATATCGAGGGCTTACCCTAGTGTGGGTAAGACATACTTTCATGAAATTATAAATCATTGGACCTTTATCCAAGGTTATTGTATACCCTTATCTATCGGTTAAAAGACTTATATCTTGTTACTCGTAGTTTTACTACTTGTTTTCTGCTTCATAATTTATTTTAAGGAATGTATAACCTTATCATATTTCTATACACTTGTACTCTGATTAATTTAGATTTTATATGCTATAAGGTAGAATCTCATATTGTAAACATTGGTTAAGTTTCATTTTTCAGATCCATATTTTTGAAACCTGTTTTCGGAATCAGTTTCCAGATTTATGCAAGTTCATAGAACTAAAATTTTGTACCTTCATACTTTATCCAAATCATTCATTGGTGATTAGATGTGTTGTGAATTTTCGTAGTTTAAATTTGTTAAACTTATATCATTCCTTGTTTAAGGAAATTTTTAAAGTGTACAATTGACCCCCCCCTCTTGTATTTTGAGCATCTATATCATTATTTTGATCCTACAGAAGGGTGCTCACATTTATCTATACATGCATCAGTATAATATGTTTATGTCCAAATGCATATCCCAAATAGAGTGGGAGACAATATACTAGTAGGAAATCACCATAAGATCTGTGCTTATCTGTGTGTGAATATATGGTAGATAATAAAGAAAGGGATGAAGTAAACACGAAATTACTCAGTTGTAACTAGTCCTACAGTTTCATTCATCGACAATAGTAAAACAAGTATGTAACAATCTAGGTAGTTCTCTCAACCTAACCCATTTGGTTCAATCAAATAAGGATTCTACAAATACTCTCTGAGGAATCTCTCTCATTCAATTCCCATTATAGTCCCATGTGTTTAAAAAGACACTCTAATTAAGCTCACATGGTCAATTCCATATATACTCTAAGGTATTCAAGGACACTCTGAGGAAGCACACTCGGTCAATTCCCCCCATAGCCCCATGTGGTCAAAGTCTCTCTGAGGAAGTTCACACGTTAATTCCCCTTATAGTTTAAAATAGTTCAAATACTCTCTAAGGAGTCTCACTTAGTATACTCCACTTATATTCGAATGTGCTCAAAGACACTCTGAGGAAGCTCACTCGGTCAATTCCCCTTATAGTCAACAGTGTTCAAAGACTCTATGAGGAAGCTCACTCATTCAATTCCCCTTATAGTCTCCTACACTAGATTCCCACGACCATGAGTTTTTCAACGAGCATTGAAATTAAATACATCTATAGTAATCCTCCATAACTACTTGGCTAAATAGTCTACTACATCTCAAGCATGTCAAGAAAAATAGTCAATTTATCCTATGGTACTAGGAATGGGAAACATCAAGGATGCCTAATATCTAAACAGGGCCAAACGGCCATAAATAGAACATGCATCCAAAAACACATCCAAATAAATGAAAACAACCCTATTCACATCCAATTAGCCATTATTTACACATTACAGCATAGAAGGAAATTAACAAGGTTAAAATGTTAAACACACAATAACCCGTTCAGGGGTATTGGGAAAAATATCACATAATACTCCACGAATTTAAATGAAAATGCCCAGACCACCTACCTCTATGTTGGGAGATTGATAAACTCCGACGTCGGCCCATCGATCGACCTAGAGCATGGTAGATCTACAAAAATGCCTAAAAATTTCTACCCACAATATCTCAGGAGGGAAGAGAAAATAAAAGATTGTTCTTTAAGAGAATAGATAACTCACCAATGGGATTCCAACACAACCAATAGTGTTAGATTCAGTGGATGGACCCTCTCTCAGGGGCTCATTGAAGATCTGTGGTCGTACGACACTCTCAGATGAAGAATTCGAAAAAGAAGATGTTTCTATTGATAAGACGCAGCCCCAGACCATTTAATGAAACAAAAAAAATATACGGTGTGTACTGTTTATGTAAACAGAGTTTAAACACCTTTTCCATACTCCGCTTTTGGAGACCTTCAAGTGACCCCCCACATGAATGTGTTCATGGCCTCTACACGGCCACCACCCGGTTACCTATGGAAACCGATTACATGACGTATACTCAGAATGTATATGGATTGTACATTGAAAAAATGTTAGAAATTCCTCTTTTTCACAAAAACAACAAGAAAAGGAAAACATACCTGAAAAGAAAGATATGAGTTCTTAAAAACATCCCCCCTTAATGAACTGTGTCCCCAAATTTCCCTATGAAGGCGGCGTAAAAGAAGAAAACCTGAAAAGCTCTAGACAATGTGCTCGTACAACGACCTCCCTCTCCCATGTCCCATCTTGTACTCTCTCATGCTACCATTGCACTCGTACCATAGGAACAGAAGAGCCATGGAGAACCTTTGTACTCCAATAAAAGATCCAGATAGGATTATACTCAATTGATTCATCCACTTAAAACTCATCCTCCTCAGGATGAAAGTCATGAGACGAGTATGAGAAGTAACATCAATGCTGAGAAATGTGGAAGACGTCGTGCATAGCCCAGTACCTCTGAGGTAACTGCAACCGAATGGAAACCATCCCAACTCTCTCGAAAACCTTGAATGGTCCGATGTACCTCAGAAAAATCTGTCCATGTCTCCTAATCCTCATGTGCCCCAAACTCGATGTGACATGCAGGAAAACCGAATCTCTGACACCGATCTCCAGAGGTCATCTCCACGGATCAACATAAGGGTTCTTTCGAGACTGTGCAGTAGCCATACTCTTCTAAATCAACTCTATCTGATTTTTGGTCTCCTAGATAGGACGAGGTCCCAGAAAACTTCATATCCTTCCTTTACCCAATATAAAGGTGATCTGCATGGCCTATTATACAACGCCTCATAAAGATCCATCAGAATTGTTTCTAGAAAACTATTTTTGTGGGAAAACTCAACAAGGGGTATATAATTCTCCCAAGATCCTCCAAAATCTAGGATTCATGCACAAAGCATGTCTTCAAGCAGCTGAATCGTACACATAAATTGGCCTACTATCTGGCGATGTTAAGATGTACTCAAATGTATCTATATACCCAAATATTTCTATAGCCCCTTCCAGACCCGAGATGTAAAACATGCATCTCTATATGAAATAATGAAGTGTGGAACTCCATGTAATAGCACTATCTCACAAATGTACTACCATCCCATAATTTCAACACTGAAGGTCTCGTTGATCAGCAAGAAATGAGCAACCTTCGTGATTCTGTCAATGACAACCCAAACAACCTAATTACCTCAATGTAAACTTGGTAAACCTATCATGAAATCCACCACGACATCATTACACTTCCACTAAAGAATGGGTAACTACTGCAAAAGTTTTGCTTATTGCTAATGTTCCACCCTCACCTATTGAAAAGTGGAACACATTATGAAAAAACCTGCAACATATCTATTTATACCTGGCCCCCAATACTGATGGTGTAGATCATGATAAATCTAGGTGACACCCAGATGAACTTACCAAACTGAGGAATGATAGTCCTGAATCAGCTCCAAACTTGCATCTTATGGCACCCATATGCGCCCCTGGATATGTAAGATCTCAACCGTTCCTTTGGTCCATCCATAAATAGGGTCTTCTCCTGACACACTATTCCATAGGACTAGGCCTTCTGAATGTCATAGCTACCTCATTCGCACTCGATCCAAAAGAGTATAGGTAACAACCCTATAAGAACAAAAAGTCTTCCCATGTCTATCTTGGACCTCCAAATGAATCTCAGAGTACATATCAATAAGCTACCGCTCACTACTATCCCCATGAACTGAATATATTGGATTCCTCATACTTAACACACCAGCCACTATGTTTACATTCCCATGCGTGTAGGTAAGCTCAATGTAAAAGTACTGAATGAAATCAACCCACCTATTCTATCTCAAATTCAGATCATGCTGAGTGAAGATGTAATTATGACTATTGTGGTCGGTTAAAATGACCAAATGATCTCCCAGAAGATAATGTCTCCAGCATATCAAGGCATGAACAAGTATATCCAACTGGAGATAATGCATTAGGTAATTCCTATCAAGTGACCTCAACTGCCGAGAACCCTATACAACGACTCCTTCTCCCTGCATATGCACAGCTCCCAGACTGATACGTAAAGGATAACAGTACACAGAATGGAACTTTCTCTGATCTAGAAAAACTAGAATCATTACTGAAGTCAGCCTCCCTTTCAGCTCCTAAATGGCTTACTCACAAGAATATGACCACAAGAACTTCTCACCCATCTTATTCAAACTCTTCAGTGGTTCTTTTAAGTGTGAAAATTTATGTATGAAACATCATTAGTATCTATCCATCCCTAAAAACTCTCTACCTCAAATAAGATCTTCGGCTACTCCTAGGAATATACTGCTCTCACTTTAATTGGGTCTACTGGTACTCCTTCCTCTGAGATAACATGACCAATGAAGTGAATCTGGTCAATCCAAAAGTGGAATTTAAAGAGCTTAGCATATAATTGATGCTCTCTCAGCGTACTCAAAACGATCTCAAGATGGGTGACATGGTCTTTTTGAGTGTGATAGTACACCAAGATATCGTCCACAAGGACCATCACGAAAGAATCCATGTATGGATGGAACACTCGGTTCTTCAATTCCATGAAACCTGCATGCGCATTTGTGAGACCGAATGGCATAACCACATAATCGTGTAAAATAAACCTGCTCTAGAAGTGTGTGAGAGGTATATCTGATGGTTTAATGCGCAGGTGATGATAACCAGATCTCAAGTCAATCTTTCAGAACACCTGAGCTCTACGAATATGATAAAAAATATCATCTATCCTCAGCAAGGGATATCATTTCTTGACTATTAACAGGTTTAGCTTCCGATAATCAACAAACAGTGTAAGGGTACCTTCTCCCTTCTTCGAAAATAGGACAAGCGAACCCCTAGGAGAAGTACTGGGTCAGATGAAACCCTTTTCCTGTAACTCTTACAATTCCTTCTTGGGCTCTTGTTACTCTCGTGTATCCATCCTATAAGGAGGAATGGACACCAGTGTTGCTCCTGGTAGGATCTCAATAGAAATTTATAATTCATTCTCTAGAGGAAAATCTGAAAATTATTCTAGAAAGACATATCTAAAATGATCCACCACTGGAGGGAATTCTAACTCTGAAGTCCCCTGGTCATCAAGATTTGGACTAGCAATCTGGGATGTCGCTCCTCCAAACCCATGATGCAGGGGTCCCGCTATACTTGTCTAGACATTCCACTATCCCTTATGAAGAAAACTATGCCCTCAGGTGATGTGAAACTCACCCTACGATTATAGAAATCGTCGACAGCCTAGAAGGGAACTAACTAGTCCATTCTAAGAATGAAATCATATAATATCATCTCACGGACATTGAGGTCCCATAAAAATTGACACCCACCAACCTCTAGAGGGAACTCCTTGCACTGACGTACACTCTATGTTCAAGTCCTCAAAGGAGTGTCTACTGTCATTATATCAACAGAGAAAGGATGAAAGGCCCAAATCTCTCACCAACCACAACAGATATAAAGCAATGGGAAGCCCCTGTATCAAAAAGAGAATATGCTAAAACTGAGGCTACTAATATCATACCTCGACCTATAAATGGTCTTGGATCCTCCTCTTGTTTGGTCTGCTCCACTACAAATGTCTAGCATGTACAATGGCTCTGTGGCCCTACCTGACCACACTGAGCTGATTCTCCCTGATGTCACTGAAAACCAAGCGACTGGATACCATAGCCACAACCTCCCCATTGGCTTCAACGACCAAAGGTACTCCAGTTCACAGACTATTGATAAACTGGTGGTGCTTCTCTTGAACAAGGAGTTATAGAAGAACTCATATCACCAGTTACTGGGGAAAAGTATAGACAGAAATTCTGATGATGACCTGTCTTGCCGCAAGATCGTAACTCCATCGAGTCCCCAGGTAAATATATCCTCATATTCTTGCTCCTCCCACACTCATATCATACCACCTGGCTATTAGAAGAGGAATCTTGCCTACTCTTATTTGTTCATGCAATCTCCCATGTGGTGCATCCGGCTATCAGATGGTGGAGCAGTAACTCTGGATTCCAAACCGCACTGGCTCACACCTGCAGAATCCCTCATATTACACTTAGTGATCAGTGCTCGACTGACTATATATGATATAGAAGTCAACCTAATCATATTCACCTAAGATCGGATGTCGTGCCTCAACCATCCTCATAAATCCTTTCCATGAACTACTAATCACATTCTAGAATAGGAGTGAAACATTGTGGCTCTGTGAAGTGGGAGGAATACTCCATTACATAAAGAGTACCCTTATCCAGAATCATAAACTCTTGGGCTCGATCGGCCCCCAACATATCTGGGTAGAAGTATCATAGAAGATGTGTAGAAACTCATCCCAATGCATATTCTACTGGCGTCCTTCCTATGAGATCACATCCCACCAGTTCATGGCATAGTGTCAAATCATGTATGTAGTGAGATTCACCCTCCTCTATGGAGGTATCTCCAGATGCTTAAAGATCCTCAGTGTGGATTCTAGCCATGACTTTGTAGCCTGAGGTCCTCTATATCCAATGAATGTTGGAGGATGTAGCTGCTAAGAAAACCGTGTAAATTATACCATCAACGTGGTAGGAGGCGGTGATCCCTAGAAGGTCTAAATCATCCTTATCAATCCATCCCAGAACTGTGCGTCAACAACTATATCAGGTATAACTACTGGTGACAAGACTGGCACAACTGGAGGATCTGCCTACTGTCCTTGATCAACCATGTCCGGTGTCTGATCGTCACCTTCCCACTAGTATACAACAAGAGGACATTTCAGTGGCATGACTCTGCAAGTTCAAGTGCACAACATAGATTAAGATCATCATGGACAGAAAATTGGAAGCACAAGAAGGGAATAAGAGGAATAAAACATTCATGTTTTACAACCCAAGACTACATGGAGGGTATAATAACTACACAACGTGTTCCCTTATGTCTTTCACATGGGAGTGTACTTATTTCATAACTGGTATTTTAACACCCCAAACACACAATGTTTTGTTTATAAACATGATGTGTACTAGAATTTTCTTCCACCACTCGAGTCTTTATACACGACAAAGCCACATGGCTCACCTTACAATAAGATTACGTGAAGTGTATATTATAGATATGGTGTGTACAATTCAAGCTTTACCATCCCATGTTGTTCAAGATATGACCAGATACGTGGCTCACAATACATGGCGTGTACTATATAAGTTTCAAATGCCCATGTTTTTATTGACACAGCTAGATACACGGCTGACACTGCATGGTGTGTTCCAAACAGACACAGCGTGTACTAGAAAGGGTATCAATGACCAGTGTTGTTAGTTACACACCCGAATTCCAATATTACACTACATGGCATGTTCGTAATTGAAATGGCATGTAAAAGATAGGATTTCTTCATCCGTGTTTTTAGTCACATGGGTAGACACAGGGTCATGATGACACGTCATGTACAACCGGTACACAGAATGTCCCTACAAGGTGTGTACATATGGTACACGGTGTGTACATAAGAAAAACAGTTTCTTCTCGAACATAAGAACACACGGCGTGTATTCAATACTACACGACATGTATTTTGGCTTTTTCTGGACATTAAGCTTGAAAAACTACTCTGTAGCCCAGAAAAACAATGAAATGAACACCAAAGTGCCAAATTCTAATCTGTGAGGGCCCATGCTCCCTGCGAATCAAAGCATGGCATCTTATACATGTTATAAATAAGGTAAAAAAGTCAATGATCCACAAAATTATGATCAATAGGGGCCTGTATCAACTCAAGAACCAATGTTTAGAGATCATTAAAATAAAACCTCACACAAATGATACCGTATCAAAAAGTTGGTATTTTTATCAAGACAATAATAACAACAGCATGCATAACTAGCACATCCTCTATCACCACAACATGTAATCGCTAATGCACTCTATATAGAATGGCAATAATGAATGACATGTGATTTCTAGAAAGTTCCTAAATGATGCATGAGAGGGCATACTGTCATCTCATCGAGTTGAAATAGAAATAGAACATTAATTACATCAAAAATAACATCACAAATATTTTGAATCACTCAAAGTGAAATAAAATCAACTGTAATAATTTTAAAACCAAAACATTTACGACTAAACAAGGTAGATTGGTTTTTCCCTATACAGATGTTACCTACTCCCAGACACAGATTATTACCGAGTACCAATCTCATCCTATCCCCGGATATAGGCTCCAAATAGTATTTCTAGAGGAAAAGGATTCCTCTGATAGCAATTTCAAATGTCCCAGTTCTAGAAGCAACCTAGAGGCGCCCCGTACACGTTTTGTCATAGGGCCTCAAGTGCTTTTCCCATAATTCTAGAGGCTGCTGACTAGCAGTGATGGCCTTAGGTGTGATAGTGGGGAACATATTCCCTCATTTATAGAGTAACACAATGGAAGTGAAAAACATATAACAATTGCAAAAGAAGTAATAATCCATATGAAAGTAAACAGCCGATGACTAAATAATTAAATAGCTAGAGTATACCTATATAAAATGATGCATGGTACATATTTCTAGGAAAATAGCCAACCAAATCACAATGCTACAATACAGAACAATACTAATCCAATGTACAAAATAAAATAGATAAAAAACCACTCATCATTGCAAGCCTCATCTTGGTCCCATTCTCCCCATCCCCACAACATATCATGTACCTAAAGTATATGGGATAATTCCCTTATCTAAACCTATAGTAATATAATCTATTTGGATCAAATGAATATCCCAAATAGGTGGTGAGACAAAATCCAAGTTGGAAATCACCACAAGATCTGTGCCTAACTGTAAGTGAATATAAGGTAGATAATAAACAATGGAATGCAGTAAAAAAGGAATTACTTAATAGTAACCTGTCCTATAGTATCATTGAAATTAGTTTAACACATAAACAACTGTAAAATAAGATGGTAACCCTCTGGGTAGTTCTCTCATCCTAACCCCTATAGTTCAATAAAACAAGTATACTACAGAGACTCTCTGAGGAAGCTCTCTTAGTCAATTCCCCTTATATTACAAAGTGTTTAAAAATACTCTCTGAGGAATATCAAATGGTAAATTCCACTAATAGTCTAAGGTAGTCAAGGAGTATCTGAGGAAGCACACTCGGTCAATTCCCCTTATAGCCCCAAGTTGTAAAAGACACTCTGAGGAATCTCACATGTAAATTCCCTTTATAGTCTAAAATGGTTCAAAGACTCTCTAAGCAAGCTCACTTGGTCAATTTCCCTTATAGTCTAAAGTGAACAAAGACTTTATGTGGAATCTCACTCGGTCAATTCCCATTATAGTCTCCTACATTAGGTTTTCATGGCCCTATGCAATACAACGATCATAATAATTCAATACAGACAAAGTAAAACTCATGAACTAATTGGATAAATAGTCCACAAAATCTCAAGCATGTCAAAAAAAGTCAATTTATCCTAAAGTACATGGAATGGGAAACATCAAGGATGCCTAATGGCTATACAGTGCCAAAGGACCACAAACAGAACATGCATTGGCAAACACATCTGATGCATAGCAAACAACCCTATTCAAATCCAATTAGCCCTTATTTACACATACCAGTATAGCATGAAATTAGTAGGGTTAAAATGGTAATCACACAATACCTTGTTCAATAGTATTGGGAAAAATTGCACACAATACTCAATGAATTTCAACAGAAAGGAACAATGAAACTACCTCACCTTTGGGAGATAGATATACTATTGTTTCATCCCTTGTATTGAACTAGAACATGGTATATCTACAAAAAATCTAAAATTTTCAACCCATGACATCTCACAACATAATAAAAATCAATAGATGGTGCTCTATGAGAAGAGGAACTCAAAAATGCGATTCTAATGCAACCAATGGTGTTCAATTCAGAGGAAAGACACTCTCTCGGGGATCGTCAAAGATCTATGGCCATACAACACTCACAGACAAAGAAGTCGTGGAAGAACATGTTTCTATATATAAGACAGGACCATAGACTATTTAAGGAAAAAATACACTTCTTTTACTTTGGAAGTACAATATTTGTAATTGGATTTTCTATACTCCACTTTAGGCGACCTCTTGGTCACCCCCCCCCATGGCTTTGTGCATGGCCACTACATGGCCAACACAAGGTTACCTACAGTAACCGAGTTCACGGTGTGTACTCACGAATGTAAACGGCGGGTACTTCGAAAATTTCCAGAAATTTCTCATTTCCTCAAAAACGACTAGAAAAGGAAAACAAAACTAAAACAGAATATTCGAGTTCTTATAGATATAGATTATTTTTTTCATTTAAATGGATAATGGGTTCCTTACAGATTGTTGACATAGGTATGTTAAGTGAAATACGTTCAATTTTTTGGAAAATGGATTCAATAGTTGATTGAACCATTATACGTTTATCCATCTATATGGTATATATGATATAGTTTTGACATAGGGAATTAATATAGGTTGAATCCTTTGTATATATTTAAACACTATGTGGAATCTAAAATTCATCTTGTTCACTCGTCTATTTTTTTACTATTTTTATAGATATTATTATTTAATTCTTGGTGTAGAGGATTCAATCCCCCCACACATAGACCAATGGATTTTTTCCCAATAGTTATTTTGGTGTTCATGGTATAGAAATTGATAATAGACCCATGTTAAGGGATATTGCATTCAATGAATTTATATTTTTTGTGGATTTTTTCAATAGGAATATCATCATTTTATTGGTTTACTTAGTGTTTATAAAGATTATATCACCTGTTCAAATCCTCTCATTTTATTCCTGAATCATGATAGAGTTTCAAATTGTCATTTTTGATGACTATTGTTATGCTCTAGGGTCCGCAATTCATGCATTAGGTATTTTAGTCATATTGTGCTTCTAGTTTACATCTAGAGGATCCAATTTTTTAATTTTTCTAGTCGAGCCGTGTGTTATAAATATATATCATAGTCATTGTAGGGGTATATTTAATATGGATGTTAGACTAGTTCCATGGGTTAGTATTATGTTTTTATTTGGTTTTAGCCTCCATTTTACGTTTTAATATCTCAATTTCAATATAGTAGTTTTAGTTTTCTAATAGGTAGGTCACATAGGATGTTCATGTACATGTTATGACATCATATTTTAGGACCACCAATTATGGTGCCCTTCAACGATTTTTTCTCACCCCTTTGACCTGATCATAGATGTGTGTGTAGATATTAGGTCATATTTTTTGTTTTGAAAAACACACAAATATCATTGGAATACGTCCTTGTAAATATTACATCATGTATGAGATTTATCAATAGACAATATTTTTTATTGTTTGTTAACAGATTTCAATGAAATAGTTATATTTCAATAGATATCTATATACTGAAAAATCTATTATAAAACCCCAAAATTTCTATGAGAAAAAAATTATATTCAATAGCATCTATAAAACGCAACGCCACTTGTAGAAGGAAATATAACATCTTGAGAAATCATGATTTTAAAAAAATTACATCTTTTTAATATCTATTAATGTACCCAATTGAATGATTGAATTTGTTACACGAAAAAATGTCATTCATTGATAGTTATTTCTGCACATAAGATGAGATTTTATTGATCATCAACAAAAAATTAAAATTATTAATTAATTTCATTATTATAAACTAGATGATAAATTGCTCCGTATGAATAGAAAAAATTGAAAAATGATAATATATGGTTTACAAAAAATTAAAATGAATTCATTTGTTACTGATTAGATTGAAATGAAAATAAAAACATATTGAATATAAATGATTTTTTTAGCCCAGAGTCATTTTAAGTTAATATATTGAAATAATTACTATTAATTAATTTTACTAATTAAATTTATAAATAAAATATTAAATACCATATTTTTATATTAATCCAATATAGTTTATTTTAATAATATGAGAAAAAATCCATTTTTTTTAAAGATTAAGTTGCATTTTTATAAAGGAAAGTTTGCTTCCTTTTAATGGTGAACTAGTTTTAAAAAAAAATTGATACTTCTAAATTTTTTTCATGAAAATATAAATATTATAATTTAAATATTTATTTCAATATTATGTTAGTAATGATATTTTTTATTTTTTCAGATATGTTACATTTTTTTGAAAATAATGATTAAAATAGATTTTTAAATGAAATTTGACTTTTAAACTATATATTTTATAATAGTAAATTATATTTTTAATTGGTTTTAAAATTAAAATATGAAATTAATATATATTTAAAAACAATTTATGTTATTTGTGTCAATTTTATAGTAAAATTTGATATAGAAATATTTCTATTATTTGAACATTTTCATTTTCAAAACCTTCATTGTTGTAATGTATACATGAAAATTTTTAAATTAATTTATTCCAAATATATGAATTGAAATTTTAAAAATCTATTAAATATTCAGACTCATCATAATTTATAATTTCTATCAAGTTTAACTAATTTTTTACCATAATTATAATGATTACGGTAAAAACATGTTTACATAGTGGAAAAATTTATTTTATATGGCAATAAAATTACACAGAACAAATCCAACATCTATTGGATAGAAATATTTACACTATATAATATTTTATTTATATAATGGTTCATTATTTTTGGAAATTGAGGTAAAAGATACAACCCACTACCATTTACTTTTTTTATTAACCAGAATGACACTCCTACTCCACTATAAAAGGAAACTGACTTCTCTCAATAATCCACACCTCACAAGAAATTTCAATAATACAAATATACCAAATTCAATTTGAAATTCCCATATTGATATCCTAGAAGTATTAATTTATTATTAATTTTATTCAATGAAGGCCATTGGGGAAAACCAAAAAGAGATACCTGACGGAGTGGTAGTGTTGATCAACGTAGGATTTTTATTATTTCTTCATCAGACCCTTTAAATTATTCTTATATATTTATTTTTTAATAACCTCAGATTATGAAATATAATGAATGATTTTTAATTTCATGTATATGAATTAATACCAAACACAATTTTTCTAATGCGATATACAATCTTCATTTGTGTGTATGGTAGATTACATCTTCACAAACTAGTATCGTTCTTTCTTCCATTACCACCTTTATTGATTTGGATTAATGATGGATATAATATTTATTTAATATATAAATAATATTTTTTATTTATTTAAGAATCTAGAATTAGTATATAACACATACCTTTATGAATTCTATTTTTGGATAATATGGTAATGTTTTTCTTGTGTACGGGAGATTACTGCCTCACAAAGTGATATGATTCTTTCACTCATTAATTGAAATTAAATAAGGATGGGTTTAATGAAAATATGTAATATATATTACCTTACAATTATATTGGAATAATTTAAATATATATATCATTTACATATATATAATCCAATTCCACTGTAAATTGAAGTCAATTTTCATGCGTACATATGGCCTACCATCCTCATTAATGGTGTGTTTCATGTACAATTACTAATTATAGAAATTACTAAAAATAAATTTATACTTTTTGAAATTTTTTCACATAATGTTTTTAATTCTATAATTAATGAAATAATGATCTATGTAAGGGGAACAAAACATTAACAAACCAACACATACTTGAAAAAATTCAATTAAATCCCGAAATAATGAAAATAATAAATTATTATTAATAAATGGGTGACAAGATATGAAAAATTTATAATTTATGATATTATAAATATTTATAAGTTTCTTGTGTAAGTTAATAACATTCATAAAACTAATATACATGAGGTTAATGGTATTTCAACCAAATTTATGTGTTAGGTAATGGACGTCATCTCTATTTTCATCCCATTGGGACTTATTTGTTATTATACACCAATTCAAATTTATGTGGTGTATATACTAACCCATTAACATATAATATATTGAATACATAATAATTCATGTTATTTTCATTTTAATTTTGAGTTAATTTATTTAAGGAGATTTTAATTGAAAATTACCATCTGATAATGTTATTGTGAATTCATTTTTGATTATTAACATTATATTAAAACATTCATTAAATTGTAATAATTTTTACAAAGAAATTCCGCATAATATCCCTTTAAGTTTTCTTTTGTAGTTTCATTTCCTAAACCGTATAATATTTCGTTTAATATGGTGTTTACTTTGGTATTTATTTTATTTTATGGGGAACTATTAATAAATCTATAATGATTAATCAATAAAACTAACTGATAAGGAAAATTCGTATGGAATTAAATTGATTGTTTGAAATATAAGGAATTTAGTAGACATGTATAGAGAGGAGGATCATGGAAGTTATACAAAACCATGGTTCATTTATTAGTTTTTTGAGAAAAATCTATTGTTCCAATTCAAATCGGTTTCAACTTGTAGTTTTTAACTATCTAGATGATATATCCTGATAGTAGAATTTTTATGTGGTTGAGAAATTATTTCAAATAATTTATCATTTCATTAATTTATAATTCAGTATTATTATTATTTTAATGATATTTTCTATTTTATATTATCAATTGATTCATTTCATTCTCGTATTATTAATTAAATGGAATGTGATTCATTTAGTTTACTTCCCATATTAATTGTGACATATATGGATATTTAAATGAAACATGTGTTCATTAATCGAAATTTACTTGTTTATTTTGATTATTAAATCATGTTATCTTTCAACATTCATAATAAATAATGATCATTTGAGGTAAATTTATTTTTTTAATTTCCTCATGTTATGTATAAGAGGTATTGGAATTCATTTTCAAGGAGATAGATTATTTTATTTTTTATTTAATATGTTCTATTTTATATTCCCAATGTAATATTTTCATGTTGTCTGTAATATTGTTTTCCAAAATGAAAAAAGAATAGAATTTTGTGATTTTAATCTTGTATGAATTCCAATGTATTAAATTACAGTACCGGTTCACGATTATTGGTATAAGTCTTGTAACAATAGCTATCATGTAATGTTCTATAGAACCCAAGGGAACAAAATTTAGAAATAAAATAGATTAGAAAACACAACCCTATGATAGAATTAGAGGATATATATATAATAATATCAAAAAAATTAGATGGTTGAGAATTTTGGGTATCTGTAGAAATGCATTACATTCTTGATACTAGATGTGGATATTGTTTGGGCATAGATAATCTGTGGGGTAATTAATGAAAAAGGGCATGTCGAGCATGACTTGAGTGTAGCCTAGTACACAAAATTGGGATTTACTACAATATAGATTAGACACTCTAAGGATATATATTTTGGATGATTCAAATTTTAATTAAAAAAAATTATAATGTATTAAAATAAAAGATACAAATGAATGATCTATGTTATACATTATTCCGAAGAAAGATATATGTAGAAATAATACAATTGATGTATTTCTATTGATGTATTTTATTGAAACCCATCCCATGGGACATGTGTTGTGACTACGAGAATCCCACATCGCATATACCTGGGGCAGGCAACTAGCTCTGAGTAGGCAAATCCCACAAAGGGGATGAATTTCCATATGAACCTTTATAAATTCACCCGTCTCTAGATAAAAGAAGAAACTAAAAACACATAGTAAATATGGATGAAAACCAATGAGAAAACCCATCCAGAGTAACAATAAAAAATGAGAACTAAATGATCAAGAATACAAGCCCAACATAAATAGATAAATACAAGCTATGTGATATCATCTATAGAAAACATTACATGATGGATAGGTAAAATAATATGTTTGAATGTGGCAGAAGCATACCACATTTGTGGGGAAACGCTGAAGCATATAAAGTCCTTGGCCAATAAATGATTCCAAAAAAGCTGTTTATTTCCATCAAAATACAACACACATGTGGGTGAATCTTGTGCTGGGGTGAGTAAAACAATACATATTTGGGACCCCAAACAACAAATGAATTACTTAATGTATACTAAAGATATGATCCATAATAAATACAGCAAGTAGACTAGGAAGTATATCCTTTATGAGGTGTAGTCAAGAGTGTCACAATATTCACCTAAATCCAAGTCCAAGTCTATGGTGCATAAAAAAGAATTGGTGTAAGAATCCACAGTATCCTCTTGCAGTAACACACATCGTTTCTATAACACAAGCAGTGTAGGTAACACAAGGACTGTAAATAACACAGGAAATGATGGTAAAAACTGTTTAAGAAACACATAGAGTGTCATCATAGACTAGAATACTCACACCCTAGTGATACAGGGAAGTATATACTCAATCTTGTTATGACATAAACTATAGATAAGACACATATTCTAGGTATTCCCTACAGTCTTGGTATGAAAATCATTCTTGGTTATCAAATAAATTTTAGGTTGCAGCGAGTCGTAGCATTTTGTCCTTATCATTCTCGTTATGGGAGAAACTACTTATCTATCTAATAGGTCACATATAACCTTAATTGGAAACTCACTTATAGTATCTAATCATAATTTACCTATCTCTAGGGTCCAAACACCACTAACTACTTGTCAAATGGAATCGTGGTTTGAGGGTTATTAGCATTCAATTAAAAATGGGTCGGTTGGGTCTGCGTCCAATACAACCCAACCTGAGTACTGTATGACATGACCCGCCCCTGCTAGGCCCTACATGACCCTCTTTTGGAATTGTCTAAAGGCTCCAGCCCATCCTGCATGAGAGGGTTGGTTCGTCTCACCCATACATGGTGGGTTTTTTGTCCCACTAGCACAGTTATCCATCTACCAATTGTTCTTCCTGAACACGGTCCACAATAGCACCTGGAAACCAAAAAATGTGGTTATTTGCCGCGTCTCCATCTGCACCACCATATCCCACCTTGGTGACAACCCTCATCACTCCTCATGAACACTCCACCGTAGGACCCTTCCAATGCCAGTTATCGAGCTGCATCCTCTGTCTCTTCCACCACACATGGCTCCCTACCACATGTTACCACTGATGCCATCACCCCTTTCGGTAGACACCCGCCTAAAATAGAAATGTAATCAGTTCGGTGGTGCTTCCACCACTGGTTTCTCATGGGTGGGGTCATCTCATACCATGCTTGTCCTTTCTCTTTCATGGGTTTTTTGGGGTGAAACATTCTCTACCTAAATTTTATTACATCAAAGATCAATGTTGCAAAAATCAATCCGCTCATATACTCATGACGAACAAAGATAAAGAAAAGAATAAGGCGAAAATGAGAAACCAAAGAACACCCGAAGAACACATATATGCCTTTTTTTAGGTCGGTCCGAATTCATTATTTTTGTAGGATCACAATGAATGATTTTAAAATAAAAAAAACTAATTTGCATATTAATCAAACATTTTTAACCATCCAATATAATTGAATGATCTTTCGATCAACCTATTATTGAGTTGGTCCACATTATTCATTGGAAACAATAATAGGGAAATCAATCACAATGAAAAATAAACCCCCTTCATCGATGATTTAACCGACTGTTGATGAATCAAGAGTCATATGTTCATCATTCAAAAATCTATTTGTACATGTTCTGAATCCGATCAATGATCTTACATCATTTTTCATTCATCAATAATATGATTTTCCAACATTTTCCCTTTTTACAGAACATCTGCTGACTGTGAATACAGTCTTTAATCCTTGGAAAGATATTAATTGAAGAAATACATTTTAGAATTTCCATGACATTGTGTTGTAAAATTACAGAGTTTTCACACTGAAACATGGATGCATCTTCATGAAATATTACAGAAAAAATAGTATTATTTTTTTTGTTTAAATTTATTCTTCGTTAAAACTTCTGAAAAATATTTTCTGCAGTCGACCCACAATGGTCAATGTTATTTCCTCTCTAGCCAAAACATTTTTCTCTAAACACTACGATTCCCCTGAATTTACAATCTGAGTACTCATTTAAAATAGACTAAAACTGAACATGAGTGTTATTTTTAATTAACATTAAAATAGTTGGAAAATTTATTTTTGGCACACTATGCCTCATAATCATGCTCCATCCCAGCACCTGGTCTTGAAATAATCCCCTATAATTTTCAAAAAAAATACATGGAAAATCTGGGATATTACATTCTCAACACCATTGATCTTTCTGTCCCCGAAATCCAAAATTGGGATTAAAAAAATGTTGATACTATGCATGAATTGGAACCTACCTCCCCCACAGGCTCTCCTAGAGAATTTCATGCATCCATAGAACATGAACATGATGAATCGATCACTCACAGTGGATCATCTCTTGTGGATACTCATTCTCCTACTAGGATACATAACATTACATCTCTAAACTATCAATGACATGTGAAAGTTCATGTACATGTTTTATCAGCCGAGATACATGAGAGAAATCTAGCACCTGATCTAACTACGAAGGCATATCAAAGCAGTAATCCACCTCGCCCACTCAACATAGTATCATAAAAGGTTCAATGTAAGAATGAGATAACATCCCAGCCTATTCAAATATATATATCCCATGTCGAGGAGAGAGTCGAAGGAACTCATTGTCTATATCCTTGAACTCCAAGGGTCTATATATCCTATCGAAATAGGACTTTTAATGACTATGGGGTTTCTTCATCTACTCTGGGATGACATGCTCATTCTCAGTACTGGTATGTACCAACTTTGAGTTTTGATTGTTGGATCACCAGGATCATTCCGACAATGTGCAGACGAGTAGGGTTTAATGTACTAAGCCTTGAATGGAGAAGTAAAAAAAGTGGAGAGCTAGTTTTTGTTTTAATAGAACTCCACCAGGGATAGGTGATCCTTCTAACTGCATCCATAATCGATAATGAAATCATGTAGCATGTCCTTTGGGACCAGAATTGTATGCTCCATCTAGCCATCTATATGCAGGTGGAATGTTTTGCTCAAGCTCTACTAAGTCCCAATACCTCATACAATCTGATCCACAATTAGGATGTAAAGCGTGAATCACATTCTGAGAATATCATATATGGGACCCTTTGGAGTCGAACTATATCATGTGCATAGAGGAATCCCAAGTTCACTACTGATCCATGTTCATGAATGCCAAGGAAGTGGGTCGAATTGGTGAGCCAGTGAGTAACCACACATATAGTGTCATTACCTCTATTCATATTTGGTAATATTTTCATTAATTCCATCAATATTCCATCCTATGCTTACTATGGTAACTCAAGGGGGATATTCAAACCCAAGGGGACCTATTTTTTTAATGGTTGGGTATAAATACTCATTTATTCTTAATGCAATGAAAATACCTCTTTAACTGGGTGGAGGGAGAGCCATTACATATCCCGAAGGCCTAGTGGGCATTTTCTCCATTACATGGCCCATACACCCAAATATTTTTCCCAAAGCCCATTATGTGAATAGTGCATCTAAAGTACTCGGGTAGCTAAAGTAATGAACAATACCAG
This sequence comes from Viscum album, assembly GCA_963277665.1. Classification (NCBI taxonomy): domain Eukaryota; kingdom Viridiplantae; phylum Streptophyta; class Magnoliopsida; order Santalales; family Viscaceae; genus Viscum; species Viscum album. The sequence goes on from OY728148.1 coordinate 1,258,543,412, forward strand.
CCACTACTACAGTACTCTGTCACCGCTATAGTGACCTGATACTGCTATAGTGCCCTTCGTTGCTACAGTGCTTACACTACTACAATTCACTATACTACCACTATAGAACTGCTTCAGTTTTGAACCCACTGGGACATATTTATCAAAATTAACTTGTTTATATTTGAGGCATATAGAGAAAAAATCTACAACTACATTCATCATCCTCGTCCTTTAAAACTAATGTTGGATGTCCAAGTACATCTTTGTCACTCCTTGAAGTACCTCCAAAGGGGATGTATCGAACTCCCATAACACCTCCTCCCATAACATCAACACTACAACTCTACATCCTATAAAAAGGATTATGTACCCCGCATCATTCAAATATCCATTAGGGGCATGCCATATAGTCATCTCATCATGTGTAGTCTCAAAACAGATATCTCCAAGTCGTGCCTCCCACATGTGTTATAAGAGTTGATGGGGTAGCCACTAACTACTGGAGATGAGATGATTCATCTCCATCCACAAAGGATTTCTGAAACAAAGCCAACTGATTTGTGGCCTCATTCAGTATTTTTGAACTCGATCTCTAATGTAGAGAATCTTCCACCATGTAGTCCATCCTAGGAGAATATACTATATCAAAGACAAAGACAAGGAGGAAATCTATCAAATATATTTGTCTCAAATTTAGATCCTTCTATGAAATTATATACGTGAGGCTTTTTTTCTGAGAAGAGGATAAACCACTCACTCATAAGGTAGTTTTTCCACATATTAAATGAGAAGACTAACAATTCCAACTCAAAGTTCATGAGTGGCATAGTTCTTCTCATGTTGTATCAACTACTATGAAACACCAGAAATTGCTTTTTATCCCTACATGAGGTCACAACCATGCCTAGCCCCTCATGTGTCATAATACAGCATGTACTGGACACCCTCTGTAAATCTCTAGATGCAACCACTCGTCAAACTATGTGTCGACTGTTGAAATCTATCATAAAACTTCATCATATATATGAATGGTTTCACCATTTATTTCAACGATATCATGGATGATGTTACTCTATAAAATTTTTATACTAATGTCTTACAGTACCCATATAACCAATGGAATACTCCACACCTTAGTTACATTATTTGGTGGCTCCAAATAATGAACTATATCTATCATTGAAGGATATACAAGAGCTCTAGCATATGAAATGTTTCATCTTAGAAAATGGAGCTCTCATATCTAGAAATAACACATCATGATATTCATGTAAATTCGATTCTACAAGTGTAAATCCATAATAATATTTACGTGTATGGCAAGTTCCTCCTCATACGATGAGTATAACAAGATTTCATTAATAACGACCACTAATAACAAGTTTAGAATGGATAAATGATTCTGTTCACGAGTACCATGATAACTAATATTGTTTTAGTCCTTCCAAATGGCATCACTATGTACTAATATTTTCCATAACAACATCTGAAATCCATCTTCGGGATCTCTTAATCCCACACCCAAATATGCTGACACTTTTCTTTTACATTTCTCTTTGAGAACCATATTCATCCCTTCTATTGATCGATGATGTTATCAACCATTGGTAAAGGATACCTATTATTTAAGGTCACTGAATTGAGGTAGCAGAAGTCCACACATAACATATTTTTTTCATCTTCCTTATAGGAAATGAATACTAGGGCTGCCCTAGGGAATCATTAGGTCTCAGAAATCCCATCCCCAACATGTCCTCCAATTATAAACTCAATTCACGAAGCTCCATGGGATCCATCCAATATTCTATTAAGAATAACAGTGCTTTTGTAGGGTATAGGTCAATGTAGTCATCTACATCCCTATTAAGAGGTAGTCATGTACTATCTTCTAGAAAGATGTTCTCATATTCATCAACCATTGAAGGAAAATGAGGACTCACCTAATCCACTACATTGAGGGTCATGATCTCCAAATGTTCTATGATAGACTGAACACTCTGATGTTCGATTCCATCCTACGTTGTATGTGTATCCCTTTCATATAAATATGAAAAATGAGTCCCATATCTGTAGAAACACTGCATTGTGCGCCTAAAAAGATGACCCGAGCATGAACTATGAATATCTAGTCCATACCTAGAATGAAATTGTAAGGCCTTGACACAACCACCAAGAGATATCAACATAAACTCTCCCACCAAGTGTAAGGATACTGGTTTGGAACATGTTTGTTATTTTCGAATCACATCCCATTGGAGTCTCTAGGAGTAAGGACTGCATCATAGTTTACCCTGCAGCCTACTTATCTCGTAATAAGTGTCACAATGAGAAAAGAGAACATAGAACTTATTTATTTAAAAACTAAAACATGGATGTAAAAGATATAGATCATACCTCTAATCATCTTGCGTGTCTCCATATCATAATCTTCCATCACATGGAGCTGGCCTCACCCCTACCCATGAGCTCTATAAGATCTAGATAGACAACCTAGGGGTGATGTTGGTAGTTCCACGAACCGCCTTCCACCTTCTACAACTCATCCCGCTTCACTACCAAGTTTTTCACTGAGTGAACCACCATGTTCCTTCTTCCACTGCTGCTTTGGTGGTCCGTCAACCATATGCCAATTCATCATATAGTAGGTCGGATAATCTCTATCCAGATTCCCTTGACCGCTACATGAGAAGGAAAGAGTATCCATAACCTAACTTGATCTGCCTTGGGAGCCCCACACAACTGATCCTGAGTCCTTTGGTCATCCCCTATAATTCCTGGTCATATATAACTCATGTGTTTGCTTTCAGCAACCTACTGATGAAGCATCAACTTCCTAGTGTGAGGTGGTAGAAGCCAGTGCTAGTACATAATCCATAAGAAATCTATCTACAAGTGGAGCTCACTCCATCAAACCAGCCAACATAGGTATGCTAATGAATATCATATATGCATTGATCTCTAAGAATAGTCCATGTTCAATGGTATGTGCCCTGATGAACTGGTCTCACATTATGTTATTAGAATAGTGAGAATGATCTTTTAATCTAATCAAGTACTCAACTACTAACTTGATACCCTCTAGTAAGTGAAGTAGTTACTATATACACATAGATAAAAATTGTTTTTTGATAGAACACCTCCCTAATGATGTTCTAAAATTATTTTTATGATATATTTCCCTCCTCAATTGTCTGAGTCATCTAACTCTAGCATCACCCCACCACTCCCTAAAGGTGGATTGCCTCTATAACTACCATCTTCTCAGGAAGTTTCCTCAATAATTAGATGATTCGTATAACATCATCCAACCTATCCTCAACTATCGGGTGATATGTATCTACTCAAAAACTAAGAGGCCACTCCCTCTGGAACTCATGCCATTCAATTAGACTATGAGAATCCCCTAATGGTACCACAAGTAGAAATTTTTTGTTCTTTGGGTTGTGGAATCAGTAGTACACCACCGAGAGGGGATATCACTAGAAATGGACCCTACACTAATTCCTCATCTCTTAGTAGACCACCATCAGGGTCATGCCCTTGAATCCTGGCTGAATACTTGTGTGGAAGCATCTTGAAACATAACAAGATGTACCTTGGTCAATAGAGGATACATGGTGAGCTGACTCTGACATAAGAAGGGCATGGGCACACACTAAATTAATATATGGTGAAAGCAACCAACATTTTCATGTATTGAGTGGATTAAAAGAATTCATGTTCCTATTGTATGAATAGGTCTTCCACTACACAAACACTACGCTCCTCGGCCTTAAAGTGGAACTTGAAACACTTAACAATGTTTCCCCAAAACAAGAGTAAAACTAAATGCCCTCTAACACCACTCTATCAGGACCCATCCCCCGGGGCTCATTCCATGACTACCCCAAGCATGCCTCTCATTGGGTAGGGGATAGAGACTAGCGCCAAGTAGGCACATCCCACAATGGGTAGGGATATTAATAGGTACCTGTATGCACACAACATTCTCCATTAAATGTAAGAAACTAAAAACAATAAGTAAACAAGGATGCAAATCACTATGAAAGCCCACTCAGAGTACCAGTACACCATAAAAAGTAAATGGGCCAGAATACAGGCCCATATGCAATGGGAAAGTACTTGATCCTGGATCTCATCTATAAAAAACCTGACCTTATGGGTGGGTACCATAATCTGATTGAATTTCATTGAAGTGTACCACATCTATCGGGTCACCCTAAAGCACCCATGTCTCATAGGAACCAAGGACACCTCAATGCAACCAATGACTTGCACAAGAGAAGACTTGTGTGGGAAAATCCCATGCATGGGTGTGTAAATAAATACACAATATACACCCCAAAACACAATGGTATTAACCATTTTATACCAAAAATAATATCACAATGGGATACACCATGTAGACTACCAGAGAGGCACAATAAGTGTAGCCTCTAAGTGGTACTGTAAAAAGATACATTAGAGTCATCCCAAACCATGAATAGGTATATGGTAATTTGACATAGTGGTTGTAAGAATCTAGAATACCCTCATGTAGTAACTGATGGAGATTCGGTAACACATTGAGTGTAGCCAACACACAGATTGTAGATAACACATGGATTGTTGGTAACACACATAGTTTTGGAAACACATGGAGTGTTATCAAACACTAGGATACCAGCACCTTGGTGAAACAAGGTAGTACCGTCTCAGTCTTGGTAAAACCCAAATCCTAGGGAAGACACAAAATCTATGTAAGACACATAGTCTGGGTAAGACATAAAATCTAGGTAATCATATAGATTCTAGGTCCCACACATCCATAGAATTTATTCCTTAACATGCTTGTTCTTGGAGAACATTATACTTGAGACAATTGTAAATATTCCAACATCCACTAAAACTCAAATAGAGTATCCCCAAAGGACTGCCCCATCACAAGGATCCTTATTCCATAAACATCTCATCAAATAGATACATAGGTAGAATGTTATGGGGATTTAAGTAAAAAAGGGACTCATGGGTTCCTGGTCTGGTCCGACCCAAACCAGTTATCAACTGACCTGACATGTCAGGTCAACCTGTCCTACTAATCCCTCCTATCCATCATGAAAGGGCTAGTTTTCTCACCCATATGCGGAGGATGACACTTCACACAATCACGGGCCATTGTGTGATGACCTCTCCTCCCACAGGCAGTCTGTGAGACCACGTGACATCCAGCTGACACTGTGTCGCACCGTTATGGCCCAAACTTTCTGTGGTCCTCGATGCTGCTCGTGGCTGTAACTCCAGGGGCCCTTACCACTACTAGATGTTGATTCATTGACCTCTATCACTGGCTCCACCAGCGGCCCTTCTATGGGTGGTTATTTCCACTATATAATATGTGGGTGGTGGTCCTCCTAGATCGATCGTGTCGCCGGGATATTGCTACTTTCAGTGTTGTGTGCTTTGTCAATGGCCTAATCTCAAAATAATCCTACGGTAATGCCTCTGCAGGGTCACTGGGGTGCCAGATTCTCAGCCTTAAGATTTTTACGCCATGAATCAATGGTGCAACGATCAATCTAAGCATATCCTCATGAAAATCAAATACATAGAGATGAAAAATGGTTAAAAGAGATACCCCAGAACATCCAACGAATGGATCATAGATTTTGTTCATGTTGGAATAAATTCATTCTTGTTATCAGGATCATGAAAAATGTATTAAAAATCAAAAAGATCTAATTCCCCCATTAATCCCATAATTTTAACCATCCAAGATAAACAATTGAACTATTGATCAACCAGTTTGTTTGTTGGTATACATTCCTCATTAGAAACAAGAATGGGGAAATAATCAAGATGAAAAAAATCCCCCAACCTCATGGATTGGAATCTTCATTGATGAAGCATGAGTCTCGTATTCACCACTCACCAATCCACTAATCCATATTCTATATCTCATCGTCGAGCTTCCACCATATGTTGTTCTTGGATTAGTGGATTTTCCAATGCATTCTCATTTTCCATAGCCTCAGGGCTCATTAATCTGTTCTTGAATCCCAACCATATTATTAATTGTAGAAACACATTTCATTTTTGCCTCAACAATACATTGCAGTATCGTGGAGTCGCTGCACCACATCATGGCCAAATCATCACGAAACATTAATAAAATTTATGATCATTATTATTCTTCCATAAAATGGATAATAAACATCCACAATTGACCCATGATAGTTGATGTTAGGTCATACCAATGCAAAACCCTGCTACACTGAACACAATGGTACCCTTAGATTTCAAATCAAAGAACTCACTTAAAATTTATTAAAACCATAAATCAACAATATTTTTAATAAATATAAAAAGAGTTTGAAATTTTATTTTGGGAACCTCAAGACACATAATCATATGTGGTCTAAGCACCTAATCTCAAGGTAGTTACATATAATTCTACAATAATTATATGGAAAATCATGGACATTACATATTTTACAGAAATGATTTTTCTATATTAAATATGAAACATATGAGCATTTTTTTATCTATTTTTTATTAATTAAAATAATAATAATGGATACTATAATTGGTATATATTATTAGGAGAGATTATATGTTCAAACACATAATTACATCATTTTTGTCATAATTTCCCAATATTAAGGAAATTTTTTATAGGTTTACAAAAATAATAATTTTTAGTGGAATTTTTTTTATCATTATACCTTTATATTTTATTGAAAATTTTAATAGTTTTGATATAAAATAAGTGTGATATAAAAATAATAATACTATACATTCTAAAAAAATATCTCAAAACCATTGAAAAAATGTTATTAAATGACTAAATTTCAAGGATTTAGAGGATATATTTTTTAAAATTTATATAGTTTATAAAATGGAAACTCTAAATAAAGGATGACCACATTTTTCATATAGAAACGTGATTGGGATTGAAGCCTTGATCGATGTATGATAAGGATTTCACTTTTTCTAATATCCAACACAATGTCCCGGATAATATGTCATTTTTCAGTGCACAACCAGATGAATACATATTAATGATGAACCAAAAATTTTATTTTTTACATGAATAGATTAATTTATTGACTATAATAATTTATGAAAATAGTTATAGATGGATGGAAAATGTTCTTATAGTTTTTATGGGACGTACGATCTACTAAAAATAATTTTTTTTAATGTAAGAAAAAAAGATACATTTATGGATATTATTTACTGGGAGAGCGTTTGAAGAAAACCAAAGGTTGTAAATTTTTAATAATATTAAAATATATCATGTAATAATATTTCATTATTTTTGTATACACTAAATTAAATCACCAAATCCAGGAAGAGAATCTAGAAAAAAAATTATACTAGTTACAACATTTATGTTTAAACAATGGTCTTGTAGGTCATAAAATATATATAGTTCTGAGACACTCCATCTATCCAATGGCCTGAAGGCCTTTAATTTTTTATTAATTTTGATAATCCAACTTTCAAGGGCTTATGTGGAACCGTTACAAGGCCCATAGGCATAAGTATTACAAGGACCATAGGCCTAAGAAGAAGTCATTGCCCATAGACTTCAAACATTAAATACAACCCAAACTTACTACTTGGAAATGCTCCTCCCCAGTATCCTCGTCGTGAAATCATCTCTCCTCCTTTGAATTATTGTACGGAAAGGCATTATCATGCATGCATAGGCTTGTCCCCATGTAAGGTGTCATACCCTTTCATTCTTGTAATCCGTTTAACTTCTGTTGTGTTAAATGCTCCTTGATCATCCTTCTTGTAGACAATATTCCTTTTAGGTTGTCTGGTTTGCATATGCACTTAAGGTGGCCTGAAGTCCTTGAGTTGGCCCAAAGGCCTTGAGATTTCCTGAATGCCTCGCTGACCCAAAGGCCTAGGTGGCCCGAAGGCCTTAAAAGACTCAGGGACCAAATCGGTGGCCCGAAGGCCCAAACAGGGGCATATTCACGGTAGAAACAGTGTCAAACAGTTCCTGCTATAGTTCCAGCTACAGTACTGCACAGTTCCAGCTACAATACATGCGTCAGTACTACTACACTACCAGCTATAGTACTGTAACATTACCCCTAGAAATTATGTCTCTGTTTGGTTTTGATCACGGGTCACTTGGATGCACTTCCGGAGTCCTTACCAATCGGGCTAATGCTCATTTGCATTCTGAGACACTCAACAACAAATTGATCAGTCATATTCATATGATCAATGAACTCAATAACTTTGTATAATAATTTAATTTTTTTATCCGAGTCCATATTTTTTACAGCCACTAATGTTCTCTATCATAGAAAAAAAAATTATGTTATTTCATATTCTCTTTATAATTTCTATTCTCTTAAACAAATATTATGTTTTACTAAATATTTTATTTTGCGGGTCATCCAAAATACCATATTTTAAAAATCAAACCCTAGAATTTTAATTTCATGTTTAAATTATGTAGATATCATTTTTATAATGTTTGGAAAATGTAACTCCCTGAATATTCTAAAATAATAAAATTTTATTCTACATAATGTATTAAATAAAAAGAAATCTTAAATGTAAAATAAAATTATTAGAAATTATTATTCTAAATAAATTAAATATATTATATAGCTTTAAAGTCCTGAAACTCTATGTTAGATTGCGATATCTTAAAAAACGACTTTCTTTGTCACCTAAAATGCACCCAAGAATAGGTAATACTAAATAGAAATATACTATTAATATTATTATTTTATTTAATATTTATGAAATTAATGTTAAATTTTATGGCATGAATAAGATTGAATATTTAAAAAATATATTGTTTACAAAAATGAAATTTTTTCATTGGTTACCAATTATATAGAAATGAATGTAAAAACCCATTAAGATATATATTAAATGTTTATATCCGCCTGAAGGGGTTTTATCATAATAAATTATTTTAATTTATGTAATTGGGTGATCATAATTAATATTATATACTATATTATAAATAAAATTTCTTGAAATTCATCCAATTGATTTGATAGACATGAGACCAGAATAAAAATAATTTTACATATAAAATATAGTTTTTTAAAGATGTTTTCTGCCTATTATTGGATCACTTGTTTGAAAAATGAATTTTAACATTTTTATAAATTTTGTTTGGTAATAAAAAATTCATTTTTTAAATTATAATTAAAAAGTTATTTTCTATTTAATTTCATATATTTTTATGAGAAGTTCCATTTCATAATGAATAGTTAAAAATATAAAATTTTAATGGAAAAATAACATTTCATCTAAATAATTTTTTATTATAAATTATATTTTTATTTTTCAATGTTAATTTATAAAAATTATACCTATATAAATCAAATTATTTTTATTTTTATCAATTAATTTGTGAATTCTGATATAAAAACATTTCAAACATTTGAATAGTTTCACTTTCGATACGTTCTTTGATGCCAAGTCTACAATATAAATTTTAAATTAATTTCAAAAAATTTCATTATATGTATTTTGAAAATTATATTTTATATTTGGAACGCTCAAAATTATAATTTCTAATAAGGTAAAATAATTTTTTTAAATAATTATTATTGAATGATGTCATAATTATTTCGACTGATTAAGGTAGAGACATGTTTACTTAGTGTTCAAACATAGAGTATGATTTCTAAAAATTACCTACACTTCTCAAAGTCACATTTGATGGAAATATTTAAACCATTGAATATATTTTATCAAAAAATATCTCTATTGGTGGAACATCAGCATTGAAAGACCCCCAATAGTGTTAATCGTTTGGTAATTAAATGATTTCCACTTTTCCTATATTATAAAAGGTAACTCACTCCCAAACATACTCAAACATCCCAAGATATTTTTATCAATGAGAATATACCAAATAATCTACCAAAATTATATATACTCATCCAATATTACTTATTATGGGAATAAATATAATCATGGAAGGACTTTGGAGTAAAAAATGTTGATTCTCAATGAAGAGGTAAAGTTCATCAATAAACAATTTGTTTTATTTCTTTATAAATCTCTTAAAATTATTTATTTATATATATAATATAATAACTTATATATCATAAATATAATGAGACATTGTCATGTTATCTATATAAACTAAAAACCCACACTTCTATCAAATGGGATACCCAATCATCTTCCGGGAATATGAATGACTACCGCCTCACGAACAGATATCGTTCATTCTACCAATACCACCATTGAAGATTAGGAATAATGATGGAAATACTATTTATATTACATATATATATACGATTTAAGGTTTATTGTGAATATTTAATTATTATATAACACATAAATTCATTCTTACAATTTTCTTGGAGAATGGTAAGATTGTTCATTTGTAGGGTGGATTACTACCTTGTGAAGTGATGGGATTCATTCATGAATTACACAAAATGAATTATGGAAAAAATTAATTAAAATTGGTGATATATATCAAATAAATTATATTATAAGAATATATATTTATATATATATTATTTATTTTGGTCAAAATATAATGAAAATAGAATCATTGTTCATTCATACGTACGACATACAGTCTCCATGATTAGAGTACTATATTTCCTATCATAAAATTATATGGATTACTATATATATTTATATGTAATTAACATAATGGATTAAATTATTAGGATTATGAAATAATTATTTATGTAATATGAAAAACATAACAAGTAAAAACCTACTCAAAAAATAAGACATTTAACAACAGAGACAATGAAAATAATAGAAATAATATAAAATAATTATGGTTAAAATGTTATAAATGGATAATATATAATATTAAAAAAATTATATGGTACTATTATAAGATAATAACTTGATTAAAACCATTATAAATAAGATTAAATGGATATCTACCAAAATGAATCACAAAGTAAAATGATTGGTATCAATATATATTCAATTGAGAATTATTTTTTATTATAAACAAATTAACATTTATTTGTTTTATTTACAACCCTTTTTACATGTAATATAGTGAATATTTATTTGTAATGGTATTTTATGTTTTAATTAGACTTATCTCATCTTAGGGATTCGATTTCAAAATTATGATGTGATTAGGTTAATGTGAAATCTATTATGATTGTTAACATTGTCTTGAAAGGGTCTTTTTATAGTACTAAATTTTCAATGGTCAGTAAATTTATCTTAAATACCCATATTATTTAACATGGTTATTTAAATTTCCAAACACATGTACTATTATGGTAGATATGGTGATTACATTGATATTTATTTTATTTTATTTGGTAATAATGATAAATATGTATTCATTTTCAGATACAAATATTTCATAAGAAACATTGTTTATGAATTAATATATTATTAGATATATATGGAATGATTTAGAAATTCAGAAATGGGTTTGTACCAGATTTTATATAACCCCTCAATTCATCAACGGGTCTTATGAGACAAATTATTTGGGAAAATTTAACATGATTCTACCAGTAGTTTTAAATCATTCTAGAGGATAGATCATCATAGTAGAAGTTTTCTTGTTTTTAAGACAAGATGTATAATATTAAGAAATATCATACAATGATTATTTATTATAATTATAATTTCTCCTCGATATTTTTACTTTTACATTATATATGGATGTATTTCATTATTATTTAGATTTTTTAATGTTTTCTGTTTCAGTTATTTACCTTTCTATATTAACTATTCATTATATAATTATTTAAATAGAATGTGTGTTCGTTTAAAAATCATTCCATGTGGCTTATGATAATTGATTAATGATAGATTCTACATTACATAACACATAATGATAATTTTAGATCTCCTATAATTTTGTCCCATTATGTAAGATAGGAATAAGATATACTTGAATGAATTTTCATGGATGAATTTTATTACCTCTTGGTATATAATATGTTTTATTTTTTCCCAATGTAATATTAAAATTATTGATGTAATTATGTTTAAAAAATCTGATAAAATGATAATATATTTGGTAATATAGTCTTTTATATATCCCAATGTAATTAATTAAGGAAGAGGCTCTCAACTACTGTGTTCAGTGTCAATACAATTATGAGGAAGAATATATTGGAAGGTTCGATTGATGTTTCCAAGTCTATAAAATATGTTGATATGTCATGGGAAAATGGATAAAGATAAAAATATGTCATCAAGTCATATTATATTAATATACATATAAATAAGGTTTTATACATTAGTTGATATGTCAAATATTCATTAATAAAAAGGTTAGTATTCTTTGATGACCTTGATTTTACATATGATGATGGATGAGTAGATCATAATGTCTTAACCATGTCATTGAGGATTGAAGAAGCTTGTTATTCATAATCATTTGGATGCGAACTAAATTTTTTTCCATTAGAAGACTCTAAAATATATTATTACCAGGTAGAGAAGGCATATATCGATGGATTGAGAAGTATGTTATGAGTGAAATGATAATGTAAGGGACAAAGTCAATGAAGGTGGAAGATTGCGTAATGAGCCTTTCATATAGATTCGTTTAATATAATATTATCAGATGAATTAAATTCGTTGGAGATAAAAATGTAATTATTTTAAAGTTATGCAATTAGATGGAACACCCACCATATTGAATTTAATAAGTTCTAAATTATTGATTCCATCGGTCATACCAAGATGTAATTTCCATCATCTATAACTATTAATAAGTTATTACTGAATGAGTTTTCATAATGTAATCAGATAAATAATGTGCATAAAAACATATAAATTAAACATAGAAAGATTATTATTAATAACTGAAATTTGAATATTATTTATAATTGTATTATATAATGTTATAATATTGCAAAAAAATTACTTAATTATTATTAAAATCATTATTTGTTAAAAAAATAATATTTTCTAAAAAAATGGTTTTTCATTCTATAACACAATGACTCCAAATACCTAAAGATGGTGAATTATTTTACTAAATTTTCATATTCTCAAGGGATAAATTCCCAATCGACCATTCAGTTTAGTAGGTTTGTAAAAATATATTTCCCACAAGATACCAATATTATATTGGGAAATGGAAAATAAGTCATGATACATAATAAAAATGAAATAAATTGATTCTTTGAAAGTATATTCAAATATGTATTCTTGGTTACCTAGTAAAAGGAATAAAAATAAGGGCAACCTCAAATTCTCATTCATGGTAAGTGAAATAGATGTTATAATGATTCAAAAAGGATTATCATCCTGAAATGGTAAATAAATGATAACACATAATATTAAAAAAACAAAGTATGTAATACTAAATATAGGGAGCTAAGAAACTGAAACAAATTCTATTTAATCCAAAGATTGATAATAGAACACATCTGTACATATTCAAATGAAAAACTATCAGGGATAAATAGCACCTAAGCCTAAATCTGGGAAATGCTTAATTATTGGATGACATGTTTCTTATGTTCATGATATATTTAAAATCAATATGTTTCACAATAAGGTCTTCCCGAATTGGGTAAAATGAATCTAATTTCTCCAAATTATTCATCTCATGTTAACACTAAATCATTGAGGGGGTATATATAATTGTGACTAACACATGTCGTACCTATCCAAATCATTCATCAAATATCGACTAATCGAATTAATTCATGAATAATGTGGCATATAAAATTTCTATATTGAATAGTATATATTGATTTATCAATAAATCGTTAGTTTATCATAATTAAAAATAAGGGTTATTGATATTGATTAATGGAAATACCACTTAAATATTAATAAAAAATTCTTGAGGAAAGTATTCTTTAAACATTACAATGTGTCCCATACCACTAAAAAACATTTTAATGACAATCCCCCTAAAAGGGTAACATTAAATGAAATATAAAATATCAACATAATAAAGAAATTCCTGATATAACATGTCAAAGGATAGTATATAAACCATATAAAATTCAATTGGTGTATATGTAGAAATAAGTTTTAATGTAATCTAAATTGACACTAAATTTTTTACATTGAGTCCGACTTGTCACACATGTCTTTATCTTCCTGAATTATAAACACATGAAATTAATTAAATAATTTATAGCCATTTATATTTTTATAATTATATTAATTTCAATTGTTATAATTTCTTAGTGAACAACTTAGTAAATTATATTTACAATGTCTGTTTTGATCATATTTGGTTTATATGTCAAAAATGACTTTGGTAGGTCAATTATGGTCAAGGGGTTCATTGTAAAAACCTATAAATAATATTAATCATGATGTAATTATCATATTTATACATAAATTACACTTTAAAAACTAATCCTAAAATTTGGTTATAAAAAATGAACCGACGTTACAATAAAGGAGGTCGTCGGTCTTGCGTGTGCCAGAGTAATGCATCCATTTTTCAATAATCTTCATGGAAAGAAGGTATGTAACATTATATCATTCAAGAATGATAATTATATCATAAATAATATTTTTTAATCATTTATTCTTATATATAGAATTTTTTTGATTTATAAGTAATCACATCATATTGAAGATGTGGTAATCCACACGTCGACAACAGACATTATCAATTTTTAGTGCGTGAAAAGTATAATAAAGAAAATTATTTATTATATTTATTGATATGTAATTATTTCATTAATATCATATATATTTTATTTTATCACATTTGTATTTAAAAATAAAAAATCTTTTATACATTCTATGTATTGTTTGAACGAATGTCATCACATTGAGGTGGTAGTGGTCAACACAGCCACAAATTATATTATCATATCCCCACAAAATGTTAAGCATAATGTAATGTGTTATATTTTTATCAATGAGGAATAAATAAAATAAAAAATGATATATATCATAAATAAGTATAGTTAATATCATATTTTGAAACAATTAATGGTGGTAATAGGAAAAATGAACAATCATCATTTCGTGAGGTTGTAGTTCACTATAGACAAAAAGTATGTTCATAAACCATTAAATGGAAATTTTTGTAATTGTATGTAGAATCCGTAGAAATAAAACATCTCAATATATATGTGATATAGATTATAGTATATAATCAAGTATTAATATAATTATTGGGGGTGTAAAATTTAAATAAAAAAATGATCTTCATGAAGGATGTTCCCTCTTTTGGTGTAACTCCATTTAGTTTGCATGATAAAGATTCCTTCGTTAGATTTATGAAAAAAGTGAATCTTCTAAGATTATGGAATGTATTTGGGGATCTTATTTGGTCAAATTCTGTTCGAGGCAAATGGATTTAGATATGTGTTGAAGTGGGAGGGTATTGTGACTTTTTATAGAGGATGAGGAGCGAAATTATCTTATGATTTTGAAAATGGAATTCCACCAATGATTTCCCCAAATAAATTATCCCCAATAATATAATATATTATCTTAAATGGTGTATATTATTTAAATATTGACATAAAATGTATTTTGGTCAAGAACATATTCCATTTGTTCTATTGAGTTTAAGGTTTGATCCCAGGATATGGTATTTTTCCTCATAAGTGTTGTAAATATATTAATCCCATTACCTACTATTTTTGGTAAAACAAACTATGTTCACAATATTATAAATTATAATTTTTTATTATGTGAAATATTTAATCAACTTTTAAAAATTAAAATAACAAAAGTTAAAGAAATTAATTTAATATTGATCATCTAGATGGGACATTCATTTAGGGTTTCGATGTAACCAGAACCCAACCCATGCATTTCCATGGAATAATGATTGAAATACCCATATAAATACTCTTGGAAATAATTTAATTTCCATTTTTGGATAATTTACAATAGAGAATTAAATTTCAATATCACTAATTATTAGTTGAACATGGTATCTGGGAGAATGTATATCGAAGATAAATAAACTTATGGATTTACAAATATATTATTGAGGTCAATACATGTTTGTAATGTTAAATACATATTAGTTCGGTATATTAGAAATTATTTTTTTAACGAAATCTCATATATATGATATTAGTATAGATTTAATATGTTATTTTATATTTATGCTGGAAAAATAATATTAGTTATGATACATAGTATGATAAAAATACCTGTATTGATGATGACGTATTATTTTTATTGGAAAATATAAAGGTTATTTTATACATTGAATTGGGTGAAAAAGTATGTAAAAATCCATTAATGAATCTTATTTCTATATAATGTGGATTAAGTGGTGATTTCCTCAAGGTGTAAACGTTTTTTAATAATTAAATATTTAATGAAATAGTTAGGAAACAAGTGTACATCGAATGGATCTGAGATTTTTTTATGACTCATTAGATGAAAAAACCTCCCAAAAATCCATTGTTGATATTCATCAATAAGAAAACTATAAAATTCCATAAAATTAATATTAATAAGAGTTAAATAACAAAACAATTAGTTTAGTTTTCTAAAAATTATATTCCCATAAATGGAAATGAAGTTTATAGCTGCTACTGGAAATGAATTGTAAATATATAAGATGCTTAGTGTGTTGTATTCCTTACAATAGAGGGAGTGGATTTATTGGATTCATGTCATAATATTTTTTTATAATTTACTTATCTCTCTAGAAAAATAGAAAAAATAAATGATACGTGCATTAGATACTTTAATTTAACAATGGTTGTGCTTAACATATTTCAAAAAATGAATACAACAAAATGATATTTGATAATCATACATTTGATTCATATTTTAAAAAATAATTTAATTTTGTAGTACCAATGGAAAGAAATTCAGTGTTTATTTGGTGTAGGTGGAAAGGTTATTGATCACAATAGATCTAGTGGAAATAGAATATATATTGAAATGAACCTGCCACAATATGAAATTTTTATAATTTGGTACAAATTAATATTACTATTACCAGAAGATTAATTATTCAATTCAGGTTATATTTCATTAATTTCATCTCATATTTCTGTAGGTCACTATCTTCATGCGGCTTCCATAATGAAAGCAGTATAACCATCAAACTCTATCATCATTATCTGCCTAATTCCCCCAAAAAAACCACATCAACATTTGTGTAATTCACCACCAATTTTTCAAACAAGGTATGCAAAATCATATCCTAAGTATCCTCTTCCATATTACCAATATCAATATCATATATACAATATTTTTACAACTATATTATCTGAAAATAACAGAGACTGAACACTAACCAGTACAAAAAAATAATATCCTAAAAATTGTGCACCTTAATAAATCCCATGAATATTGGAAGACCTTCAATAACATCAATATAATGTTGTTTAGTTACCATAATTTTATATTTTATGAAAATTTAGTTACATTTAATGCAATAAATAAACAACAGTTTAATTCACAAATAGCCTTTGGACTTTTATGAAAAATCACATTTTTCAAAGCCATATCAAGTGACGAACCTACTCCATCTTCACAGTATCAATATCATCTCTTAAAATCATATCCAACTACTTCATCATAGAATAATTTAGATTAAACATTAAAAAGTAATTATAAAATATTTTCATAATGAACATGGACCTATAGACATCCCAAGAACTTTTGAAGACCACAATCCCATCAATACCATGGTGTTGTCTAAACATAATTGTATATGTAAATAAGATTCATAATAACAGAAATCCATAAACAAAAAATAGTATAATTTAAAAATAGTATATTTTGGTAATATATTTAATGTGTGGTGGATTTTGTAAAAAAATATTTTCATATATCTGCAACTAGAGAATCATTAATTATTATACATAACACAACCTAATACATCGGGTAGTGTATTTGATGTAAATACACAATGATTAGTTATTAAATAAAAATCATATTATATTAAATACATATCATATTTTAGTTGGTCATCATCATCATGAATCTAACACAATGCTTATAATAGTGAAATAGAACGTCATCATCATTATCATCCTCACTTCCACAAAACAACACATCAATATTAGTGTAATTAACAAATAGTATTTCAATACATGTGTGCAGAATCTCTTTCTGAAAAACCTCCTCCATCTTCCCCTTATCTATAAAATATATTCCTTAATCTTCCAATTACATCATCAGAAATTAAAAGATATTAAACATTAACTAGTAAACATAAAATAATGTCATAAAAATCATGGAACTATAGACAACCTACAAATATTGGAAGACCTTCAATGAAAACAATAACCTGGTGTTGAGAAACCATAACTGTAGATGTGACAACGATTTAGTATAACATAACTCCATAAATAAAAAACAGTCAAATTCACTAATAGTCATTTGACATTGTATGTCGATTCACATTTTTTCCAGCCAACATTGTTGAGTATCACATAAATCCATAAATAAAAAACAATGTAATTAAACAATATTCTTTGAACAATGTATGTATAATCACATTTTTTCCTGCCATATCAAGTGACAAAAGACCTCCATATACACAATATAAATATAATATCCACAACTCATATAAAACTAATTAATCAGAAAATAATTTTTATTAAACTTCAACTAGTACATATAAAATAATATCATTGAAAAAATAGACCTATAGATATTCCATGAACATTGTAATACCTCAATATCATACATTCAATATTTTTGGGTAACCATAATTGTACTTATAAATAAGATTCAATAGAAGTTAAGTCTATAAATAAACAACATCGTCATTCCCCAAAAGTGGGATTTGAAAAACATATTTAATATCTGGTCAATTTTGTTATCAAATTTTTTTCATATATCTTCACCAGTAATATCATTATTTATCAGAGATAGAACTACGTAATACAACGTATTTTTGAGAATTTATTGATGTATGAAAAATGGGGATATACATTTGTAACAATGTTATGATTTTGAGGGAGTATTAATAATGTTTGGTTCCGACACATACAAATATGGTGCATTGATATTGAGTTGAATTCAAAGATGAAGGACCAAGAAGATTCCACAACATAACCTATTCATTCATGCCTCACAGCCCTATAATATGACTAACATTAAGCACCCATCAATATGAGTAATATTGGACTGATAATGGATGACATTTTTATTACAATTGAAATAATATATGAAAGATTTGATTAATTATTATAATTATATCAGATAAATATGAATAAACTAAATCTTTGTTAGAATTAATTCCATGGGATTTAATAAATTACCCCAATATGCTTCACCTAATTCCATAACATGAGAGGGTTTCAATCAAGAAACACCAAAATCATTTGCCACCACAATGGCTACCATCAAACTATGAAAACAAAGGAAAGGGAACCTATAGGGAAATATGAAAATAAAAATCATATGATTATATGCTGATATCAAGAGACCTAATCTCAATGAGGTGAAGAATGCCATATCATAGTGAAACCACAATAATTATGTTCATATAATATGAGTATATGTTTTGAAATTTAATTTTTATGAAAATTAATGGATAAATTATTAATTTATAATATGGGATACAGATATCACACAAAAAAAATCTATAAGTAAAAAATATTAGTAAATACACACATTGGACTCAAACCATGTGTTGAAATCTATGGCTTCCATGTATATCTTCACCTTTAATGTTTTAATATGAATATTGATACAGCTCAATCAACCCCTTAACATTGAACAGGATGCCCAGTTTATGGAAGATCCATTCCCCATCCACGAATATATTGAAAGAATATACACCACATTGAGAGGGAAACCATTACTCATACATTTTTAAGCCTTCTTTTTCTTATAATAAAAAAACAATTCATACATAAAAATCATGACATCCCTGCTATCATACTAGATGAAAATGATGCACAGCCTAGTAAAGATCGTCCTCCCCACCGCCACCATGATTCATGTACTTTTTCTTCAATAATGCGCAAATATGAGTCCATTAGTGATTGTCAAGGCCAATGAATGAGATGGAATCGATCATCTCTAACCCTTTAAGTGGCCAACAATTTTGCAACACTATAAATCCAACAGCTTCTTGACCTACTCGATCATACAATAATATTCAAATGGGAGTGCATCTTTCATTTATAAATGGCTTCATTAATCAATGAAATACACTAGAAAATATAGAAACTTAAATCTAAAAATAAATTTAATATTCCAATGTAAACAGTTGTTTAGTATAATCTTTATATAACACAGCAATGGAATCAAAATTTTGAAAGATCACATTGTAATAAAAAATCAATGTACACTGAAATAAAATATTTCATTTAAAATGAATTTAATTCGTGAATATGAAAGAAGTTTTTCTTTCTATAGAAATAGAAAATTCAATGTATGGATAATTCAGATATAGAGCATGTGAAATACATAAAAGTAGTAAGGTAAGTAGTAGTATATTGAACAGATGGCTGGTTATGGGAAATTAAAATATGTTAAAAAATAACTAGATATATTATAGGAGATAAATAAAATATATAATTTAATAAGTAAAATATTTATTTATTTAATAACATTCAAAAATTTAAATTAATTAAGATAAAAAATCTTTTTGAGAATAAAAATTTTCCCTTATAATCAATGGGATTATATATTAATTTCCAAATAATTGTTAACGAATGAATTCAATTGTATATTTTACAAAAGATAGTTAAACCTATTAAAAACATTAATTTAATGACTAATATATAGTTTAATTTTAAATAATAATATTAATAGAATTCAGAAATATTTGGTCCTGAATGTTACATAATCAATCAAAGAAACTCATTGCAGGGAACGAAAGCTAAAATTAATGTTGCATGAATTAACATATGTTGAGTATATAATAATTATTTATAAATATAAAATATATAGTAATGTCCTGGTATATTATATTCCCTTCTGATCTTGAGGATTAGTTTCTCAAAAACTATTAAATACAATTTTCTTACTTTAGAATTTTGAGGTGTAATATTCTACCCACATTAATTAAATTGCAACATCGCTATTTAAACATAATCATAGAAATAAATAGATTGATATTTGAAAATGAACACTTTTTGAAAAAAATGAAGAGGTTTAATAAGACTTATCCATAATAAGAGATAAAGAAATGTACAATGTTTATGTATCATAGAACCCTATTAGGAGAATAAAGTTGGGAAATGGAAACATAGATATAGAAGACAAATTTAACTATCACGTTTAGATAGAGAGTGATATTTATCATGTTCACATGAAAGGTTTTTTCACAAAAAAAATAAACCAGAGCTTTGAATATTGGTTAAAAATATAATAATAATGGTGAAAATAGGACAACATATTAATTTGAATACCATTTTTCCAAGAGTAAATAAATTATTTCACACTTCCAGAATATAATAAAATATTTATTTCAATAAAAAAATAATATTTTACATTGATTAATCCATGAAATATTTCTAATTTATTAGAAAAATATTCTTCACACAGTGATGTAATTCATTAATCCCTAGAAACACATTCAAAGACTGAAATAAACCATTTCAAAACTTGTAAACCATTCAAGAAGATTATGAATCCACACATTGGATTCATTTCCATGGTAGATAGTGGAACCAAATTCACATTATATATATCAATAAAATCTATATAGAAAATTATTAATCTAACATCAAGAACATTTTAAGAGTTATAATTCCATAAACTATGTGTTTTCATAAAAAATTTAAATCCCATATACTAACTCTTCATTGTACTATTCATTACGTGATCTAAAATACATACTAAAATAGTAAAATTGTATAATCATTAAATATTTCATATATCATATGATGAAAAAATAATAAATAAAATATTTATGCAACATATTTTATAGATCTAGATATTGATTCACATTAATCATTCTACTTTGGTTGTTTTAATAATTTATGATTCACCATTCCCATAGGATTCTTTTGTTGTACATTCCTATGATGTTTTGGGAATTATTTTTCAAATTTCCCCATATCAATGGAGTTGTAAAATTTCATAAAATCATTTTTATTTTTCCATTTTATTTATTTATCATGGTGACACTTATCTACACACTTTTAACAAACACATGTTCCCACAAAGAATTTACTAGAGTGGTTTATTCCATAGTTTTAAAAAGTGAGTACATCCCCTTTTCCGTTATTCTATTTAGATTTTGATTTCTATTCCTTTCACTTTTTTATAATTCATCTCTTTGAATCCACAAGTAATTGAAAATGTTTTCATTTTGATGATAACAAATAAAAATAATACATTTAATGATGAAAAGGATTGAGATACCAGTTCCCATCACAGGAATGGGTTAATCCCTTCAAATAAATGATCAATCTTCCCTTCCCAATTTTTCATGAAATATATAGATTACTTTGATTACCTAGTATAGTTATCATCATATACAACTACACATTATTTATACTTTTTAAAACTGAATGAACTATATCTACATAGCATTTGGTTGATATTGATGTTAGTATTCATCGAAGAATGTATCCGTAAATATTATCCATTCAATTAGTTTTATTTATACTTTATTTATAGTATTCTAGGTAAATAACCACCATAGATTCACATTGCCATTGAGACAATACACTACAACTGAAACCTTTTTCTTTTCACCCCATATCAATTCCATAAATATCATATCCAAATACTGAATTGGTTTCTCATCGTCTATTGGGTCGGTAGTCCCACTAAATAATGGGGGCCTCTTTCATGTTAAAGTATCAAAATTTTGAGACTCTCATTATAAAATAGTTTTCTCTATACAACCATGGTTATGTGTCACACCTTATTAAGCTACACTAAAACTTCAATCACATTCCATGTTATAGTAACAGATTTATTGGGTTCCTCAATATGGACATATCTACATTTTCTGGAACATTAATAAACTAATTCCTTCTAATATCAATTTATAAAACATATAATATACTACACTAGAGAATAACATTATGTATCATAATTCATAATTCCAAAACTATTGGAACACTAATAATAGGTTGATAATTATTATCCATAATGAATATCATAATAATAAATGTCTTTACCTTGGAGATATCATTACATTAAAATATTTCATAATTATTTGTAATGAAAATGAAAATTGTCCTAAACATATACTGAGGGATTTTCAAACCAGGAGCATAGTAAATCTATTTTTTGTACACTAGGTTCTGTCGAGCCTTTCTAGATTAACATTGAATGATATTTTACCCCAAAGTACATTTATTATAGAACCGTATCCACATGTAGAATCTATATGGGGATGTATATCATGGAAACCCATCAAAATGTTTATCTTAACAACATTATATGATGTTATTTTATACTTATCCTCAAAATTTGTCTTATGGTTATGTTAAATAAACTATATTTTCTAAAAAATAGTTTCAGAACATGATGTATACCTCCTCTTATTTCAACTATAATTACCTGTCCCATGATACTTAGAGCCAGTTCATTTTATTTCTATCATATGATGACAATGAATAATATATCAATTTATATTTTAGTTTAACAGTTTTGGAAATCCATATTACATACATGATTCCCATATTACATTGTTAAATTTAATATAAAATATGATTCATAATTGAAATAATAATATAAATTGTAGAAATATTATTAAAAACTTTCTTCTTGATAAACTAAGGAATGTAAAAAATATAATTGTGTGCTAAAACATTCATTAAGGTTATGCCTGATAGAAGAAATAATTAATAAAACAAAATAAATATCTAGGAAAGGTAAATAACTGATAATACATGCCATTAAAAATAACTAGATAAGGCCTAATAAATATTTAATGGTATAAAACAAACAAAATCCATCTAATAAATAAAATAAAAAATAGAATGGATCCATAGATATGACAATGAAACAATATCATGGATAAATAAAAACTAAGTCTAAATGATTGATGTGATTAACTATTGGAATCCATGTTTCCAAGATACAATGTAACATTATCATCAATACCATTCACAAGTTAGTTTGGAATATCGGGATAAAACCCTTCAATATTGGAAAAGTTATTCATCTAATTTTACAATTTATTCCTTAATGGGCTATCTTTAACTAGGCCCCTCTCATGTCATACCTATCCGAATAATTTTTCATATATCAACTAATATATATAATTTATGAACAATGTAGCTTTTAAAACATTCAAATTAAAATAGATATAATGAATTATATATCATCCCTTAGTATAATATACGAAACAACATGTATTTTTAAAAATGATGAATTAAAATACCATTTAAAAATCACTAAAATTTTAGTGAGTAATAAAATATTTCCTCATTCTATAGTGTCTCATACCACGTTGAAACATTTCAATCATAATCCTTATAGAATTATAAAAATAAATGACACATTTAATTTCATATATATAATGAGATTCATGATATAACATCGAAAGGGGTAGTATTTACACCATAAAAAATATAATTTTTGTATAACAAAAAAATAAGTTTTTATAGAATATAAATTGAGATGAAATCCATTACATTAATCTCGACTTGTCACATGTGCCTTTAAATTCCTAAATAAAAAAGATATGATAATTAATTAATTTCATCCTAAATATTTTCATCATTATCATTACATTTATTTCAATTATTACTTTTAAAAAACTTATTAATCCATCACGTTTTTTTCGAGTTTTAACCATATTTTGGTAATTTCATTAAAATAATCATTATAGGACAACTATGGACAAGGTGGTGATGATAAAATCATATCTAGAATAATAATTATGAAAAAATTATTATATTTATTTAGATATTATATTTTTTCAATAAAAAATGAAATTTTTTAATGAAAAATGAAACAATGTTATAATTATAGAGATTATAGGCTATACGTACACATTAGTAACATTCCTGTTATTCAATGATCCTCGTGGAAAGAAGGCTTGTAAAATTATAAAATTCCATAATTATAATTATATACAAAATATGATGTTATCTAATCATATATATTTATATATATAATTATTGTGATGTAAAATGAACCAAATAGTGTCGAGGATGTGGTAGTCTAGATGGCCACAACAGATATTATCAATTTTAAGTTTGAAAAGTGTATGAATGAAAATTAAATATTTAATTTATAGAAAAGTAATTATGTTAAAAATATTAATTATATGAAATTTATGTCAGGTATTTTTATATAAAACCATCATTTATACACTCAAATTTTCTTGTGAATGAATCAAATAACTCTATGGATGTGGTATTCCACACTTCCCCAAATGATGTTGTTTAATTACCAAAAAATGGAAAGCATAATGGTGTATGTTATATTATAAATTATGAAGAATAATTAAATTTTAATAATAATATATATCATATATAAATAGTGTTTCAATAATAATTCCCATCCATCGAAGGTGGTAAAGAAAACATGAACAACTGTCGTTTAGTGATGTTGTAGTTCACCGTACATGAAGGATATATTCATTAACCATTAAATGGATTTGATTGTATGTGTGGGAGTAAAATATGGAATAAAAAATATCAGTATATTATTGATACTTTGGTCATTATATACACATTTAATAAGGATATTTTTTGGGGGGTAAAATTAAAATAAAATACTGATCTTGCTGAAAGAGGTTACCTATTTTATGGTAACTCAATTTGGTTTTAACCAAAGGGATTCATTGGTTTCCTTTAATAAATGGTTAGGCTTCAAGTATTAGAGGAGGGAATTTATGTTATTGTTTTTGTAGAGTTTGGGTAAATTGGCTTGATATGTGTGAGGAAGTAGTAGGGGTGAGTGCCTTTTTATAGTGGAGGAGGAGTTTCATTTTGGTAAGGTTTTTAAAAAGAAACACCTACTACATATTTACCTTGTGATGTTGATCAAATAATTTAAAAAAATAAATAAAAATTGATGATATTGTATAATCATAGACATCCAATAAAATTTCTACGTGTTTTTAGATCATTTTGGCCCTTATGATTTGGGGTTTTTCCCATCATATATAAATTTTCCTCTTAATCGTTGTAATTAATTTTAACTGATTTCACTAATATTTTTGTTAAAAAATTAAATTTAACATCTCATAAAATATAATATATTCTTATTAGAAATATGGAATTATGTTTTACAAATTCTGTTCATATAAATGGATGAAATGAATCTAATAATAATCCTATAGACGAGACAACAATGAGGGGTTTTAAAGTAAAAATTATCAAAGGATTTCTATGTCTTTAAATTAAATTTCACTATATAATTGATTCAAATGAAACAAATAGGATACAATTATACAATATTTATCTAATTAAAAAAACCAATTAAAATATAATTGATGATTATTAATAATTTATAGAAAAAAGAAACTTTGAATAAAAATTTTCTATGTTTCAATAATAATGAGAAAAATAAACTCAACATATAAATAAAAAAGTTCACACTATGTAATATTTTATGATTCTATTTCAAAAATAATGTCTATTTGAGCTTATAAAATATATTAAAGTGCAAAATTTTGGATTTAAAATTGGTTATCCTTTAAAGGGAGGTAAAAGTGCCTTTAAAAAATTATAGCTTTTATGTGTAATATTTACTTTATTCTTATCTTAGGTCTATAAAATTTATTTTATAAATCTACAAATTATTTTATTTGATATATAATCTGTCACACCCATGACTTTTTTTTAATTCATTATTAATTTAATTTCCATTCCTGATTTGTTTTGGGGGTTTACCACTCATTTTGTTGAAAATAGTGGGTTTTGAAAATTTGGGCCAAACCCTGAGCCCAAATCCAGATTTAAAAAAAAATTGATTCTTATATAACTCCTTCGATTTTTACTATTTTATACTCATTATACTTCCCAATTGTCATACCCTAATATATTAAAATCTCCATATCCCTTTGAACCACATAGAAATCCCAAATCATGATGGATTTGGGTTTTTAATTAAGATAATGGGCCAGCCCGTAAGCCCATTTCTTGCTTTAAATTATTTTTTTAAAATTTCAATATCTCATTTGTTTTTTACTGTTTTTTGGTGATTCCACCTCCCACTCGAAGCCAAAAACCGCAGCCTCGCTCCCTGTATCGCTTTTTCCTCTTTGGAGCTCAAATACCCCGCGGAGTTGGACGATC
This sequence comes from Viscum album, assembly GCA_963277665.1. NCBI lineage: Eukaryota > Viridiplantae > Streptophyta > Magnoliopsida > Santalales > Viscaceae > Viscum > Viscum album. The sequence goes on from OY728148.1 coordinate 1,258,570,459, forward strand.
TTTCTCAATCTTTCTCAAATCGACCAGATTTGATGAGGAGAAATGAATCTTTCATAACTCCTTCAATTTTCATCCTTTTCACCCCATTTCAATCCCCAAATGACCTAATATGACTCCTTCGGATCTCCATATCAGTTTGGGTAATTGGAGATTCATATATTGGTGGATTGGGGCTGATGTTTCAAGATATTTCAAGTAAGGGAATTCCTTCTTGGTTCCTTCCATCCTCTTTTAGTTTTATTTTCTATTTCTTGAAGTTCCTCATGTCCAGAAGTTAGGGTTATATCCTCAGGTCTGATTTGGTATCTTTTGGGTCAATTTTGGATGGTCTAGGTCTGGATTTATATTCCTTGTGGTGTGGCGGTGGTGCGCTTAAGGTTTCACACCATGTTTTGAGGGTTTCGACTCAAAAGGTAGGTGATTCCATGTGTAACCATTTTATGATGAGTTAGCTTGCTAGTTTTATTAATTTAGTATGTTTATAATCTGTCTTGTGTGGTTTGAAAACTGTTTTTGATGAATTTGGTTAAACATTTAATTTTTAGTTGTATTTTAGCTTGAAATTGGGTACTTTTCATGTGTAACTCTTGGGGTAATGTTTGGATTTAGTTTATAACATATGAAAGTGATTTATTAGTCTTGAAAGGGGCTGCCAATTCTGTTTTGTTAATTCCTTATTATCATGTGGGCCTTGAAAAGAGGTTTTTTGAATGAGTTTAAGTTGTAAAACCATGTTGTACTTTTTGAAGGAGATTTATGAAAACGTGTGTTTTTCATGTGTATCTTTGTGGTATTATTTGATGTATTTTTATAACATTTGGGGTTGCTTTAATAATTGTTTTAGGGATGAAAATTCTGTTTTGGATTGTTATTGTTATGATTTTGGTTTTGAATGAGAGGTTTGAAATGGGTTTAGAGTGCAAACAATGGTTATACCTCTTGGGTTTGTTTTATGAAAATTGAAAATGTTTTATTTTGTTAAACAAAGTTGGGAAAGGGTTTATATGTACTGTTTGGGTGAGTGTGTTCACCTAATGTGGGTTTTTGAATGGTAAAGTGGTGATTTGAGATGTCAAACATTTTTAGAATGTTTTATAAATTGCCGAAATGTTTTACTAAATTGTGTTTTGTGTGCGAAACACAGGTGTGGGATGTTTCATGTGAGATTATTGATAAAATGAATTGTGAAGGTGAGAAGAGTATTATGTGAAATGTGTGTGGGCTGTTTTGTGAGTTGAATAACTTTTAATGGTTTTATAAAATCTTTTAAAGGATTTGTGTAAGTGTTAAAGAAATGTGAAAAGTGTTGTAGGGAATTTTGGTGTGAGTTTGATTTCAAAATGCATTTGAATGAATAGTGGAATTTGTGAATTGTGTGATGTACATGGGGCTGTTTGGTTAATGTGTGATGTGGAATTGATATTTTCATGTGAAAACTATACTTCTTGGATTGTTGAACTTGTTTGAGCACAAAGGGAAAACCCGGGTATCTAGGTGGGTGGATGTGTACTAGTATGCTACTGAATCCGTGGGGTTTGTCCTCAGTTTCACTTAGCAAGATTGACGCTTACAACTCTAACTAAACAATGATGATGATGATTGGGGACCACTAGGTTATGGGTATGATCCCTACTAGTGGCTCGTGCACGAGAACGTATATTTTTTTGTGGTTACTCTCACCGAGATACGAGGTACCTGGGACCCACAGCTAGCTAGTGCCTAGGGGTTATTTCCTATTACTTGTGCTCATTAGATCATTTGTACTTACCGTCGGTATACGGTATTGTTGGCTGGAAAATTCATTAGCTTTGTCATTTATTTTAAAATTGTTGTTCCTTTAAAATTATCTCACATGAAAACTGTTTTCATTTATTATTTCATCCTTTAGAAAATTGTAACTAGCATTTATTATTTACAAAACATGCAATGCTTTTTGTCATGAAATGTTTATCACATGGAATCTCATAGAGGTGGTATCCTACTGGGCTTTCGCTCACACCCTACTTACACCTTTGGGTGTAAGTAGACTTGCTTATTTTATGTCACTGGTTTGGGTACAGGTTTTATGCCTTTGGTTCGGGTTTTTAGCAGTCCATCGTGATGGAGTGTCGTGGAGATGGATTGAGGGCGGTGCATCTTTCCATGTGGAGGTTCTTGGGCTGTATTTTCTTGGGTTTGTACCTTTGTAATGGTCTTTAATTTTTTTTTTAAAATTGTGTAATTCAGTTCTGAATTTTTGAAAAAGATTATTTGGTTTAAAAAAATCCATATTCGTTTCATTGGATTCTTTTGTCTTTTTAAGTATATAAACTCGGGTAATTCGTTCCCAATTATAATTTTAGGATACCCAGGCACTTGTGCCAGCCCGTGGGGATCGGGAATGCCCTTAGAGACTTGGAAGGGTCTGGGTTTGGTGCTGGTTTTGGTGGCGTCCAGATTCGGTTCGTGACAAAATGGTATCAGAGGAGGTTCGCTCCATTGGAGTCATGTTATTTGGGAAATAGTCGGGATAGTCTAGAATTAGGATTGTTGGGACATGGAATTCTGGTTATGGGTAGTGTGCTTGATCACCACACCTCATTTCTGGATTCAAGTCACCAGGGGAAGTTGGGATTTGTCTAGGTCTTTTGGTTTTCTTGGTTTGATGATGATTAGGGGAAATGAAATGAGAGTAGGGTTAATGGTCTCAATGAGCTCGCAGGGTCTGGAAAGCCATGTGGAGATGGGGATTTTCCCTAGAACACTCTCTGTGACAGTCAAGTGATTAGAATATGGCTGCCAACCATATGTCCAAGTCACCCACTGAAACTAGTTTCCTCTCGCATTGTCTGGTGTTCTTTAGTTTTGACATCTTGGAACTTTGGTTTTAAAGTGACTTGGTTTTAGGAAGTGTAATGTTTTTGTGATATGCTTTTCAAATAAATATGGAATGGTTTGATTTAAGAAATGGAAGGACTAAATATTCAGAATTATTTTGAAATGGAAAATTGTGTTCTTACACCTCTTTTGAAAGCAGAAACTATATTTAAGTTGGTTTTGAAAAAGTGTTCCCATTAGAGTTTTATAAACTATTAAAAGATTTTTTAATGGGATGCGATGTTTTGAAATTGATGTAAATAAATTGAATGTGATTTTTCATTAGAGCGATTGTGCCTTTCTGAAAAGTTTTTTTTAATGCGGTAAATTGGGTTCGACCTCCTGGTTAGCGGTTTTGATAAGAATGATGTGTTGGTTGACCGTTTTGGTTTTGAAAGGTTGAAAGAAATCAGTGCATTGACCTTTGGTATTTCCATGAGTGACCACATGCATGGGGTTATATGGGATGATAGATGGTTGATGGCATGACTGGATGAGTTCTAGGACGGATATGAGGAGGGTGCCTGGTGTGGCACAAAAACATGCATGTGTGAGGCCCATGGGGTACCATTGGTGGATACGCTCACCGCTGAACCATTTTTTTCAGAAATGGTTTTAAAGAAAAACATGTTTTCTTGATGAATATTTTGGGATGGTTTTTATTATAGGTTTTTGAAAATGTTGATGTTGTGGGATGTTTTGAGTCCAAGAACCCCTCCTGTTCGAACTATTTTTTTTTGGTTTGTGTTTGGTCGGAAAGCTGGGTAAAAGGTCCGGTTAGTAGTCTCCTATGATATATGTTTTGGGACACCATTAATATGGTTCCATTAATGAGTTTGGATCGTTTTTGTTTCATGTTTTTACCAATGAACCTGCTTGGTTGGGTCCTTGGGTTCTCTCATTGGATAAGGTGCTCCCCCATAAAGATTTAGTGCACAACTGAAGGGCAAAACGGATTGTTTTGCCATTGGAAAATTCTCCAGTTGATCAATGTAAGGAATCTTTTCTTGAGATTGGTAGAATAATTCTACACCATTTACTTTCTTGGTTTTTTTTCGGATCCTCTTGTTGTGTGAGAGTGCTCGTGGATGGTTGAAAGAGACCTTAGTTTCTTAAGCTACCTAATTCGTCGAAGGTGAAGTTGTACAATATTATGTGAGTCTATTTTTTTCAAAACTGCTTTTCCTTTTGGGAGATCTCGACATCCTCTATTTCAGAGGAATGTGTTTATATGTGTCCTTTATTTCTGTTGTTTCTCACCCGAAGAAGCAGGGTGTGATGTGAGTGCATCCTCTAACCCCTTATTTCAGTGAATTTAAAAGTTGGGGTAAAGTGAGTTCTGGAGTGTGTTATGTCTGGGTGAACCCATCTGGGATTACATGTAGTTGTTTGTATAATCATAAGAAGAAATTCTATTTGGGGGTTTCCAAATCCTAACTACGAGTCCAAAGATGCTTCAATCATTCCAGCTCCATCCATAGGTCCCGGAGAGAAGCTGGCACGTAGTCAGAGGAAATCCCAGGGCAGTTTTTAACCTTGAATAAATAAATGTTCTTAGTATGAGAGAAGAGAATAGTTTAAACTTTTGTTGTTGTCATCTTGCTTCATTTGTTCACGTTCGGTGGAAAGAGGTGGTGGGCCTCATCCCCATGTTATCTCCCAATGACTTTCTTTTACCCATTGGTTCCCTTTGGGTTTGGGGGAAAGGTTTTAGATATTTCTAGAAATGTTGAGTGAACACTTATTAGTAACCATTCCCTAGAAAACCATGTAGGTATAAGGATCCACATTGTTAGCACATAGTTTCCCAAACTGTGCGGGCTAACCGTGTTGTCGTCCCAACTCTTTATGTTTTGGGGTTTTTCTATGCCGGCCCATATTGGTCAGTTAATATGGATGGTTCTTATGGTGGGGAGAACCAATATGAGTCTCATGTATATTATTTTGAAAATTCCTAATGGTATTCTACCCATTGTACTGGGGAGTTTTTTTTGGGGCTCCCCTGTTAGTGTCTTGATTCTTTCTCGGAAAAAAAAAATTAAGTTGTCTCTTATGGTTGGGGAGCCCATTTGTGTATCCTTGTACCAGTAACTCACTTTTGTACATGATCTTGGATTGGATGTGGGTAGTCTCATTCGGAGCTATATAACCACATACATCTTCCTTGAGTAAACGTTGGGATTGGAGATTTCCCAATTGTTTAGTTATATCAAGATAAGTGTAACCTTGTTCGATGTTCTTGTTTGTTTGGGTAAATTTCTTGAGCCTTGTTCAGATAGTGTTTGAGGAGTTTTGTTTTAGGATAAATCTTAAATGTGCTTGATAATTTCAGTAATGAGGTGTATGTTTTGGTTGTGAAGTATTTCTTCCTTATTTGATCACTGGAGGTGTTTTGACCTTTGGGGACGAATCTTAGCAAATGAGTCCATTTATGCCTTTCGGTTGGGTTTGGTTTTTGCTTTTTCTGTGATTTGGCTTTCCGAGGGCGGAAAGTTTTATGGTGGGGAGAATTTTCACACCCATGACTTTTTTTAATTCATTATTCATTTAATTTCCATTCCTGATTTGTTTTGGGGGTTTACCACTCATTTTGTTGAAAATAGTGGGTTTTGAAAATTTGGGCCAAACCCTGAGCCCAAATCCAGATTTAAAAACAAATTTTGATTCTTATATAAATCCTTCAATTTTTACTATTCTATACTCATTACACTTCCCAATTGTCATACCCTAATATATTAAAATCACCATATCCCTTTGAACCACATAGAAATCCCAAATCATGATGGATTTGGGTTTTTAATTAAGGTAATGGGCCTGCCCGTAAGCCCATTTCCTGCTTTAAATTATTTTTTTAAAATTTCAATATCTCATTTGGTTTTTACTGTTTTTTGGTGATTCCACCTCCCACTCGAAGCCAAAAACCGCAGCATCACTCCCTGTATCTCGTTTTCCTCTTTGAAGCTCAAATACCCTGCGGAGTTGGACGATCTTTCTCAATCTTTCTCAAATCGACCAGATTTGATGAGGTGAAATGAATCTTTCATAACTCCTTCAATTTTCATCCTTTTCACCCCATTTCAGTCCCCAAATGACCTAATATGACTCCTTCGGACCTCCATATCAGTTTTGGGTACTTGGAGATTCATATATTGGTGGATTGGGGCTGATTGCTTCAAGATATTTCAAGTAAGGGAATTCCTTCTTGGTTCCTTCCATCCTCTTTTAGTTTTATTTCCTATTTCTTGAAGTTCCTCATGTTCAGAAGTTAGGGTTATATCCTAAGGTCTGATTTGTATCTTTTGGGTCAATTTTTGGTGGTCTAGGTCTGGATTTATATTCCTTGTGCTGCGGCGGTGGTGCGCTTAAGGTTTCGCACCAAGTTTTGAGGGTTTCGACTCAAAAGGTAGGTGATTCCATGTGTAACCATTTTATGATGAGTTAGCTTGCTTGTTTTATTAATTTAGTATGTTTATAATCTATCTTCTGTGGTTTGAAAACTGTTTTTGATTAATTTGGTTAATCATTTAATTTTTAGTTGTATTTTAGCTTGAAATTGGGTACTTTTCATGTGTGACTCTTGGGGTAATGTTTGGATTTAGTTTATAACATATGAAAGTGATTTATTAGTCTTGAAAGGGGCTGAAAATTCTGTTTTGTTAATTCCTTATTATCATGTGGGCCTTGAAAAGTGGTTTTTTGAATGAGTTTAAGTTGTAAAATCGTGTTGTACTTTTTGAAGGAGATTTATGAAAACGTGTGTTTTTCATGTGTATCCTTGTAGAATTATTTGATGTATTTTTATAACATTTGGGGGTGATTTAATAATTTTTTAGGGCTGAAAATTCTTTTTTGGATTGTTATTGTTATGATTTCGGTTTTGAATGAGGGGTTTGAAATGGGTTTAGAGTGCAAACAATGGATATACCTCTTGGGTTAGTTTTATGAAAATTGAAAATGTTTTATTTTGTTAAACAAAGTTGGGAAAGGGTGTATATGTACTGTTTGGGTGAGTGTGTTCACCTAATGTGGCTTTTTGAATGGTAAAGTGGTGATTTGAGATGTCAAACATTTTTAGAATGTTTTATAAATTGCCTAAATGTTTTACTAAATTGTGTTTTGTGTGCGAAACACGGGTGTGGGATGTTTCATGTGAGTTTATTGATAAAATGAATTGTGAAGGTGAGAAGGGTATTATGTGACATGTGTGTGGGCTGTTTTGTGAGTTTAATAACTTGTAATGGTTTTATAAAATCGTTTAAAGGATTTGTGTAAGTGTTAATGAAATGTGAAAAGTGTTGTAGGGAATTTTGGTGTGAGTTTGATTTCAAAATGCATTTGAATGAATAGTGGAATTTGTGACTTGTGTGATGTACATGGGGATGTTTGGTTAATGTGTGATTTGGAATTGATATTTGCATGTGAAAACTATACTTCTTGGATTGTTGAACTTGTTTGAGCACAAAGGGAAAACCCAGGTATCTAGGTGGGTGGACGTGTACTAGTATGCTAGTGAATCCGTGGGGTTTGTCCTCAGTTTCAATTAGCAAGATTGACGCTTACAACTCTAACTAAACAATGATGATGATGATTGGGGACCACTAGGTTATGGGTATGATCCCTACTAGTGGCTCGTGCACGAGAACAGATATTTTTTTTTGTGGTTACTCTCACCGAGATACGAGGTACCTGGGACCCACAGCTAGGTAGTGCCTAGGGGTTATTTCCTATTACTTGTGCTCATTAGATCCTTTGTACTTACCGTCGGTATACGGTATTGTTGGCTGGAAAATTCATTAGCTTTGTCATTTATTTTAAAATTGTTGTTCCTTTAAAATTATCTCACATGAAAACTGTTTTCATTTATTATTTCATCCTTTAGAAAATTGTAACTAGCATTTATTATTTACAAAACATGCAATGCTTTTGTCATGAAATGTTTATCACATGGAATCTCGTAGAGGTGGTATCCTACTGGGCTTTCGCTCACACCCTACTTACACCTTTGGGTGTAAGTAGACTTGCTTATTTTATGTCACAGGTTTGGGTACAAGTTTTATGCCTTTGGTTCGGGTTTTTAGCGGTCCATCGTGATGGAGTGTCGTGGAGATGGATTGAGGGCGGTGCCTCTTTCCATGTGGAGGTTCTTGGGCTGTATTTTCTTGGGTTTGTACCTTTGTAATGGTCTTTAATTTTTTTTAAAATTGTGTAATTCAGTTCTGAATTTTTGAAAAAGATTATTTGGTTTAAAAAAAATCCAGATTCGTTTCATTGGATTCTTTTGTCGTTTTAAGTTTATAAACTCGGGTAATTCGTTCCCAATTATCATTTTATGATACCCAGGCACTTGTGCCAGCCCGTGGGGATCGGGAACGCCCTTCGGGACTTGTCACAGTCTGGGTTTGGTGCTGGTTTTGGCGGCATCCAGATTCGGTTCGTGACATAATCTAAATATTTAATTAATTTAATCAAGTAATTTTTATTAATTAAGATAAAACACCTTTGTGTGAGTGAAAATATTCCCATTATATTCATGTGGTTTATATATTCATTTCTAAATAATGGTAACCAATAAATTCATCAATATATTTCCTTAAGTAATTTAACCATCTCAATAAGCATATTTTAATTACTAGTAGATTATATTTATATTAAATAATAATATTTAAATTATTTTATAGGATGTTTTCTTTAGTGTAGCATAAGAAAGTGAAGGAAGTCGTTGCCTTGAAACCAAGCTGAAATAAATGTTGTGTGTACAAAAATATATATAATAAATTGAATATATATAAATATATAAAATATATAGTAAATTATTTGGATATTATATTCCAATACATTATTTGGGGTGTGTGCATTACACGTTATTAAATTCAATTTTCTTAACTCATAATTTCAGGGATTTATATTTTCTTTGTCAAAACATAAAAAATTACTTTTAAAATAATTCAAAATTCATTTGGAAAACTAAAAGTTATTTTTGAACTAATTTATAAAAAATTATATTATTATGAACATTTTTATATTTATGATGAATTTAATTTTATGAATAAATGTGAAAAATAATGAATTTTAATTGAAAACTACAATTTTGTTTAATTTATATACTATTACATAATAAATATTATATATTTTTTATATGTGAAATTATCTACCTTAAAAATATATTAATAGAATTTAGTTTTTTGTAATAAATATCATATTAAATTTTGATATAGATACATTATAATCTTCTAAATAATTTCTCTTAATAAATGAGCATTCTCATTTCATCTGTGGGATTTACATTAAATTAAATTTTTTCTCTTCTTCAATATAAATTTGAAAAATATATTTCCATATTTTCAATCATAAAAAATTTAATTATCTAATATAATCAACATATTTTTATATAAAAATAAAAATAGAAAATACTAAAAATTGATTAATGAGGCTTTGTTATAAAATTGATTTGTCTAGGGGTTAAAATATAATTAAAAGGGTTAAAATAACCTATAAACATTTCTAAAAGTTATCTTATTGAAATATTTATACCATTTCACCTATGAAGGTCAGTTATATCCTATTTTCACCATTGTGATATTTGAATGACATGGGTGTGCATATTTCGTTTCAAAAATACCATGTCTGTTCTATAACCTATTTATAAAAGGCCACCTCATCTCCTCACTTTTTCATTGATTAAACCCCTTTTGGTTTAAATAAATCACATCCTATAATCCCTAATCTCAACCTAGAAGCCATATTTTTTTCATAAATCCATCCAATGGTGGTTTTACATGAAACAATATGGAAGATACACGATAAAGAAGTAACATTCATCAACTAGTAATTTTTATATATTTGTTACCTGAAGTCCATAAATTATTATTATACCAAAATTATATAATATCACAAGTATCCAAAAAGTATTTATAATTTTTTATGTTATGGCCTTGACCTACATCCATCAACACTTTCATCAAATGGGTTATGGAATCATCTTATGTGTGTACGGTAGACTACCGCCTCACAAACTTATGTCATTCAATTTTCCATAAGAACATATCATAGATGGTTATAATAATTTATTTAATGTATATATAACAAATATAGTGTATCATTATAATTATGGAATTTTTATATCTCACATGACATCATAATTTTCTATTCTTCGGAATATGATAACATCTCTCGTGTGTATAGCAGACTACCACCCCTTGATGTGATTTGATTAGGTCAATCATTAAAACGATGGTATCAAAGATATTTTTATTTAAAAAATCTTATATATATGTTATAAAAATTATTTTGTAGTGATAATATATCATGTACAATTTTTTTATTCAATCCTAAATGAAAATGTAAAAATTTTTCATGGGTATGATTGGCATACCATTTCCATGGACGATGTATTTCATTTTCTATTTATGCATTTTATCCATTAAAAAAATAAATATATAATGAATATATATTATATTTATATTGGGTTTAAAATTCAATATAATTTTATGTCTTTATCATAGTTAAAGTAAAATAATAATAAATAAAAACATTTATGAATAACAAGGGAATTATTACCTAAAACATAAAATTAACATTGAATTCTTTATAAATAGTTCTTAGAAATAAAAAAATAGAATTATATATGGTATAATATATATTTAATGTGATTTAATATATTCATAATAATATTATATATATATTATATTATTTTTTAACTCTTATGATTAAATTAATGGCTTAAGGTAAGTGGTTTTGGATTAATTTTCCTTTTTCGAGAGGTATGTAACCTATATTATTCCATAAGGTGTATATATAGTCACTCTGAAATTTAATATAATAAATTTATTTGTCCTAAAGATATTTTAATTTCTATTTTATTTTAATCCATCATGGGGCATCATATTCAATCTATCTAATGTGGTAATGATTTTACATTACAATCGCATTGTTTATAAACATTATTATGATTGTATTTATAATGATAGAGTCATAGTATCCATATCTAAATAAACTGGTTATTTTTTTTATCCTATGGTTATCTATGATATATTCAAGTAATATTAAATTTTTAGAGCACCTCGTACATTAAATAATTGACAAAATTATTTTCCGATAATCCGAATTTATTTATCTCTTTAGTAAGAATTATAATTTCTTCAAAAGTCCATATTTTCTAAAATTAACCCAAAATAATTTAATTTTTAAATATTTTTATAAAAATATATCATTAAATATGATTAAATTTTTTAAAATATTATTTTTAAAAGGAGTATTTATATCATTTTCAAAATAATACTCATTTAAAGTTCACTGAATATATGGAAGGAATATTTGTTTTAACATGTATGCAATGAAAAAAACCTTATGTTTTCCTGATCATTATTTTACATCATGTTTCCCTTATACATTTTCAAGGTAATTTTAAATGAAAAAAGCATTTTGAAAATGTATTATGTTTTAAAAAGTTTTCATAAATATCAAAAAATATATTCTTTCAAATAATTGTTTTTCATGATCAATTTTAATTATATTCCATCAATAATGACAATTGTCAATTTAATAGGGATATGATCCATGTATAAAATTATTATTATTTACATTAATGGTTTATTTGAATGATGAAAATATTTTTATAAAACATTTCCCTTCCATGTATTATACCATGATAAAAATATTATGTAACATGCTTATTGTCATGGGTTATTCTATAGTCAAAGGATTAAATGATAATGAAAAATATCTATTTTCCACATATTATGATATTATAAAATGATTCTGAAACCCATTTCATATGATATTATATGTTTTTTATAATGTTTATGATCCTATGGAGCACCAAAATATTGTTATTATTATGATATTTTAGGACCTATATCTCCCTCCAATGCGTTGGGTAATGATTTATATCGCGTAAGATAGACTTAATGGTAGTGGGGGTGAACCTAGTTCTGTGAGGGCCATTGTCCACTATGGTGGACATGCAATTGAATCTTGAAATCAATAATTGTGTTAAGAGTGATTTCATTACACTATTGTAGCCTTGGAAATGATCTTTTACTAATATGAAAATTATTTTCTTTGTCTATATGTATTAAAATATATATATATATATATATATATATATATTTCCAATGTTATAGAACCGTGAATCATATTGATTTATTTACTTAAGATTCCATCTTGTGAACTGAAAATGTTTTTCCATGACTACGTATTAACATAATTGATATATAGGTTACGATATTCAAAGGTTATGATCTTGTTCTCACACACTTATATTTATGTTATGAGTACGTATCTCCCTTCTTTACCAGTATCAACTATCAGGGATCCCTAATTTTGTGTTTTCATTCCCAATGTTATGAGAAAATTTATTAAGTATGATATGTTTGAGAAGTGTTCCAGTTATGAAAATCATAGTTATAGATGATGCAGTTTACCTATATACTGGTTGATTTTCTTACCATGTTTCCAAGGACACTAAAATATTGTTGTACATAGTCATGTGTTTTAGTAATGTAATTATTACTCAATAAATATAATATAATATCTATATATTATATGATTGTGTAACTATAATTAGTATCAGAGGATGGGTTTAGTTATCCATATTAATAAATGATGAGAAAAAATTATTGATATTCCTATGGTTATTTATAATCATATTACATGCGATGTCTCTAAGGGTAAGCCTATGGATGAGTCAAAGAATAAGAAAATTTCCTTTAATTCTAGTAATTCATAGATATATTGGTTCTATGAAATTATATCCATCTATAGATAATAATATCTTATTTGACTTTTGAATATAAGTACATAGTGTTAATAACTATGAATACTTTTAATTTAGAAAAAATTGATCATCACCATGTGCACGACAATGGGCCTTGCTACACACAAGGTTTGATACATTTAGGGGATAGACATAAAAATTCAGAAATAGTTTATGAACCATAATGAAGGATTTAAATAAATTTTGACTCTGTCGGACGTATGTTAAATTTATTTTGTCAATGATTAAATAATGTGTTCTAATTGAGGTATCCTATAATTTATTTTTCATGATTATATAGTGGCCTTCATGATTAGTTTTTTTAATATTAAAATATTTGGTTTTATTAAATCGAAGGAACCAAAGAGAACATTTTTTATGTTGAGTGTGAAATAAAGTGCAATTGATGACATCTAGAGTATCCAAATGTTTTGTTAATTAAAATTAAAAATCAAATAGTTATTCTTAGATAACATTATAAACCTATTAATCATGTTGAAAATCAACATGAAAAATGATAGGGCCAATTATCAATTGAGTTTTCCATGATTCGTCCTCCACTATCATTATTATGTACTTATGAGCCATTAGTTGATAATTAATGGGTCAACACCATTGAAAATATAATATACACTATCTATTTTTTTTAAATAAAAAATAATTTTTTTGTCTACAATTTAGAATGTGAAGAAGATCAGCAGTTGACTCTTGTGAAGAATAATTGGATTAATGATAAAATTGAATCCTTGGATTTGGATGAGTTCATTAAAATATTTTTGAATAATTAATTTCCACATATCATATGTATGAATATGTTGTAGGTGTTCCTTGATCTAATTAAAAATAATGATTATTATTTTGAATCCTATGAGGCAAATTTTACAATACATTCAATGTGAAATTGTGGTATTATCATCCAACCGCAATGTAATTTTGATTGATTCGTTAATGGATAAAAACGAATCTAAATGTACCTATAAATATAGTACATTAGTTGACACAAATAGTTTATTAGATGTGTTATCAATGTGGATATTTATTTTGGATTTATATATATACCTCATGATATTGATTAAAAAATAATGGAATTAAATTGAAAATATATTGACCAAAAAGTGAAAAGGCTGAAATTTCATTAGTGTTCATTGTGTTGGATGAAATAATGAGGAAAATTTCTTCATGGGAATAATAAATGTTTTAACTATGGAAAAGAAGGTCATCTAGGAATTTATTATCATAGTGATGGGATGATGTTAGAAAAAGATGTGAATAAAGATAAAGATTCCCAAACCATATCACTCACACTCCACTATTTCAAATACTATGATTATGATCACTATTGTTAATAGTTCCCAAATATGAATGTTAATGAAATTGATTGATGTCTACAACCTCTTAATTTAAATATAATGGAAAATCTCATGTTATCGCTATTTTTTTAGGGTTATGATAATTTAGTTGTGATATGTATTCATACAATCCACAATAGAACATTAAATTACCAATTTGATAATATATCTATTCATTCTAATATATTTAAAAAATAATAAGGGTATGAATATCTCACAAGAATGATTGTATATAAAATTACTAATGGGAACACCAACATGTATGATGATAAAATCTCAAATACATTATTCATCTATCATTTACACTGATAAGACTGTGATTCCATTAAAATAATTAATTATTCCATTGGTAGATTTAGATACCATATTATAAATGTATTGGTTGTGTCTCTATAATTCCCACATAAATTATAGAGGAATAGAATTCATGTTTGAAATTCTAAATGGACCAGTGAGCATCTATCAATGTGGTGATAAGTATGGACTTTCGATTGAGATAAAATAAATTTAATGGGTATTATTTCCCATTTATCCTTGTTTTTTATCTCATATGGTTTGGGAGACACTTGACATTCATGATATTCATATTTTTCAAGAATTTGATGATTTCATTCACGAAATGATTCCTATCCATCCACCTAAATTTGATGTTGAATTGTAAATGGATTACATGTCTAATTCCAATACAATATCAAATAGTCCCTCTATAGTGGACCCAAATGAGATGCATGAATTAAAGAATAGACTCTAGTAAAACGATGAAAATGGATTCATTAAGCCAAATGTGTCCCCATGGGGTGCACCTATTCATTTTTAGTAATGAGAAATATGATTCAGTTTTACTCTTCATTAATAATTTGGATATGAACAATAACAAAAATTATGAAAAAATAATTGCTTCCTTGTAATTATGACTTGTTTCATGAACTCGGTAGACATCAATAATTTTTTATGAATAAACGTTTATCTAGATATCATCATTTTAGGTCAAATAAAGATGATATAACCAAGAAAACATATCATAAAATGTATTGAAACTATGTATATATAATGGTTTCATTCTTTCTTACTAATTATCCTATTATGTTTAGGTATTTAATGAATATAGTCATTAAAGATTAACTTTATATGTTTGTGGTATTCTTTATAGGTAATATTATTATACACTAAATGAGAAAGTAAGAGAATAAAGATAAGATAACAAGTTTACTAAAGAACATAATAAAATGATAAGAAATATAAAAAACGTACAATGTATGAATTTTTTCTTGTAAAAGTTGTCATTTTTTGGGAAATATAATTTCAGGATATGGTATATCAGTTGATCCATCAAATATTGATAGTTTCAAATGATTTCATAGACCATACATAGTTATTGAGATCCATATTTTTTCGATTAAGTGGATATTATCTATGGTTTGTGTATATTTTCCCATACGTAGCTAATCATATGGCCAAGTTATCTCAGAAAGGGTTAGGTTCCTTGAGATATATAAATGTGATGAAATTTTCAATAAATCGAAAAGAATGTTTTTCACTACTCCAGTAATTACATGAAAATGTATTGGATAAGTTTTTTTATTCAATATTGATTAATTCAAGAAGGGATTGGGATTTTTGATTATGTAAAATGACATGTTTATACTTTATGCCTCGTAACAATTAATGATTCACTAAAAAATATCCAACATATGTTTTGGTGTTAGAAACATTAATTTATTTTTTAAATATATGGAGGTATTATCATTAAAGGGAAATGTGTGATATATATTTTGATCATAAAATATTAATGTATATAATGACATTGACATAGTTTAATATTGACCAAATAATATGGCCAAATCTAGTTGATGATTATTATATCTCAATACATACCACTATAGAAAAGAAAATATGTTGGATGAGGTTTTGAGTCTAAAGGATCATGTTATATTATCCATGTTTTTAATTAATATAAATCAAATATTTATATATTTTGATTATATATATATAAATCCTGAAGGATGGGAAAACATCAAATATTCCTCAATTAATTTTTTTACAATCTATGAATTAAAAAATAATGTGGCATAGAAAAAGTTGTAGAGATGAAAAAGGTCATAAATATTCTTGATATTGACCATTATCATGATTTAATGATAAGGTTCATGAAATTTTTATTTGTTCCATTCATTATAGATTTTAAGAAGGATTTATTAGACAAAGATGATTGTTCGTCATTATCTATTTATAAGTGATGTGTATGGACTTATATAGATTTGAAATTGTATTTATTGTATTATGGCCTTAAGATAGATACCACAAAGTCTATAACATGATTCTTGGTATGAAGAAAAATGTGTGTATAATAGCATAAATTCTATGAGTATCTTTAATCCATTGACCACACAAAAATGGAAATGGTAAAGCATCACCATGGATTATATCATTAGAGACCTAAAAATATATAAAGGGAATAATTCTATATGAGATTAGTCGATTAAGTTACCAAGAAATCTTTATGGGATATTCATTAAGGAAGGGTTAGAGTTTTATGGTGTATTTTCTTAAAATGTTTCTGATCTTTATATATGTTTTACCTCAATGGTCTTTCCAAGTAATCAGTAAGAACACTATACTAAGATGATTTTTAACACTATGTACCCTCTTAAGTTAGATTTATTAGCTGAGAGAACTATTTAATCCATATAAGTTCTGTTTTGAACAAGGTTCTTATATTTAAATGGATTTTGGATATAATCATTCTTATAGTTCACTATATTTTAAAATAATAGAATTCATTTAAGAGATCAAATGACTCGTCACGAAAGCCATAGTGGAACGAAATGTAGATATCTAATGTGCTGGAATAAATTATGAGAAATATATTTTTTTTTAACCTTAGATAGATAAATAAATTGAAGGGAATGGTAATGTTATTCTATAACACGTAAAAATAGATTAGAGTTAGATGAAAATTCATGTTGATAATCATGAACAAGATCTATATTTTTTGGTTGGTGACAAGTTCATTATATGAATTTATCCATTGAATAAGGATATGATATTTTGGATAAAAGGGAAATTGGGCCATTGGTATATCATTACATTTTAAATTATTAGTCAAATCAAGATGGTATCCTATAAGCTGGGGATTCTATCAAACTTATCTCAAGTCCATGATGAATTATTTTATCTCATATGAGGGAAGTACATACCTAACAAATACCATGTAATAAATAGAGAGGTCATACCATTGTAAAAATATCATTTTATTTTGGAATAACCAGTAATGATTCTAGAGAATACAATGATTTTTTTTAAAATTCCACTCACATGGTTAATGTTTCTTTGTAAAAATCAAATAAATTAAATTTTATATGTGTAAACAACTAGATATGATGGGGCATATATCTCCTCATTTATTTATATCAGAGTGATGAATGCCGAGGGGTAATTTCATTTTTTAAAAAGGTAAAATGTAACACTATGTATTTTAGTGACTTTTTAATAAATTAAATTTCTTTAATATGATTAATTACATGAAACACCTCATTTATATTATGTCACAAGCATCACCCTATTTGTCTTGCGTTAAAAACGACACTGAGTTTTAAAAAAATATATGATATATTATTAATATAATTACTTAAAATATAATATTATAACATATCTTTAAACATTGTGAGATTAATATTAACAATTTACTTTTAATAATGGATTAATGTAATGAAATCATATTTTGTTAAAAATACATAATTTCCATTAAAATCATTATATGTTGGGAAAATTAAAATACTGTCCAAAAATAAATTTTATTTTAATTTTTTACCTTTGAAAAATTTATTTTTAGACCCTTTTATAATATTAATTTGATATAATATAATTTTTTTTTAAAAAAATTTCTAAATTGGCTTATGGGAATTTTTTGGAATTATTTTGAAACAGTTTTTATTTGAGTAATGAAGGATACTAAATTATAATTTAAAGCTACCTTTTTTATTTATTCTTTTTATAAAGTTGAATTATATTTTATAGATTTTTATTATTAAATTTAGATTATTTATATTTCCAATTTTCAAATTTAGGTAATTATAATCAATTTAATATTTAATTGTTATATAAAAGACATTGTCAACATTTGAGTATTTCCTCTTTAAAATCCCCCATTCTCATCATGTGTACAAGATTACATTTGAATAAAAAAAATTTCATATATAAATGGAATTTGGAAAAATGGATTCCATATTTTGGACAATAATAATTTATAATATTTAATAATTTTCACTTTATTATTTACAAAAATTAATTGTGAAAATATTTGAAATTAATTATAGAGGCTAATGTAATAATGGTTTAACCAGGGGATAGACTAAAAACTTAAAGGTTTAAATTACCTATAAACTTATCTGAAAATGATTGGATGCAAATATTTATCTATTATACCTCTAAAATTATATAGTGTCCCATTTTGGACCCTTTTAATATGTGAAAAACATAGAGGATAACTAAATTTGTTTCAATAAAACAATGTGTGTCCTCTCTCTGACTTATAAAAGCCCACACCCTATCATCACCTAATACCTTAATAAAACCCATTCATTTAATAAAATAAAATCCTTAATAAATTCGAAACATCCCTCCTCAAAGAATGTTATCAATTGGTTGGACAGAAATCCAACTAATTAAATATTTTTGTACAAGCAAAATGTGGACACCTGAAGAAGAGGTAACAATCATCAATGATAATTTTTTTTCTTCCTTCACCTCCTTGAATTATTATTATACCATTAAAATATAATAAATTCAATATATTACTTAAAAATATATTTTTTATGTTACTATATTAATATAATATCATCTCAACATCCATCAAATATGTTATGACATCATCATTCATGTATATGGAGGTCTACCAACTCATGAACGTTGGTCTTTCATTTTTTAATTAAAATATATAAAATATGGTTATAATGATGTATTAAATTTTTAATTAATATATTTATGAGATTTTTATATTTATTCAATTATTATATAATCATACGTTTTAAATTTTTACTTTTTCGAAATATGATAATGTCACTCGTTTGTAAGACCGACTACCTCTTCATGAAATTATGTGGTTCGTTAATAATTTTAATGGAAGTAATAAAATATGATTTCAAAAAATATATATTATATCTATTATAGGAAATTTTTTTGTAATTATAATATTTAATTTAACATTCATATTTTTATATGACAATAAAAATAAGATATCCTTCATGAGTTTTCGAGCTTACAATGTCTTAGAATGGTGTATTTAATTTTCTTCCACTAATTTGTTTTGATTAATATAAGTAAATATATAATAAATATATATTATAATTATTTTATTTATTTTATTTTTAACACTTTTTTAGTTTAGGAAATTGTTATGAAAGTTAGATTATAAAAATTACAAACCAATACATATATGAAAATGAAAGTAACTATTACCCAAAACATATCATTAACAAGAAATTGTTAATAGATAGGTAATAAAAGGTCATAGTAATATAATATATGATAGAATATACATGTTTAATATATTTTAAATAAACATATATCTATTATATAGTCATTTTGAATGTGTATAAAAAAATTCAGGACTTATGGTAAGGGAATTTTGTCTGAATTTTCTATATTTGAGATATATGTTATGTTAAAAAGGTTTATATAAAACAAATTTTACATATAATATCATGAATTTATATCTCCTAATTATATTTTATATACCATTTTATTTAATTCATTCATTGGATTTATTATTCATATTTGCCAAAGTGGCAATAATCATATTTCATAATCTCATCGTTGATCAATTATTTTTTTATTATGATGAAAACATATTATGATACATATGTCAATAAAATAATATTTTTTGTTAAAATATGTTTTATAATAATTTTTTCAGGAAATTTCTCCATTTTTATACACATAATACATAAAATAATGGAGAATTATTATTAATAAATTAATACTTCATTTCACTCTTTGGAAAGAAATATATTTTCTTCCAAATACATGATTTAAAAAAATATTAAAAAATGTTTTATTGTTATTATATGACCTAGAAAATAATTATTTATGCCTTTTTTCTTTTTTAAAAAGAAATTATATATTCTTCATGTCATTTTCAAAATAATGTCAATTTGGATTTTATCAAAAAATGTGAATAAAATATTTGTTTTTACATGTGTGTAATGAATGAAACCTTATAACATTATGACCATTATTTTATTTTAATATTATATTATATTTATTCAACTATATGTTCAAATGAATTTTTTTGAAATGTTTTAGGTATTAAAAAATATTTTTCAATGAGTAAATACTTTTTCACACATTGAATGTTTGAAATGAACACTCAAAATCATTTTCTATCCAAAATTTAATCTATTGAGGTTACCCATGCATCACAGTATATATGATCCTATTAATCCATTATTATTATTTCTCTGAGTGGTTTGTATTTATCAATTTAATATCAAAATGAAACCACTTTATCTTTCACATGTAATACCATGATAAACATCTTATAAAATCTACATCTTTTCATTGTTGTTGTCATTAAGAAATATTAAAATGATTATAAAACCTCTCTCTATTCCATATTTTGGGATAAGATGAATTTATAATTAAAACCATTTCATTTAATTGGTTATCATTTATTGAATTATTATGTTACACTACCATATGTAAATATGTTTTACATTATGATACAGGTAGGAATTATATCATCCTCTAATTAATTAGGATGAGATATATATCTAAATGATTTTTAAGAATGTATGGTTTAGTGAACCCAATTTCATATGAGGAATATTCCACTATGGTGGTATTCTGAGTCAACCATGACTACTATGATGGTTTCCGGAATGAACCCATTTCTCTATGATAGCCTTGTTAATGAGCCTTAACAAATATAGAAATGATTTTCAATTGTTATGTGTATACTAAAAATCTCTACCTTGTTCCAATGTTATGCTATCATGGAAAATGTTCATTGATTTCCTTATGAAAAATTTCTTCTGAACTACATTTCATTTCTTTATTACTAAATATTATGATATTTGATATGAAATTTATGGTTCTCAAATGGTATAGATTTGTTCTCATACCAATAGTTTCTTGTTATTCATAAATATCTCCATCCATTAACCATAATAATAATCTAAGGTCAATTTTTCTTTTGTTTCCTTAACCAATGTTTTTAATTTGTATATTATATATTATATTTTGAAGAAGGATACAATTTACGAAATGAATAGTGGGATATGATTTAGTTTACCTATGGGCCTGTTTGTTTTTCAATGTTTTCTTTAAAATGAGAGTACTATAGCACTAATTAATTTGTATATTGTTATATAATTAGTATTAATAAAAAAAGATTTAATATCTATGTGTGACAACCTAGTGTTTCTATGCAAGTGATTCGAGGAGGCACTTTGCAAGGAGGCGGTCTATGAAGGTTCATTGAAGGGGGAAAATGGGATAGGTTGTATACTACCGATTCTGATGGATAAATGTGGGGAAGCGTTCCTAGATAGGGCTTCGGTAGTGGTGGTCACTGGCCACGAATTTGATTGTGGGGTTGAATTGTATCAGCTAACGCTAGTAGATAGATTTGGTCCTGTGAAGATGTAACTGATAATGTTTAAGGAGTTTGTGGAGTTATGGGGTCTTCCTTATATATAGACAATTTCCTAGTTATCATGGTTCACCTTCTAAATCCATATTTCTTATAAGGATATCATATTTCATTCCTGGTTGAGGGAGGGGATTTTATATGGATATCATTGATTTATACTTTTAATGTGGTCTTCTAACTGTAACTATGAAAAACTGTACTATATGGGTTCAGTGTAGATAAAAATTCTAGGGATACCACTACCACTTCATAACCAGTAGATTTAGAAGGTATTGGGGAATGGAATTGGGACTGTTCTATGTTTGGATGAGAAGACAGAGAGCCTTAAAGGCTCCTGAAATCTATTGATATTTTTTGAGATGAATCTTGCGGTGAAATATCCGACTCATATTTTGATCCGTTCTCCGGAGGGTTTTGTGTTGTGGAGAAAGTTGGTGTTCCAATCACCTCTATGGTATTGTTCAACATTTGGGTTTCATGGTCATGCGGTGCAGTTCTGTAGGAAAGTGAAGAGGTTCCTTCAGGACAAGGAAGTTTCCCAGAGGATTCAACCACTGGAGACACTTCGAAGTACATCAGGTAGAACGGGTGGTCCACGAGGGTAGAAAGTATAAAAGGAAGTGATGAAGGCTGTGAAGGTTGATCCTCTATCGTCATCATTAGAGGGAATATGGGACATCACCACACCAAGTGTGAGTTAGTTTTCAGATATTGTCAGATCCGAGTCGGATTAGAGGTTTTCTATTTCTGATAAGGGGTATGCAGTCCGAGTTGTGTCCACGACCATCAGAGCGCCATCCTTTATTGCATTGTGACATAGGGAGGTTGTATCAGTGGGAGTGATCTGAGGTTCTGTTGAGGTGGAACCATCGGTGGATTCTCGTTCTACCAAATGGAAGGATATAGTGATTGATGTTTTTCTTCCAAGTTTTACTTAATGGTTTCCTCCTCCCATTGACGATGTACAATTATCATCATTTATTTCATCAGGATAGAAGAAGATATCGATGCTATCAACATTAGATAACTCTATGAACATTCATTTGGGCTTGTTGAAGAGAGTTTTCCATGTGGGGAAAAAGAAATAAATAGTCTCAGCGCACAACTCTTAGATGATATAATTATTCGTTTCCTTTCTATAGGAGGTGGTGTAGCCTCTACTGCACCTATATGCCCATGGTACCAGTTCTCTCTACTAGAAGAAGAGGATATTCTGATGAAGAAGAAGGTCCTAGTGCAAAAGAGGGGATCCTCATTTGATGGACCTTATAGACTTGTGGCATAATCGATGTCCAAATAGGTTGTGTACAATTAGTAGTTAGTTTCACTTTTATGTTGCAGTAGCTGAAGGGTGGGGAAATAATTTCTGTAAAGGAATTGGTGATTATCTATATCTCTCAGGTTCTATGGGAAGGGCTAAATGTGATTTCATTATCTCAGAATAGAGAAGATTTGGACCATCTATGGGGGTTGTTTTGTAGCCCAAATATGATCCTAGTAAAATATATGGCATTGTTAATAGATGGGGGTTTTGTTTCAATTTTCATGGGCATCCAGTTAACAGGCATAAATGTGAGTTTTGGAAGAAGCATCTTCAAGTTGAGATTTTACAGGTGATTGAGCACTGCATTACAGTAAAAATATGGTTCATAGTTTTTGAATTGATTTTAACCATTGATTATGATTGTGGGAATAGTATAGATTTGTGATTATTATGGGGTTACATTGGATACTTTTAGGGACATGGGTTTCATTTGATTGTGGTTGAGGACTCCAATATTACGATGGACATATCAGAATAAAAGGTGGGATCAATGTTTGGAAATCAAGGTATGTTGGAATTTAGTAATTTCATATCCAACAAGGAGCCACTATATCTATGGTTCCATGCGAGTAAATATATGTTGTGTAATAATTGATTAGTCGATAGCCGGATATGGTGTTGGTTGGATATATGCCTAGTCAATATTCAGGTCATTGAATCCTTTCCTAATTCCTCAATCGCGACCTTTCTCAAGCTCTTTCGGATCACTCTCTCCTTATGGTGGAACTAAAGATGGGTATGGATGTCAGTATGGCATTCATGTACTCAGTGGATTGGAATATTAGGGAGGGGTTCATGCAAATTGTGAAGGATTCGTATGAGCATGAGATTGTTGGACGATCTTGGGTGGGTTATTCTCGATGCCTCAAGAGTCACAGATTGGATATCAAAAGATGGTCTAGGAATTATAATTCATAAGTTTATTCTATGGAGATCCCTAATGAGTATATAGCCATGCTGGAAGGGGTGTTACAACAAAGCTGGGATGAACAAGTCCTCTTACGTTTAGGAGAAAAAATGGCCTTCCTAGAACAACCGTTTTTGGATGTATGGAGGGGCTTCAAGAAGAGATCCGGAGTGCTGTGGCTCAAGGAAGGTGATATAAATAGTGGGTTCTTCCATGAGTTCTGGAATGGGAGGCTAAACTCGAAGTTAAATATCATGCTGGAAGAATTTTCTTTCACTTCTCTTGTAAATGTAGCAGGAAGGATGGCATTGGAGCACTTAGAAAAGGTGCTTCCAGTTGATCGGGTAGTGACTCGTTGGGGGGATGATTCGATTACTGAGCATGATGTCTCCTTGTGGAAAATTGGCATTAGGCTTGATGGAGGGAATAATATGTGGTTGAAGTCTTTAAAGGTGGGTGTGGAGGTGTGGGAGGTGGTTATAATCTTGTCTCCGGACATAGTTCCAGGGACAGACCGGTTCCTGTGGGCCATCTATGTGGTAGATTGGGACCTTGTGGGACCTTTAGTTATCTAGGGAGTCCGGGACATATTTTAGGGGGGTACCTTCAATAGGGGCATGTGTGATCCATGGGTGATGCTTGTGCCAAAGGTAAAGGATACAACATCAATTGGACATTATGGACCAATATGTCAATGAAATTATTCATATAAGATTTCGCAAGTCTACGGGTGAAGAGGCTAAAAAGGGTCATCTCGAGTATTATATCCCAGGAGCAACATGGATTCATTCAAGGTAGTGCAATCCTAGGGGTGGTGGGAGTGGTTCAGGATTTGTAGGATTATGTCAACAAGAAGGTTGCAGGGTCCAATGCAGTGATACGGGTGAATATGGATACGACATATGATAATCGTGAATGGATTTTTATAATTCTATTAATGAGAGAACTCAGGTTTCCTGAATGAGTTTGTGAATTATGTTTCCATTTCTTATCCTCACCATAGATCACCATTTCACTAATGTAGAAGGGTTTTGGATTCATCAAACTTTCTAGTGGTGTGAGGAAAGGGAATCCAATTCCCCCTATCCTTGTTTATCATTTCTCAAGAGGCCCAGTCTCAAAAGTAACACAAATGGATAATGGACCAAAATATTTTTCCATATGTTATTCAGGAGTTAGAAGCTTCCTACTGTCATAATATTTTTGATGATGACATCCTTATTTTTCTGAACATAAAGAGGTCATATTTGAAATATTTCATTCAACTTATGGGGATCAATGGTAGTATATGTGGCCAACAAATCAATTCATGTAAGATAAATGTCTTATTTTCTAATAAATACTCATGGAGAAGGGGATGGAGCATCCATGAAATTATGTGTTTTCAGCAAAAAATCTCCCTATTATGTATATCATGGCTCCCATTTCTAATGGTTGGGTGAAAAAAGTCTTCTTCAAGGACCTTAGTAATAAAATAATTGGGAGGAATTATAAATGGAAAAACATGTTTCGATCATTTGGAGGATAGGTAACGTTTATCAATAGTGTTCTTTACTCTTTCTGGATCCATGTTTTGTCAATCATCGCTCCTCCAAAGGGGATTATCTCCACTATGAAGATAATTATAAAAAGATTCCATTAGGATTCCAATGACACATGAAAGGATCATTGGTCCTCCTAGGCTCAGTTGGAAAAGTCGATTGAAGAAGGAGGTGTCGGCCTCATGAATCTAACAGTTTCCATGAAAACCATGCAAGAATGATTGTCTTGTGAATTTCTTTTGGGGAAATCGATTTGGGCCAAAAAAAATAGAGAATAAAGTATGGTAAGTAATGGGAGGACTGGGATGGAAGGAAATTATCCTAGCCTGGGAAACAGAGATTCTACATTTGGATATTCTCTAGGACACCTCTTGGAGGATGGTTTGATATGGGGATATTAATTTTTGTGGAGATACATGGCTCGGAGAGAATCTATACATCCCGGGTTGTTTATGTATGGAGTTATCAGTGAGTAAGGCTTGTCAACGTAACAGATTCTTGGATTCCATTATTTACTCGAAACGGAAGTAAGTATTTATAGAATTGTTTTTTTCTATTGAAGAAGATCAACTATGCTTCACTAAGGCTCACTCAGGATGTTATAACAGTCATGACTATCATGTTATTATACAACAGGAGGTTAGAGGATATTAATGGGAATATTTTCTATAGTGTAAGTAGGTTCCCTCTAAACTGAATTTCCTTGTATGGAGGGTTAAGAATCAGGCCCTACCCACAAAAGATGATATCAAGAAGAAATGAATTTATCTAGCGTCTCAGTGTTATGGTAGTGAAAATCTGTTTTCAGAGTCAATTCCCCACTTGTTCATCAGTGGGGAATGGTCTTGATATCAAGGGTCTATGATGGATATATGGGGTAAGATAAATTCTTAATGAAATTATATATATGATTTTTTGAGGGCTAATTCATGGGAGCAGAGAAGAACCGGATGGATAACCAGATTCACAGCATCACGGTGATCTCGGTCTTTGGGTCTTTGTGGGTGGCTAAAAATATTATAATATGGGAGGGTCGGTGTTCAAGAAATATTATTCATGTGAAAATTATTGGTCTGCTTCATGAACTAGGTTCATTGTTGGGGGGACTCTATTGTGATCCACGCCAATCTTAGAAAACTAGTGATTCATCTGATGACCCAGGGAGGCTTGGTGAGAGGGAAACCTTCATATAACAGGTTGAAACTCAATGTGGATGGTTTATGCAAGAATATTCTGATACGAGGGGGGTGACTAGTGATAGAAATAAGTCTATTGGTGTTAGCATCCTTTAACTACTATCAATGTCCAAGAAGCTTGCTGGATGCTGAGGATCAGGCATTACTAATGGGGATTTTGCTATGAAAATGGTTTTCACTGCTATTTCAATTGTGGAATCAGACTCATAGGTAATGATTTGTGCACTTAAATGGAAGGTAGAGGTGCCTTGGGGTCTTACATACATCGTTCATTGATGTGCCCTGAAAATTGATAATAACTGTGTTGTTCGTCATATTTATTCAGAGGCCAAATTTGTTGGGGATTCTCTCTCTCGGGGGAGTATTCTTGATGATCCCTTCCTGGTCTTCTCGAGAGTGTGGAATCTACCCCATGAATGTATTGTGATGGTACATGGGGATGCATTTGGGCTTAATCATTTTAGACTGCCTTGAATTTTTCTTGGGGTCTCTTATTATTTGAAATAAAAAATAAATGTTTGATCGAAGTCAATAAGTCATCAAACAATGTATATCATAATGTATATTTTTAATGATCATGTATTTTTTTCTAATAAAGTATTATGTCTGAAAAATATGTCGTTATTATCTAATGAAAAAGTTCCCAAATTAATTCATTGGAATGGGTTTTTTATTCAATATTCATTGTACTAATTCTTTCATGCATGATCTTGTGATATATATTTTTGATGTTTATAGAAGGTTTCACCCCAAATAATTCATCTAGAGATATCATAATATGGTATATTAAAAATAAATTAGATAGACTTTTAAAAAATCAAGATATGGTGTTTTTTTGAATTCAACACATATTATGTGTATTATTTGCCTCTAAGGGTTCATCGGATGTAAAAATGGTTAATCAGTTGAAATCCCATTTAATAGATGTGGGGATTTATGAAATTATGTAAGACGAAGATTCAAAGGATGATCAATTTAATTAATCACACAAATAATATAGTTGATAAGGAAAACCACGTAATATATTACCAGATGATAATGTTTTCATGAAGAATATCCTATCGAATAAGTTCCTACTAAGAAAACCAGGAAGTAAGAAACATAAAATGTTATTTAATTATATATCATAATGAAAAGAGTAAAAAAATTATTTAGTTGTTATAATACCATAATACATGAAATAGAGTCATACTTGATTGGGGGTGTTTTATAACAAATTACCTGATTTAGAGGTGGAGTAACTATAAAATACCATTCCAAAAGTATTAGGTATGATGAAATTGAGCTAAGTGGTCATTGATTAACAATAATAAATAGACGAACCAAGATTCTACAAAATATTTTATGAATATAATATCATATAGTTGTTGAAAATATATATGGAATATTTCTATGATGATTTTATGGCACATAACATTTAATAAATATGATCCATTTTTTCCGAAGAATGAGTATAGTAGGAGACTCAAAATTTAAGTGCAATTTAAAAAATTTAGTGTCTTCCCCTTTCTATGATTATAAAAAAACAATGAATATATATGGTTTTTAATTGTATGAGAATATGTTTTTCAAGTTATGTATTCATAATAATGTTGGGATTATGTGTAATAAAAAATAATTGGATCATTGTAAAGATTTTCTGACAAATACAGTTTATATTTATTATCATTGGGGTTGAAGTAAGAAATGTATAGGTTCTAAATGGACAAGGGGTAGCAATCTGAGTGAATGAACCTATTAGAGTAATCTATCACCATTAAAATAAGGAAAAAATTAACATTTCATAACAAAAAATGACTTCCCATATGTTTTCATTATATATATATTTATGAAAGTGTATAATGTATGGTAAATTGAATAAAAACCATACGAACTGGTATCAATGGAATGGATGGAGAGGTATCAGACAAACTGTCACTATAAGATTATCATCGAAAGAAGATACCATAAAAGTAATTATCAAATGACAAATAATAAATAGAAGAATTGTGTTTTAGAATAAAGTCAAGATGTATGAAATAGATGATTCACGTTCTTTTTGGAGAAGAAAAATACTCACCTTCTCACTATTCTGAATGTAACAGAAGAAGAAGGAAGTGTTTGAAAAATCACCATTATGATATTCTACAAAATGTCTCCTTTGGCGGAGTACATTGGTGGTGTTATAATAAATATAAAGATGTTTTATATTATATATTTTGGAGGTATTAAGAACAATCAGTGATCATTATGTTGGACGATGTTGTCACTAGTCCATCGATTCATGATTTTTTCTTATGTGCTCTCTTAATGTATAGGTAATAACACTTAAAATAGGATAATTTATGAAACAAAATGTAAGGATATAGCCTTAAAATTCATATATTCTAATGATTTTATATTATAATCATCTTTCTTTCTTTCCCAACCATATTTTAGGCTTATAGCTATAGTGAATTATGATAATGTATTGAAATTTAACACCATTAATTTCATGTGGACCCTTCAATATCATATGAATTTTTTCACATTATAAAACATTTAAAAAACATGATTTCATTTCATGATAAATCCTTAAATTTCTCATCCTCACCTCACCCATGTTTTTACTCACCCATAAACCTTATGATTGTTTTTCCTACTTGGGATGAGAAAAAATGTCACAATATTGGACATAATTGGAGAGGAATATATCATTAGTTCATAAATTCTGATGAATATTTTTATTTTATAAAATTATAGTTTTTCTAAAATTAAATATTCTGACACATGTAATAACCTTATAAGCCAATTTTTTTCCTGAAAACTGTTTTTAGGATACTATAAAGGAAATATAAGCACAAAGAATGGCCTCATGAACACTTTTCACAATGTTTTATCCTTAACCCATAAAAGAAATGATATTTTTTATACCTTATGAAATCACATTATTTATATAAAGTACCTAGAATGTATAAATCCTAATTTTATCTTCTATAATCATTTTGGAATCTCTCTTACAAAAATTGTAGATCACATGACTACACAGAGATTAACAATAATATTTATATTTTGAATAACCATAAAAATATATTCCCATTGTCTCTTAGTAGAATCATAATAAGCAAACTATATCCATTTTCCCATTTAATTAGTGATATATAATGTGATAACCATCCATTGATTTATAACATAAATATAAAGAAAAAAATTTCTAGGAATAATAAAATATTCATTAAACCAAAATTATGAAAAAAAAATTTGAGGAAAAAAACATTCTATTTTTAAAACACGTATGTTTTTAAAATGATTCAGATGTATAAATGAAAAAACAAAATTTGAATATAAACTTTTAAATGTGTAGGAATATTCAAATAATTGGGGCATAAGGACAGTGGAAAACTACACTCGTTATATATTAGTTAAAAAACACTATTTCACCTTTTGTTAAAAGAGTGGAAAATTAACTTTTTAATATGTTTTTTAAATTAATACATTTACAAAAACCAATAACAAAAGCCTTTTGAAATAATTTGAGTGAAATTAAAAAATTTCATTTTAAAAACATTCATGTAATAATAAATGCATACATGTAAATAATTTTTAAAAAACATGGACATTAAATTGAACAATTTAAAAAATAAATATTTAAAACCAATAAAACATGTTTTTTAGTTAAAGGGTCACTTTCCATAAGTCCAACTCATCATGTATATTCCATATCATCTAGAATAATAAACATTAGTAAATTATTTATTTTCATGATAACCATTTTATATTTTATTGTTCAATTTATTTTTATTATTATTGATTTCTTAAAATTACATATTTATTTATGTTCACATCGGGCATTTTGATAATATTTTGTTCATAAGTCCAGTATGACTTAAGTATGTTATATATAGTCAAAGAGTGTATTTTTCCATCATATCAAGAATAAAATTTGGGATATTATTTTCAAATTTTAACATTAAGTATTATTTTAATTGAATTCATATAATATGATTTGTAAAATTGAACCACCATAAATTCATGGAGACGGTAGGTCGTATGTACGTTTGAGTAATGTTAAGATTTTTAAAAGATAAATAATAACACATGGTAATTATTTTTTTTATCATTAAATAATTATCATAATATAATATATTTTATATTAAATCTTCAAATATACTTATTTATATTATCCATGTTTTGTGGTGAGGAAAAATGAATCACATCCCTTTATGGAGGTGGTAGTTCAAACAATCACATGAATGGCCATACCATTTTTCTATGCATGGAATCAAAGAAATTTAACTAATATATTATTGTTTAATAATGATAAATATATCATTTATATCATATAAAGACATTAATTACACCACAATAACCAGCAATTACCGATGGTCATGGAAATAAATTACATCGGTTTCTGAGGAGGTAGTCCACCATACACATGAACATTAAATTATTTTCACATTTAATGGTTGTGGAGGTGTATGCTTCAAATTACATTAAAATTATAAAAAATCTGTATATATATGTAACACCACAAGGTTTTAAAAATAAATATAGAATGCATGAATCACTGAGTCCCTAGAAAACAATGGATTTTATCATGTATCTATTAAACACAACATCTTTTCAATTATGTCTTGAATTTCGAAAAATAGTCATCTAGAATTACAATCAGTATGTCATTTACAGTCTGATATAACTAACATGATTTTATAGTGAATAGTAACATACCATTATGAATAGTAATGTGACCCTTATGAATAGTTGACCATATTCTTATTTTATATTCTTAAGTATATATGATAATGAAATATTGTTTAATTTTTCAAGGTGATATAAATGGGTAATAGTTTTAAAATTGTTAATTTTTTAATAAAGTGAAATTTTATTTAAAACATAAATTAATCATATATAAATATTTTTTTAAAAATTGGGGTTATTTTTTGAATTTTTTATGTCAACAAATAGTTGGAGTGATTTTTTTTTATTTTTTTGAAACTCTGGAATTTTTTATTAATAGTGAAATATGGTGAAATATTGTATATATAAATTACTTTTTAAATACAATATTTATCACATCATAATTGATTTAAGACCACTTGTTTCCAACTAAAAAACACTTATTACTATTATGTGTCATAAGAATAAGTATTATTGGTTTTCATGGGGGAAATAATAAAATAATGAATAAAATATTTAAAATTCACTCTTCTCCTCCACTATACCCACACCCCAACTCCTTCTATTCACTCTTAAAAGACATCAATATCATCAAAATTCTACCCAATATACCCTTACATAGTCAATAACAATCTTCAAGACATATTGCTCTTCCCAAAATACCAAAACCCCTTCTATTAATGTGATTGTCAAGGTGGTTGATTCAAGAGGTAAATTCACATTATCTTTCTTCCAATTTTATTTCAAGATTCATTTTATTGTTTTCCTATCCTCATATTATCTTTCTAAATGACCATAATAACTCTAGTATCATATATATATAATTATTATATCATGTGAATGAAACAACTATCTTTAATATCCTTACTCTCTTTCTCTCTTATTTTTTAAACAAAATCATCATCTATAAGGCGCCAATTTAAAACCTTTGTGGAAGATAATGTTTTATTCTTCAATTTATCCTTCATTACTGGTCCTGAAACATTTTAAATTGTTGAAATAGACTATTATATAAGTATTATAACTTTCTAAATATTACAGAATGAGTATATATGCATAATATTAATTCATATGACCAATGCAGTTCCTAAAAATCAAGATACCACTAAAATAATCAAAGTGTTTTCCATTAAAATTTCATCAAATGATTAATCATAATTCCACCTAAAAAATGATATAAATCACAAATAAAACCTATTTATGTTTATATATAATGTTTAAATTCAATTATATATATTTACATTCATCCACATGAACTCTATTACTTAAAAACAAGTGAGTTGATTAGGAAAATAAAGAAAACAAACACTTCGGAATGACAGAATTCACAATTATAACTTATCAATAGAGACATATATGAACTAAAAACTATAATAAATATAATAAATATCTAATAGGTTCAAAATTCATTTATTAATTAGTATTATTTTATATTAATGGACCTTAATTTCAATATCATAAACCATTCAGAATTATGGTAAGTTTTTTCCAACCGAATGTTCATTTTCATTCATTTTACTTTCATAGTTTAATTACATGAATAAAATTATTAGTTATTATCATTTAATCGAAATAAATAATTTGGGTATGTTTATTATATGTTCACTACCTAGAATACTTCCTTATTTTATGGGTAGTAACACGTTTTAAAAGTAACTTTCAAAATTATTTTCAAAATACAAGCCCGATTCAAGGGAATTTGAAACATTATTACCTTTTTCCATGGAACTCTAATATATATTTTTAGTAAACCATTATCTTTATAATATAACTAATTTTATTATGAAAAAAATATCTTATTTAATTTATGGTTTTATATAATGACTTTTCTAGAAGAACTATTCGTTTCAAAATAAAATAGCATTTATCTCATTAATTACTCAATGATTTTATAAGAGTATGTTTGCCTATTTGAACACTCTTGTTGATTCTTATGTATTATTGGGGTTAATATTTTATGATATCATCTACCATATTTAACTGGATGTCGTATGACTATTTTTCATTATACATGTTCAATCTTAAAACCAGTCACCAATTTCCTCGAAACAGTTAGTGTTTATGCTTAATGTTCGGGGAATGATATTTACATTTCACATGTCAGTTTCAATTTGAATGTATAAGACTTGTATATTTATAAATAGTTATATTTGGAATTTATTGGACTTATAATGTTCTTTTCGGTCCCTCAATAGGCTCTCGATTCATCAAAATGTATCATGAGACAAATAGACACAAACATGGCTCAAGCATTTCCCATTTGGGGATATTATTTTTCAGGAGGCCTTAATCATTTTTAGACATCTTGATCGAGGCCTTCAGGGTGTACTTCAGAATTATTGGAATATTAATTTCCCTCATTATTAATAAAGGAATATATAGTTTATGTGGTTATTCGACTAGTATATTACCCATTATATTGTTTTATTATGGAAATATTTACTCAGCTCACATTTCTGCCATATTATGTTCACATTTTTCATTTAAATGAATGTGTTTTCAATTATTCAATGTGACTATTGTTTGTGTTATATTTTGAGTTATTAATTACTATTATATAGAATGTTACCTCACCATTTTCTTATGTTTCATTTTTCCATGATATGAATAAATAAATTATGAATGACTTGCAGGAGTAATATCGGATGCATGTATGTTTCTTAGGGAATTATTTTGTTCTGTATTACTTATCCTGATGTAATGCCGAAATTATATATGTATCTTGTTTCAAAAATCTGTGAAACTACTTTGTCTTTTGATATTCATTTACCTTGTTTATATTCCTATAAAATAAAATAAGGCACCGACTTTGGACAACTGGTTTCGAGTTATTATATTTAGTATCTGAGAACGATTAGTAAAAAACATGCAAACTAAATCTAGAAATCATTGATTAGGGAATAGACCCATAGAATATTTTTTGAGGATAAACATTAAATAATATACTTTTATATTTTTAATTAATATACTATTTTTATCATTCTAGAAAATAAATCCCGGTCTAGATTCTACAAGTGGACTTGGTTCAACCACATATGTACATACGAGTGAAAACTCTGAAAAAGAGTTTAGAGATTGACCTAGGGTATCTTGGTACACAACAACATGCCATTCAACGAACCTGGTTTGATAATATTGAGGGATATTCTTATTATATATCAAATTTTATTTACAATCCCTTTTGATGGATTTAAATTTATATTTTCTTTAATGAAACCAGGATTATTATCATAGGATTGGCCATGCATATGATTTCAATTAATTCATAGAATTTTTCTAATATAAGATTATATATGATGATTTATAACCAAATCTATTGTATGTTATTATCTTGAAATGGCGCTAATAGAATTAAATGTATACCGCCTGAACATTCATATCCCATGTATGTATTTCCCTCTGAGGCAAGAAAATGATGTTCTCTCTTGAGAAGTAACTGGTGTGGAGAAACATAAAACTATACTGGGAAAACATACTTAGGTTATGAAAAATAACCTTACTCATATAGAGAACACAGATATACCATGTAGAGGAGATATGATAGACTAATTTATGTGATAATATCCCCCATCATTAAATTGGACAAAACCCCATTTTTAGATGGGATGTAGATAATTTTCCAAGAGAAGATATTAATCCCGTTGGGATGTAATGGATGAAATATGGTCATCATTGGTGTTCATCATATATCAGGGGATACAACTAATAGGTGGTCATAAATCCAAAACAAAAATGTGTAGGATTAGATAGAAGATATTAGATGGAGGTATATTAAAGAAATCTTCCTAGAAATAATTTCATCACGAACGACGTGCAGAAATGGAAAGGCAGTTTCTGAATTTGAGGTTAAAGGGTGTTTTGAATGTTGAAAAGTTTGAAACTAACATCACAATGTTAGTATAGAATTATTTGGAATATATATGAAATATAAAGATCATGATTTATCCATTATTTCATAGCATAATGTCATTTCGACATCTGTCATCAGTCTCCCAAATATTCCCATCATATGAAGATATTCATGTGCTATCAGGATAGAAAATAATTTTCAAGGAATTACAACTATAAATGAAAGATATAGAAGAAGGTGTATTATAGAAACATGGGAAAATTAAATATGGGAATAGGGAATAAATAAATTTTATCATTTCCTCCCTGTGATATTTGTGGAAGGAAACATATCAGTGCCTACTTAAAATAAAAATTCAGTATGCTACAAATGTGGATATAAAGGCCATATTTGTAGTGATTTCAAGGGGAATAAAAAATATATTAATGTTCAATTCTACAATTGTTGGAATATGGGACACTATGCTAATGATTTTACAAATTGTTGAGGAAATATGCCAAAGAAATGGCAATAGGATCATGGACAAGTTTATGTGATCATAACTACTAATATTGAAGTTCCTATGGATGCGGTGGCAGGTACTTTAATTTTTTCTTCCATATTATCCCATACATTATTAGATTCGGGATCATCGAATTCTTTCATATCAGCCCTGTTTTAAAAAAAAGATATTTCTAATTTAATTAAATAACAAAGCTATCAGTCAAAACTCTTATAGAAAGTGTCATTGCAACAAATTTCTGTCAGACGGTCCCCATTATGGAAGATAATTATTCTTTATCTTCTGAATTTATTTTTAAAACCATGATTTATTTTGATATAATCCCTTCAATGTATTGGATTTAGATCTATTATGTGAAAAGTTTTTTCAACACGAAGGAGGTTAAATTTTTTGATTATGATGTTGAATCCATTATCTTTTGGGGAAAACATCACCATATATTTATCATCTATATCCACCCCCAATAGCACTACTGAATTCAATTATTTGGGGGGAAGGGAATGCAATAACTATGGGTGAAGAAAATAATGATAAAATAAAGGATTTACCTATTGTGAAGGAATATGTTGACATATTTATAGAGGATTTAATTGGACAGCATGTAAATAAAAAAATTGAGTTCTCCATTGAATTAATTCTTAGATAAGGTCCCGTATCAAATACCCACTATAGAATGGCCACTGTGGAGTTAGTGGAATTGATGAAACAACTAGAGTAATTGAGTGATACATGAAATTTTTTTCTATAGTGTTTATCCATTGGGAGGCCCAATTCTGTTTATTATTAAAAGGTGGATATATGATGTTGTGCATTTACTACAGAAAAATCAATGTTATAACAATAAAGAATAAGAATTCATTGCCTCGCATTGATGATTTATTTGATCATCTACATGAAACTTAATATTTTTTTTAAGATTTCCCTTAAATATGTATATAATTTGTATAGTGTGAGGTGGGAAGACATTCCAAACATATCATTTCAATCCTGGTATGGGAAATACGTGTTTACATTAATTCCTTTTAGATTCACAAATGCACCCTCTATTTTCATGGATCGTATCAATAATGTTTTTAAAGAATATCATGATTTAATTTTGGTTGTATTTATTCATGATATAATGGTATACTCCAAAATCATTGAGGATCATGAAAATCACTTTCACATTATTCTGAAGACTTTTAGAAGAAATGAATTATATGGGATGTTTATCATGTGTGAATTTTATATTCAACCAGTTTCCTTTATTTTCCATATTGTCACTTAAAGAGAGAATATCTTTTGATCATATAAAGAAAATTATTTTGCAAGAATGACCTAATCCCACAAGAATTACTAATGTATGTATTTTTATTGGAGTTTTAGGTTATTATCAGTGTTTCATTCCTATCTTCTCACATTTATCCATCCTGATGACCAAACATACATGTAAAGGGTTCAACCTAGTTTGTATAAAAGAATGCAAGTATTTTTTTTAAGAATTGAAGTGGAGATTAGTGAATTCCGAAATCCAAAATCTACCATCATGGAATAATATTTTTGTGATCTATAGTGATTCATCAAAGAAAGTACATGGTTGTGTTTTTATAATGAATTATAGAGTTATTTCCTATGCATCAAAGAAGTTAAACATTTAAGAAAAAAATGATCTGACTCATGATCTTGAGTTAACTAATTGTATATTTGCTCTAATAATATGGATACTCAATCTCTATGGTGGTATATGTGATGTATAAATATCATAGTAGTCTGAATTATATATTCTCAGAAAAAGAACTCAATATAAGAAAAATGTGTTTTCACAACATACACAATGATTATGATTATTCTATACAGTACCACCCACGAAAGGGAAACTAGGTACATAATGAATTGAGGAGGAAGGATTATGGTGTTCTCAAGAAAATGAGGATTGAAAATGTTTTTTTACATGAAACTAGTGACGATAGATATTGGAATTATCAAAGAAGGTGAAACATCACTAATTTTTGATTTAGTTGCCCAACCATATTTATTCTAAATAATTAAATCTTCAGAGTCTAATGATGAGAATCATCAAAATAATATTAGTGTTATGAAAAATGGGATGATGGATGACTTTGTGTGTGTAGATGGTGTTCATAAATTGGGGAAGAAGATTTGTGTTCCCTCTATAACTGATATCAAAAGAAAGTTATTTTAGGATTCTCATTCCCCAAATTTCCCCAAACATCCTGGTATCAATAAAATATATATATATTTTAATGGACATTTTTTTGTGATAACATGAAGAAGGGAATTGTAGAATATGTATCAAGATGTTTAGTATGGCAAAAAGTGAAGGTCAAATGAGCCCATCCCATAGGATTCATGCAAACTCTACCTATTCCTACATGGAAATGGGATGACATAACCTAAGATATTTTTACTACATTACCCAAATCTCCATCCATGAATGATGCAATCTGGTTAATTATGGATCAATTTAAGAAATCAACACATTCAGTCGATGTAATAGGGGATATTATACTGGATAATCCATCAAGTATCTATGTCAATGATATTTTGAGACATCAGGGAGAACCTCTAACAATTTGTTTCGGATCTTAACCCATTATTTAAATTAATATTTAGATAATATCTTAAAAAAATTTCGATACCGAACTTCGATAATGTACGGGTAGTCACCCTCAGACTATCGGGAAATCAGATAGGGTGATGCAAACCTTAGGGGACACTTTAAGATCATTTTCACTTGACATTCAATGTATGTGGTATGAATATTTACTTTTTGTGGAGTTTTTGTATAATAATAGTTTTCATTCAAGTATTAAAATGGCACCATATAAAGCATTGTTCCGAAACAGTTGTCATGCACCAAAATATTGGGATGACATTGGATAAAGGAAGCTTGTGGGAATAGATCATGTGGAAGGAACAACAGTGGATGTATAAACTATTTAAATTCATATCAAAGTATCTCAAAGAAGACAAAAGATATATGCAAGTAATCAAAGGAATGAGTTGGATTTTCATGAGGGAGATCATCATTTTTTAAAATTATATTCATGGAAGGGAGTAAGATGATTTGGGATGAAAGGGAAAGTGGTCAATTGGAATATAGGAAATATTAAAATTATGGATGGAATTGGATTAGTTGCATATAATTTTTCTATGCCACCTAGCTTGTCCAAATTACCCAATTTGTTTCATGTCTCATTTCTGAGAAAGTACATGCCAGACCCAATGAATGTTCTCACTTCTAGAGGTATCAAGTTAGAACATTTCCTATATTACTGTGAAGTGCCTATATGGATTGTTGAAAATATAGAACAAGTATTGAGGAATTATATGTCTCTACATGTGAATATACATTGGAGAAATCGAAAAATTGAATAGGCAACACTGGATATTGAGGGACACATAATGAAGACAAACCAAAATCTTTTTTTGAGGTATCGTTATGTGAATTTCATGGATTAATTTTTTGTAAGGAGGAGATATTCTTATGACCAAAGTGTTAGAAAATAAATATTGACTTATTGAAAAACTGAGTCCCTACAAAACAAAATTCTTTTAATGTAGCCATTATACACTACATTTCTCCTACAATGTTTTGACATAGAAAAATGGTCATATTAAGTTGTGATCAGTAAGTCATTTGGAATATGATAGAACCAAATTATTTTTTTGGTGAATAACAACATAATAATATGAATAGTAATATGACCTTTATGAATAATAAATCATTTTTTTTCTAAATCCTATATGTAAAGGAAAAGTTTTTTATTTTTTTGAGGTGATATAAAATGTGTTATAGTTTT
Organism: Viscum album; assembly: GCA_963277665.1. NCBI lineage: Eukaryota > Viridiplantae > Streptophyta > Magnoliopsida > Santalales > Viscaceae > Viscum > Viscum album. The sequence goes on from OY728148.1 coordinate 1,258,609,827, forward strand.
AAAATTGTTATTTTTTTGAATAATGTGTGATTTTATTTTAAAATTAAATTAATAATATTTAGAGAATTATTTTTCATAAATGGATTTCATTTTTGAATTCAACATCTATAAAAATGGTTCGGGTGTATTTTTCTTCATTTTTCTGGAATTCATGATTTTTTATTAATAGTGAAATATGGTATAATACTAGATATACAAATTATCAGTTATATAAACTATTTAAGAAATCATAAGTGACTTAATCCCACATGGTTCGAACATACATGTACTTATTATTGTTATGGGTCAATTGAATCCCCACTATTGGTTACCTTGGGGGAAATAATAAAATAATGAATAAAATATTCAAAATTTACTCCACTCCACCACAATAAAATACCGAGCCTTTCTTCTATTAACTCCTATAATACATGAATATCATCATAGTTATTACCAAATACCCATCCATAGTCACTCCACACGTCCAAAAGATCTTGGTGTTTCCAAAGGACCAAAACCCCTTCCCTTAAGGAGATACACAAGGTGGTGGATTCAAGGGGTAAATTCACATTCTATTTCTTTCAATTTCATTTCAAGTTCCATTATATTGTCCTATTATCCTCACATTTTCTATGAAAATGACCATAATAACTCTATTATAATCTATATACTATAATTATATCATTTGAACAGAAGAACCATCAACAATATTCTTACTCTCGCACTTTTATTTAGAAAACAAAATCATCGCCACTGAGGCGCCAATATAAAACTATTGTGGATGACGATGTTTCATTGTTAAATATATCATTAATATATAGTAATGAAATGATTTTTATGGTCAAAACAGACTATGATATATTTATTATAACCTAATTAATATTTAAGAACCAGTATACATACATAATATTATTTAATATGACCAAAGATGATCATAATAATCAAAATTATGCTATAATAATCTTATTATTTCCCATAAATATTTAATTAAATTATCTATCCCCATTCTATGTAAAAATGATATAACTGACCATTAACACCTATTTTATTCATATGTAAACATTAATTCATATTTGTGAGATTTACATCCAAACCAAATGAACTTTATTACTTAAGAACAAATGAACCAGTTAAGAAAATAATGAAAATGAAAACTCCAGAATTACAAAATTAAATATTATTAAATATAAATAAGGACATAAATGAACTAAAAAATCATGATAAAATAAATAAATGTAATATATGTTCTGAAATAAGCTATTAATAAGTCTAATTTCATATTCCAAGACCTTATGTTCAAGAGCAAAACACATTCGAATATAAGGTAAGGGTTTTCCACCGGAACTTCCATTTTCATTAGATTTACTTTCATTGTCTAATAAAATCAATGATATTAATATTTATTATCAAGTTGTCCTCATAAACTATGTGTTTGTGTTCTATATATTTTTACAAAATATCATACTTTTTTATGTGTAATTATATGTTTTAAAATTTACTCTCAAAATTATTTCTGAAATACAAAACTGATTCAAGGGAATTGTTCAAATTCATTCTTATTTTAAATGGAACTATATAATCTGTTTTTTTCATAGTTTATATTTATACAGTATCTAATTTTAAAATGAAAATATTAAATTTTTAATTTTTGGTTTTATGCAATGAATTTTATAAAATAACTCTTATTTTCAAAATAAAATATCATTTATCTCAAAAATTACACAATGATTTTATAAGAGTATGTTCCTCTTTTCCAACACTCTTGTTTATTATTATGTATTATTGGGATTTAAAAAATATGATATCATATAAAATAATAAATTTTATAGTGTATGAGTATTTCTTATTGTGGATGTGATATCTTAAAAACATTCACCAATTCACTCTGAATGGATAGGGTTTAAGCATAATTTTCCAGGAAAGTTATTTACATTATATATGTTAGTTTCAATATGAATGTATATGTTGTTTATATTTATTAAATGATCATATTATGAACTAATTGTACTTATAATGTGATCAGTGGGGCCCTCTATATCCTATCGATGCATCTGTAGTTCTGATGAGATAAATAGTTGTCTACTTGGTTGAGGTCTTAACCATTTTGAGATATGCTTTTGGCTGAGGCCATAATCATTTTAAGAGGTCTTAGTTGTGGCCTTGATGGTATATTTCATGTTTTCTGAAATATAAATTTCCATCATTATGATGATAAAAATCGATAGTTCTTTTGGTTATTCGACTATTATAATACCAATGATTATGTTTTATTATGGAAATATTTACTCATCCCATATGTTTTCCTTATTAAGTTCACATTTTTCATTTAAATGCATGTGTTTTCAATTATTCACAATGAATGACGTTTATATTTTCCTCTAAATTTCTTACTCTTACTGAGTGTTTGATCACACCCATATCTCATGCACATTTTCTCATGATATGAAGAAGTAAATTATTAATGTGTTACAGGCATAATCTTGGTGGCATGTATGCTTCTAATTGAATTAATTAGTTTTTTTCCATTCATGATGTAATGTTGAACTAATATATTTATCTATTTTCTAAAAAACTTCTAATCTACTTGGTCCTTCAATATGAATATAACTTATTTATATAAAAATGTAATAAAATAAGGTACCAGCTCTGGGCAATTAGAGTCGTGTAATTACAATATAGGATAAAAGAGTTATTATATTATCATGGTTGTAAAAAGTTTATGGTATGTGGTAGAATAAACACAACAAAAATGATCGTTTAAAATGAAATCTCTTCATTGAAAAATTTATTTTCCTTAACACATTAAGGCCACATATGTTGGTTTTATACAAAAAAGTCCTTCATAATATGGATAGATATTATTAGAAGTTAATTGGGAAGCTATTCTCTGAATAAACATTGGTTTTATATGAGATGAAAATCTATCAATGGGTTCCCATTTATAAGAGTGGGGGGATACAATCTTATAATTTCACAAAATAAAAAAATATAATAAAGTATTTCTAGGGAAAACATTTTCCAAAGAGTCTATAAATGAATAGGATATTCTATTGTAGACGGTATATTATCTCCTTTGAGATTAATAAATATTTTTATTATTTTAATATAATTTTAAAAAAATTTAATTCCATAAAACACCATTATTATCAAATATTATACTATTAATTAAATTGAATTTAAAAACATAAATATTACCCATAAAATTATAAATACACAATTTTTTATATCCAAAAAAATCAAGGTAATCTATTTAAACGTTTTATTACATTAATAATATTAATTATATTATTTTTTATATTTTTATTATATTATATTTAATTTATCCATTATTTGAAAACATAATTTGTCAGTGTTTTGAAATAATATAGTGAAATTATTGCATCCCTAGACAAAAAAAATAAATTAACTTGATGAATATAAATATTTAAAATTTTAAAATGATTTTTATATGTGAACATAATATCTAGATGAAATCATATTAATAATATAACACTTATTAAAAACAATATTGGGAAAAGATTAATATATTTTAAACAAAATACTACAAAGGTAATAATATTATCGAAGTTGCATAAATTATTTAAAAATTATAAATTTGTATGATCATTGACTATATATACACAACTAAGATGATTTATGCATTTTTTAGTCATTAACTAGTTCATGTCTGTTAAATTTTTCTATTTATGAAATCATTTTACAGATTTTTCTTCCACTATCACAAGCACTGCATGAGTTTTAGATAATAAATAAATAGAATAAAAATTTTATATAAAAATTTAAAATTGGTTGATATTATAAAAATAAATATATTTGGCTCAATATAACCAATTTTATTCATTAATTACATATATTTACTCATATCATTATAGTGAAAAAATATTTAATTTAAAATTCCTTTCCTCGTTCAATCATTGTACAATTATTTTTATATGATTATTGATATATAATGCTAATGTTTATTTCTTTAATTCATATGAAGTTGAATTCTCTTTATATTAAGGACTTAAGACCAGTTTATTTTAGGAATACAATGCCAAAGATAATTAGTGAGATCATCGATAAATTATTGGGTGAGATTACCAAAGACCTCACCCCATGTAATCAGTTTGGGATTTTGTTTTGTACAGATATACAAAGTATCATTATACTATCTCTGAATGTGTTAATTCTTTGAATAAAATGGTAAAGAACAGAAATATGGCATTGAAGATTGGCATATTCTAAACATTTGACACCGTAAGATAGAGGTTTCATTTTACTATTCTAAAAAAATTTAGGTTCTCCTAGAAATTCATTGGAATGATTGGTTCCATTTTAAAGAGTTCTAGACTCTCAAATTTGGTTAATAGTTTCCCCCGGGGTTTTTTAGTGCTCTAGATGAGTAAGACGAGGTGTTCCTCTTTCTTGTATGCTCTTTGCCATTGTAGAAGAGTATATGAGTTGGTGTCTCGCTGATCTATAAAATGTTTTGGTGGTATCAGAGGATGATAGTTGGGAGGTACTTATATGCCCCATATCACTTATTCTATGCTGATGAAATCACACTCTTTGGAAAATCAGATAAAGGCAACAACATTCATATTAATGGTACCTTCTCAAACTATGAATTTGATGCAGGTCAGGTTATTATTTAGGGAAAATCATATGTCATTTTTTGTGTATGAATTGTAATTTCAAGCCAAAACAAAATTTCTCATAATATTGGTGTTATAAGAGGATATATACATTTTACATACATTTTTGTACCACTTTTCTGGGGTAGTGTTAAGAGATTTCATCTGAATATCATTGTAATGAAGATTAAAAATCATCTTGCAAGATGGATGGGGAAAAGTTTGTCCCAAGCATGGATAATCTGTTTGGTCAACTCAGTGATAACATCAATGGTTGTGTAATCATTCTCTTTATATATATGTCTTAGATATCCTAACATAGAATTAAATGGTAAAATCAATAACATTATTTGGACTAGACTGATTCATGAAAGGAATCTTGTTACTTTATCATGGAATGACTATATCAAACCTATTTATATGGGTAGTTTGGGAATAAAATATATAAGTATTATCAATGAAAAAATGTTTAAAAATTCACATGGAAGCTCATATCCATTCTTAATATGTCTCTGGATTTTCTTGCAAACAGGTTTTTTGGGAAATTCATACAATTTAAATCAAATATATTAGTTCAACTATCTGGAATGCCCCCAAAAAGGCATATGCAGACCTCATGGTATGTTCTATTTGAGAATAATGATGAATAATTAAAGAACTATAAATAAGTTATGAATATGAATTTTGATATATATTCTCATATGGGTTTATGTAGTTAATCTATAGGTACAAAATGGAGGAGGGTTTATTGGAAAGAGTGCAACAACCAATTTGAGAAATTACGCATCAATAAAAAATGGAATAAGTGATCAAGTCATACTAGAAATTTACAATCTCATCACATGGTTAGAGATGTATAGGTATCAGATTGAGAAGAATGTATGTGATAGAGAATAGGCACTGGATGAATATGTACCAACAAAAGCATTGAACAATGGATCAAATGAATAATCACTAGATGACCATCATAGTATAGATACATTAAAGGATTACTACTCATATAACAATGATTTAATGGTCAAATGATGTTATGAACTATTGTGTGGATGAGGGAAAGATCTACATCTTATTTAATACTGATATGGAATAAAGTATTATACTCACTTTTGAAAATGTTATGTTATAATAAGAATAAATTGAATAAAGTAGAAGAATTTTTAACCAAAATAAGTACCAATATGTGGAATATTTTAGTGGTATTTATAAGTATCTAAAAAAATTTATGAATATCTAGACATTTATTATAACTATATAGTAAGTTTATTCATTTTGGATGAGACCATGACTATTCAAGGGATTCGTGGATTATTTATTTTTTGTATATTAATTTATTAGGATTTACAATTTGGATCATGGTAATTTTTCTCAAAAAAACCACAGTAACAAGTTTCACATTATATTGAAGAATATATGTACTTCTCATCACTAATCTCAAAAACACCTATTTGTAGTGCATTAATAATTTTAAAAATACAATGGTTCATCGTTTACTCATTTTTTAAAACATGAATATGATAAGCATAATATGATAATAGAGTGTATATTATAACATGTCTAAGAGGTAATGGGATAAAAATTTGTAATAAGTTAAAAATTTAACAAAACTAATTCACCCCATCCCCCCATCAGTGTTGAACATATCCCAAAGTGGTTCCCTCATCAATTTTCTAGGGTTGTTCATATTCTCTTGGGTAGAGTCACAAGATTGGGTAGGTGTATCCTGACAGTCACAAGGACACTGCATATGGTAAATCATGAATTTAGTACGAGATCATTATTATTTTATTAGATTATTTTTTAGTCTTTTTACATGATCAACTTGGTGGATTATATTTAGTCATTATTTGTATACTTTGTGTCTATTTGAATTTCTCAATATTTAATTTTAATTATAGAATATAATTTTTTTGATTACATGTTATTGAATACTATAATATTTATTTTATATGAGAATTTTTTTCAAACAATCCCATGTACCCTGGAATCCCGATAATCAAGAAGATCGTGACTTGTGCGAAGGGTGTTATCAGTTACCATAGTTCTATGAGTACCATGTAGAATCATACTAAATAAATGTGGGAACAATTTTACCACAAAAATTGTAGATGTAAATGAAACCATAAAAAATTCATATGAAGAGAATATCCACTGAGAGTAATGAAATATAATTCAAATAGGTGTAACATCCAAATTAAAAAAACCATGTACTAGAAAAACAAGAAAAAATTCATGAGTTCCTAATGACGAAACTCACTATGTACATAGATCAACATCTATAACCATATTCATGTGATCCAATTACATTTAATGATCATGGAAAAGTTAATCTACAAACCCCAGTGGAACATGTATGGTATGATCTATATCACAATATAATTTCACAAAAATATTTCATAATAATATTCTTATATAAAATTAAAATAACAACCAGTTTTAATTTTAAAACAAATAAGTGTATCCCTTCACAAAATATTATTTAAAAAAATCAGGATTTATGATTAAAAATATGGAAATACTTAAGAAAATCATGCATCACAATTCAAAAGATCTAAAATAAATTTCTACAAAATCCATAAATTTCATTTGAAATGTTATTTTTTATAGAATCTGACATTTCCCAATGTATTAAATATACACTTTTATATAAAACAATTTATATAAATAATAAGTCTTGTAAAATAGTTTATAATAATGGAATAGATACATATGAAATACCTGTAAGATAGAAAAATGGTCATATACCAAATTAGGTTTGATAATTCGAGGCTATAGGTGCCCAATACTATGAAATTGAAAATTTGTACACATGCCCCTTTGTTCCTAAGTCCAAATTAGACTCATCACCATCACCTTAGGGATGTTATTTTTTTTTGGAAAATTGGATATATGAATTAGCCACCCATCTCATATCCTCTAGAATATTATTACGAAAAAAATTTACAATGAATACACGAGGTGAAAATATTTTTCACCAAAAAGAAACAGTGGTAGGTTATATAGAAAATAGAATTAAACACAAAACACTGTATGCATGATTCGTATTGTCTATATAACAAGATCAGTATTTTGAGATAGAAAAATATCAAAGGGCCTAGTGATAATTTTATTTTATATGATAGAGTAGTCTCTATGTTTTCTGGTATTCTTGGGATTCACAGTGAAAAAACATTTAAGTCAGTCACTGAATTTTTTCATTTCCTAGCACACTATTTTAATTAATATTCCTTAATATGAATAGCTTTGTCACATATTCCATTTAAAGACACATTATACTATGAGTGCAAACATTCATCCACCTCTTGGTTGTGGGGCTGACTGAGCTCCTCCTGGTTTACAATCAAGGAGGGAGATCTTCCATTTCAAACTATAGAAATGTAAATAGATTCAATATCACCAGATATATCATTATACTTTAATGAACGACTCACAAATTTCTCATGATGAGCATTATCCATTGCAAGATACTTATACTCCTCCAGATTTTCATTATGCCCTCCAGATGAAACCACCCTAGAAGGACTAGTATCAACATTGAGGATATCATTGATCTCTGTTGCTTCATTTTGTTCTTTGATATTTTCTACCCATGTTGATTTATGAAAGGGAGGTTGTTCTTCATCATTGGTGAAATCATTCTAAGCATGACCAGTCTTAAGGAAAATTCTGCAATTGTCAGAGAGGTTTTCATAAAGAACTTTATGAAAAAAATTATTTTTACGATTATGAATCTAGATCCTTGATGGAAGAGCATGAGAATCATCAATATTGAAACATATTCTAGCAACCGAGGGTTTGGATATATTCTTCTTCTCAAAATCCTTCTCTGTGGGATTTCCAAGAAGCTAGAAAATTGTGAACAAAGCGATGTAATTGAACAGATGTTGCTGCTGTCCCAGAAAACCGATCTACATCAGAACAATGGGAGATTGAGAACAAGGATTTAAATCAGGTGTCCATCTAAGAACTGTCATAACACTACCCCTAAATAACCATGATCATCTATCCCAAATCCGGTAATACTCATCCATATAATAGAGGTGAAAACAAAACATTGGAAGAGTATAATAATCCAATGTGAATGCTCAAAAAACCTATAGCTTCAATCAATCTTTGAAGGAATTGAGGTTTTTCAAAATATTGCATCAAAACCATTCCCCAATTAAATTTCATATTTTAATTGAAATAATTTCTGTCAAGCACTCAATATAAAATAAACAATTTTAATTCTATAAATTTCCATAAACATGCACAAATTCCATGAAATATTGGGTTTTCCAATTTCATACCAAAATCATATTTTTCATAAAAACCCCAATTCAATAGAGTTATAAATTTATCTAACAAAACAATTGAAATCAATTTAATCGAAATCATAGAATTTATTTTTATTCAATATAATAAATATTAAATTACTAATTTTAGGGTAAATAAAAATCAAGCATCATAATGAAACAACCAACATCAGGATCTACACATCTCTGAAACCAATGATATTACCAAAATTCTACAACGGAGAACAAAAATACAAATATTTATGAACAAAACCAAGTATTGGTCTATAATTTAGGGGTTAATATTCTCAATCCAAAATCGGGATTTATGGAACTTTTGGAAGGAGAAGATATACCATGGGATAATGATAATAGAAAATGTAAACTTACCACCAATGATAAAAGGAAATTACTCAATATTTAGATCACATCTTGGTGGGATACAAGGGGTTAAAAATCATTCATGGGAGATATAGGGATGATAGAAATTGGTATGGTGTCATATCAGTATGTCGGGAAACTAAAATAGGTGTTCATTAATTTTTAGCAAAATATTAGATCACTTCAAATTCCATCAACTAGTTTCTTAGGAAAAGGTTCACAGTTTAAAAAAACCATGTGAAATACATGAGACTATGTTAAATGGGCCACACAGTTATCCTAAGGAGGGTGAAATATTTTTCAAACTATTTTCATGTCATGAAAAACCCACTTTCCAATTTTTATAGTGTTTATTGAGACAGTACAACGTTTGTGAATACCATGTGCCAACTCTATACCAGTAATGCACTAGCCGAGAAACTACCAAAAATATTAATATTTAACCTAAGTCAACCCCAAAATATATCAAATGAATAGATGAATTAATGGGGGTTAAAATATCTTAAAATAGTATAGTATGCTATAACCTCCTCACCATAGAATCAATCTATCCCTAGAAATCCAAAAAGAGGCTTCCATGCTGAAAATATGAGGCCACTACTCTCTCGTCAGTTCCTCACTCTCCCATGTAACATGATTATCAAATCCATTCTCCCATACCACATGATTGAATATTAAAGTCCTCCCAAAATGTAATTTGGTTTTAGAAAAACTATCCTGACTGGTCATTCAGTCATGGATATATTAGGTTCAACATCAAGTACACACCAACATATAACATGATATGGATAAAATAGTGTCTTTAATAACATAGATACATGAAAAATAGTTTTTATCAACATTTTTAATAGTGTATGTTCTAAATTATATGGATCATTCCGGACATTCTCAACACTCTCAAACAGTACAAAAAATGAGGATAATGTTTTCACTTCATTCCAATGAGTCTATGAACCAATGAGGGTGAATCATTCAAGAACATATGTTCACAAACTAAAATATTCTAGAAATAAAATGCAGAAATCTACATAAAAATTATATCAAATCTATGCTTTCCATGTCCTCCAATGAATCAACTAAATATCTATTATCGTCTCTTCATCTAATCTCAATCCAACCATGGAACATTCACCAATCTCCATCCCACACAACAATGATCTTTAAGGGTGGTCATACATGGCCTCAAAAGGATCCATTCTGATCATGGAATGGTATCTATTGTCATATGAAAACTCACCTTGACCCAAATGAACAACATAAGTTCCAAATAAGTTGATAACATATGCACAAAGAATATCCTCATAAATATATATATATCTCTTTCATTTGTGACATCTAAATAAGTATGATATGCCATACAAAAATGGACGTGAGATCAAAATCCTTCTTGATGGCATCTTTAATTATGGTAAGTGGTCGAAGGATTCCTATCAGAGAATATATCCTAAATAACTCTATGAAAAAGAATAATTTTTTCCCATATTGATTAACCAAATCCTCAATATGGGTTTTAAGCCAAATAGGTGTAATGTGAGCTTATTTCATCAGTCAAATGATCAAAACCCATATAACATTATTATTTCTCTATGTATGTGGAAACACAAAGAAAATGTCCATCGATATATCATCCCACTTTCTTGTAGCTAAGGAGTGTTTTAAATGAAATCTCTATGGATTATAGTGTTTGACATTAAACCATTATCATGTATAACAATGACAGATAGACACAACGATTACTCATCTCGTACATGGTCACAATAACATCAAATGCTTTTCATAGAACATCATTATGCTTCGTAAGTGACCAACCTACAAGGAACATTGTAATTCACCTATCACAAGTTTTCATACTGAAGACATTAATATAAATCATTTCTAAATGAATAAACTGCTAACGTGAGAGAACAACCAATCCATCATAGTGTCCCCACCTTCAAGATAGTATCTAGTGATATGAAACTCATCATCGAGCTATTTTTTTCTGAAGAATATATATGAAAACAATGTATTTCAATTTGACACTAGCCAATGAGACCTTATTTGTTGATACCTAAACTCTAATATAGAACTATGCAAAGAGATCCATCGAGCACTAATCTTTTTATGATTCTTTCACTTCCTGGGTCGAATGATTCCTCCTCAAAGAATAAATATTTTCGTTCCCATTTCTATAGCGGATGTATGATGTCAAAATAATATTTATAAAGGTATTCCACCAAATTCATCTATATGAAATTCAAATATTTTCCTTAATTTTGTTATTATTAAAGATATTGTTTTCTACATACATAGTAAACCATTCTAAATAAAGGTAATGTTGTCATATCTTAAGTGTGTTCATCACAACTGCATGATCAAGGTCATGGGTTATACAATTACTCTCAGAAAGACTATGTTGATAAGATACATAAGCAGTATGATAATCAATTTTGATAAAAACATATCCCAATCCTGAACCTGATGCATCATAAAAGACCACATCACCCTTCCTGACCTCTGTATGAGTCAACACCATTGAAAATGAGAATATATTTATCATATCAACTAATTAATTATGATATTCTCCAAGAAAATAAAACTTTAGACCCATCAAAGATCGATTAGTCATCATAGAATTCAACATTGAGAATTAAATTATAAACTTACAATAATATCGACCTAAACATAAGAATCAATGAATCTCGAAAGTATTTCGTAACTGTTCCCATGACCAAACAGATTTCACCTTCTCCAGATCAAATAATATTCCATACTCCACCACCACATTCCCCATGATCATCTCTTACCAAAACAAGAAAACACATTTTGAAATCATGGGATTAATTCTGTGATTTATCAGCAAAATCATAACTATAATCAGATGATGCACGTGACCAACCTCAGTATTAGAGTAAATAAGGAAGTCATCCAAAAATACTACTTCCATGGAATCTATATACTCCTGAAAATTATGTTTATTATAGAAATAAAAACTATTGGAGAATTTTCTAGACAAATGATCTTGACAACATTCTCATAATGACTATACGAGCCCGGAATTGTGGTTTTTGATAGTTATATTATTTTATTTTTAACTAAAGGTAACTAGATTGAAGTTCATTCATTGAGAACCACTTTTTACTTATTAACTGATCAAATAGATCATAAATGCATTTAAATAGATATTTTTTTTATCTCAACATGATTGATCATTCAATCGTAAACACATTGGTGATTTAAACCCGCAAAATTATTAATAAAGAGATCATGTGTCACCAAATGTGACACAATTATGCGTAAATATCATTTCTGAAGAAGAATTGCCAATTGGAAAATCAGATCCTTCATTCTAGATGGTTCTATACTGTATGAAGGGATAAAAATAGGTTGATTACTAGGTATTAAGTCAATAATAAAACAGAACCTCAATTATTGGGGGAAAACTAGAGAATTCGTAAAGAATCATGTTAGAAAATATTACAAAAACTAGAGGGGGATCAAATCTTCATGATTCCAACTATAGATTAAAATAAAACAGATATATTAATTTCCCCAACTCTTTATATTAATGTACGGATCTTTTCAAGCTTGGTTCAAACTCCCTTTGAATGATATATCACACACTATTGGATAGAGTAAAGTAGAAATATCAGAGACAAAAAATAAATCAGAGCATTATTGTAAATGGGGTAATGTTTCATGAAAATTACATTAAGATATTTCATGTGTAGTATAGGAAAACTCAAAGCCATGCAAACATCCAATAGAGAGAAAAGACAAGAGAGGAAATTGAGACCCTACATTATATTTACACTAATTGGTGTAGTAATATATATGTTACATGATAAAATATCCATTAGATGATTTTGAAGATTAACAATACATGTTGAAATAATTGAAGGTGATTCATTAGTATCCAATAGAAGGGTCAATGAGTACAATGTTATAGTAATGGTACCTCTCAGTATTTTCAGAACTATATCAGTTTCCACTAGTGACTCTTCCACTATGTGAAGAAGATAAATTCTTGATGGAAATATTTGAAACACATATATTTGTGTAGAAAATGATTGTTCCAAATTTTTATATGGTTGGATGATTTTTTCCCACTAAATAAGTGTAATAATCATTGAATAAACTCTAAATTTTACCCAATAATACATAGTAGAATTTTTTTTTGGGTTACTCATTAAAACCATATTCGAAATTCCCTTCTTTTCACACTAGTAGGAGAACAAAAGACCTATTTTGGGCACTTCCATAGGTCTAGAAAAACCATTCCATCAAAATCCACAAAAAATGTCATCAAGATTCTGATTTACCTTAAATAAATGAAAACAATGAAAGGGAGTAAATGAAACCCCCCCTTACCCAGACTATCTCACAATATCCATTTCGACATAAAATACTATATCCATTAAATCCACATAACAAGGAAGATTCATACATAAATAGTGAGATTTTATATTTCTGACTATGTCCCAAATCTAAATGAAGAGACTTCATACTCACATTTTATAATTCCTTAATTTTTAAAAACATGATATCAGAAAAACAGTTTTCATATTCTATCATGGTCTTATTAGTATTATCCTATTTGAAAAACATAGTGTAATTTTATAATTACCTCCACTCTTGATATAAATGGTTAGTGTCTCACTCTAATTAATCGTGATTATAAATTGTGTCCACCATGTCCCACCATCTCTTTCTTGGAACTTCTAGCATGATGGTGACAAACATCACTTTTATTTCAACATGTGTGTCCATGATTTAAAAAAATATCCATTTGGACTTATATATTTTTCACCTGGGTGAGAATTATTTGTGGATTTTAATGGTGTGCCCCTATATTGAAGTAAATATTGAGAAACAAATTTGAGAGTGTCCCTTTGAGGTTCCACAGTTAGATCCTGGGTGGGAATTTGGTCATGGTACCTTTATCAAAGCCTGGATATTACACACAATCACCTATTGTAGATTCGGACACACAATGAGATTTTCTCACTGATGATCAATACTAGATTCCCACAATATTATATTTTAATGACTTCACATTGGAATGATACTATAAAAAATCAGAAAACAACAATGAAGACATAATATTACACTCAAAATGGGCATCAATAGAAATTTATTCCCAATAGATAGACAACTAGATTAGGATTTCAACTTATCCAAATCAAATGAAGGGAATATACTATAACTATTCCACGAGACATCTTTCCATAATCATGCCCATTGACTTAAGGTTTATTGTAGTGAGAGAGGGAAAGACATAGAATGAAAACTACCTCCTCTGTCCTGATAATATTTCACAAATATTTCTTGATTTACAGAAAAAATTTAACCTTTATATTATACCAATATTTTCCAAACCAGTCACAGTAACCTGGTAACCAAATAATTGATCATATACTGACATTTCCCTAAGGGCATTCTAGATCACCATGGGTTAGAGAGTAGCACCTGAAAATATATAAAATGAATGTAAGAATAATTTTTAAACAAACATTACGGAAGTTAATGAAATTAAAATATATGAATATAAAACGAATATCTATTGAGAGTAATGTAATTGAATGTAAATAGATGTAACAAACCATGTACTACAACCAAGTAAGAAAATTGAAAACACTACTCAATTTACTAATGATGAAACTCACTGAGTCCAAATAATGGTAACTAGATCCACCACTTTATGATATTTTTCGTTAGGTCTGACATAGAATTAGATAATATATAAAAACCCAGAGGAACAATAATGTCGTGATCCATGTCCCAAAATTATTTATACCAATTATTCCATAATGATAATCAATATCAAATTACAAAAATAAATTCATTAAATTTTATAAAAAATGTTTTGGGCATTTCAGAAAATCTTATTTAAAAAATTCAACATTTAAATTTCGAAATAATGAAATACATTATCCATTATGGAATCAAATTTAGAATTATGGAAAATTATTTTCAAGAAACTCTTTAAATTTCAATAGATGTAATATTTATAATAAAATATCAACCTTTAAGAATGTCTAAAATAACCCATTTTATATAAATCAATTTATATAAATAAGAAGTAATGTAAAACAGTTTATAACAATGAAATATATACATTTGAAATACCAAGAAGTAAGAAAAATTTTCATTTTCCAAATGGGTATGATAGTTCCAGGAAATTGGATCCCAACACTGTGAAATGAAAAAATATGCACATTCTCGCCATTATGGTTATAGTCAAAGGGGACTTGTCCGCATCAAAAATTGGGTGTGATGTGCTGATATGATGATTTAGAATTTTGTAAGTTATAATGTTCAACCAAAAATATCTCTCAAACAACATCAGGATCTCATGTTCTCATGTAAAAAACAACAATGGAAAATTTATTTCAGGACGTCTAAAAATAAAATTTGCCTCTTTTTCTTTTTCAAATATGATAATTTTCCCTTTAAAACTCATATTTTTGTTTCAATAAAAAATATTCATTTTCATCAAGATTATCCATAAGGATTCCATCAAACTATTTTTAGTAACATTTCCCCCAAAAAAATATTATACCAATTTAAGATATTTGAAATCAAATTTATAATATGAAATTGCACATTTTAATTTTTATAAAAATTCCTTCAATATCATTTCAAACACCAAATTCTGTGTAATTAGGGTCTTTCACAATTTTCCATCAAAACCATTCCACAAGCAAATTTAAAAATATAATTTAAATAATATATTTAAATCTCTATATTTAAATTAATGAATTTAAAATCAAAAAAAATCAATAAACACACCCTAATTCAATAAAATTGAGTATTATCCAATTTCATGCCAAAAACAAATGTTTTCTTAAAAACTCCAATTTAATGAAATTTGGGTTTAAGCCAACAAAAAAAATTAAATTCATTTATTCAAAATAAAAAAATTTATTTATGTACAAATAGTTGAAATTAAATAACGGTTATTTGGGTTAAAAAATATGGGACATTGTAATGGAACCACAAACTATAGGATCAACGGATTTAGAATCACAATTCCATAATTTAAATGATCCAACGAAGGATGGCCGAAACAAGCATCTATGAAACCAAACTACGTTTTTATCCAAAAATTATTTATTAGATCCATAATCCAACATAGGGATTCGTAGAACCCAAGGAAGAACATGATAGACTATAAGAGAATGATAATGGAAGTAATGAAACTAATTGTTAGAAGATCAAAGGGTTTCATTAGGATTTTCATAACTTTTGGGTAAGATTTGTGGTGTTAAAAACCATTATATGGAGCACCAAGTATGGGAGAAACTGTTTTCTGGTCAAATAGGTCCATCCCAGAAAAAAAAAGTAGTTTTTATGAATTTTTAACAAAAAAGATGATCACATAAAATTTCATCCACATGGATTCTTAAAAAAATTGTCTTGTTTTAAACATCTTCGCACAATTTTTTCCCCAATGTTAAATGTTCCACACAGTTCTCTTTAATAGGGCCCATGATTTTTCAAATCAAGTGGACACTCAACAAAATCCAATTTAAAATTTCCATAGCTATCATAAAAGGGTGCACAGTTTGGAAAAAATATGTTCCAAAGATGCACTATACTAGAAACATAAAAAAACGTTATTATTTCACCTAAATCCACATGATGTAAAACTCGTATCAAACATGACTGAAATAAGGGTTTTGGAATACCTGAAATGAGTAATAGGATGTTATATTTTTTTTATTTAGTTTTTTTAAAACTAGATTGAGGGTATTGATTCTCCATTGCATATTAGTACCCTCACTGATAGTTTAAACCCCCTGAAATATAGGGTGGATCACATTAGGACATATGTTGTTCCAAAATTAAAGCCTTGTTTGGTTAATCTGGATTAGTTAATTACATTGTCAATGTTATTAACATTTCTGAAATCATCAAAAAAATTATGTCATTCAATGTATTCCTAAATCTAATTTTAAAAAAATAATCTAAAATAAAATACTAATTTTTTTAACTTGGAATAAACTATTACATTATTTCTAAAAAAATAACAATGGGATTCTAAGATAAAAAAAATTAAAATAAATATTTTAACTACATAATATATATATAATCAATTAAATTATTTTATTATCTTTTTTGTCATTCTCATATAATGAGATGTTCGCAAATTTCCCAATTATGATAAATAATGGATTTTACTATTCACATAAAAATTAATATTTTATAAAAATCCTATTAAATCACTTATAGATAATTTTGAATTTACGAATTTAAAAATTAATCTCATATACCAAAATTTGGATTCAAAATTTTTTAAATATAAAATTTAAATAAAAATTAAATATAAAAATGGAAAATTCTTTTTACAAATATTCCCTCATAAAACATTAAGTTTTTTAATACTATATTGTATGAATTTATAATTGATTGCAGTATTTTTAATTATTAATGGTTTAATTATTCTTATATATTATTAATAATAATAATTTGACGTCCATCGGATCATATTAGATCAATGTTTTATGTGAATGGAGATATCATAGATAGTATTAATTTTGTGAAAAATTATATTCTAAACCCCTGGTCAATTACATTATCCCTAAATTAAATAAATTTTACCCAAGAAATTGGTTTGTTTAATTTCTAGTCAAAATAAATATGTATATTGAATAGATAGGAAATATTCACAACATAATTTCTATACATGTGTAATAGACAAAGTGATACTTTTTGAACATATTTTTTTAATCCCAATATTTATTTTCTAATAATTTGATATAATCATCCATCATTCTTGGGTATTATACCTCATATAATAGATTTTATTTTTCATGAGATCTAATATTCTTAATTTCAATTATTGATAATTCATGGTTGGTTTGAAATGTGACTTTCCTTTCCAGGTAATGAGTATAGTGTATATACGGGATGAAAAAAAATCATCTAATAGAAGATCTATTAATACCTTAATGAAGAATATTTCCAAAAACCTTGAATTAGATTCATAGATATTTAATATAATAATAGTACACCCTGAATATTTAATTTTTAATTCAATATCTACTACTCTATGAAATTATTCATCATGTAATAAATCTAAAAATCTAGAGTAGATTACACTAAACACCACAAAATTATAAATACCCACTTATTTAGTCTCATAGGCTATGAGGATTATATAGTCTATTATCATCTTAATCTCCTCATGTTTTCCAATTTTTTCAATATTTTTGAAATTAATCACTTACAAAACAACTCACTACTAATGGATATTATGGGATAATAATCATTTCTTCATCATGTTAACATATTTCCTTCATCTAGTTTGAAAACTGTTTTATTTATCCCTCCATTACAATAGCTTAAACATCTTCTTGTTTCTAAGATACATTCTCATGGGTGTCTTTTTCCTTAATGTTCATATGAATGGAATTGAATTTTATTTCTTTAATCAACTTTATCCTTGTTTATAAAAATCCATCATTATCATCATTTCAATGATTTTATTTTCATAAAGAGTCATATTATTAATCATAAATTTAAATATTTATGTCATCATAACCATATTAATTTAAATATTATCTTATCTTTGAGTTGGTTTCTTATTTTTCCAATTATATTATTGTCCATCCCATCCAGTTTTAACATGTATCCTCCTAGATCAATCATTTTCTAAAACAAAAAGAGTTATTCATGAGTAATAGATATTGAAATAATAATTGAATTTTGAAAAAATTAACCTCAAAATGAGTTACACTTTTAAACCATTACATTATCTTTTTTTCATCCATAATAATTAATAAATAAATATAGGTAATATTTGGTTGGGTTTCATTATATTCATCAACCTAATTCCATGAAATATGAAATAATTTAAAATGCAATGTAAATACAATTTGATTATCTAAATTATCTCCCTTGATATTATCCATCTATGTGTACAATCTTAGTCCCACTCATCACTCTCTAATTGAAGATTTATTTTATATTCAACCATCCCTTTTCAGGGTGATTACATTATGGTGTATATGTTCCATAATAACATCCACATGCTATTATATATATATTGATATTCAATTTTTTGTAAAACAAAAAATATAGAAATATTAACGTCATTTTGGAAAGCAATCCTTTAATAATAATTAACCATATGATTAACCCAAGTATTTTTCTTATAGGTATCTTATACAAATCATTATGAAAAATAATTTAATCCTAAAAAAACTAAACCTTACTCAGATAACAACTTTAAAAATAAAATATAAAAAAATATATCATTCATCATTTCTATATGTTAATAATTACAGATAAGAAATAATAGTAGAACACTATGTCTATATATTTAAATGTTTCTAAGGATCATTTACATAAGTGTATTATTTTAGAAAACATGGGATTATTATTCAATAATCAAACCATAATAGGCTTCATTATATATATATTATAACTAACAGTAACCATCATAATATAGGGTATGGAAACATATGAAGGGGGTAGATTAGATTCAAATTATGAGTAAACATATGAGAAAACAATCACAGATAATAAGTGATTATATTCATAATCCAAATACCTATGAATGTTATTCCCATCAAATTATAGATCATGAATCATAGAAAAAGGCATGTCATTACCTAAAATTGTAGAATATCATAGAAAATAAGAATAAACGTAAAATATGACATCATATGAAAATAAAATAAAATGTGAAATGATACGTACTAATATATATAGGATCCATGTTAGAAAAATCATTATATTCATGACCTTGTGACATAGATCGTTATATACATGAATTAAAATATGAGAAAACCCATTATGGCCATACCTTTGTGAACATGCTCATTATTTCCATGTATTAAAATCATTTCAGAACAATTATTTACTATAATTTGGGAAAAAAGTAATTATACATGTACAATTAATTTTGTGAAAATTCATTTATATGAATTTGTGAAAGAAATCACTATATCCTTGCATTAAAATTTGATTAAACTCATTATGAACTCACTGTTTTACATAGGTAGATTATTTCCATACATTAAAATTCATGAAAAATAATTATGTTATGGACATTATGAATAAACTCATTTTATAAGTAATAATAAATGTAAGAAAATTCATTATGTTATTTTCATTTTAAAAAACTCTTTTCTTTTACACATTACTATATCTATCGATATCAAACATTTATTATGAATTAGAGGGATACATGGGATCCCAACTACAAATAGTCCATATATATGTGTTCCAGTTTAACTAACTCATAAATTATATAAAAAATAAACCTTTTAAAGAAAAATGGGATTATCGACAATTATTGATGGAATCATCAATATTGACTATAACAATTTAAAGAGTTGATACCAACAATTCAATTTCACTAATAAAATATTTCATAAAAATATTTTGGGTGTTTTTCATGACAAATAGTTATTAAATAATTAAGGAATTTGGATATAGATTGTTAAATGGTAGAAAAATAAATAATAAATTTAGATAATGGTACTCACTTGAAATAAAGGGATTAAATTATGAGCCCCTATGAAAAATAATTTTTTGAATGGTCTCTTCTATGAAATTTGATTTAAGCCATTATAAAAATATTAAGAATAAAATATAAAAAATAATTCC
Organism: Viscum album; assembly: GCA_963277665.1. Taxonomy (NCBI): domain Eukaryota; kingdom Viridiplantae; phylum Streptophyta; class Magnoliopsida; order Santalales; family Viscaceae; genus Viscum; species Viscum album. Next base: position 1,258,630,672 of record OY728148.1, read on the forward strand.
ATGAAGAATATATGCATGATTTTAAAAGGGGGATTTTTAATGATTATAGAACATTTAATTTTAATGAAATTTATATTAGTGGTTATTAAAATGACATAAAAGTTTTTGAAAAAAAAATATATGGAGTGGAAGATAAAACAATTGATTTTTAAAGGATGTAATGACTTTTGATGGATGACTTGCGATACACAGAAAGAAAAATATTACATGGAAGCCGTGTCATTTTCAGATGATAGGTTATGATTTCTTTTCATATTAAATATTCCATAATTAATAATGGAATAAATTACATGATCGTAGAATGAATAATGGTTCGTTGGAGGATAAGTCTCTACACAAAACATTAAGGGAAAAAATTTGCAGTAAGACCATTTTACGTGGTGAGGAATCTAACAAATTGAAATTTTTTGTAAAAAATAATTTTAGGATTGAGGTATTTATTTTTTTATATAATGGACATCAATCCATTCATTATCTAATAGATACTCCTCATAGAGAGTATAATTACTAGTGGAGGATTTTTTTTATATTTGAAAGACTTCTTGTGTAAGAATTCTATTATGGATAACTGTTCTCAAAGAATAATTCAATGAAGGAAACTAGTTTGTGGAGGAAATATTCAGTAATGTAGGATGTTCAAGGATGTAGTTTTTTTAGGGAACTAAATCTCGCAAAAGAAGAAGGACAGTTGAGGAGAGTTACTCTAAGAAACGAAGGATGTTTTTAGAGGAAATAATGTTGTCCCTAGAAGTGGAGAAGGTCCATGAAAGTGGATGAAACCCAAATAAGAAGAAGTTTTCCATGAAAGTAAAGATGATCCATAAAGAAAATGACATCCATAGAGAAGGGGTGGTCTACTGTGTATAAAAAGAATCAGGGGAATTATTTTTCCACGAAGAAGGGATTTTCCATGTAAGAAAATGCATTCCCTGAAGGAGGGGCTGTCCATGTGGGAAAATACAATATTCGTTGAATTCCAGGTATGTGGAATAAGAGGTCAACTATGAAGCACTCATGCTATATAGTTCAAGGAAGTTTGTGGCAACTGTTCACCACCACATTTTGTGAGAACAAATCAAGGGGAATAGTACACTGGGATAGTGCATGGAGGCATGACTGAGAGCAGAGTATATATTATAGTTTTTGGTGGGTAAAAAGGTGTTTGAAAAAATTAATAACAAATTGTGAAATAATTTTTTGAAAACCAACTATATTTGGAAGCGAAATAATACTATACTCACTGATGATATTGTGTATAAAATGGAAGGAATGTAATTTTGAGGATTATTAGCTGGAAAAATCATCAATTATTTGATAATCACAAAATGGTTATGTGATTCGATAAAGGAGAAAAAGAAGATAACTCAGTGTAGTTGGATATTCAATGATGAATAAACTGATAATAAGAGAAAAATATTTGGTGTCCAAATTGATACAAGTTTAATATAATTTGGGTCAGATAAAGTCTAATGATAATTTTTCCTGAACTACTTCATAATATAGTGAGTCATTAAAGAAGAATATTCTACAACTGTCATGTTTTCTACTAGAAAGAGATAAGAGTAATTACTTTCATGCATATGTGTAATTAAAAAAACAGAAAATAAAGGTGTTGATAAACAAATAATAACTATCACACATATATGACTCAACATTTGGAGGATTTTATTGCTGTAATAAACCCTTATCAAAAATAATAATACTTTATTGTGAATAATATTTAAGATCAATCCAATAGTTGTAAAACATACACTATTGGATTTTTTTCAATGTGCCAAACAATTGTATGGGTATATTCTATTCGTTGTAAACACACAATATTATTGTTTTCTAATGGTAGTGTAGTTATGATTATGTCTGAACCATGTTATTCACATGATAATCATTTTGAGTACTGATTCTTATTTAAATATCATGTGCTATATTTAATTCTTTCATATACATGTAGGTGAAAAGTAAAAGAGAATGACTGGATAAATATCCTAAAAACATTAAGATGTAAAGGGATGAAAATTTGAAATTTGATTTAAATTCCCCAACACTAATTCACCACATCTCATTGTTAGGAGTATCCCGAACTGGACCTCTCTAGGAAGAAAATGGTTGTATCCTTAGGTCAAAGATCAAGTATTCCAAGTTCCTCTATAAAGAAAACCAACAAGAGATAATCCAATATAGCACCATGAAAAAATTAAATGAGGTGTTCTTCAAACAAACAATAGTATCAACCATTCAAATTATGTATGCACTTTGAAAATACTCATAATTATGTGGATAAATCCATACTCTAATCTACCAGCTATCCACTACCATTTAATATATCCATGGTCATCCTCTTATTATTTCAAAAATATACACTCAACATAGTAGTAGAATTTTCACCAACATTATTAATCATGGATTAACGAAGGAAAATAACATGATCATCTTCTATAATTTCTTAATATTCAAATCAACATGAAAAACATCCTTGAACATCATCATGTTGAATCTCCAATTCGGCAATCTAGTATTAAAATTAATATTGATATCAAATTCCATGAACTTATTTACCTTATTTATATAATGTATCAAATAAACAAGAATTATAATTAATAAATTAGTTGTATTTTTAGATAAATTAATAAATCTTATATAAAGGTTCATTATTTTAAAGTAATGGTATGTATTTATTATGTTTGGATATAATTCCATGAAGAACATGTTATTGAAGGACTCCCATGAAATACAAACACATCATCATATTGGTACCTTGGCACCCCAACAACACCAAGAAGTTACCTATTACAGAAACACCACTATATTTACTAGTAGATCCTCTAGAATATGATTAATGGTGAATATCACATCACTAATATATAACTAGTCATCGGTATAAGGATATCCTCATAATCCAATGAATGGTGGATGATATTAGAGTAAGAATTCATGGGAATTGTAAACTATGTTTTATTGTACTCATACACCATGGGTTTTATAATTATAATGACAATAGGATGGGGTAGGTCAATTTATGTAACCACTTTAGATGGTGGAGGATTTTTCGTTGGTTCCTCCCCATGCATAGCCCATGGTAGAACTGGTGCATCATCAATTGTAATATAATTTACACATGAGACTCATCCTAGTGGGTGTGGACTCTGCATGTGAATATAAGAGACTGGATATCAAATCAGAATTGTGGTATATTTCTATGTCACTGTATCAGTAGTGTAGCAGACATTTCATGAGGTATTGGTCGACACTGTATCAAGTAGAACTATTCACCTTCTTCGGCCTCCAGTCCTTAAATCCCTTTGGGCCTCCCACATTCCTCAAGATAACAATAATTTAGGGAAATATCAATGACATTATGAAACCTAATTGAATTCAGGAAACCTTAAGGCCTTTTATAAAAATGTAATTTCGATGCAAGAAGACAGACGTACAAGGAACACAGTTACATAGGTAGATCAGAGCATGAAAATTAACTAGATAAGAGATAACCAAACCTGGATAGGGTATTCTATTTTCATGAGTATCTTGTATGTGAATTTCTTAACATGGCCACACGTAGACTAACCATATGAAGTTTGAGTGATGACATTACAATATATGGAAGGGTTGTGCGGCTCTATGTTTCCCATTTAGGATAATTTCTTCTAAGTCCCTTGGTTCATGAAATTATCACTAGACCTACTAGACATGTAAGGGTTCCCCAGAACCATTAAAATGAGGATTAGAAAAATAATAATCATAATTGAAGGCCTTTAGTACATTCAATCATGGATAATTAAACCATATATGATGATGAAGATTTTATTTATGTAAAATAAATCAATAAATTATAATACATATATCAATTAAAATATAAAATACAGTATCTATGGGATCATATAAGTTTATCCAATTCATATTAAAATAACCCAAAATCGATCACTCATAGTAGTACCATTGATTCATAGTAATAGCACATTAGTCACAATCATATATGAACAAAACATAACATTACCCATATGTACAAATAATTAAATCCAAAATTAATAATCATGTTATTAAATTATACTAATATATATCACAAAATATTATAACAACTGTATCCCATAAATAATTAAAATATCAAGGTATTAAATTAAATATCTACTATGTATTACCCACCTGGTATAAAAATTTTCATTGATACTATGTTCCCATTTATGATGAATAAAGGCACCAAAATCCAAATATATTTATAAGAAATCAAGGAAATGGTAACATATTGGTCTGTTAATCATGATATATCATTGAGTTTGAATACTCCTATACCCTATTCCTAAAAAATCAATATCTTTTATATGTTTTCCTAGATTAATCAGGAAGAATGAAATGAAAGAGAAGATATAATACCATTTTTTATATCATGTCATGCACCAATGGGTATGATCCATATAGCCAAAAGACCTTATGTACACCTCTCACAAGCAACAAGTATCTTACTAGCAGTGAGGGTTAGAAAGTCATAATTTTGGATATTATATCCTCTTTAATCAAAACCATGCTCCATAAATATATATAAAATTTTAAACTCCTAATATCATGTGTAATAATATGTATCATAATTTATAATCAAATTTTAAAACCATTATAAAAAATAACCAAGATCAGAACATGGAAAACCAAACCAAAATATGCATGGTTTAAGAAAATAAATCATAACACTTTTTAAAAACCCTCTGAAATATGTCTCAAAAATTCTACAAGCTCTCTATTACAACACTTAAATACTTTTAACGCAACACGTTCCCCTAAATAGATACTAAATCTAGATTTTTTATCTACATTTATATTCATGTGTATGGATTGAGTAATAAAACATTAAGGGAGACCACTAATGTTCTCATAACTACTATGTAAAGGTACAATAAGTATATTTCATGATATAAAAATTTTATTAAAAAGAATAAATAATAATAGCTTTAAGACACTACTGATATCAAATCCACCATATTCTCTAGCCACACATTCTTCGACTCTATGTCGGATTGCTGATTGAGAAAATTTTGAATGTGACCAGGAGTTTTCTATAAAACTCATGAATAAATCTCTCAATAATGTCAATGATTCAAGTTGGATGTGGATATAGGGTCATTATATATCACCACCATTATCTGACATGACTCATGCATATCCTAATATATATATGACATGGGAAAGAGCACAATATTTTAATATTCAAAATTTCAATTCCCATGTCTTGCCTCAAGGATGGCATTCCCCAACCATATGTCCAGTTTCATCGTCACCATCCCTGCAAGTCATGAGAAGTCCCTCTATAAAGGATAAACATATCATGACAATCCGTATATTCCATGTAGAAGTAATAATACATCCAAATGGATGTTAATTTCATATAAAATGGTAACACCCTTGAAAGTTACAATCTATATTTTTTAAAAATAAATTCAGTCAAAATCATTACTTATAGTACATGAAACCGAGATTCAAAATGAACTGCAATATAGTGTACTATTAAATCCTAGAAAATAAATTGGTAGGTATAAAATGGAATAAATAAATAATTAAAGATATATGTTTTACACATTTATAAATTAATTTCAATGGTTATATATTTATTGGAAATAATATAAAAATCATTTTGATGAGAATAAATGATTTCTAAAAACTAAACATTTCTAAAAGAATGTTTCTCTTCAATTTACACCTACATTATAAAATTATTTTTTTGCATGTTTTTTTTGATAATTTATTTCAGAAAATTTAATTCTTATTTTATTTTATCCTGTAAAATTTATCATTTAGTAGATATATAATAATTTTATAAAAATATGATTTTTCTGACAATTACTGAAAAAACTAGTGTTTACTAATAAATGAATTTTTTAAAACATTTAAAGGTTCAATTTTTATAAATATATTTAAAAGAAAAATTATTAAATTATTTTTATAACCCATCTAATTTTTTTATTGGAATTATTGAAATATCTAATTTGATTTTAAAATATTCTATTATAATATAAATTTACGTTGTGGATAAATTTTTTCATCTGGTCCTCATAATTATTTTTTAAAATTAGAGAAAATATATGAATTGAATTTGAAAAAATTGATTCAATTTTTTAAATAAGAATAATTAATATTTTGTAATTAATTTTATGTTATTTATGTTCATAATGAATTTTAAAAACTGTATACATTAATTAATAGTTTTATCTTTAAAATGAGTTTTCTAGGAGAGAATAAACTAAAATAGTAAGAGTAAATATTACTTATAAACATGTAAAATATTTACTTTATATATATATAGCCCTTATATAGTTCATGTTTCAATTATAAGCCATTTTGGATTGTTTTTTCTAATAATTTTTTTTTATCAATTTGTTTTTTCAGAAATTCGACCGTTGTCATCTCCCTCACTTGACAAATGACACCCCCTATAATCCTTCATTCACATTCAAAATGCATTATAATTCATCAAACAACTAACCAAATATCATACATAAATACTTTCCCACATAATTTATTCACTTTTTTATCATAAATCCAATCTATGAAGTCTTTAGATATAAATCTATTGAGAGTGTGTGAAGAAGAGGTAATGTTTTTAACCATTAATATTCATTATATTTATTCATCAACCACTAGAAAAAATTATTCAAATATGAAAAGACAATAAAAAATATCCTATTAACAGTGGTGTTATTATTTTAATATAATTACCTATACTTTTATCCCCTTAAATATAATGGGAATGGAAATAGTTGATTGTGTGTGGTAGACTACTGCCTTGAGAACTAATGTATTTTGTTTCCAATCACTGACTCAATCAGATGGATGTAATGATCTATTTATAATATTTTTATTATATTTATGAAATCACTATACTTATTTATCTATTATATCACATACACCTTTTGACTTCCTATTTATTGTAAAATAAAAACATCTCTCATGCATAAATGTGGACTACCACCTCTACATAGAGATGTGAAAATTTATTCATTTCATTTTAACATGTATGGTAAAAAGGTATACATGTACTGAATATATATTTTATAACACCCCAATATTTTATGTGATATATTCTTTTTAATTTCTTTAATATCTTCTGTTGTATGCCAAACCAAGATTATCTTGCGCTATACACAACACCATATTAGAATGCAATATATGCATCACTAACCTGGGATCGTGTTAAAAACAATATCATGTTTGTTTGATAGTAATATTTATTGGAAAATTGAGTGTATATATACAAATATATTCAATGTAGGAATGAAATATGGTTGGATTTTGTTATATGCAACAAAAAAGGAATCTTGCACATCATGGAACCCTTACTTGGCTTGTGTTACACGTAATCACGACCTTCCTCAATAGCGTGTGTTGTACGCAATACCGAGTTTCACTAAACAACGATATATTATTATAATAATATTATGAACGTTCCTTTATAAATATTATTAACTAAAATTTTAATTTTACAACATTATTATCCATCTTACACATTATCTAGAACATGGTATAAGAACAAAATAAATTTTTCGGGTAAAATTAGTATTTTCCAGAAAAATGCAGTTTTGCCGCATTTTGATGGAGCACCCACATTAAATCTAGTTTTTGGAATTTTTATAAGTTAAATTTGACAAAATAAAATGCTTATTTGCAATCCGGATATTAAAATTTACTTTGGATATATTTTTCATATTATTCTGATAACTTTCATATTTTAATGAATATTAAAAACAAGCTATATTGTAATTAAAAACAACATTTTTCATCATAATAATTTATATTGTTAAATTATCATATAGAATATTTTTAAAGTATAAATAGAATATATTTTTATCATTTAATATAATTTATGTCATTATCATTTATTTTACATTGAATTCATAGTTAAAATCATTTCAATCTTTTGTAATGTTTTAACTTTTAAAACTTATTTTCTTAATAGCGGGATTAATTTTAAATAAATTATTGAAACTTCTGTGTTTTTAATTTTGAAAAATGGATTCCATATTTGGAATCAGTAGGTCAAAATTATGTTAATAGGATACTTTTTATTTATGGGCACTATGAATAGTAACTATGGTAATTTTTATTTACTTCATTTAAATATAAATCGGGTAATTAAGGGTAAAACTAAGATTATAATATTAACCTAACACATGAATAAAATCATATTGGATGACTAAAAGTAGACCCATATCACCTATGGGTCATATTAGATTCATTTTATAGAATTTTGATAATGAAAATAATTTAATTATTATTAAAACAAAAGAATGTGACAACATGTCACTCTCTTAAATATTATAAGTATAATAATTTTAATTTACTGATAAACTTCATGAAACCTCAATCATGAATAGTCTATAAAAAGATAAATAAATTATCTACATAATGATAATTTATTTATAATTTTTATGGATTAAATATTTGACATTAATGGTGACACAATAGTGATGCAGAAAGTGTTTATTTAGTGAAAAATCAATAATATAGTTTTTATTAAAATAAAATTACTATCAAAAGGACCAGAAATCTTGACCAAACATTATTGGCAGAGTATATCTATACACTAATCATACAAAGGTCTATTTTGGGACCATTTGGAGACTTATAAAACTGATTATGACATTTATATTATTTTATTTTAAATGATGTCAAAGATGTCACCTTCATAATTTAATAAATATATCAATTTAAATGTTGTTATTTTAAGATGAAAAATTAAATTAAGAATATTATTATGAAAGGTATTATATTTATCTTCATCATAGGTATTTATTTTAAATTTTTATGCAAAAAAATATATTAAATAATTATAAAAAATGTTGTAGTAATTATTTTATTAAGAGATATACCAGATTAATGGTTTTAAAAATATTAAAATAAATATAATATGAACTATTTAATGTGCTCCATTAATTTTATAGATAAATATGATATATTATGAATCTATTATAGCTTTTATTTTGAAAATATCATTTGTGAGGATTTTATTTAAATTCCAATAAATGAATAGTGTAAAAATTGACACTATTGATATTTTATACAAATTACAATAATATAAAATTGTTTAAAAATTACAAAAATATTTAAAAATTATAAATTAAAATTTATGTGGTCCAAAAATCCATAAATTTTCCAATTGTAGATAGTTAACAACACATATGTAATTATATATAACAATTTAAAAATTATAATCTTATTACCACAAATAAAATTAAATAGATTAAATAAGGATAAATCATGTTGATAATGTTTAAAATAAATTTACAACTTGACTAAATTTAATTGGTCATTGATATTACAACCCTATCTCATATAATATTCGTATTGGAGTCATTTTGGAGGTTTTTATGGGGGTTTGTAATTTATTATAAATTAATATTTCTTATAATTCCAAAGGTGCCCCTCTCCTCCCTTATAAAAGGTCACCTCCTCAGTCTCATCATTACACAACATTGAGCCTTCAGGCTTGGAAAACCCTGGACCATTTCCATTCTCAACTTCCCTATAAATATTATAGATGTTCTGGTCTTCTTCAAAGACCAATCTTAGTGCCCTAAGAGAAGGTTTCAAAGAGCCGTGTCGAAGAAGAGGTAATATCCACTACCAATTATTTCAAATTTATATCTTCTTATAATTCTTCTTCTTTAGTTGTATCATTATGAATTAATAACATCAGTATCACTAATATACTTATATGTTATTATAAATATGAAACATCCCCATTTCACCTTCTATCCATTCTAAGGAAAATGAAATCACCACGTGTGCGTACATACGGAATATCGTCACCACGCTGTAGTGTAATTTGTTTTTCCACCACCACCTTACTTGGTTGGGTAGAAGGGTGTAAAGAATAAATATATATGATTATTATAACATCATACTGATTATATTATATTATATAATTCACTACAATTCCATTCAACAAATAAAGGAATGACATCATCGCTTGTGCGTACGTACGGATTACCTTCTCCACGACGCGATGAGATTAATTTTCCATGTTAACAATTCAAGAATGATTATAAATTATATATAATAAGTAATGATGAAATATATGACATAATAATACTAATGGATTTATGTATATATATTAATTTATTTCATCTACTTAATTCCATTCAATTCAATAAGGAAACGAAAACAGTGTTCACGCGTATGTACGGCCTACCGTCTCCATGAACGGTGTATTTCTTTCCATTTATCAATCTATTATATATATGTATATTCTGAATATATATTATATATAAATCATGTTTTATATTCTATAATTAAGTAATCATGATCTATGTGATCATATTAATAATTTCAAGTCAAAACAGGGATGATAAATGAAACGATTTTACCAAAAACGCTACGTTAACAAGAATTTACAAAATAATGGGTAATATAAATTCATTAGTGATCCATATATGATATCATAAAAAATAATATGATTCTATAATAATTCAATGACATTATTTAAATCGTTATACAGGATGTTCTGATATGTACAAAGCATATCAGACCTAAGGTAAGGGATAACTTTTCCAATCTCATTTTTATCCGAGATTGTTTATTCATAAGTATTTACTGGGGTTATTGTTATCATCAAGGACCATTTTTACTAAAAAAATTCATTTATTTTTTATGTCCTTTTTACCCATTTTGGAATATTACCACATGTTATGAAAGGAATCTTACTTTTGTTTACCATACGAGGAGTTTTCTGACTTTTCCCACAAAAGTACGAGGAGAATGATCTTTTAACATATACGGTGTGAACAGATTTTTACGGTTTCATAAAGCCTTGTTTTCATGAACCTTCCTCTACATAATTTCATGATTATTTTCAAAAAATTAAATTTCTTTTAAAATTTCATGGAATTTTGTTAAAAGAAAATGATTTTGAAGAAGAAAGGATATTTTCCTCATGAATTCATTTCAAGTGTTTTCTCAAAACGTTTTTCCCTATAAAATGACATTATTTAATATGTTTATGTTTCATGTATAATGTTTCCATTATTTATATGGTTTTATTTTTATTATGATTAAATGTTATCAATTTTTTATATGGATTATTTTATTATGGCATGATGTTTAAGAATCCCATTCTATTACATGGGTTATGCTATGATGTATGATTTATGATTTTGTGGCACACGAAAGAATGATTTCATTATGAGATGGATATGACCTATATCTCCCTCCAATTAATTGGGTAATGATTTAAATATCATAATATAGACATATCTGGAATGGTAAGTTAATCTGGTTCAGTGTTACAGGACTGAATCAAGGAGTGAACTCAATTCAGAAAGAGACTTTGTCCACTAAGATGGTCTTGGCAGCAATGCCTTGGATACTATGGAAATCATAACATGTGGTGAATGGTTTAAACAATTACATGTTTTATTCCCATTATATTTTATCATGGTTGATGTTCCATTATGATATATTCCATATGTACTTCCATGATGTATGTCTTTTCTCAAGATTTTGATGTTTAAATTTTAGGTTCATGTTTTTGCTTTCAAATGTTTATGGATTTTTTTATGTTCTCTATGTTTGCCCTTACTGAGAATTTGAGCTCACCCTTTGTATGTTTTCTTTTCCCCATGATATAAAGAAAGGTTTTAGGTAAGAAAAAAAAAGTAATAACATTATGGGATATGTTGAGGATCATTCACCAAGATGAGAAGATTGTGTCCCATGTCTCCAAAGGCACTAAACTATTACGATCCTTTGGTGTTTTTTTTGTTATTTATTAATTATTCCATAAAAGTAATTTAATTTCCATGTACGTCATGCTTTGGGTATCTATAGTTGGTATCAGAGGAAATTTTTAGTTAACCTTTGGAAAATAGGATGTGAAAACTTTAATGAGATCCCTAGAGATATTTCTACGGTATATCTAGGGATGTCCTTATGGTTAAGTATACGTATAGCTTATAGTCCTAGAATTGCGCTAACGATCTTAGAATAAAACCAAAGATGTTAGATATTTAATGTACTCCCCCTTTATTATGTTTTTTTCCCTAGAATGATTTTTTCCTCTCACACTATTCTTTTTGGGTTTTAGACCATGGCTGGAACCTGAAGGAACCGTGTTGATAAATGTAATGGACAATGCAATGATTGTCCTCCTGAACAAAAAAAATGTCATGGGAGATAGAGTGAAATATATTATTTCTATACTTACACAAGATATGAATCATTTTGGACTTCCAAATGAGTAGAAAAGGGAACAATATTCTATTGAGCCTTTCATGATGCAACGTCCACCTTCTTTTAGTGGGTCTTCTGATCCACTTTTTTCTAAACAATGGATTAGTACCATTGAAAAGATACTTTCCATACATCTTTGTTCAGAACATGAATAAGTCATTCTAGCTATTTACTATTTAGAAGGTGAAGCAGATCAATGGTGGACTCAAATTAAGAATACATGTCCGCAAGATGAAATTGAATACATGGAATGGGACGAGTTCAAAAACATGGTTTTAAGTAAGTACTTCCCACATTTTCGTCGAACAAAGATGGAGAAGGAGTTCCTTGAACTTAAGTAGAAGGATGATGAATCTGTTGGTATATACGAAGCTAATTTTACAAGACTCTCAAGGTATGCATCTGGCTTTATCATCTAACCAGAATGTAAAGTTGATAGATTCCTTAGTGGCTTAAAACAAAGTCATTGATGGGCATTAGCTATAAGAGACTTCAGTAGATATGATGAAATTGTGTGTTGGGATATCGAGGAATAACAGGAAGTTGGTGTAACATATCCATATCATGGTTTTGACATGAAACGAAAGATGGAGTTCAAGGAGAAATCTCAAAATAATGGTGAAAAGAATATGAATGTTTCTTTATTATCAAAGTGTGGAAAGAAGCATGGTGGAGACTGTATTAAAGGGACTAGAAAATGTTTTAAGTGTGGAAAATAAGGTCATCGAGCAGCTGAGGGTCGAAGTAATGGAAAAAGGGTTTCTAATGATGTGAATAAAGAAAAGTCTATAGAGAATGCACCACCAACACTTTAATGCTTCAAGTGAAAGGAAATGGGGCCTTATGCTAATCAATACCCTAATACAATGGTTAATTATGATTAGTGTGATCAACCTATTAAGGAAAATGATAAAGGGAATTCACAAGCGATCACTATTTGTGATTTTGAGTATGACAATGATGTTTTTTAATGATTAAGTGTTTACGTAATGGGATTTCAAAATTTTATCATAGAATCTCATTAATGGTATCATGGAATTTTGGAATTTCTATGTATTAGTTATAAATAATTATATGTACCGGTAACGATGAAAATTGATTGAAATGTTTTTGGAAAGAAGATAGTATGCGCATAATGAAGGGATAAAGAAAAAATGAAATGATCTCATGACAGATATCATGGTTTGAGTATATAGAAATTTTGGTATTTTGGTATGTTGAAAGAGTTAACTTTTGACAGCATTCATGTTTTCACAAAGGTTTAATGAGTATTCATTTTAACGAGAATACATGATTAAGATATTCATATGTTTGGAATGTGACCAACAAGATATATTTTATGATATATGCGGGATAAATGATGGTATTAACATGCTTGTTTGATGACATTTCTAGTAATCATTCACTTTATGCTATAAGATTGGGTAGATGTATTTTAGATAAGCCTAAATATTTGAATGGATTATGTTGGACATAAATTATATTTTCTAAGGCTAAAATGTTTTTTGGGATGTTATAATAATGTAGTATTAGAAAAAGGACATCCTACAGGATGATAGACAACCCATCGCGTCGGACATGGTTGCAGGAATCGAACCCACAACTAAAGTGAGACATGCCTTTATCGCCAACCAATGGCCTACAGGAAGTCCTTGTTTATTAGAAACTAGTTTTATTTTATTAAGAGGTATTATAGATGAATTATAAATCCATTTTTTGAATGATATATGATTAATCTCACCATAAATGGACTTATGTATATAACTATTGCTAACCTTTTGTTTGAGAAAGTTGGAATTACCCATCATTCAATCACATGATCTGCTAACACTTAACGAATGACAAATTCAACTTCATTTCATTATGATTGGAAATTGTTCAAGGCATGAACAATGGTGAGATTGTATCGAAATAAAGTAAGTATTTCATCTAATTCAAATTCTTTAACTTTAGGGAAATGATATTGAAAACCAAAAATGTTGTCATAGTGCCCTTATATATGATGAATCATATTCTACCTTAGATCATCAAAAATTTATGGCTTTGTGACTGTTGGATTTTTCATATCCATGTCCTCTACAACTCTCCATCAGAACATGACGGTTCTATTTTTCTTCCATATCCATATTTTCACCTATGTTATCCTATGAGGAAACCCAGTGATTAGTTAATTTGGGTAACCATTACATTTAATACTTTAGTTTTTAATGAAATGTTTTGGTATTCCTTTTTATGATGTGGGTTTCTATGAAAGAAAATCTCATGTAATAAATCATTTATAACCCAGATGAATTTCGAGGGAGAAATTCATTTTATTGGGGGTAGAATGTAACACCCCGATATTTTATGAGATATATTTATTTTAATTTCATTCATATCTACTGTTTTATGCTACACCAAGATTATATTTCACTATACGCAACACCGTATTTGCTTTCATTATACGCAACACTAATCTTGGATCCTGTTAAAACCAATTTCATGTTTGTTTAATAGTAGTTATTCAACGCATCATTCAGTGTATATATAAATATATATTCAATTTATAAATTAAATATGGTTGGATTTTGTTATACGCAACAACAAAGGAGTCTTTCACTATATGCAACCATGACTTGGCTTGCGTTACACGCAATCATGACCTCCCTCGATAGTGTGTGTTGTACGCAATACCGAGTTTCACTAAACAACGATATATTATTATAATATTATTATGAACATTCCGTTATGAATTTTATTAACTAAATTTTGAATTTTATAACATTATTATCCATCTTACACATTTTCTAGAACATGGTATAAGAACAAAATAAATTTTTTGGGTAAAATAATTATTTTTCAAAAAATGCAGGTTTCCCGCATTTTGGTGGTGCACCAACATTAAATCTAGTTTTTGACATGTTTATAAGTTAAATTTGACATAATAAAATTTTTATTTGGAATAATGATATTAAAATTTACTTTGGATAAATTTTTAATATTATTCTGATAACTTTAATATTTTAATGAATAGTAAAAACACTGTATATTTTAATTAAAAACAACTTTTTTCATCGTAATAATTTATATGGTTAAATTATAATATTTAGTAGTTTTAATGTATAAATAAAATATATTTTTACCATTTAATTTAATTTATGTTCTTAGAATATATTTTACATTGAATTCATAGGTAAAATCATTTCAATCTTTTGCAATGTTTTAATTTTTAAAACACATTTTCTTAATAGCGGGATTAATTTTAAATTAATTATTGAAACTTCTGTGTTTTGATTTTTGAAAAAAGGATTCCATATTTGGGATAAGTATGTCCAAATTATGTTAATAGGCTACTTTTTATTTTTGGGCACTATGAATAGTAACTACGGTAATTTTTATTTACTTAGTTAAAGATAAATGAGGTAATTAAGGGTAAATCTAAGATTATACAATTACCCTAACACTTGCCAAAATTATATTGGATTACTAAAAGAATACCAATATCATCTAAGGGTCTTATTAGATTCATTTTATGGACTTTTTACTATGAAAATAATTTAATTATTATTAAAACAAAAGAAAGTGACAACATGTCACTCTCTTAAATCATAAAAGTATAATAATTTTAATTTAGTGATAAAATTCATGAAACTTATAAAATTAATAGTCTCCATAAGGGAAAAAATTATTTACATCATGATAATTCTTTTATAATTTTCAGGATTAAATAATTGTCATTAATGGTGACACAATAGTGATGCAGAAATTGTTTATTTAGTGAAAAATCAATAATATTGTTCTTATTAAAAAAACAATACCTATAAAAAGGACCAGAAACTTGACCAAACATAATTGGTAGACTATATCTATACCAAAATAATCCAAGGGTGTATTTTTGGACCATTTGGAGCCTTACATAACCGATTATGACATTTATATTATTTTATTTTAAATGATGTCAAAGATGTCACCTTCATAATTTAATAAATATAACAATTTAAATGTTGTAATTTTAAGATGATAAATTCATATAATAATATTATTAGTAAAGGTATTATATTTATATTCATCATAGGATTTTATTTTAAAATTTTATTCAACAAAAAATAATATTAAATAATTATACAAAAATGTTGTAGTAATTATTTTAATAAGATATATACCAAATAAAAGGTTTTAAAACTATTAAAATAAATACAATATGAACTATTTAATGTGCTCCACTAATTTAATTGATACATATGACATGTTATGAATCTATTAAATCTTTTATATCTAATATATCATTTGTGAGTATTTTATTTCAATTCAAATAAATGAATAGTGTCAAAATTGACACTATTGTTATCTTATAAAAATAACATAATATTAAAATGTTTAAAAATTACACAAATATTGAAAAATTAAAATTAAAATTTATAGGGTCCAAAATGTCATTAATTATACAACTATGGACAATTAACAACACATAAGTTATTATTTATAATAATTTAAAAATTATAATCTTATTAACACAAATAAAATTAAATAGATTAAATAAGGTTAAATCATGTTGATAATGTTTAAAATAAATTCCCAACATGTCTAAATCTTATTTTTTGTTGAGAATAAAACCATATATCATCTAAACATCATATGTGTGTCATTTTGGAGGTTTTTATGTGGGGTTTGAATTTATTATAAATTAATATTTCTTATAATTCCAAAAGTACCCCTCTCCTCCCTTATAAAAGGGCACCTCCTCCCTCTCATGTTTACACAAATTTTAGCCTTAAATTTAGGCCAAGCCCTGTCCATATCACTTCTCAACTTCCCTCGAAATATTCTAGAGGTCATGGTTTTCTTCAATGGCATTTCTTAGTTCCCAAAGAGGAGGTTTCAAAGAGGCGTGTCGGGGAAGAGGTAATATCTGTTACCGATTCTTTCAAATTTATTTCTTCTTCTACTTCTTATTATTTATTTGTTTCATTATGAATTAATAACATTAGTATCACTCATATATTGATATGTTATTATAAATATGAAACAACCTTATTTAACCTTCTATCCATTATAAGGAAAACTAAATCACCGCGCGTGCATACGTACGAAATACCATCTCCACGCCGTGGTGTAATTTGTCTTTCCACCACCACCTTACATGGATGGGTATAATGGTGTAAAAAATTACTATATATGATTATTATAACATCATACTGATTCTAATATTTTATATCATTCAATCTCATTCCATTCAATAAATATGGGAACGATATCATCGCTCGTGCGTACGTACAGATTACCGTCTGCACGACGCGATGAGATTCATTTTCCATGATAACAATTCAGGAATGATTATAAAGTATATATAATAAGTAATCATGAAATATATGACATAATAATCCTAATGTATATATATATATATATATATTTCATCTACCTAATTCAATTCAATTGAATAAGGAAACGAAAACAGCGTTCATGCGTACGTACAACCTACCGTCTCCAGGAATGGTGTATTTCTTTCCATTTATCAATCTATTATATATATGTATATTCTGAATATATATTATATATAAATCATGTTTTATATTATGTAATTATGTAATCATTATCTAATTCATCATATTAATAATTACAAGTCAAAATAGGGATGATAAATGAAACTATTTTACCCAAAATACAACTTTAACATGAATTTACAAAAGAACCGGTAATATAAAGTCATTAGGGATCCATATATCAAATCATAACAATGAAGATGATTCTGTAATAATTCAATGACATTATTTAAATCATTATATATGAGGTTTGGAAACGTACTAAGCATATCGGACCTAAGGTAAGGGATAACAGTTCCAATCTCATTTTTATCCAAGATTGTTTATTCGAAAGTATTTAATGTGGTTATTGTTATCATCCATGCCCATGTTTACTAAAAATGATTTCATGTATGTTTAAAGTCATTTTTACCCATTTTTTAATTTTACCACATGTTATGAAAGGAATCTTACTTTTGTTTCCCACACGAGGAACTTTTTGACTTTTCCGACAAAAGTACGAAGAGAATGTTTTTTTAAACTTTTACGGCGTGAAAAGATTTTTACGGTTTCATAAAGCCTTATTTTAATGAAGCTTCCTCTAAAATATTTCATTATTATTTTCAACAAAGTACATTTATGTTAACATTTCATGTCATTTTGTGAAAAGAAAATGATTTTGATGAAGAAAGGATATTTTCCTCATGAATTCATTTCAAGTGTTTCCTCAAATCAGTTTTCAATCTAAAATGACATTATATAATATGATTATGTTTCATGTATAATGTCTCCATTATTTACATGGTTTTATTTTTCATATGATGAAATTATATCCATTTTTTTATATGTATTATGTTATGATGGCATGATGTTTATGAATCACATTATATTACATGGGTTATGCAATGATGTATGATTTATGATTTTGTGGAACATGAAATAATGATTTAATTATGAGATGGTTCAGACCTATATCTCCCTCCAATGCATTGGGTAATGTTTTATATATCATGAGATAGACATGGCTATAATGGTAAGTTAATTTGGTTTAGTGTTAGATGACTGAAATGAGAAGTGAACTCGATTTAGAAAGGGACTTTGTCCACTAAGATGGTCTTGGCAGCAATACCTTGACTACTATGGAAATCATAACATGTTCTGAATGGTTTCCACAATTACATGATTTATTCCCATTCTATTTTATCATGGTTGATGATCCATTATGATATATTCCTTACGTACTTCAATGATTTATGTATTTTCTCAAGATTTTGATGTTTAAATTTTATGTTCATGTTTTTGCTTTCAAATGTTTATCGATTGTTTTATGTTCTCTATGTTTTCATTTACTAAGCATTTGAGATCACCCATTTTATGTTTTCTTTTCCCCATTATATAAAGAAAGGTTTTAGGTAAGAAAAAAATGTTATATCAATATGGGATATGTTGAGGATATTTCACCAAGATTAGAAGATTATGTTCCAAGTTTCCAAAGGCACTAAACTATTATGGTCCTTTGGTGTTTGGTTTTGATGTATTAAGTATTGCGCAAAAGTATTGTAATGACCATGTACGTCAAGATTTGGGGCTCTACATATTTAATATTTCATATAATATTTTTTTTCAAATGAAAAACATTATTTGTCATTTTTATTTTCAATATCCTTTAAAATAGAAACAACATTAATGAATACGTACTTCCCACTATCTCATTGAATGATGTAACCCATTTTCCACTTTATAAATTTTATGAACTCTTAAAAATACTTAGATAATTATTATATATGATATTACTATTATTTAAAAATAATTATTTGGTTTATACATGATTAATATAAAATTAAAAGCTATATAGAACAAAAACATTCCTGAAAAATATATCCATGATCACATGAAATATTGTTTTTCAAAAAAAATTAATAAACATGTCACAAATAACTTTTAATAAATAATAAATTGTTTAAAATATAGGAGTATTTTTTGTTAATATATTTATAATAAAAAATATTTTTTATACTGTTTTTTAGTTACATTCAATGTAAATTTGACCAGAGTAATGGGTTCTCATCTCACTTTTACATATGTGCGACATATCCCATATTCACCACTTAGTTATTTTCTGTGGTGTATATGTTGAACCATTGATATGTTATATTATGAGTCCATTAATCTTCACCTTATTTATTATTTCATTTGATTTTATTTCTATCATGGGGATTATGAGGTATAATTTTCTATATTCATAAATGTTTATGTTACAATCTCATTGTTTATCGAGATTGTTCATAATTATGTTTCCAATTTTGGAATATTAATATATATATCAAGAAACTAATTAATTATATTCTAAACTATATATTATTTATGAATTCATGTTTCTCCCCAATTTTCATTTCAATAATTGAAAAAGATGATGAAATATTTTTTTCAAGGAACCTACATTCATTTCTCTATTTGGATAAAAATGATTTTTATTTGATATCCATGGTTTTAAAAAATATTTTCAAAAATGATTTAATAGTATAAAATATATTTAATAATTAAATTTTTAACTAGTTGATCATTTTTACAATACTATTTGGAAGGAATATTCTAGTCATTTTCTGAATGATGCACTTTTTAACCTTTTAGGAAATATTGAAGTGAATGTGTTTCATACTTCTATAACATGTATGGAATTAACCATAACATAAATAATAATTACATTTATGTTTATTTTACATGTTTAAAATGAAATTTTAGAAAACATTATTAATATTCATGATATTTTAGGTTCATCAAATATAATTTCAATGTGATATGTATATTTTTCTCATAAAGGTTTTTAATGGAAATGTTTTAATAATTATATTTGACAATGAAAAGATCATTTATTTCATTTATTCCAAATTAGTAATATTCTATAATAATTACATACATGTTATTTCATTCGATTTATTATGATAATATAGAATTGGAGTGAACAATTTTGATACCATTTTTTCATATTACACCAAATGATTTAGTATTATATATGTTGATTTGTTTATAGTATTGGAATTTCGTATGATAGTGTTTTAATATGCATGTTTGTGTTCATTATAATTCACCCCTTGCATATTGGTAATACATTATACTAGTATGTAGTGGGCATATACTTCTATAGTCTAATGATGAAGTAGTAGGTATCTGTTAAAAAAATATCATGTGTTTTTGGAATATGACTTACCCATTTTTGTTTGATGACTTTGAAATATTACTTAATTATATTGTTATAAATTATGGGATTTTTCATTCTTGTATTTTGAAATTATTTACTTAATTTTCATTTTATTATTAAATTTATCAAAATATCCATGGTTTTATTTCATGCTTATGTTATTATTTATAGTTTATTATTTGATAATCAAATATTATTTCAATATTATGGTTTTGTAATTCATTGAATGTATAGATGTATGGTTATTTACCTCACTATATAGGTGATGAATTATTTATTTATTATATATTATTTTGTATACATACCATTATTGGGTATCAAATATTTACCCTTTTTATAGATTATTTCCCCATGATACCCTGATGTGTATGATGAATTTTATGTATAGATATTACAATAAGAATTATAGTAGTCTCAATGATTTTTTTTTAAATTTTATTTTTTATATTTTTAAAAGGGAATTCAAGTATTTATCTATTTTTCTAAATCTAATGATCTATTTAGTCATTTGGTTTGTGATTCCATGTATAAAAAGTCAATATCATATGGTAACTACTCACTCTATGCTATTAGGGTTGAGTTATTTACAATATGATAAAGCATTCAAAGGTAGAACATAGAATTAAATCATCGGAATTAGTTGAAACATAAAAGTATATGTGGTCAAAAATGAAATGTGGATAAAATTTTAAATACTAATACTCATAAATATCATCACATGAAGGTCTCACTCGATACATATGGACACACAATAAATCAAAATTAATCATGGTCAATAATCTATTCCAATGCACGATTGATATCATGTAAACTGGTCTATTGAAGGGCCCAACTCAAAATGGACATTCTACCTCAAATTTTTTGATGATGTAATCTGATACTCAGTAATTTAAAAATTCATCAATCAAGTGTCACACCAATAGAAAACTGATCCCTAATTCAAGGATTTCTATATCATATTTTGGTTTATCAATGTTTTGGTTTAGATAATTGAAGTAAGGATATTATATGGTAAGAATGTTAGATCTCTAATAACATACCGCACATCGTCCATCAATAAAATTATTTCCTCGATATATCAAAGAAGAAGAGGTAAATTTATATGATACATTTTCAATTTGCATATATATCATTAATTCTTTATGAAATATATAAATGAATCTTTGGTCTAGTTAGTGAATAGAGATCACCCTCATATTATCATTTGACTAGAGATACATGAAGAGTTTCAGAAAAAGAAGGTGTAAATATGATGGATCCATGACACCTTATTAGAAAACATACATCATTCATTGGAGAAGTATCACTATTCAAGAGGATTTCAACAAAATTTTAAATCTTTCACAATTATAGAAATTATCTAAAATTATGTCATTAGATGGTATCATAATAAATAGATTATTTAAAGACATACCATATTTCTGGATAATCATATAGGAATGTGAATATATATAGAATAAACATTAATAACTAAGGATTTAGATAATATACTAATCAATAACACTATTTGACCCACTAGAAACAACCAAGGGGGATGGGAAAATATTAAAGATGGATGAATAAATATCAAAAATTGAGTTGATATTTTAAAAAATAATGAACATGTCATAAAAAAATTTAATTTTAGTTATAGAGGATTTTTAGATATTTATTTCTTGGAAACATGAATTGGTCACAATATTTGAAAAAATATCTATGATTTTTAGGAGGCATATTTCCTCTCATAGGTACCCACATGGTTTTTCACAAGGTTTTTGAAACTATCTGACAATCATCTTTTTTGACCATTATAGAGTTTTACATGATTTTTTGGGAGAGACCGCATTGTTTCACAGATCATGTGCCTTAACAATGTGGCACCCCTTGAGACATGTACACTAGTGACACACATTCCTGGAGGATCAGTTATTCTTCTATGAAAACATTGTAGGTTAACCCCAAAATACCTACTCAAATATAGTGTACATTCTACATACATATGATTATATAATATGTATCCCATCATTGGGACATAATATATTGTAAAATTAAAAATCATTTTGGAGAATTATGTCGTATTCATCCTTAAATATATTATACATGAAAACTTTATCGACATTAAATTTTGGGGCAATATAATTCACCACATGGAAACAATTTTGAGATTACACACAGCGTTACAATGGAATAGAGTTCCTTTAAAAAAATATTACATGGGTTTTAATGTCATCATTCAATTGTTTTAGAATCATAGACATTTTTAGTCTATGCTGAGAGTTTTTCCATATAGAACATAATGGATCATGTTTCTGTAATAGTAATAGTGTCTTTCGCAAAAGTTATACTATAAATTCAACTTTAGATTTAAGTATCCTCCATTAATATAGGGAAACATTTTCTATATTGATATTTGATCAACAACACCCCTTGTGAAATCCTGGTAAAAGTGTATAGGTCCCCTATATGTATTCTACAGGTTTTTAAACCCCCATATATAAATGGGTATAAAACATCCAAATTAAAGGAATATGTACTCTATTCAATAATGTGGTTGATACACCCTCAATTTCAATGATATTAATGGACAATATAAGATATGATTGTTTTGTATCCCCCCCCACCCACACATTTCATGGAATAATTACTCCATAAAAGAGATAACTGTATTCTTATAAGTTTGAATATGGGTATTCTCTATACAAGTTTTGGGATCCAAATTTACACTCTACTATGAGGTCTAGATCCCATACTATATTTTTAATTAAGTGGACTGGTAGTTATGATTTCAAGGTAGTTTTGTTGAAATGTTATATTTATATTATGTTCTATTATATACAAAATCATATGTGCATGATCTGAAAATACAAAATATTTCATAGTTATCAACATTTATTCTTATTGGTATTATGGATTTTTGAGTATCTTGGGTTTATTCTGAAATATATTTCTTTCGGGATCAAAACTATGATGTCTATATTAATTAATTATTAAATTTTTTCACTCTTATTGACTAAATTTGGTAATACTAGGTCAATTCATATTTTCCCCAATCACATGTTTGAGACATCACAAATATTTATATTACATTTTAATTAATGGATAATATTTGGGATCTTTATACTAACCAATGTATTAAAATTAAATTGATAAGTTTTTTGGTGTTGAAATGGTATCAAATATTTTCATAGACGTTAGTAGAAATTGTGGTATCAATTTTGGTAGTGTTGGTTCTTAGTTTTATATAATGGTAAATGATTGTGAAATATATCATTGTATTTTCATCTAAAAACTATGTTGATGGTTGTGGTGATTTCCATTTTCACATAATATATTTGTACAATGATATTATCTATTGTATTTTTATTTTTTAAAATTATCTTTTATTAAATTTTTCTCTATATCTATTACATCAGGCATGCCATATTATATTGCTAAATTATTTATATCTATTTTTTATATTTTTTAGCCTATGTATTGTTTATTATATATTAATTTTCGTTTCATGTTAATATAGGATATGTCAACAAAGGAAAAATATTCCTTCATGGTACTTGTCTGTAACCCTTACCTTGTTGGAGGAGTGATTGACGTGAAACACATGGCTTTTTACCTACCAATTTTGGGTTGAAATATGTTAGGTAGATTCATATAATATTGAGAATAATAATACACTAAGGAGTAATGTTTTTTATGATGATTATGACAAACATTAGTAAAATTATAGAAGAAGAAGATGAGAAGATTTGAAAAATTATTGTTGTCAATATGATTTTTACTTAATGGAATAAAATCATTAAAATTATTATAGATGAAAAAATTAATCATAACAATATCTACATAACATTTATTTATTTATTTATTATTAAATAATTTTTTAGTGGAATGTTATGTTTGGAATTTAAAAATAAAACTATATATCATGTGAATCGTCTAAATAGAAAGAGAAATAGGTTATGGGTACCAAAATATTTGATGGTTATTTTTATCCAAAATATAATAAATCTTATGGGAACTATAGTTTATGGAAGTATTTAATTATATTAAAATGGTCCATCATATAGTAACAACATTCATTTTTATTCCTATTTCAATATAGAACCACATATAGTTATGATGATATGTTGTAAATAAATTTGTGAAAGAAGCATTATGTAGGAAAATAGAATATTAAATACTCATTCAATGGGAAAATATATTTGGAATAAAATATTTTTAAAAACATATATTTGTATAAATAAACTATAAAAAATGATTAAATGATAAAAAAGAAACAATATAAATATACTAGTCAAATAATAAATTCTATGAATGTATTGATTTTTTGATTATATATTTTTTTTATGTAGTATTTATAGCTTAATGATATAAAAGTTTTTAAATAAAATAATTTATTGATTAGAAATTTTTTTTATTCATTCATGTGTATTAAATACATAAATTCTTTAAAATATTCACATTTAAGTTGACCAAAATGTATAAAGGTGAAAAAATATTTAAAAACTTCTAATGAATCATTTTGAAGATGTTATCTAGAGGGTATCTCTACAAATGAATTTTTAACTATTCTAATAGATAAAAACTTGTATTTAATTGAAATAAAATACTTTTCATAGATGTTTCGTGATAAGGATAAGACCACAGTTACTATTTTAAAAATAAGAAAAATTAAATTAAAATATTCCATGGATCTTTTAATGTGTATTTTGTTCACAAATGATATTTGATATATAAAATTTTATTAATTTTTTGAAATATGATTGATGAAATTTTGTATTTTCTTATTCTGTTTTTAATATGTTAAAGTTATTAAATATTATTTTATAGTAAAAAAGTGTTCATTTCAATTAATTTTCATTTTTGAGTTGTTTGAAAAATAATTTATTTTAATTTTTGAAACTATTAAATACTGAAAATTATATATGATTTTAGATTAAATAATTCAGGATGAAATAGAAAAAAGTCGATTATAATTTGAAAATAAGGTATATATAGAATGACAATAAATTTTAAATATCATATTCATATAATATTATTAATTTTTTATGGAATTTAAACATTCCAAATAAAATATAAGACATCATTATCTAGTGAAAAATAATTTAAAATGAATACTTATTAAGCTTGTTTCCCAAATAGTCCCCAAACTAAAAAAGCTTGCATATACATAATATTGATATTATAAAAACAAAAAAATTAATAAAAAATAGGAATATGTGGACTATAAAAATACTATCACATTTTCTTTTTCATCCATATATTCATTGGAATAATTTTTTATGAATGAATATTTTCAAAATATTAATTTTGTTTTGAAATATTCATATAAAAATGTAATAATTATATTAGGAATGTCACTTTATTTTTAAATGTATAATATCCTGAAAATGTTTCCTGAGAATAAAATATGATCTCTTTTATAGATATATGAATCCAACAAAAAATATGTATACATAAAAATATATTTTCAAAATATAAAATAAGATTATATTAAAAATAATTGTAAAATTATTTTCAATTTTATTTTATTTATATGGGTGTATTTTTATTTAATTTCTTGTTAACTGATGATGATTTGATGAATTTTGATGTTAATTTTTAGTTCTAAAAATATTTTCTTATAGTTATGTACACAAAGAGTATATGTGGATGGTTAGGGTATATGGGAGGATTAAAAAAACAAACTCTTAATTTCACCTGATGCATGGATGATGATTTTTAATTACTGGACAACAAAAAAGGATGGGTGGTCGGGCATTAGAATATTAAGTATTTGATAAAAAACTAGGGGAAAATATCGATGTTTAGGACTCCTGAGTCTATAAGTTATTCAAAAAAAAGTAAAAATCTCAGGCCTCATTAATACTATTATCAAGGGAATGCAGAAGAACATCCCTGCAAGAATACAACTAGAAGAGAACCCGATAGATGCATTTTCCTAACAATAGCATCATGGTCCTTAATATGAATAGTTTCCATGCCTCATTACATCATGCATAAGAGAAAAAGGATTAGGAAGGATGATTTTTGTTCAAGTAGATACCCAACATGATTAACATACTTTTCTAGAGAATCGGTCATAAGGAACTCCCAAAGGATGAAAATGTGCAAAGGAAAGTCAATCACATTGCACATCACTTTTCGTAAGGGAGGGTTTTATCTTAGAAATGTCTTTGAACCTGTTCGTTATTGGATGGTGGGATCAGTTCACCTATGATATTGTCAGAAATATATGGAAAAATCCGATGAAGAGTGGATCCACCCCCAACATCATCACCTCTTTTATATTTGGGAAATATCAGAAGGGTGATAAAGGTAAATTACCAATCCTTCTTTTTCCAGCTGTTTGATATGTATTGTGGGAGGACATGAACAAAAAAAATAAGGGATATAATTACTCTATTTTTCTAGTGAAAATTTGTGTTTAATCTAATTATTATGATCATGGAATTATATTTTCATGGGGAAGCTTCGTAGAGTTTAATTGGGGTACAACCTAAGCTATATTGAATTTATCTTCATTTCATAGACATTATAGCATGGAGGATGGAATAAATATTTCCCAATCCTCTTTGGAAGAAACAAAACATTGATCAGTCTTTCTTTCAAGATTATTTTGTTGAGGTTGCTTGAATTATAGAAGAATAAGATCCTTGGGTGTCGGTTTCAATGATTATTATAGTGGAGGAAACACTATAGAAGAAGAAGAAGGACCTCTACAAAGTGGTCTCCCGTTATGATTTATTTTCAATATATACAATGGGATGGTGGAATTATACTCCAAAATTAATGTGGGTACTATTAGTAACATTTTCTCATATACTTGGTGTCTCAAGTATCTCATCAGAAAATACATGCTCTTCATTGACCATGGTATGACGGTTTTTCATAAATAGAGGGTGGAAAATATGGAAGCATACATCCTGATTTGAATAGTAGATTCCAATTATTAACTAATTTCTTACAATGTCAATGGATCATTTAATGAGGACTAATACAATTTTGTTAATGGATATGAATTAGTAATTCACTATTTTAGCATTCCCATGTTCACTGAGCACCATTATTAGTGACGTGTGAGTGAATGAAGAATGGTTTTATATATGATTTGTATAATAAGGATGCTATTCATGAATAAATTTTTTGTTAATGATATAGATCTCTTATGAACAAATTTCTTTTGTATACATTTTTCTAAATAAACCAGTCCTATATAATAAAGGCTGGAATCATTATAATATGTATTGAATATTTATCTAGTATGATGTAATATTTAGGTACAAAACGTATTGTTCATGATAGTTTGTATTATATAATGGTTTATGTTCCCCTGGAAACAAGGAAGAAAAAATATACTGATAATACAAGGGATAAGATTACTTTTAAGAATAAAAACTACAGGTTATGGTATTTTAAGGACTATGTGGTTTTCCACAATTAATATTTCTTTCACACTATGTCTATTAGTTTTACACAATGAATAGTACATGGAAGAAATGTTATAATAATAAATATGAAGTAAAATAAAAGTAAAAACCTTCAAAGAAACCAAATTTTATGATATTTAGAGTGAAAAATATAATTTTATTCTTAGTCTACATTATAAATATATGAAACATTATGAATTCCCAAATGAAAAATAGAGAGAATATATTTTGATGAGACATTGAATAAAAAACGTCAAACTTAATTTAAATGGTATGGCTGTCGATTAGTTTCTGAGTATTGGATAAGAACCGGTGAAAATATATTTTTCATTCCTCTATGTTCATAAAATTAGAATTTTATTTTTTCTATATACCACCTCGATAATGAATCAAGTCAATCATGAAATCTTCTCAAGAACACGTGTAAATTGGATAAAATCTACTAAATTTAGGGGGAGAGTTTAAGAGTTTATTTTTCAATAATTTAATCCTTCGTATAATTCATAGAATTTATTTAATGAATCCAATGATATAAACAAGAAGTTTGAGGAATTCATTAGTACATATGATTAAAATTTGAAAATATTTTTTACGTAAACTTATGGTATTATCATCCAAATTGAATATAAGGATGATTGATCCTTCATTAAGATTTAACCATGTCAATAAAGGGAATTTTTTTAAGTTATTTTAGTAACTATGATGAAATTATTGGATGTTTTATCATGGTGGAAATATGTATTTGAGATACCCATCAATGTATTAATTTTGATAGGAAAAGAAAATTAGAGTTTACTGGAAATAATAAAAACCTTGGATAGAAGAATATGATATTTTCATTATGCTTTAAATGTTAGAGAAGAAAAGGAGGAAATTATTTTTAGTTGTACGGTAAACTTTTTTACTGTGGAAATGAAATTCATAAAGAATTCAAATTCCAAATTATTGGGAAGAAGACATTAAAAATGATCGATATAAATCCTGAAAAAATGAACCACCACACTCAAATGTTTCATATGCATAGATTATGGGAATTTTCCTAACTCATCTATCAATAAAAATTATATTGATATTGATTGAATTCAAAAACCCCTTATTTATAGATAAAAATGGATATATCACATGATCACAATAACTGATGTGGAGTATGATAATGATGTTTTAAAAGGTGAAATTTACACAAATTAATGATCTACTAATGTGAAATTTCATTCGATATTTTCCCAAATTTTTTAATTTAAATTGTTTGATAATGGTATAAACACACAACATCAAAGATAATAATATTTTATTAGTAGTGAATATTCATAATGGTAGAATGATCATATTTAATTTATACTATTCTTCTCTAATTTAAATTAATGTTAAATTTCTACCTTAAAATCCCATTATTCTCTTACATGTTGAATTTTTGGTTAATTTAGGCTTGTAAAGGATTTAATTATATAAAACCCTTGCCAATTTACAATAAAGGGATCCCAAATATTTAATTCTAAACCAACCATTGATCGTATATGATTTTGAAGATAAATATGAACTTCTTATGGAAATTGAATCCATTGTACATCTCTTGATTCATTTTAAAATTATAGTTTCCAAAAAATGCTTCGGGAGAAGCATTTCATTGTGGTTATACCGATTATAAAAGAATTTCGTGGTGTTTTTTAGGAATATTTTACTTGTCTCCCTCATAATCATTATATTTATTTTTCAGAAGTACATAAACCTAGTTCTACACATATTTCAAAGATTCTATATAGAATTACTTTGATTGATTTAAATTAATTAAAGATACAATATTAGTTATGTACTGATAATTTCTTCTTTTGTCCATGTGTGTCACCATGGGGTGAACAAGTTCATTTTTTTATGAAATATATGAATAAATGATACTATATATTTAATATCTATGACTTGAAAAGATGAAAATCGACAATAATTATCAACTTCCACATATTGATAATTTGTTTGATTAGTTGTGAAGAGATCGATTTTTATCCACGATTGGTCACTGATTTGGATGAAATTAGTTGTAGTTCAAAAGATAATACATACTTAATAAAACCATACATATTTGGTATTGAAATTTTTAATTTATATAACCACATTTGGTATTACAAATTCCTTGTCTATTTTCATAGATTTAATGAATAAAGTATTAATCTATTTGTTTCCTATGTATTTTTGTTGTCTTTATAATGGGTGTAATAATATGTTACAAGAGTATAGAAGGGTTTTTGCATCACTCTTAGATTGTAATTAAGACCCTTTGAATGGATAAAATGTATGTAAAAATTACCTTTTGTGACTTTTGGATACATAGAGTTTCATTTAATGGTCATATAATATCACATGATGGTATATATTCGGATCCCTCAATTGTTAATGAAAATTAACATTGGATCTGACCAATCTATGTGACTAATATCAATAGTATTCTTAGTTTGACTGAATATTATCTAATCTATGTGGATAATTTATCATGGGTATCTTATGAACTCACCCTGTTATCTCAAAATGGAGAAAAGATTCATTGGACAATTGAATGTAAAGAAAATTTCAAGGAACTAAAGAGAATATTATTTATTGAACTTATTCTTAAAAAACACATTCTGTGGAGAAGATTTTTTTATCTATAACTATACATAAAATAATATATAAGTATTATTTATCATAAATAATTATATAGTTATCTCTTATGCATCACGAAAATTTATGGTTTTTTAGAAAATTACCCAAATATTTCATTGGATTTAACTATAGTAAATTTTTCATTTTTAATATGGAGTCAATATAATTATATATTAAAGCGTTATATATATATACTGAAGATTAAATTTTAACTTATATATCCACTCTTAAATTATTCAACATACACCATAGAGTATGGTCAGAGTTAATTATACCTTATGATTTCTCAATAATGTAACTACATGGGAAACATAACGTGGTTGTAGCTGATCAATGTCCAATGAGTAATCTTATGTAATCTACAATTAGGATAAAAAAGATACAATATTTATGTATTTGTCATTTATGGATGAAGTCATTTTTATAGAAAGTGAAAATTCTCATCATTCTAAAATGGGTGTTAAAAAATATATCCAAATGATGATTAAATATTTAGAGAAGTAAGATGATGTGTTTAAAAAATGGTAACAGATTTTCTTCGACTCGTGTTCATTTTTATTTATTTGTATGATTTATGAATAATGTATGAATAATAATCATTACAAAATTGAAGAATAATCTGTTGGATTAATCTCATAGGTATCAATATATATTCCTCCTAGAAGTATAATTATGTATAGAGATCTTAAAGTGTATTTCTTCTGGGAAAACATTAATAGATATATTGTGGACATTATTTTCCAGAACATGGTATATTAGAATATTAAGACTATGAGATATAATTATAAATTTATTTTATTACCATTACATAATATAGAATAAAAAGAGATCAAAATAATAATGGATTATTACATAGGATCCAAAAAACAACTTAATGCCATAATATATTTTGGGTTATAATCAATCATCTTATCTATGTAGTACACCTATTTATTATCTATGAAGATTTATATCATCTCTATAATTTAAAAATATATATTATATTATTGTTATATATTTATGGAGTAATATATTATATTATATTTTACTATGATCTGAGGTTCTCCTCAATGTTTTGGAGAATTATTTTGCAAGATATAAATTTAGAGTATTGATTAATTGTTTTATTAGCATGATACATATGGTCAATATAAGATAACCATGATTTCCATACAGGATGGGGTGATGTTTTATTCAAATGAATAAAAACATGGCTGGGATTAACAACTTCTCTTGATAAAGTAATCTAACAATAGTTTCATTTAATCGATAATTTTGATGTCTCCTTATGGATCCCTACATGGAAATAATTTTACAACTCTAATGAGTTGGGATAAAGATGTTAAATAAAATATATTAGGACCTATTCTAGATGGGGAAAGAGTTTTGAAAATAGTAGAAATTAAATTTTATATAATGGAAGCTGAGATTCAATAGAGAAGTCATGCGGAAAATAATTAAATAAATCATGAATTCAATGTTGGTGATAATGAATTTATTTGGATTTGAACATTTAAAAATTGTTATGATATATTTAATGTATATAATATTTATTCCAAGGTATTTTGGCCCCAATGATATTATTTAATGAGTATGAATGATTAGTTACCACTTTTAATTTATGTAGAACCTCTTTCAAGTTCACAATTAGTTCCATTATTCTTTTTAATGAAGTGCATACATGATCATTCACATTTTTTATCATATATTTTTATGTCTATAACATTATAATTATGATGAATTAAAACAATTAGAAATATTATATCATATAGATAATCTATTATGAAATAAGAATACTAAAATTGTTAATGTTTTTAGGAGTTATCACAAATTTTAAAAGGCTACTTGGTAAAATTAGTATGATATAAATAATATATATCCACATTTTATGAATTTGATTAATTTAATTTTGATGTAGAAATTTATTTTAAGGGGGGTATAATGTTGCACCATGATATTTAATGATATCATGTTCATTAATTTTTTTTTCTTCAATATATTTTGATACATGATTTGTTGATTCTAGATATAGCTTAAATAATATACCATTTAACCTTGATATTAACTAAGAAATTGGAGAACAAATAACTTCATTTTGAAAACAAATCAAAATTTATTGACAAATATATATTCAAATTTTATTAAATTAAAAAAACATCCTTATATCAAAATTGATTTTAAATCATTTTATAGGAAATAATATTTTTGATTTTTAAACATTTTGACCAGGTATATAAAAAATTAACCTCATTTTTGAAATATTTTTATAAAAATTATTTTAGTATGATTTCTTTAATTTTTCAAACAGTATTAATTGTTTGTTAAATGTTGAAAATTTTATTCTTTTAACAGATTTTTTAAATAAATTTTCAATGTCAAATTCAATTATAAAATGAGTTTATATGTATAATTAATTCATTTATATTTCTTATGATCCAATAAAAGTCATTATAGTTAAAAAAATTTGAATTTTTTAGTAAAAAATAGTTATATTTATTTCAACTATTTTCAAAAAAAATATTACTAATTAGGTATTAAAATTATGGTCTATTACTTATATAAATTGAATGATAAAAAATTGATTCAATATATTTAATTAGAAAGTCCATATTATGTGAATCGGTCCCTTGTATTTTTTATTCATAACAATTGTATCCATATTAATTTTTTATTACGAAAGTAAAATTAAAATGGATAAATTATGTTTAAGAAAAAGTTAATATGGATTAAATATCATTCAAATAGTATAATAAATTTCATTGGATAATTATAATCCATCCATAATAATCCAAACATAAAAAATAATTCTTTTTTATATTATAATTGATTTTTGCCATTATAAAATTTATATAAAATATACAGAAAAAATTTTACATTATTTAACTAAAAATAAATAATATATGTTGATAGGGTCAAAAGAAAATATGTTTGATAACACGTATTTCTTTAAAATATTAAATTTTATAATGTTATTTTTTATTATTATTTTGATGATTTATTATCTTAATATCCTAGGAAATGTACACATAATTCTGGTGTATGTTTTTGAAATACCAATTAAATGATTCTAAAAACTCAAAAATATATATTTTTAGAGAGATATATTATCTCAAAACTATTTTATGTATCTATAAATTTTTCAGGATTTGGTAATGTTTTATATATTTATAATTTTTTTCCTTTCATTTTTCACAGAACAATTAATTGAATTGTTCCACAAATTAGATTAACAGTTATTTTTTATAATAATATTTTTTTAAAAAAATGAAATTGTAAGAAACATTTCTACCAAATTAATGTTATATGTTTATGAATATCATAAATTGTACATTTTGAGTCTTTTTTTATTTTATAGTATCATTCATGACCCTAAGATTAAAAAAAATTCATATCTATGTTATTGTATAAACTGCATAACCAACATTTAAACTAAGTGAGAAGTTTAAAAATATAACCAAATCATGAGAAATTTTATTTTATCAGTGTGTTTATGTTAAAAATAATAATATGTTAAATATACATCATTTTTTATATTTGAAAAAAATATTAATGTAAGTTAATTTAATACATTATTTAATTTCATGGCTACACCTCACCTCACATATAAAAGGGTAACACATCTGATTCAATAGTGATAGTGTTTTACCCTTATCTCATAGTCATACTAGAGATAATATCATCATATATTAATTTAACTCAGACTATTTATTTATTTATTTCCAAAATACTATCCTTTGTAATATTATGATGTAATCTCAAATGATTTTCTCAATGATGTCGTGTAACTCTTAAACTAGTGGTTTCAATTTTTTTCTTACGGATTCTCCAAATATATGGAATCTATTATAAAATATTTTCAACTCATTATTAAAAATAATTATTTATTTTTTAATATTATTTTAAAATCATTATTCACCTTCATCCAATATAATTGAAAACGATAATGTCCCTCATACATTCATATAGACTACAACCTACATTAAGTGATGTGTTTTTATATTCATCTTAAAATGATGGTAACAATGATAAATTAAATGAATTTATAAGATATATATATATATATATATATATGATATGATAATTATTTTATAATGATTTACTATTATTTACCTTTATATCATTCCATCCATAGAAATGTATAAATATCATTCATAAGTAAATATGAACTACCATACACATTAACAATGTAAAACATTTTTTTGTCTCTACATTATATAGAGAACTATATATATATATGTGAAAATATATATTATATTTAAATAATAATTAAATTTATGGACTTATGGAATAATGATCAATTTTTAAGGAACAAAACTACCCAACTGAAACTCTCGAAAAATAATAATTAACATATAGAAATAAATTAAGGAATTTTTTAGGAATGGGTGTTAAAATATTATTAAAGGATCATGTAAAATGTTATAATGGTTTTTATTATACTGATAATTAATTTTAATAAATATAAACTTATGATTCATGAGTTTAGATCACTTCCAACATAATTCAAACCTGTGTTAATGTATTTATGTTACAATATCATTATTTACACAGATTGATTATGATAATATTTTTAAGATAAAATTTCATAATATACCTCTCATGAATATCATTAATTATATTATCCTTTTTTTTCTTTAGATTACATTTTTCCATTAATTATCCAATACTAATGAATCAACAGACTCAAATGACATTCTTACATAAAAACAGATATTACATTTCTCCTTAGTTGAAAATCCATTTTCTCAAATGTGAATGTTTCCCAAAAATTATCCCAAGATTTTTTTATATATTCCTTAACGATTATTTAAATCCATTTTAACCATTTTACCCACTTATTAAATATTTTATAATGATTTTTTTTATTTTTTTATTGATTTACATAGATTTTTTTATCAAATTTTGAAAGGATTCTTTTGAGATATTCCACATGAATATAATTTAACACCAAAATTAAATACTTAAAATTTTTATATTCATATATCATTTTTATTGGTTATATTTAATGAAATATTTAATAAAATATGTACATTTTTTGGATTGAAATTTTTAATATTCTAATGTAAAGGTTATTTATTAGAGAAATTCTGTAGAAAATTTTTAACGACATTTTTCATCATTGATTAAATTATTTACAGAAATTATAATTTACTGGGGATCTGATCAACTTATGGCAGACAAATTATTTTTATCGATGGATTATGATGATGATGATTCAGAGATAATAAGATGAAACATTTTTATTTACCATTAAGTTATTATGTTATGAAACCAATTTATTTTCCTTTGGTTATGCATTGATGAATTTATGACATGTTTCAAAAAAAAATCTTTTACTAGGGTTACGATATTGTGATATGTTGGATGTTTTATGAATATTTAACCAAAAAATCATTGAATTTTGTTATGTGATTGGAAGTATGTGAATTATATATCCCTCTAATGCATTGGATAATGATAGTTATATAATGATATATTAAGCGATTGATTGGGGGAGAACTAAATATAGTTAAGATCATTTCCCACTACGGAAGTCTTAGGAGTGACGATTGGATTTGTATATGATGTAATGGGTTGTGAACCCAATCATATATGATAGTCTTCGATGTTAAAATTGATCAATGAAATTTTTTAATTATTATATTTATTACTAAAAATTATATCATATACCAATGTTATGGTTCCAATGTTCATGTTCATTGATTACATAATGATTAATATCTTATTAACTACCAATATTTATGCCATGATTGAATATTGTAATCTATGATGGGTTTGGGATAGTTTTAATATTTTATTATATTGTTCTTATACCATTATGTTCTTGTTATAATTATGTGGTTAATGATATATCCCTTGATTTCAATAACTAACATTCTGATCACCCTTGTAAAGTCCCAAACTTATCGTACATCGATATTAGATATTTTAGATATATATTCACTACATTAAACCAACAAATTAATTAGTATAGAATAGTTATAGTGAGCATGAAAACATGACACTTAATAAACTAGTCCATAGGTGATCTACATCATCTCTCATTTCATTCATATTTACGTGAAAAATTATTAGACATATAATTCATACTAAATTTCAACATAATTTGGGGATTAAGAATATATGAATGTGTGGCGTCAATAACCTAGTAAGGTTATTCAAGGGATATATTATCAAATCATGAGAATAATGGTATAAAAACATTTTAATAATATTTCAAAAGAATTCCTTTTATATCATCAATCATAAACATGAGTCATGGAATAAATCATGGTAGTTCATAGAACATGAATAATTATGAAATCAAAGATCCTGAAAAATGATAAAAAAACATTGCTATAAGTCATAGTTTTTATAATAAAAATAATAATTTAGAATAATTTTATCATTAGTTATAGTAACCATTACATTATTATCATGGTACAATGGATTCCTCTTCAAACAATCACAGTTTTCAAGATACACTCCTAAGAAAATCATTGGGAATAACGCCCCTTGAAAAATTGTGTTCACTCCCCATTCTATTCATGTTTATTATATGAGATATCATTATTTACCTAATTTATTGTATGGATTTATATGTCCCACCCATCTTTTTTATAACATAAAAAATATTATTTTTATAATGCAACAACTATCCATTGATAAAATAAATCCATTTTCACATAATAACAATCTTAATAATATGTTAAACAATATTTTAAATTACTCATCATATCAGAACACATGAAAAGAAATTAATTTGATTAAAATTTTATCATTACATTACTTGTTTTAAATATAATGTTTTCACAGTCATCTCAAAATTTCATAAAATCTTATTTTATCGATAAATAAGAAGTTTTCAAAATAATTTATCATAGTGTAACTGGAGGATGTGTAATAGACATCATCATAATAATATCATAATAATAATAAAAAACACAAACTAATAATAAGGAGTGTATCTCTATATCATATTTTTAGTAAAACAAATAAATAAAATGGTTTTTTACATTTATTTATATAGATTCCATAAAAAAGTAATTAAAAGTTTCTTAAGGGAAATATCGTTTCAATTTGTAAAAAACATCTTTAATATATAAAAAGTTCCCAAATAGTAAATAAAAAACATTCCTTTCAAAAAATATTTTAATAATATAAATTTTTGAATTATATCATTGAGTATTAATGATTGAATAAAATTTCATTCATGTTATACACATTTAAATGGATATCCCATTCCCATTGTTGGTAAAAGTGAAAATTCATTCCTTCATAAAGCTATAAGATAATTCCATTTATTATTTTTTGAGAAAATTCAAATAACGCTAGAAATAAATTTAATCTATCATATAATATTTTTAAAACTACCATTAATTTTTTTTTGAAAACATATAGAAGGAATATATATCATTTCAACCGATGTGTGAAATAATAACATTATTTATCATAAACATTTCTCTAAATTATTGGGTACATAAATATAGGAAAAGGAATTGATTATTTTAATATAAAAGATTATATGATAATAAAATTATAAATTTTAATTATAGATAAAGTATAAAATTTTATTTTTAATATCATTATCATGAACAATACCGAAAAACATATAGATTGTATCATAAAACACATACTAATTTTGTATCATTGAATTGTAATCACCAGGAAGGAATAAAATTAATAGAAACACAAAGTATCATGATAATAAATATATTAATTTTATTAAATATCTGATTGTATATATATAAACATTATAAACATTGATATCTACCTACCATAACATATTTCTCAATTCAATAAAATTGGGTAAAAAATATCATATTGTATGAGTAACATTCGAACAATATTAACCCAAAATGAAATATAAAAAAACAATAGGTTAAGAAACATAATTTTTGCAAAAATAATAATAAAATAAATTCATTTTAATCTTATACAACACATTAATGTAAAAGGTAGGGAATATGACATGAGTCACACAAAAGTGAAAAGTGAGGCATAAATCTTATAAGATAAGTCTCAAATTCATTAATACACATTTAAAAATCCTATATAATAAACATAACTGTGTTATAAATGATTTAATAAAATATAAATATATGTATCATAACATATATTATTTACTATTATCCCATTAATTAATGTTATTTAACAATCCAAAGTTAAAGTCACATATTGGGTATTACTTCATTATTTTCATTCATGTTTTGATTTGTTGTTATTTAATAAAAAATTTATAAATATTTCCTAATACACAAAATTTTAACAATGATATAAATTTCATATATATATAAATTATATATTTATTTATCGAAATTCAAAAAATTAAGATATTGAAAATAAAATACATCTTTCAAAGAGACTGTAGGGAGTACACACACCTGATGACTATTTTCTTTTTATCAACAAATTTAATGAGAAAAGGTATATAAAAATTTACCATTATACAATTATTTTTATGTATTACACATATAAAATATCTACATTTAATCTTATATTTCTATACATACATGAAAATCGTATATAATTAATTAATCACATTACTTCGCAAGGCTGTTATCTTTCTTACACATGGTCGATGTAATCGTATTCCCATGGAATGTATAGTAAATTGGTATATATGATATGAAAATAACATAATTATAAATATTTTACCAATATAATTTATATTAATTCAGTAAATATTTATTTCCATTTTTTAAAACAGAAATACAAAAAACATCACATTTGTTAAATAAGGCATTATCCAACTCTACCCAATAGAGACATTATTGTTTTCCAATAGGTTTGTATTTATGAATTTAGATGTTGAATTATAATTCATGATTTATAATAATATCATAAATATAATATATAAACAATAAATACAACACAATATTTATCATTGAAGAGTGGTGATGGAAAATAAATAGCATTACTTCGTCGGGTTGTAGTCCTTCGCACACAAAATTGATGATTTAAAATCCCATTTCATGGAAAGAGACAACTAATTATATTGTTATATTAAAAAATAACATCAATTATGAGGATTTTTTTGAATATATTATATATTCTTTTTTTAGTAAAAATTTATGAACATAGAAGAAGAAATAAAATAAAATTCTCGGTTAGGGCCACTACCTCTTCTTTGTAAAACATTTTCTTGGTTTTGAAAATAGGATTATTAGGTTGGATTTATGATAATAATAAGAATTATTGGTTGATATTGGTGTATTTTTAATTTATTTCCTCAGTAATATTCCAAAATAATGGTTTTCGGAAGTATGAAGAAAAGAGTTGAGTTGCGGCCTTTTATATATGAAGTGAGTTAAAGAGTTTTAATTTTTGAAAATATAATTTCTACCAAGGTTTTTAAAATTCCATAAGCCTCGTTAATTTTACTTTATTGATTTTAAAAGATATAATATCGATAAATTACTAGAAAATTGGCGTTTTAATGTTTCGAGGGAATTTTTAAACCATTTTATTAATTGTTTAACCACTAGATAAACCCATTTTTACCTAAACAATGTTATAAATTTTTAAATGTTTTTACTATTAATTGTGGTAAAAACGTTCTATGACCTTATTAGATAATATATATTCTTTTTAATATAAATATTAAATCTTTTTTTACGTTATCAAATCTTTAATGTGTAATAATTTAATGTAAATTTAAACTCACACATGTGGTGGGAACATTGCTTTTCAAAGAGAAACTTCTCAAAAATGAGGAATGTTTTAATATAATTCATCAATGTGAAATTGATTTAAAAAAGATAAATTGGATTAATATAATGTTAATCCAAATTGATCCGATAAAAACTTATTAAAAACTTATTTCACTATTTAATGCATCGATAGAAATAAAAATCATAATAAAATCAAATATTTTTCTCAATTCATTAATGAATAAATCATTTTCATAAAATTATAAAAAATTAATACTAAAATAATTTTTAGGTGTAGATTTCACAAATGAGGATTATTTTTCAAAATAAATATTCTAAAAACATACCAAAATTAAATTTTTATGAAATCAAGAAATTGCTGATTAAACTATTTTTTAGGATAATACATTTTAAATAAAAAAATGAAACATATTCCATTCTATTGACTATAAAACCCATAAGAATAATTTAAAAAAATTTATGGAATATATAATATATAGATTTTTTTAAAATCATTCACCAAAACATAAATATTGATTTTATTGATTCACAATGTATTTATGTTCGTAGTTATTTAGTAAAACATTTCCTTTGTTTTAATTTTTATAATTTTAATTTCTAATTAATTGGTCACCAATTAAGTGATTTTATATTCATTTGTATACTATATGTTTTAAATATTTATTTAATCATATTTATAAAAATGATTCCAAGAGCTAAGTGATACCTATAATATTAAAAAAATATTTTAATAGTATTTTGGGTTTCATTAATCTCAGTGGTGTTTAAAATGAAATTTATTAATGAAAACTATTTTTATTTAAAATTTTAGCGTTCAGAAAATCTCATCATGTAACATTGTACAAAAAATAAAATGAACTTTTCCATTGACATACATTACATTGGTAACAAAAATTAAGGATACATCTACCTCAATAATCTTTATGATCCAACATAGATTCATTAATATGGTAGTTTCTCTATACAATATTTACTATATCAGTGGTCTTACTTCAGAAGACTTTCTCTATATATTGTATAAAATAAATTGGTTGTTACTTCTAAGAAATATCATACTCCAGTGTTAAAACATCTATGTTTTTTAAATTTTATTAATCAGGTACCCATTTCCTTAGGAGGGATGTGTGGGATACGACATGGACTTGATTATAGTTTGGTGCAACCACCAATTGATAGGTTACCCTTCCGATATGATCAACAATTCAAAAGGGACTATTTTACCAAGTTATTATCATTTAATTGTATAATAATAAAAATAACATCATTATTATGTTATTTAATAAATTTTCCCTTCATATCTTACTCCTTGAATTCATTGTGAAATATTTTTATTCCCAATGAACTTTTGGATCATAAAATCCATAAAATAGTGAATTTTTTTTATTTCCCTAGATTTTATCAAA
This sequence comes from Viscum album, assembly GCA_963277665.1. NCBI lineage: Eukaryota > Viridiplantae > Streptophyta > Magnoliopsida > Santalales > Viscaceae > Viscum > Viscum album. The sequence goes on from OY728148.1 coordinate 1,258,672,642, forward strand.
AACATTTCTTTATCATAAGATATAAAATAAATTTCAATGTCCAGTTTATTCCATTCCATGAAATGTTATCCATAAGTATTCTATATATCTATCATAAATTGAAATACTATTGTTATAAATAAAGTCAATAAATATAACTAAACAACAAATATTTAATCACCCAAAAAATATAGAGTGTCTCTAAATGTCACAAATAAATTTTGTGAATAAATTGATAATATATTCTCTTAAAACATGTTAATATTTATAATTACTATAAAACCATAATGAAAAAATTTCACCATTCATAAATTAACACATTCCTCATTCTTAAAAATAAAATCATTGATAATTAAATATCATCCATAAATCCAAAAATGTTATAAACTACATAAATGATAACATAAAAAACATTTTCATTGAATACATAGTTTGTTTAATGTTAATAGACTATATAAAATTTACTCAATCCATAACAATAATTTCATTATCCAAACTAAGCACTATTTTCTAATCCTCAGGATCATATTAAGTGTTATCTTAACTTTATCAAAATATCACATTTCCCATTAGCCACTATATTGAGGCATGGGAAAAAATTTAAAATTTTCGTCAATATTCATCATTAAAAACTAATATGGAACAATCAATTAATGAATCATGATTCTAATAACCGAAATACCACTATCAAAAATATAATTAATTTAATATCAATAATAAACACATTAATAAATCTATATTATTTATGCACCATTAACTATGATTGGTTTCCTTATTCCTTATCACTTCATCTATTTCACATGTAATTATTAGTATATTAATCAAAAATATGTATAATCAATACTCATACAATTTTGTTGAATCTATTCATGAAAATTACACATGGGACACCGAATTTTATAATTCCCAAACATTTCTCATTTTCAAAAATCAACCGTCGATGATATCTTGGGGGAAACATTATTCGGATCACTTATGTTAATAAAAATTTTATTTTTCCACTCTCAGTGATTAATTTTTGTCCTTAATTTATACTCTCAAACGTCTTCATATTCTTTATATAAATCAATTGGGGTTATTCTTACCACATTCTCAACACAATTTAAATTGAATATTCTTTCCTCCAGGATCCCCAACTTACAAAATCCTGATAAACACTCTCATCCTCTTCTTTTAAAAGTACCATAGATGGTTAAGGATCATGTTATTAATCATATATCCTGAAAAATAACAAGTATTAATCATAATATCCTTCACTCTATTAAACATACCATTTAAATTATCATCAACACATTTTCAATCAAATTCAAAACTAATCTAGTTCCTCCGGTTTGCTTCCTATGAATTAAATTAAAAATAATATTTTGAACAACAATAATGATATTTTGTTACAATATAACCATTTTAATCCCATATATGATGACATGTTAAGGAAAATGTCACTAAAAACTATAGATGTGTGGCTTTATCAAAGATTATCGATGGACATTTTTCAAATCCTTCACGATAATTCATAATGATTTTTGGAATTAATGAATTGAATCCACTAGGAGTGTCGTCCTATACATGTCGCATGTCCAAATTCCAAACACCGTGTGACTATTAAATCATGGCCAATATTCTATTTTTATATTAATAACCCCTAGGTACCTTGATGTGAAACTGACTTCAACCTATAGTATCGAGACATAAATGTAATTTCATTATAGCCTCTCACTCTATCCATTTCAAAAATTTCAGTATATGTTACTATATCATGTATCATCCTTATATGCATCCATAGATATATTCCCAAAAATTCCTCTATGGATCTCTATATTTTTCTAAATTCCTTGTTTGAAAATATTATGTAATTATATCCAATGAAATAAATTTTAGATTAAAAAACTCAAATATAAATATTATATATTTTTAGATTACTATTCATTATGGTATACATACACTGGTCAGAGGATTGTATTGGTATAGGGCCATTGAAATTGTAGACACATAAAAAACAACTCCATAATTTATATAAATAATCCCTCACTATTTTATTAATAATTAGAATAATTAATAAACATTTGACACATAATACCATTCATCATAACAAGGGGTATGAAATGAAAAGAATGGGTGGGCTTAGATTCTCATTATGGTTAAATAATAGAGATATATACATATCATGATTATAAATGTATCAAAATCATAAATTAACAATTCAAAACCATATAGTTCAGATATTATATCGCAAAAATGAGTCACAGAATAAATCATGAATGTTTATAAGACATGAATCAATATAAAATCAAATACAAATAACCAAGAGAATATAAAATTATGTATATGTCATAGATTTTAGGAATAAACAAATGGATAAAATATATTTCATTAGTAAGTCAATACTTATTCCAATAATATCATTGTTGAATGGGTTCAATCCCCAAACCATTATAGTAGTCAATGATCACTCCAGTGAATATGATAGGGGACAACTTCCTTTAATAAACATGTTTAACTCCAGCATCCAATCCTATTGTCACTACCCTGACTCCAGTAGCCTGGTTCCACATTGTTTGCATACCTAGGGACCAATAAATTTGGTAGATTTTGAGAAATATAAAAATCTGAAGTTTTAGAGTACAACTACAAAGGAATAGCAACATAGAAACAGCTTTGGAAACATCCATAAACTCTTAAATTATCTATGAAATTAATTAATAATATACAACTTTTCATCATTGGAAAAATAAAACATATTAAATAGGAGAGCTCATATTCATAGTAAGAATAAAATATAATGAATAAGATATAATAAAAAATAAGGGATGGTATATAACTGAAAACATTCCAATAAAAAATAATCATGAGCATAATATTGTAATAATAACTACTTAATAAACAATTCTTATAAATAATCACATGAAACGAAATCATTGAACTTATAATAGTTAAATAATCACATGATGTATCAATTACTAATGTAATAAAGATAAAAATTGATAATTCCAAAAAACATAACCCTATCATCAAGGCCTCATCAATGAATTATATATGAATGGGTAAGGCCTCGTCTAAAACCTAGTATAGTTTGTCTCCAAAGACCTGTGAATGCATCGACGGGCTCTAACATGACCCACCTATCATTTACTAAGTTCAATTAATTCATTCTTTATAGAAAAATCAATATAAAAATATATGTTTAAATAAATTTCTTTCATACAATTTTTGATATTTTAATCATTATCATAGATGAAATTACTCTATTAATATCATAGATAAAATCTTTGAGGGATATACCATTTTACTTTTGAAAGATGATTTTATTTGGAAAATCATTTTTATTTTTAATAAAATGACATTTAAAACAATAACTGTATAGAAAAATAAATTATAAGGACAAATAATTTATTTTTTAGTCATATAAGATGTCCAACCTGATTTAATATATGTAAATATAGTGTTTAATAAACATTATAAATTATCCCCATTAGTTTTGTTGAAGGGAAATATTATATAGTCGTCAAATGTTAAAAATTATTGTTTAATTTTTACAGAAATCAATAAATAAACTAAGATAGTTTTTCATGATAAAAATAGTGAATTTATAATAATTTTTATGGATTGAAATAGATTATGGGATGTACGGTAAAATGGGTATGAATTTGTAATGTTCCCTTAAATTAGGCATGAATATCATTATGAATTTAAAACGGATCCTCAAAAAACAAGTACTTCCTCATTAAAGGAAGATAAAATGATATATATATACATGATTTAAAATATATAAATATAATTTATAATAAATTTGTATAAATAATGAATAATTACATTAGGAAAACGAAAGATATAAATCGTAACCTGAATGAAAGATTGACGTTTGGGGAGAACCCCTGAACTTATTGCAAACAATCAAAATATATTACCCATAAAATTAATGAAAACATATGAAAACCATAATAATATAAATATAAATATATTCATGATATGATACATCAATAGATATATAAATAGACCACTCTCATTAAATCATGGTGATTAATTCATATCTCATAGAAATGAAACTCAGATAAGAAAACTCTTACCTTATGTCAGAAATCATTCTGCAATTTTAAATAACATATTGGATAATGAAATAAGATTAATTTACAAATTATTTAATAATATCTAAAACATTTATCTTATATACTATGTTTTTATAATATTTATTGAAGGACATTTTCATTAGTTATAAGATTCTTTTTTTCGTTCATAAGTGTTCATTTCCGTGGTTTTCAATATTGGAATACTTGTATATATGTATAAATGATTTTTTAATATAGAAAAATATATACATAACTAATATAATAATTTATTTATTAACATACATAATAGTAAATTTTTATATAAGTCATTTGGTTATTGTTTGTGAGTATGATTAATTACACAATACATTAGTGATAATCATTTCTATTATTTTGGCATTTTATAACTCAACACAATTTTTTTTTAATAAACTAATAAAATGAATAAAATATTTTATAGAACACAAAATTGGATGAAATACATATATTATAATCTATTTTAACCATAAAAATTTTTTATGACCATTCTTGATGGAAAATTTGAAATATGTTATCATGTCTCGCACAATGTCAGTAAACAACCACCTAATATAGAATGATTTAATTTTTAGAATAAAAATGAAATGAGAATATACTAGGTTTTGTAATTTAAAATGAAATAATTACATTAAATTATATATAATATATTGGGATTATCATTATTTTTTTTATAGAAGTGTGTAAAGGAAAAGAAAAAAAGAAATTAAAAAGAAAAAAATAGAGAATGAAAGTGGATTTTAACTCTTGGATTATTTCTAACTGAGAACCTATTTATGGGGATTGGGTTTGGTATTTTGGTGATAAAAACTCCCATGAACCTGGGAAAGAGTCTTCTGGAGATGATTAGGTAGGAATTTGGAAATCATTGTGGATGAAGGGGACTGAGGAGAAGAGGTGGTGAGAGGTCTTTTCTCTTGATTTAACTCATCAATTTATTATTTTTCCTCGAAAATATTAATATTATGAGAATTACTTGTTAATATATAAAAATAATGAATCAGATTAAGATATAATGGCCTTACATGAACTATAAACCATATTTGATTCTATAATTAATTTAAATTGATTATATCATATTTTATATTATTTCACTATTAACTAAAAATTCTATTATTTATGAAAAATAATATAAATTAACTCTTACCATTTTTGACATTTAGAATTAAAAATGTAACTTTATGTTATAAAAAATTTCCTAATTATGATTAAATAGTATTTAATTAAAATCATCATTTATTAAAAAAATTATAATGCTAAGATTATATCTAATTTTATAACATATTGAAACATTAAATAAGGTTTCCTAAAATTTATACATAATAAAAAGAAAAACAAATATTAATTTATAAATATATTGTATGAAAATAAATTGTATTTTTTAATTATATTAAATATAAAATTATAAATATCATTTATGATTCACAGAAATACAAACATATAATTTCTCAGTTTAAAAAAAATCTATTTACTTATGAAATGATATAAATATAAGATATATTTATTTATATGATTCTAAATTTTTGTTTACAATTTAATAGGTGATTTTATTGTTCTAATTTACAAAATTTTATTCCTAACGGTAATATTATTATTCCAAAAATCACATTTTTATTCATAAAAAATTAAATTTATCATTAAGATACCAAAAATTTAAAAAAATAATATTTTGATATTACAATTTTAAAAATAATGTTTGATTATATAAATATAATTAGAAATGTTTTGATATAAAATTTAATAACTGCTATCTATTAAATGATGCTAAATTGTCTTTAAAAAATAATACCTTTTAGGGTCAAAAATTGGATTTATATTTAACTTATTCCTGTAAATATATTTTGGATCAATGATAAAATGTTGGATTGAGTAAATATTATATAAATCTAATTAAAAAATTTTAGTAATAGTGTATAATAAAATGAAATTGTTGGCCTAAAATTAGTTTTGATAAAAATTCAACCATTATATTCAATTGGGTTTCATTCCTAATGAATTGGTAACAAATGAATTTATATTAGAATCATGTGTAGTTTATATTTTGATAATTCACTTATTATCATATTTCCATCCATTGCAAACATATAGGATATAACTATAATAATTACGTAATAATAATAATAATATTTTTTAATATCCTATGTTATTGAAGAAGTTATATTTAAAAAATGCAAAACCATAAAATCTTGTGGTGTTACATTGTCACTTCCATCAATAAATTTCTTCCAATAAATTTTAAATTCTAAATAAAAATCAAAGGTTTAAGTTGACTAATCTTTTATGGTAAACCCACATCATAAATTCGGTAAATAAAATACCCTATTAGTAAAAGTTAAATGTAAAAGAGAAGGTTACCAAAAATGAGGTATTGCGTATTGGAAAATATTATTGTAATGACATAATATTGGAATGGGAGAAAATTATAACTATAATGTTTTGATGGAGAGTGATAGGGAACATGATCATTTGAAATTTAACGGTCACAAATCCTTAAATGTTGTGATTGGATAAAATATTCTTGATTTACAATAATTAATGGTAAAAAGATTAAGTTTTATTCAAAAATATTTTTCCTGGAGTTAATTAATTATATAATTGTTTAGATAAGAACTCAGGAGTATAAACATACTTGATTAAATTCCATGTCATTAGTCTCATTTCATCATTTTTTGGTGCTTTAGTCTCTTTTTTGTTCATCCCTTAAAACTGGAAATGAATGCTCAAGATTAATTTATCACACATGAAGAAATTTTAATTATTCATAGGGTCCTTATGTCATTCAATAATCATTTAACTATTTGTTGAGATCAATAAAATTAGATCATGTTATCATCAAACAATAACATTTAATGTTTTTTATTGATACATTGTATAAGTAGTTAATCTTATTACTCAGATAAAACATGTTTGTTTATATTCAATGGCCAAAAATAAAATAGATGGAAAGTCATTAAATTTCAAAAATTAAATAAACATAATATATCCCAAAATAATGTAACCCTTATTATCACATAAGCTATATATGAATGAATTCATCTCTTTTAATCAATTATGAAACATTCATGCTTCTAATTTCATAAATAAGAAGTGAGATAGTACAATCCATATACATCATATGAATTTTATAAATAGATAATTGTTGATTTAATTCTTAAATAAAAATATTATTGAATCTAAATTTTGGAATATTAATCAGCACCCTTCATCTATAGTAGTATAAAAAGCATTACCCTGAACCCCATTCTTATTATATGATATATTCCCTTGATTTTTGGGATATTCATTTTTTAGTGCCCCATATCAATACATTTGATGCATTGAATATAAGAAAATTCATTCCTTCTATGGAGATATGGATAATGGTGTCCTTTTTTTCATAGAGGAAGTCACCTCCTTTTCCTATTAAACATATACGAAAGTGTTTCCTTCCGAAATTATCATATGTTATAAAAAATATCTTTACCTTCTTCCCTTTATATGTCTCTTTCTTTGATTCCACTTATTCTATTGATTCATATTGAATCCATAATACTTGGTCAATTATTTTTCATTCTTATTATAAAATGATATTATTTCATCATGTGATGAAAATTTGTTAGAGACTACATCAAATTGAAATAGTAGATTATAGCCATTAAAGAAATATCCTTATTACTCCTTGGATTATGTGTATTGATGTCATTCCCATTTTTTTCTAGGTTAAATTTATAAACAATGGTATGCACTATAATAGATCATAATATTTTGAAACATAATTTATAATCCCAAAACTAGTGAAGTGGTTAAGAGAAAGTGTAATGTATATATCCACCTAATATCATAATCATAAAAATGGTTTATTTTGAAACATTTTTACTTTTAAATATATCTTAATGGGATGTAATGAAAATTTGAATTATCCTTGGGACATCACTCAGGGAGTGAAATATAAGGTTTGCAGTTTGTCCTATTTTCTTGTACCAGGTTACGTCGAGTCGGGCCCGATTCCCTATTTTAAAAGTTATTTTTCCTATGTGAATATGTTCTAGAGCTATCTCCACTAATAGTATAAATATTGGGATTTCTTATTAGGAATACCCACATAATGTCTACCTTACCAAAATTTTAGGATTTACTCTACGCATATCATTAATGTTTATCTCATGTTTATGTTTCCTAATATATGTTTCCTAAATCAAGTTTCAATGGTTTCAACTAAAAATAATCTATTACGAACTATAAAGACACTAACCCTCATTATCCAGAGTCGATGCATTACTCAGTTACATTGGTGTAATTAATCAATTTACACATCCAAAAAGGCAGAATAGTTTAATATATTTTGAAAACCAGATAAAAATTTAGTTTTACAGTACAAAGCTAAATGAAGAACTACATAGAATCTCCTTTATAAACATCCATAAACTCATATTTTATCGCTTCATATAATTCAAAATATATATATTCAAATCCTTTGGTAAAATAAAAAATTATAAATAGGATAGATCATATGATTAGAAAGGGTAAATAATACAACATAGGCTATCATAAACAAAAACAATAAAAATATGAATAAATAAATCACATTACAGTAGAAAAATCATGAGTTTAATATGGAGGAAATAAAGGATTAAAATATAATACCATGAAAATAATCACATTAAACATAACTATAGATATTAAACTAGCAGAATAATCACATGATTTATCAATTTCTAATATCATATAGAGGTAATGGATAATTCCCAACATCATAAAAATATCTTCAAGTCCAAAGAAAATAAATATATATTAATGTATAATAACGTAGACAAAACAGAAACCAAATTATCTCAGGGCTCATATCAATGTGTCAAGTGGAATAGTGGGACCTGCTCTTCAATTAATAAGTCCAATGCATTCGTAATATATCAAATAAATGATTTAATATTTTGTACTTGAATAGTATTTTCCCATACCACTTTGAAATATTTTAATCATAATCATATATGAAAATAATATAATAAAATCTATGATAAATTCTTTAAAGAAATACCACTTTAATTTTTAAAGAAGATATCATTTAGAAAATCATTTGTATTTATCAAAAAATAATATTGTAAACATTAATATCCTAAAATACTAAAAATAAGGATAAATATATAATTTTTAATGTATAAATGATACCTAAATAAAGTGAAAACTTTTTAAAATAGTTTTTATGAAACTTTATAAATGAGACTCTATAGTGCTCTTTAGGGGAAAATAGTAAAGTGCATCTAAAATAGATGAAACATTAATATATATATAAATACAGAAATAAAGAATGATTGTTTTTTCATGATAAAATAGTGTTATTTTATAAAAAAATTTGTATATTATAATATATTGTGGTCAATAATTGAAAATGGGTTTGAAAATGCATTATTCCTTTAAATTCGTCTAGCTTATGTGGAATAATTGAAAAATTGAATGCTATAAATCCGGTATATCAACAACAATGAAATATAAAATGATATAGATATATGATTTTTGAATATATAAATACCATGGAGAATAATTATATTAAAATAATGAATAATTACATTGGGGGCAATGATAGATAAAGCGTACCTCAATGAAAAATAGAGGTTCATAGAGAATCCCTTCAAAAAAATTTAAATAGTAATCATGTGTGCCCTTATAAATAAATAATCATAAAATGAGATATTAAATACAATTAAGATAATGAGATCCAAGGAATTACACATAATATTGAAGTTAATATCATCACATAGAATAAATATCAGTGAATAAGGCACTACTCATAAAAATAAAAGTGACATGAGAAAATGCTTACCTTATGTCCAAAATCATTATGTACATAAACATAACATCCTCTATAATGAGACTAAATTAATCAATAAATTATTTCAGTACATATTGAACTAGTATTTTTTATAAAAAAATTTAATGTTCATTTACCGCCTCATTGATAAGTTATATGATTCAATTTTATCTTTTTGAAGTGTTCATTTCATTGGATGTCATAGTTGGTTAACATGGATACATGAATGAAAGAATCAATAAAATTGGAATAGATACACATAATTTCAGTTATATAATATTGAATGAAATTTAGAATATTAAATGTTAATATAATTCATTTCGTAACTTAGAGTGAGGTTAAAACATTAAAAAAATACGTTTGTGATAATATTTTATATAATTTTGGAATTTTTTATCATCAAAAACCATTTTTTTCAATAATTAATATCCTGTATATATAATAGTTCAACAACATGAAAAAAAATGTTTAATATAAATATTATAAATTCTATTAAGCATAAATGTTTTCCTATTTGTTGGATACTCAAGTGGGGCTGAATTGAGTTCCTATTAAAAATTATATAAAAAGTTTTTATTCAAATGTCACCTAATTTTGAAAAAAATTGTCATAGTTAATCAAAATATAAGGTTTAATAAATATTTGATTGATTGAAGGATTTCACAATGATTGATTAGTATTAAATTAAAAAAATAGGAGTTATGGTTTTAAAATTTTAAAAAAATTTACTAAAGAAAATTCTAGAATAAAAACTATCTATGACAAACAATCAAAGTGACTAAAATTTTTTCTTCTAAGAATTTATAGAGAAGCAAATATAGGTCATTGAAAGGAAGTACTTTCAATAAAACAAGTGGTTCAATATCAAGAAGAGAAATTATCCTATCCAAATGGTGATCACATTCCACCATGTAGTATATATATATAAACATTGATCCACACCCCGGATCTGGGTAAGAAACGGCATATAAAACATTCCATGTCAACCAAACCACTTCCATGGTTTTTGGGGGTGTTCTAAAATTAACAATTCACACAGGTACTTCTTTCATAGCTATACATGGTAGTGATATTTGTAAAGAGGGTATTTTATGAATATATCCTTTTATCATCCTATTTGGAACAATATTTACTATGTTTTCATAATACTAATAGACATATACTACTCGTAAAGTAAAATAAGTACAAAAATAGTGAAAAAATAATGATAAAATCATTAGACATCTCTGTGTGATTGGAAAAGCAGTTTATGACTCTTGAAAGTTATCTTGAAGTTCATCTTTAGTCTATTTCAAAAAACACACATCAACATAGAGTGTCATGTGAGATTCTATTTTCTATTTTCAATATTCTATTAATGTGCTTAATGTGTTCTTATCCTTTCTTTGTTTGTTTCTGCAATGTTTTATTTGATTTGAGTTCTTAATAGTTCATCAGCAGGTTGTAGTACCAGTTTTCTTAGATTCACGATTTCACTACTTGTTTTATCAGGATACATGGATCTCTTCCCTTTAAATTTTTTATTTTTTATGCTATATATGATAATAGGAATGCTTTCGAGAACATATATGTACCTCGTATATGTACTGTATTTTGAAAATGATTTAATGATTTTTTATTACATTCTATAATTTGGATTGATAATTCCAGTATCTATAGCTTCATGGGATGGTGTCTCATCCATTGTTAAAATTCTGATAAATAGTTTGTAGGATGATTTTATGGTGACTCATCAATCATTATCTCAAGCTTTTTGACAAATATGGATTGATTCTATCAGTAGTTCGATGTGGTAGGTCCATATTTCTGGTATCTTGTACATAAAAAATTTCATATCATAAATCAGTTATCAAAAAGTGAATCCGTCTTAATAGTGTCTTATTCGGGGTGGTGATAATGATTCCACCATAACAGTGACTCACACATTGATATATTTTATCAACTTATCTTATAATGTGAAATACATAAATAATAGATTAAAATTATATGTAAACAAGAGTAAAAATAATTTATTATAATTTAACATATTATAGCATGATTTTTTAGCCTTAAAACTAGAGGAGGCCATGAATATCATTCTTTTTTATGTTCACAAAACATGTAACTTAGAGATCATAAAAATGATCAATGTACAAAAGGAAACTATTCTAATTAACATATTATATTTATTATGAGGGATTAAAACATGTTATAAACTTACTAATATAAAATTAAATACTATACCAAATCTCAATTTCATTGTAACTGCCATATTTATTCTCCCCCTTTTGGGAATATCAAAAAGCGAACAAATATGTTATATGATAATTAAAAAAATCAAGACATAATGTGGATAAATATAGAAAATATATTTCATGATAAAAGTATTGTACAATAGATAAGATTAATATAAAATTACATCCATATCAAATATCAATAAAAAATAAACTCTTCCCAAAACAAGGATCTGTGACACCTTTTCTATTATTAGTAGAAGTAGATGGAGAAATTTGAGGTTTATATGGGGAAGAGGTATATAAATTAAGAATAAGTAATCCAAAATGTTATAGTAAGGGTAAGAATTTCCGGAGAATGGGTAGTAGATGTTAGTTTATGATTGATAACATACCTTAGATGTCTATGAGGCGGAGCTAGAGACATGGGAAATGGTTAAAGGGTTGATAAATGTTGATCAAAGGGGTTTCAAGAGATAGAAGCTCCAATCTAAGGATCATATGACCTACTAGTTACTATTAAAAAAGTGAAATCATCTGGTGCTATAATAGTTGTACTCTGTACATGCATGTTTGGTTTCAAAATGATGATGAAATCGATAATAATCTTCCCACCTTTCATTAGTTCCTTGGTAAAATCATATTTTTCTCCATGAATGTATAAAGGGTAGGTGTAAGATCCTTGAGCTCTCTAACACATTCTGTGAAGGCTTAAGTAACAGGAGTTGTCCTGAAATTTTATACCAATTACATAAAATGAATATCAAATTGATGTTTTGTATAAATACTTTTCAACTAGAAGTCGACATTATTGGTGATTCCATCTTGAGTATTCGTGTCCCCATTCATGTAAATCTGTAACTTGTCATGAATAAGGTCATTTTTCTATATAATGTTTTATAATATCTCTTGATCTAATGTACCAAACATAGACCCAAGCTCTTATTATATCATTGTTCTGATCATACGACTATCAGAAGGGTGAGAGAGAAACTAAGAGGTTGAGGACTCATTTATTAAACATTTAAAACAGATCATAATATATCTAGATAAATATTTGTAGGTGGAGGAGTATCATCTATTATGATTCAAAATTGGTATCTCTAGGGTTTTCACAACCCTATCTGAAGACTCTACACACAAAGGGCATGCATTTAGCAGCACGTTTAGGTGAAACAAAATCATTAAATAATATTTTATTATCCATCCTCGCCTCTGGATTTTCGAAAATGATTTTAGTTTTATGTTGTGAAACAAAATATTCTAAAACCATAGTTGGAGTGGTTTCACTAAGACTAGATATCAGTACATGATAAGGTTTGAGAAAATTTCTTACTATCTAGAATATATCCTCTTTAAAAATGAGGAATTCGTGTTGGGACACATAATCTACATGAACATGTGAATCATAACAAGTAGGAGTCGTAGCTATTGTTGGATCAATTTCAATACGAATTGATTGAGTATTTGTAACCTCTTCAACAAGAGATCCCTTAGGATTAGATTTCCAAACATATGAATCTAGATAGTCTATGCCCAAAGTGATATATCATGGTACATAAAATTTTCCTCACCCATCATATCATAAAGAGTAAGAGTATCATAATTATATCTTCATGATTTTTGTTCCCCCTAAACAGATTCATTCCTCTCAACAGGGTATTTATTTATAGAATAAACTAGTTCATCGACTTGAGCCAAATGATATTCTTCTTCAACTAACATGGTCTCTACAAACTTTTGAGGATCGAAAACCTGTTTCGTTTACAGTAAGAAATTTTCAACATGATTTTTTTGTTTTGGAAAAGGATTTTGATTTATATCAGGAGGATCATCATTATCAGAATTTTCACAATAATTTTTTTCACCTTTATTATTTTTTTCATTCTTGTACTACATCACCATATTCATCAGTATCACTTGTTTTATCCAACTCTTATTCTTCATCTTCCTTATTTTAATTTTCATCACTAATTAATTCTCTTTTTATTCATCATTCTCATCTTCTTCCTCATAAAATCCACTTACACTAACACTCTAATACTCTAAATCCTTATAATGTTCTATTTTCATTTCATCATCATCATCACATAGAAGACATAATCTAAAAAAATTTCTTTTAGAGTGATAGGAGATCCAAATGTAATTTCTATTAGGTTTCCTACAATACCTGGGTCTCTCCTATCATCGTCAATATATCAAATTCTTTTATATTCCTCATATTCATTTTCCTCCTCATCTAAATACACTACAATATAATCTCATCCTAGACTATGGACAACCATATCCTTTGTTCTTGAAGAATATTACTCTGTATTGCGTTCTTTATAAATATTCTCATTATCTTAAACCCACTATATATTTCATGGATTCCAGTTTATCCATATCTGTAAAGACCTCACCCCATTTACCCAGAGTCGGTGCATTATTACATAACATTGGCATGATCCCAAAAGACCAAGTCTCAAAAGACTGATTAGTTTTGTAGTCTTAGAAACATTATATATATCCATAAGTCTTACATTAAACCATAAAGTAAAAAAACTACAACAACATATTGTCTTCATATCTCCTCATACTATTCCGTCAGGTCATTCATAAATTACTTCTTTACATCCTGGGAAAAATTAAACATTGAAAGTGGTGAGCTCAGATACTCAGTAAGGATAAGAATATAGCGGAGACTTTCATAAATAAGCTTAATCATTTAAGGCAATGTACATCTAAAACAAAAGCCTTTTAAACATGAAATTCAGCATAATAAGGAAAATATAAAATTAAATAATTCCATTTACTTATTCACATGGATAGTCTGCTAGTGGAATAATCACATTCAATATCAATAACCACTTTTATAATGATGGAATGCATAATGCCAGAATATCATAACCACATAGCCAAGGCATCATTCCAAGAATATAAATAAGATTTTTTCAAGGCCTTGTTCTAAGACACTAGTCTGTCTCATGAGACCTACCGATACTCTCTATTTGTTATAGCAGGCTCCACCCGTCACAAATTAAGTCCATTGCCTTTCTTATATGAACATATTTAAACATAATATAAACATTGGTATTACAACTAGCATATCAAATGTCAATAATATCTCCATAAACCATGAATAGTATAAAAATAACACATCCATAGTCAAACATATCAAAAACCTTCAATACAACATGGATGTTTTGTATCATAATAAATAAACTTCAAATAAGCTTAAAATCCATCAAGAGATGTTGACATAGATGAAATCAAAACTATTTGAGAGAAATATCTTCTTTTTTGAAATTATTTAAAAGTAAAATAATTATAAGTTGAAACATTTACATTGAAAATATTATTATAACCTTGTAATGGAAGATTCAACAATTTTATAACGGTGGAAAATAGACACACCCACTGTATATGTTTAAAAAATATTTGTACGTTAATTCCGTCGAAAATGTTAAAAAGGACATTGTTTGTAAAACTACAAAAAGAATCCTTTATAAACATCTTATAAAAAGTCAACAAGTGTATAAATAACTTTATCCCATATTCTTTAAAATATTAAGAATGAATTGAATTGCATTTTTAAGAAACATGTATGTTGATGATAAAGAGGTCCCAGTAGATAATCACGTATAAACAACCTCAGATAATGAAGAGATTGTGAAATAAACCCTTACCTTGTAATTTTACTTAGTAGATGGTATGTAAACCTCCTGTATAATAGATAAAATATTGTTATTAAATTATTCAAGAACCATATACATAATTATGATATCATATATGGTCTTCTAATAATTCTTTGTTAAGAATATTATAGTACTATCGTCGTTTCGGGTGTTAACATACTCGTTTTCTTTTAGATGTTTTGTTACATAAGTAGTGAATGTTATGGATAGGTTGTATATTATTCGTATCCAGAATGATATAAAGTTCTTAAACACTACATTTAATCATCAAATGAGTATTAGTCTTGAATGGATATGTTGGAGAATGAATCCCATCACGTTCGTGGAGACGGTACGAACGCACGAGCGAAAATATCATTCTTTTGATATTAAAATAATATATAATTGGATTTTATATAATATATACAGAATCATTATCATGTTATATTTATTATTTAAATGAATTTAACATCATTAGAATACCCATCCTAATAATAGTATATTGAATTACAATTACACCACAACGTGGAGATGGTAAGCCGTACGTACGCACGTATGGTGACATATCATTCAAAGGATAGATAGAATAATGAATATGGTTGTACCATATTTATAATAACATCACAGTGTATAGAAGATACTGCAGCTATTATTTTATAATGGAAATAACAAAGAAAGATGATGTTGAATAAGAAACGAACTTGAAAGAGGGTGATGAAAACATTACCTCTTCTTCGGGTTCTTATTTTTGATTTGATCAAAAGGGATCCTTAGGTTGTCTCTCTGACTAAAGGAAAGACTATAAGATTAAGGGAGGATATTTGATATGGTATTTTTATAGGTTTTGGCCAAGCCCAAAGGCTTTGAAGGTGTGAAATTGAGATAAGGGGGAGTGCCCTTTTATAAGAGGGGTGTGGGGAACATTTAGAAAAACTATAAATATTATTATATAATAAATTAATATTGGGTTTATAATGGATAGAAAGTGGATTATTTAAAGTTTGAGCTGGGTATAGGTCTAAAACCACTCAACCAATAGGTTTTAGACAGGTTTGGGTCACTTTAATAACTTGGCCTTTTAGTTAATTAGTATAACACTTACCATATCTCTTTGTATTTTAATATTATATAGTCAATAAACTTACTATAAACTTTCAAGAGACCCATATGTGGTCCATTAATCATACACCTATCATTATTTACGACTCTTGACAGAACCTTATATTTTTAGGAATATAATATAAATTAATAATATAATATTTGTTTTAAAAACTCCTTTATTTCAATTTGGACACTATTGGGTATTTTGTTTTTGATAATTTCATAACAGTATTATTACTTAGAAAAAAATTTATATAATCAGTACTAATATGTCATAGTTTCCTATTAAATTATTGGAATTAATGAAAGTCTAAAATTACATTTATTTTGATATTTATAATATAATTTATTTTAATATTTCATCAATTAGGTAATTAATGGATCACCATTGTGTCATAAATAAATTACATTATTTAGTGTATAAAAATTATAAATAAAATACTATAATGTATTAAATAGGTTTATCTTTCCAATGAATATTTATAATCGAATGTATCTTATGTATAACACTATATTAAAAATGTTTTAGTTATTAAACATTGATTTTAACTCTTTTAACTCTTCTTTGAATTAAATAATAATAAATGTCCTAATCTAATCCATGTGGACCTAAATGATAATATTTTATTCATAAGGTTGTTTTTGGTCGAGATACACTTTTCCAATATAATTAGTACATGTGTTAGGGTAATATTAATATCATTTTTCCCCTTAATTACCCTATTTACTTTTAACCGTGGTAAATAAAAGTAAATGTCACTATTCACCAAAAATATTTTTATCTTATTGAACCTCATTTTACTCCTTGATATTAACCATTTCTTTCGGATTTTCAAAATTACACACACAGAAGTGGTAAAATTATGTTTTATGAGAATTTCCAAATTCTTCTAGGATGTGGGTAAAAGCGATGAAAATTTCAATAAAATTTTTATATTTTTAAAATTATTCTAATCTAACAAAAATTAACTTCATTAAACTTATATAGGTATTATGTATCCATTTTTACTTTATTTAAATATAAATAAAATAAATATTTTTTAAAATATAAATTCGGTTTTAAACTATAACTTAGTGTTTTTTCACTATTCATCAAAAATTGAATGTTTTCAGATAAATACCAAAATTTCACCCTAGGCTAATTTAGATATTCCAAATCCAAAAATGATGTCCATTTTGAATGATAAAATTTATAAAATTTCAAAAAGTGGGTATTACTATTCATAATGGCTAGTTTTATTGGTTGTGGTGTGTGTTAGAACTCGATGTTGCGTACAACACACACTACTGTATTATTAAAAGGGATACATACCGTGGAAGATTGAGGTGTTACATTATCCCATCCTCCAAATAATTTCTTCCTCAAATGTTATAGAATACTACTTCATGAAAAGACATGAGTGTTTCTTCATCATATGTTCCTCAGGTTCCCATGTTTCTTCTTCCATCTTATGGTTTCTCCACATTACTTTTACCAGGCGAGCCGTCTGGTTTCTCAGTTCTTGTTCTCTCGTATCAAGAATCCTGATGAGCTCCTCACAATAAGACAGATCATGTTCCAGGTCTAATTCCTGATAAGTAAGTACATGTGTTGGGTAAGACATGTATTTCCTCAACAGTGATACGTGTAACACATCGTGAACTTTGGAGAGACTTGGCGGCATTTCCAAATGGTAAGCTCCAGCCCTAATTCGTTCTAGAAATTCGAAATGTCCATTGTACGTGGGACTCAATTTACCCTTCTTACCAAAACGTATAACTCCCTTTTATAGTGATACCTTAAAGAAAACATGATCTTCTTCCTGAAATTCCAAATCCTTCCTTCGGTTATCAACATATCTCTTTGAGATGCTTTGATGTGGTTTTGGATTACCATTACCATTTACATTGTTCCCTCCACTAGTTCTGGGCCTACAAGTTTTCATTCACCAACTCCATCCCAACAGGTTGGTCTACGACATCTCTTTCCATATAACGCTTCATATAGTGCCTTCTGAATACTCGAATGGAAGCTATTGTTATAGTAAAATTCTAGTAGCGGTAAATATTGATCCCACATACCCTAAATGTCAAGTGAGCATGATCTCAACATGAATTCTATGGTTTGAATAGTCTATTCTGATTTTCCATCAGTTTGAGGGTGGTAGGAAGTGCTCAAATGAAGTTCAGTATACAAGGAATACTGAAAAATCTTCTATAAACTTGAAGGAAAACAGGGATCACAATCAAAATCAATCGATAGGGGTACTCCATGATGTCTCACAACTTCATTAATATATAGTCTTCCTAGAAGTTCCAGTGTTATATCTTCTCTTATAGAAAGAAAATGTGCTAACTTGGTAAGACGATCCACAATAACCCATATTGCATCGTTCCTTCTATGAGTATTTGGTAACCCCATGACAAAGTCCATCGTAATATTGTCCCATTTCCACTCCGGTATGGGAAGAGGTTGCATGACTCCTCCTGGATGTTGCTTTTCAGCTTTCAATTGTTGACAAACCATACATCTTGACCCAAAATCATCAATCTCCCTCTTCATGTTGTCCCACCAAAAATGTTCCTTCAAATCCCCAAACATTTTGGTGCTCCTAGGTTGTATAGAGAAATTGGAGATACAAGCATCATCTATCAATTCCCTTTTCGGATCAGGTATATCGGGAACACAAAGTCTCTTCCCAAATTTTAAAAATCATTCTTCATACACAATGTCTCTCAATCTCCCATCATTCACAGCTTTAATCTATATTTGAAATTCTTCATCATTGGTCTGAGAAATCTTAATCCATTCTAGTAAAGATGGTTTGGAAACCATTTGAAAAATCATTTATGTTTCACCTTCCATGGTTATTCCCATGTCCATCTTCACTAGATCCATGAAAATTTGATTCCTTTCAATTCTCATATTGTTCACAACTCAATGATATTTTCTGGTCAAAGCGTCTTCCACCTTGTTTGCCTTCCCCGGGTGGTAGTGTATTATGCAATCATAATCCTTGAATAATTCAAGCCATATACTTTGCCTCATGTTGAGATTTTTCTGTGATAAAATATACTTCAAACTCTTGTGATTAGTATCAATATCACAATTTTTACCATATAGGTAGTGTCTCTATATCTTCAAAGAAAAGATAACAACTTCTAACTCAAGATCCTAGGTAGGATAGTTTTTATCATGAATTTCCAACTATTGTGATGCCTAGGCAATAACATTATCATTCTTCATAAGGACACAACCATGTCCTTTCTTTGATGCATCACTATAAATAATGAACCCATAATTCCCCAATGGTAGAGTCAATATAAGATCATTGACTCTCTTCTCTTTAGTTCATAGAAACATTCTTGAATCTCTTTTTTCCAAACAAATTTAACACCCTTACGTGTGAACATTGTTAATGGGTTATCCAACCTGGAAAAATTCTAGAAAAAATGTTGATAATAACCTGCTAAACCAATAAAGCAGAATACCTCCTTTATACTCTTCAGTGAAGGCCATTCTTGGATTGCCTTGGTATTAGAAGGATCAATAGAGATTCCATCTTTAGAGACAATATGGCCAAGAAACGAAATCTCTTGAAGCTAGAATTCACAATTTCTAAACTTCCCATATAATCCATGTCTTCTCTGAGTCTTAAAGATAATGCGCAAGTGATTTTCATGATCTTCGTAGTTTTTGAGTATACAAAGATATCATCAATAAATACCACTACAAATTAATCATGATATTCCTTGAAAACTCTATTATATATATCCCTGAATACAGGGGGTGAATTAGTCAATCCAAAAGGCATTACTGTAAACTCGTAATTCACTTACCTGGTTCGATATGATGTCTTCAGAATTTCTTCCTTAATCACACACAACTGATGGTATCCAGATCTAAGTTCAATATTTGAAAAGTATTTATCTCTATATAGATGGTTAAAAAAATCCACAATGCGAGTTAGGGGATACTTGTTATTTATTTTTATAGCATTGATTTCCCTGTAGTCAATACATAACCTAATATATCCATCTTTATTTTATCAAAAACAACAGGGCCTCCCCATGGAGAAACACTAGGGCAAATGAATCCATGTTTACTCAGTTCATGTAGTTGTTTATTTAGTTCCACTAATTCTAAAGTGGCCATTATATAAGGGGTCTTCGATATAGGCCTTTTTAAAGACCCGTAAATTTCGGGGAATTTTTTTTCTTAATTTTTTTTGGAATTTATCAAGAACGCAGTTTCTGACGGCACCTGATTCCGAGGCCCGGTGGGCCCAGAATCATTTTCCGAAGTTTGGCTCGGGTACGTTCAGTGAACGGACGAGCGGGTTTTTCTAACCTTTGAACCGGTGCTCGGAATCGAATTCTGAGGTCACCTATGGAATCACAGCGCCGGTAGTTGCTTAGAAATGCCACTTCCATAGTTGTGTTTTCTCAAGTGTGGTTTTTAATTTTTGGGCTTAAAGTTAAGAAATAAAATAAATTGTATGACAAACATTATTTTATTTCACTTAAGCCACTTTGAAGCCACTTGAAGCCACTTAAAGCAGCTTAAGCTGAGTTGATGCCGATAGGGTGCTATCCAGAAATATCCTACCCTCTTGGTAGGATATTTGTGAGGTGGGGCCCGCATGAGCCCCACCGTTTCATTCCGCTAAGTAACGCACCCATGAAAACCCGTCATTATGAAAGTCAACTGACGCGTTTTCTTAATTTCTTAACGCACTAATTAATTGGGTGGTTTTATTCGTTGAATTAAATGGGCGGTTTATTCGTTGAAATTAATTCTATGAATTAATTTCATTCGTTTCTTAACACGTTTTCGTTTTCTTGGCATGTTAATAAAATAAGGCCAACACACCCTCCTTTTGAAATGTTGTGTCAAACCTTTGAAGAACATCTAAGGATCTTCTTCCTTCTTCGCGAAGAATGCGAAGAACACGAAGAAGACGATGAACTCCGGCCTCCGAAGAAGAATGCGAACCCATGGAAATCGACGACGCGACGCCGTGTGCCGTGACGCCGACATTTCCTCTCCCGCGACATTCTTCGGCGACGTTCCTTAATCCGAAACAAAATCTTCGATCGTCTGTTGAGGTGAGAGATTGTAGTTCATTAAATTTCTTTGTAGTTTGAAACAACAATATGGATTTAATTATTATTAATTAAATCTATAAGTTCTTGAACCTCGGAGTTCTTCGACGTGCACTGTATTCAGCGACAATGCGACACCCTTCCGTGACGATGTGACGCCTTCCACGACGCGACGATCACCTCCTTCCGCGGCGATCAATTCCGCGAAGAACACACATGCGCACATGACGAGGTAGGGGTTTTATTTGAATGTTTTATATTTCCATCATATTTTCTTTTAAATTAAAGAACCCGACTTCATTAGAACAATTTTAATTTATTAAAATTGTTATTTGATATGTTGATTATTCTTCCCGGTTGTTATCTCCTAACGCGGAGGGTGCGGGACAAACTAACACGGCCCGACAACCCTCCGCAGTTCTTCTATGTTGTTCGGATTTGGCGGGCGACGTCAAAACGTGGCGCAAGGGCGATTTGATGTTTCCGTAGTGATGAACGGGACCCGGGAGGAGCAGCGGTGCAGACGGGAAAGAAAATGGACCACCGGAGCAACTCTGGTGGCCCGCGGAAGCCTCCGGCTGCGCCGACATCCAGAGGCGGTGGAGGCCAGCGGACCTGCGGCTGTGCGGGTCCGGCTCACATGCACGGGATGCGGCCTTTGCTGCGTCCATTGATTCCAGCGCGACCCCACGCGGGGCCGTGACACCGTCTTCCCGCGGGGGCAGTGCCCCGCGGCTGCCACACTCGGCCGCTCGGTCGGGCCGAGCCGGGCCGGCCGGCTGGGCCACGCCCTGGCTAGACCGGACCGGGTCCAGCAGGGTCGGACCGGGTCGGGTCGACCCGGTTCGGCCGACCCCGGGGGGTCGGGCCTGGTCGGCCCGGGCCGAGACCCCCCGTCTTCGGACCGTTTTGGTCTTTTGCCTGTAACTTGAGCTATGGGCCTCCGAACGATGCTCCGTCAGTGGAAATGCGATCCTTGGATTGACACGGTCTTTTCGGTATATCTTACTCAAGGTTTCGAAATAATTTGGGTTTGGCCGGGTTGGTTCGTACACGAAACCAACCGGGCCCTCGGAGCGGAAACGCTCATATCTTAAGCTCCGGACGTCCGATTGACGTTTCGTCGACTTTGATGAATTCCTCTAAGGGAGACAGATCTTTTTTCTCACTCCACCCAAGGTTTGAACACAGGAGGAGTACGGTCGGGTTGGTTTTGCCTTAAAAACCAACCGGGCCCCTAGGACGAAAAAGCCAATAACTCTCAGACCGGGCATCCGATTGACGCGCCGTCTGCGACGTTGAGTTCCTGTTGACGATACAGAACTTTTGGACACATCAACTCTGGACTTTCAGTCAGTTGATGTATCAGCCTCTCGGTTCATAGAGCGGACCCTCCCGAACGAGCTTGCTATGTGCTGGAACCCTAGAGCTGGCTGCTACTGCTGCTGTGACGACGATGGCTGTACATAGATCCTCAGTGGATTCGACTGCGACGATGATGATAACCGTACGGGAATCCTCCGTTTTTTTGGTAGTGACTACCACGGTACATCTTGGGATACGTCAAATCCGGGCTACATGTCAGTTGATGCATCGAACTCTTAGCTCGTGGAGCGGACCCTCCCGGAAAGTGCATTCCATGGGCGGAAACCCTAGAGACGGTTGAGACTTGACGACTGCTGATCGAACGACTCGGTGTGTTACGGAGAGCCTAGTGAGGAGTGCTTGGTTGTAGTGGCAGACCCACGACAGAGGTGAGCTTGGTTGTAGCGGCACAGGGGAGTGCTTGGTTGTAGCGGCAGACCCACGGCCGAGGTGCGCTTGGTTTTAGCAGCACAAAGGAGCACATGGTGGTAGCGGCAGACCCACGAAGGTGGTCCGCTTGGTTGTAGAGGCACAGGGGAGTGCTTGGTTGTAGCGAAAGACCCATGACGGAGGTACTTTTGGTTGTAGCGGCATAGGGGAGCGCTTGGTTGTAGCGGTAGACCCACGACAGAGGTGCGCTTGGTTGTAGCGGCACAGGGGAGCACATGGTTGTAGCGGAAGACCCACGACAGTGGAGCACTTGGTTGCAGCAACAGGCCCACAGTACTCAATGGGTGGAGTACTACAACAGTCCAAGGTAATAGGGATGCGCTTGGTTGTAGTGGCATTACCACTGTACTTGATGGAGAGGGAGTTTCCCAATAACTGGGTTCAACTCCATGATCGATCATGTGTGGGTCATTGCGGGGGTTAGTACCTACCAATCCTTTGTGGGTCCGACGACTTAGATGAATCAGTGGCTACATCTGATCATCTCTATCGTCATTTGAAGAAGTATACCTGTGTGAGCTGAATCCTGTGTTACTCTCCATTATGGATTGTGTTGAGCTATCCTGTGTGGATTTTACGTTTTTCTTTCCTGTGTTTACTATGTTGTGCTTGGGCTCCGATGTTGGAGCCGAACGGGAATTGGTGACTTAGGTATATGTATGGGCATATACCTAAGCAGTGTAGGTTGTTACTTCATGATTGTATCTTTCCATTGTGGTTTATCCTTTGTGGATTTCGAGAGACCTTCGGGGGTCTCGGGGTCCCTACTGAGTAGGTTATACTCATCCTTGCACGGGTTATGCCCACACTTCGTTGTGTTGGTTGCAGATGACGGACAGCGCTGATCGTGTGGAGACTTGCAGAGAAGGACGGTACCTAGAGGTGGACCACTGGGCGAGACGTACTTGGAGTGGTCAGGTGGACCCGATGAGCAGTAGAGGCTAGCTGTACCCACCCTTCAGGTGGGACTTCCAGAGGATGGCTCGTTGCTGCGGCTTTTATTTTCAGTTGTTGTTTTTCCCTTTAGTTGTACTTTACAGTTGGGTTTGTATTTCCGGCCCCTTTTACTTTCAGCACAGCTTGTTACAGTTTTTACATAGTTTTTACTCTTTCTGCTTGCTTACTCTGTGGTGGATGTTTACTTTACAAAGGCAATGCTTTCCCTGTTTATCCGTATTTATGCCTTGGTGCTAGTCGCCAGCCCCTGGCCTATGGAAGGCAGGCTTGGGGTAGTCACGGCACGGGCCCCGAGGACGGGTCGTGACAAATTGGTATCAGAGGAGTTTGGTTCTACCGCAGACTCTGATCTTTGTTCTATGTGACGCAATAGTGTTAAGTGTATTGAGTGTGGTAATTAGTCCAGGGATCCCAGTGTTGGTGCGGCGGCCGACGTATCCTTACACTAGGACCCTGACTTCTGATTTCCGACTTAATGCACGATAACATTGATTGCGTGTGTGTTTCATGTTTTCTTTGTGATTACTTGTATCAGCTCACCAGGTATACTGTTCTGACAGTGGCGCACCTGTTTTCTTTCAGGATGGCCCCACGACGGCAGCCAACAAGGGTTCTGAGTGTTGTACGTGACGACAGCCCACCGAGCGACGAGGCCTCGGTACAGGGCCCTTTGACAGTAGAGGCACCGACGGTACCTCTACCCACCGAGCAACCGATGCTTCCAGCCCCAGCCGTTGACGATTCACGTCGCCTTAGTGAACTGCATGAGTTCCAACGCCAGCGACCGCCCAGGTTCCGCGGGGAGACGGACCCCCAGGCAGCCGAGGACTGGATGGAGGCAGTTGTTCGAGTTTTCAGGCTAGTGAGGACACCAGCGGACCTTATGGTGGTCCTTGCAGTGAGCCTCCTGCATGCGGCAGCAGGCATATGGTGGAGCTTGATGATCCAGGTGCACGACAAGGCATCTCTCCTCTAGACGTACTTTGAGAGCATCTTTTGCTCCGAGTTCATCCCAGCGACCCTCAGTGCGGTGCGCATCCAAGAGCTGCTACAGCTACGGCAGGGCAACATGATAGTGGCCCAGTACTCGGCAAGATTTACTAATCTCTCACGCTAATCCACAGATATGGTACGGGACCCGTTCTTCCAGGCCCGAACCTTCGAGCAGGGATTGCGGCATGATATCAGGGCTCCGATGATCTCCCTCAACATTCCGACTCAGGCAGGAGTGTTGGAGCGAGCCCTCTTAGTGGAGAGTTTCCTTGCTGAGCAGTCTCCAGCAGCAGGACCCACCACTTGTCGGCATGCGGTAGAGTCTTCTGTAGCGGTCAGTAGACAGATGACGCAGGGGTTCAAGAGGACTAGACCTACTGGTGGTCGACCACGTGACACATGGTCAATTGTGCGAGTCACCCGGGGTGGACAATGACTTAATATGATCGGACAATGTTACTCCTGGGGCAGGGTTGGTCACATGGCTCGTGACTGTCCAACCAGCCATACGGATGACCAACAGATGAACGAAGGACCTCCTAGGCAGAGGCAGAGGTTCGATCGAGGCGGATCGCATGGAGCAGGAGAATGTGGCAGAGGACCTGGCCGAGCAGCAGGTAGTGGACGATGCTTCGAGGTGTTTCCACCACCACCACCAGGAGGTCCACCCCGACCACAGGGAGTTAGTGGACATGGGAGAGCTCAGCTTCAGGAGGATGAGTCCTTCGATCATGGAGCTCTGGAAGCAGATGGACAGGAGCAGAACTAGTGGATACGTCTTTTGTACTTCTAGTTCCTTGTTTTTGTTGTGTAGTGTCCTTGTATTATGATCTGCAATAATAAAAGATGCATGCCTTTGTGATGTTTTCATTCCTGTCCTCTTTTGTGTTGTTACTAAGAGGTTCCAGTTTAGACTGTTGACTTGACCCTCACTTGTGAGACATCTACTGGAGGAGACCCAGTTACCACACACTAATGCCGACAGTGTGACTCAACCCTTGGAGGTGAGAGTAACGGTTGGATCTCTTGGTAGTAGCGTCAAGGCCTTACGACGTCATCCTTGGTATTGATTAGTATCATCCATGTCGGGATTGACTGTATTAGGCGAAGAACATGGTTCATCCAGGGGATGAGACCTGATTTCTCTTATCGGCAAGGAAGAAATCTCAGCAGCTCTTGTAGGACCAGAAAGGTCCATGTCATCCATGAGCGGATGATGACAGCTCAGAACCGGCAGAAGTCTTTTACTGACAGGAGGCAGAGGCCACTAGAGTTCGAGGATGGCAACCACGTCTTCTTGTGGGTCTCACCTCGATGTGGATTGCAGAGGTTTGGCCGAGGCGGCATGTTGTCTCCACGCTTCATCAGACCTTTCCAGGTCCTCAGCAGGATTGGGGAGGTGGATTATCGCCTGGATCTACCACCTCAGTTGCATCGGGTGCATGACGTCTTCCACGTATATCAGCTGAGGAGATACGTGCACGACCCGTCACATTTTATTGACCATGGGGAGTTGGACGTTGATGATGGGGAGACCTTTGCAAAGGTCCCGGTGGAGATCGAGGATCAACAGGAGCGGGTCCTACGTGGATGATCGATTCCTCTTGTGCGCATCAGATAGCAGCACGGAAACCTCCAGGAGAGCACTTTGGAGCGGGAGGCTCAGATGCGTGCTCAGTACCGCATTTGTATCCCTAAGTTTGTGGTGAAGCATTACGGGGACGTAAAGCCCTGTGGTGGGAGTAATGTAATGATCCGTAAATTTCAAAGAAATTTTTTTCTTAATTTTCTTCGGAATTTTTCAAGAACGTAGTTTCTGACGGCACCTGCTTCCGAGGCCCGGTGTGCCCGAAATCATTTTCTGAAGTTTGGCTCGGGTACGTTCAGTGAACGGACGTGTGAGTTTTTCTAACTTTTGAACCGGTGCTCAGAATCGAATTCTGAGGTCACCGATGGAATCACAACGCCGGTAATTGCTTAAAAACTCCACTTACGGAGTTGCGTTTTCTCGGGTGTGGGTTTTAATTTTTGGGCTTAAAGTTAAGAAATAAAATAAATTGTAAGACAAACATTATTTTATTTCACTTAAGCCGCTTTGAAGCCACATGAAGCCACTTAAAGCAGCTAAAGCTGAGTTAATGCAGATAGGGTGCTATCCAGAAATATCCTACCCTCTTGGTAGGATATTTGTGATGTGGGGCCCGCATGAGCCCCACCGTTTCTTTCCTCTAAGTAACGCACCCGCGAAAACCCGTCATTATGAAAGTCAACTGACGCGTTTTCTTAATTTATTAACACACCAATTAATTGGGCTGTTTTATTCATTGAATGAAATTGGCAGTTTATTCGTTGAAATTAATTCTATGAATTAATTTCATTTGTTTCATAACACGTTATCATTTTGTTGGCATGTCAATAAAGTAAGGCCAACACACCCTCCTTTTGAAATGTTGTGTTAAACATTTGAAGAACCTCTAAGGATCTTCTTCCTTCTTCGCGAAAAACGTGAAGAACGTGAAGAACGCGAAGAACGCCGACCTCCAACGTAGAACGCCGAACCCGTAGAAATCGACGACGCGACGTCGTGTGCCGCGACGCCGACGTTTCCTCTCCCACGACGTTCTTCGGCGATGTTCCTTAATCCGCAACAAAATCATCGATCATCCGTTGAGGTGAGAGATTGCGGTTCATTAAATTTCATTGTAGTTTAAAACAACAATATGGATTTAATTATTATTAATTAAATCATTATGTTCTTGAACCTCAGAGTTCGTTGACGCGCGCCGTATCCCGCGACGACGCGACACCCTTCCACGATGACGCGACGCCTTCCGCAACGCGACAATCGCTTCCTTCCGCGGTGATCAATTCCACGAAGAACGCGCGTGCGACACTTGACGAGGTAGGGGTTTTATTTGAATGTTTTATATTTCCGTGATCGTTTCTTTTAAATTAAAGAACCCGACTTCATTAGAACTATTTAAATTTTTTAAAATTGTTATTTGATATGTTGATTATTCTTCCCGGTTGTTATCACCAAACGCGGAGGGTGCGGGCCAAACGAACACGGCCCGACAACCCTCCGCAGTTCTTCATTGTTGTGCGGATTTGGCGGGCGACGACAAAATGTGGTGCAAGGGCGATTTGATATTTCGGCAGTGAAGAACAGGACCCTGGAGGAGCAGCGGCGTAGACGGGAAGGAAAATGGACCACCGGAGCAACTCTGGTGGCCCGTGGAAGCCTCCGGCGGCGACCCGGCGCGCCGCCGGACAGGGCCGTCGCGGATGAAGTCGCGGAGCCGGCGGCCATCCGACCCGCGGCCGTGCGGGTCCGGCTCACACGCACAGGCCGCGGCCTTTGCCGCGTCCGTTGATTCTAGCACGGCCCCACGCGGGGCCGCGGCACCGTCTTCCCGCGGGGGCAGCGCCCCGCGGCTGCCACGCTCGGCCGCTCGGCCGGGCTGAGCCAGGCCGGGCCGCACCCTGGCCGGACCGGACCGGGTCCATCTGGGTCGGACCCGGTCGGGTCGACCCGGTTCAGCCGACCCAGGGGGGTCAGGCCGGGTCGGCCCGGGCCCAGAACCCTCGTCTTCGGACCGTTTCGGTCTTTTGCCCGTAACTTGAGATACAGGCCTCCGAACGACGCGCCGTCAGTGGTGATGAGATCCTTGGATCGAGACGGTCGTTTCGGTATATCGCACTCATGGTTTCGAAATACTTTGGGTTCGGCTGGGTTGGTTCATACACGAAACCAACCGGGCCCTCAGAGTAGAAACGCTCATATCTTGAGCTCCGGACGTCTGATTGACATGCCGTCGACATTGTTGAATTCCTCTAAGGGAGAAGGATCTTTTGGATCACTCCTCCAGATGTTTGGACGCAGGTGGAGTACGGTCGGGTTGGTTTTTCCTTAAAAACCAATCGGGCCCCTGGGATGAAAAGGCCAATAACTCTCAGACCGGGCGTCCGATTGATGCGCCGTCTGCGACGTTGAGTTCCTGTTGACGATGCAGAACTTTTGGACACATCAAATCTGGACTTTGAGTCAGCTGATGTATCAGCCTCTCGGCTCGTGGAGTGGACACTTCCGAACGAGTTTGCTGTGTGCGGGAACCCTAGAGCTGGCTGCTACTGCTGCTGTGACGACGATGACTGTACAGAGATATTCAGTGGATTCGACTACGACAATGATGAGAACTATACGGGAATCCTCCGTGTTTTCAGCAGTGACTACCACGGTACATCTTGGGATACGTCAACTCTGGAATACATGTCAGTTGATGCATCGACCTCTTAGCTCGTGGAGCAGACCCTCCCGGAACAAGCATGCCATGGGAGGAAACCCTAGAGACGGTTGGGACTTGACTACTGCTGATCGAACAACTCGGTGTGTTATGGATAGCCTAGTGAGGAGCGCTTGGTTGTAGTGCCAGACCCACGACAGAGGTGCACTTGGTTGTAGCGGCACATGGGAGCGCTTGGTTGTAGCGGCAGACCCACGAAAGAGGTGCGCTTGGTTGTAGCGGCACAGGGGAGGTCTTGGTTTTAGCGTAGGACCCATGACGGAGGTACGCTTTGTTGTAGCGGCACAGGGGAGCGCTTGGTTGTAGCGGCCGACCCACGGAGGAGGTACGCTTGGTTGTAGCGGCACAGGGGAGTGCTTGGTTGTAGCGTCAGACCCATGACAGAGGTGCGCTTGGTTGTAGCGGCACAGGGGAGCGCTTGGTTGTAGCGGTCGACCCACGACAGAGGAGCGATTGGTTGTAGCAACAGGCCCACAGTACTCAATGGGTGGACTACTACAGCAGCCCAAGGTAAGAGGGAAGCGCTTGGATGTAGCGGCATTACCACTGTACTTGATGGAGAGGGAGTTTCCCAATAGCTGGGTTCAACGTCATGATCGATCATGTGTGGGTCATTGCGGGGGTTAGTACCTACCAATCCTTTGTGGGTCCGATGGCTTAAATGAATTAGTGGCTACATATGATCATCTATATCGTCATTTGAAGAAGTAAACCTATGTGAGATGAATCCTGTGTTACTCTCCTTTGTGGATTGTGTTAAGCTATCCTGTGTGGATTTTACCTTTTGCTTTCCTGTGTGGACTGAGTTGTGCTTGGGCTCGGATGTTGGAGCCGAACGGTAATTGGTGACTTAGGTATATGTATGGGCATATACCTAAGCAGTGTAGGTTGTTACATCGTGATTGTATCATTCCTTTGTGGTTTATCCTTTGTGGATTTCGGGAGACCTTCGGGGGTCTCAGGGTCCCTACTGTGTAGCTTATACTCACCCCTGCACGGGATATGCCCGCACTTTGTTGTGTTGGTTGCAGACGACGGACATCGCTGATCGTGGTGGAGGTTTGCGGAGCAGGACGGTACCTAGAGGTGGACCACTGGGCGAGACGTACTCGGAGCAGTCAGGTGGACCCAAGGAGCAGTGGAGGCTATCTATACCCACCCTTCAGGTGGGACTTCCAGAGGACGGCTCGACGCTATGGCTTTTCTTTTCAGTTGCTTTTTTCCCTTCAGTTGTACTTTACAGTTGGGCTTGTATTTCCGGCCCCTTTTACTTTCAGCACATCTTGTAACAGTTTTTACTTAGTGTTTACTCTTTCCACTTGCTTACTCTGTGGTGGTTTTTTACTTTACAAAGGTAATGCCTTCCCTGTTTATCGGGATTTACGCCTTGGTGCTAGTCACCAGCCCCTGGCCTATGGAAGGCGGGCTTGGGGTAGTCACGGAACGGGCCCTGAGGACGGGTCGTGATGGCCTAGATCTAGGAATTAAATCATTGGAAAACTCAACTTCTCATTCTAGATGATGTCCCGGTAAATCTTCCATAAACACATGTTCATATTCTTTCACAATTTGTACATCCTATATTTAAACATTAATTTCCTCACCCACAGTCATTTCATTCTCTTCCTCCCCAATAATTGAATTTAGTTGACCTATTAGTTGTGGATCTAGATAAGAATCAGGTGGTGACGATTCTACTGTAATGATAAGGTGTTCCTTATCATCATCATCAAAAAACATAACCTCCTTCTTCTTAAAATTAATCTTTGTATCATGGTCTGAAAGACAATACATACTAAGGATTATATCAAACTCAATAATAGGAATGAGGGTGAGATCAGCGGATAAAGATCATTTATGTGCTATAATGGGGACTGATTCACAAAACAT
This sequence comes from Viscum album, assembly GCA_963277665.1. Lineage (NCBI taxonomy): Eukaryota > Viridiplantae > Streptophyta > Magnoliopsida > Santalales > Viscaceae > Viscum > Viscum album. Next base: position 1,258,704,499 of record OY728148.1, read on the forward strand.
TGTTGCAATGATACTTCCCTTAGGAGTTTTAACTAACAACTCCCTCATTAAATCAAATTGGAAATATCTATTTTTATTAGAAAACTGGTAAGATATGAAACAATGTGATGATCTATAATCATATAATTCATTTGATAAACTTGAGGAAACCATTAAATTACCTACCACCACATCTTTCGTGGCATCTACCTCAATAGTAGTGATAGCATAAGCTTGGCCTTGATCCCATGGCCTTTTTTGAAGAAAGTTCACCTGACGGTTAAGAAATTCATTTGGATAATGTCCCATCCCCGTGAAATTGTAGTATTGGACATCGGTAGCTTCCTTCTTCCCCTTGCAATCATGATCTTGGTGGCCTTTTTCACCACACTCGTAACAGACTCCCATTCCTTTTAAGCAAGTACCGGGGTGTTACTTCCCACATTTTCTGCAGGATGGATATTCAAATTTTCCATTCTTCCCATTATTTCTATTCCTAGAGTTATCAGAAGATCTCCTCTTCTCCTTCTTCTCATTAAATTCATAAGTCTTAGAGATTTCCTTTTCTATCTTGATAGCACATGAGACAATATCTTCGTACAATGAGAAGGTTTGTGAGAATAATGCTCGATGGAGAACTGTTTTTAACCCATCAACGAAACGATAAATATTAATTCTTATGTTACGTATATAATCTCCAGCATACCTTTCCATCCTTGTAAAGATAACCTCATACTTTGTGGAATTCTCATCCTCCTTTTGTCTCAGACTCAGAAATTTCCTTTCCATATCTACTCGATGGTCACGAGGAATGTATTTTTCTAATAAAATATCATTGAACTCCCTCCATTCTATATTTGATAATTCCTCATCATCCATTGTGATTTGATTTACGGACCACCGCTGATCAACATCTCCAGTGTGCCCGTAAACATCCATGATAACTTTTTCCATTCCACTAATCCCCAACACCTGAAATATTTTCTCTAGGGAACATATCCATTGCTTCGCTACCAATGGATTTGTACTTCCATTTAATTTTGGTGGTTTTTGCCTCATGAAGCTATCTAACATTGATCCTCCATGATGTGGATCAGGGTTCTCTATACAGGTAAGGTTATTAATCATAACCTGAGTGAGTTGTCCTAGTATGGTGATTAGATGATCATCACCAGTTGTATCACCAGCTCCACTATAATTATCTTGATCAGGAGGGAAATCCCTAAATTGAGTCCATTTATTGATACGGTTTCCATTTCTTCCACTAGGATCCATTTTTAAACAATATAAAAAACTATATCAGTTTATGAATCAAAATACATAATTCCATACGTTTAAAACACATAACATAAATTGAACTATTAATGGATATAATCTATAATCATAAAAATGTTCTCTTTGAGGAAGTATATACTCATAAACCCTTCATAATGGTTTGTAAAGAGAATGAGAAGCATCCTAATCATATCACTTGGGATTGTCGTAACCAAGAGTGCAGAAAGGCCCGTTGTTGTGCACCAGTTCCCCATTCGAGTCTAGCTCAAAGCGGTGTTTTCAGGTTTTACCCCTAGGTACATTTCTGCCAGAGCTGCCTCTACATGATCGTATCAAGGCATGGATGTATTTCTCGGAAAACTCACAAAATCTCTACAATAGATAAATTCTATGAAGTTCTTATATACTATTCCTCAATGACCATCTTAGGTCTATGTTCTCTAATAAGAGTTTATCTAAATATAGATTCCATGGATTGTACTAAACTTCCTCTAATGCCAACTGTAACACCCTGACCCCAGTTACCCAGAGTTGGTGCATTATTACATAACATTGGCATGATCACAAAAGATCATGTCTCGAAAGACCGATTAGTTTAGTAGTCTTGGAAACAGTAGATATTTTCATAAGTCTTACATTACATCATAAAGTAAGAAACATTACAACAACATATTTTGTTCATATCCCCTCATAATATTCTTGCAGGTCATTCATAAAATACTTCTTCACGTTCTTAGGAAAAATAAAACATTGAATGGGGTGAGCTTAGATGCTCTGTAAGGATATCAATGTAACAAAATCATTCATAAATATGCACAATCATTTAAGGAAATTTATAACTAAAACCAAATCCTTTTAAACATGAACTTCAGTATAATATGGAAAAGAAAAAATGAAATAATTCCATTTAATTATTCACATGGATATTCTACTAGTCAAATAATCATATGCAATATCAATAACCACTTTCATAATGATGGAATGCTTAATGCCTGACTATCATAACCACATAGCCAAGGCCACATGCCAAGACTACAAATAAGATTTTTTCAAGGACTTGTGCCAAGAAACTAGTTTTTATCATGAGATCTACCGTTTCATCGAGGAGCTATAGCGTGCTCCACCCGTCACATATTAGGTCCAATTCATTCTTCATATGAACAGGTTTAAACATAACATAATAATTTGTATTAAAACTAGCATATGAAATGTAAATACATTCTCCATAAACCATGAATGGTATAAAAATAACACATCCATAGTCAAACATATCACATTACCTTCAATACAATATCTATGTTTTGTATCATAATAAATAATTTTCAAATAATCTTAAAATCCATCAAAATATGTTGACATAGATGAAATAAAAACTATTTGAGAGAAATATCTCCTTTTTTGAAATCATTTAAAAGTAATATAATTATAAAATAAAACATTTACATATAAAATATTCTTATCATATTGTAAGGGAAGCTTCAACAATTTTATAATGGTGGAAAATAGTCGCACCCGCCATATAAGTTAAAAAACATTCTTACCTTAATTTTGTCGAAAAGGTTAAAAATGACCTTGTTTGGAAAATGACAGAAAGATTCCTTTATAAAATTCTTATAAAAAGTCAACACGGGTATAAATGAAATTATCCCATAGTCTATAAAATATTAATAATGATTTTAAATACTTTTTTAAGAAACATGGATGTGGATGATAATGAGGTCCTAGTTGATAATCACGTATAAACATTCTCGGATAATGAAGAGATTATGAAATAAAACCTTACCTTGTACTTTTCCTTAGTATATGGTATGTTAAACTCATTTATAATAGTTAAACCATTAGTATTAAATTATTCATGAACCATATACATAATTATGATATCATATACAATCTTCTAATAATGCTTTGTTAATAATATTTTAGTATTATCGTCTTTTCGGGTGTTAACATACTCATTTTCTTTTATATGTTTTGTTACATAAGTTGTGTTTGTCATGGATAGGTTGTATATTATTAATATCCAAAATGATATAAATTTCTTAAACATTACTTTTAATCATCCAATGAGAATTATTCTTGATTGGATACGTTGTGGAATTAATTTCATCGCGTTCATGGAGACGGTAGTTCGTACGTACGCATGAGCGACAATATTATTCTTTTGAAATTAAAATAATATATAATTGGATGGTATATCATATATAAAGAATAATTATAATTTTATATTTATTATTTAAATTAATTACACATCATTATTATACTCATCCAAATAATAATACATTGAATAACAATTACACAACGACGTGGAGACGATAAGCCGTACGTACGCATGTATGGTGACATGTAATTCAAAGGATGGATTGAATAATGAATATGGTTGTACCATATTTATAATAACATCACATTATATAGAAGATACTGGAGTTATTATTTTTGAATGGAAATAACAGAGAATGAATTATTTGAAGAAGAAATAACTTGAAAGAGGGTGGTGAAACATTACCACTTATTCGGGTTCTTCCTTTTGATTTGATCAAAATGGCTCCTTAGGTTGGCTTTCTGACTAAAGTAAGGACTCTAGGATTAATTTAGGATATTTTAGAGGCTATTTGGGTAGAGTTTGGCCGAGCCCAAAGGCACTGAAGGTGTGAAATTGAGAGAATTCGGTGTTCCCTTTTATAAGAGGGGTGAGGGGCACCTTTGGAAAAGCTAGAAATATTATTTTTTTAATAAATTCATATTCAGATTCTAATGGATCAAATGTGGATTATTTAAATTTTGAGGGGGGATAGGTGACAAACCACTGAACCAATATTATTTTATTAGGTTTGGGTCACTTTATTAACCTTATCTTTTAGTTTTAACTCTTAGTTAATTAGTTTGACACTTACCATGTCTCTTTGTATTTTTATATTATATAGTTAATAAACTCACAATAAACATTCAAGAGACCCCCAAGTGGTCCATTAATGATACACCTATCATTATTTAACTCTCTTTGCTGATCCATCGATTTTTTGGAATATAATATAAATTAATAATATGATATTTGTTTTAAAAACTCTTTTATGACAATTTTGACAATATTGTGTAATTTGTTTTTTATAATTTCATAACAGCATTATTAATTCAAAAAATATTTATTTAATCAGCCCTAATATGTCATATTAACCTATAAAATTAGTTTAATTCCTTAAAGTCCCAAATTACATTTATTTTTCTATTTATAATATCAATTATTTAAATATTTGATTAATTAGGTAATTACTACATCACCATTGGGTCATAAATAAATTATATAATAAAGTCTCTAAATATTATAAATAAAATACCATTATGTAAGAAATATTTTTAGCATTCTAATGAATATTTATAATCGAATTTATCTTATGTATTTCCCTGTATTAAAAAATTTAGTTATTAAACAATGATTTTAACTCATTTAACTATTCTTTGAATTAAATAATAATAAATGTACTAATCTAATCCAAGTTGACCTAAATTATAATATTTTACTCATAATGTTCTTTTGGTCGAGATACACGTGTCGAATAGTATTATTACATGTGTTAGGCTAATATTAATATCATTTTAACTCTTAATTACCCTATTTACTTTTAATTGTGATAAATAAAAGTAAAAAGTTACTATTCAAAAAAGATTATTTTTATCTTATTAAACCACATTTTACTCCTTGAATTACATTGAAATTATATAGGTATTATGTATCCATTTTGACCATAACTAAATTTAATTAAAATAAATAATAATTTAAAAAAAAATCAGTTTTAAACTATAAGTCAGTGTTTTCTCACTATTCAAAAAAAATTGAATGTCTTCTAAAAAATTAGAAAATATCACCCTAGGCTATTTTTGATATTCTGAATCCAAAAATGAAGATCACTTTGAAATATAAATTGCAAAAAATATTGGAATGTGTGTATTACTATACAAAATGGCTAGTTTGATTGGTTGTGGTGTGTGTAAGAACTCAACGTTTCGTACAACACATGTGGTTGTATTATTCAAAGAGAAGCGTACTATGGAAGATTGGGGTGTTATAATATCCTTTTCCATATATTATTTGCATTATAAAATCCAAAGCAATCTATCATAGTTTCATCACCTTAAATATCAATTTCGTTAGCTTTCAGTATTGCAAAAACCATATTAGAATAAAAAAGAGATTATTTTCTTGTTAGTATTAATCATATCACTCATACTAGACATGAAGTATCAATAGAGGTTGATCATATGTCCTTCTTTATCGTATACAAAAAATAATCTTATTTATATTTGAATGAATAAAATTATCATTTCCTTGGACATAATTGATGGTGGATAAACTTAATCCATAACATTCATTCCCCATCTATCATAGCTTCATTTGGTATTTTACCGACCCTATAACTATTCAGATAAGTTAATGATATCTCATACCTATAAATATCACTATCAGGAGGATAACTTCCTTCATAATCTTTATAAATTCATTTGTGATGTTCATTTAGACATTGAAAATACATTATAGAATAAAAAACCATTTTCCTTCTATTCAAGACTTGATCCAAATTACTTCTATAACCTCAAGAATATACACCAAATATTAGTAAAACTCAAGGAATCAATATAGATAAAGAGGTAACATTTTTTTGGAGAACCAATCCAACCGCCCTTATTATTAAAACAATTTTATAACAAGAGTAATACTTGGATTAGCCTTTTTTCTCCTTCGATGGAAGATACATGTCCATAGATTTCTTAGGCGGGTGCTTTAGTCAAGCCATTGTGAAGGGTTCAATTCAAAGGAAAGAAGGAATTAGAGGTTCATGAGAGAATTATTTGAGAGAGATTGTGACTATGTTTGAAAATTATTTGGATAAATTTAATATTTGTGATTTAGGGATATTAAAACAAAAAGGAAAACATGCATAATGAAATAATTTGATGTAAATAAAACATTGATTTAAAATCTAATAATGAATCATTACTATGTATGGAATGGTATGTGACAATTGTGAGTCACACCTGTGAGTCATCAGCATTGATCCATCAATTGTGAGTTATCAATGGAGATTAATCATTGGTGTGTCTTTAGTGGTGATTCAACAATGGAAATTCATCATTGGTGAGTCATAAATAGTGACTTAATCAACAAGTTAGTCACTCAAAATTAATCACCACTAAATCATGTCTTGTGAAACTCATTCTATCATAAATTAATGGATTAGTGAAAATAACATCATTCTAATGTTTAGTTCTAATGAATATAAGATCTATATGACCTTTTTGATAAAGATATCTAATAATGTGATGGCTTACAAAAATAGGAATTTTTATTTAATGACAAAATTTCATTTTATAAATGTTAATATAACATGTGCAGTCATTGTGTTTAGGGTCATCTATAAATTGATATCTATAGTCAGGTATAGTGTGTTTCATCAATAAAATATCAGCATAAGAATTACAAAAAACAATGTATTCACCTTTATAAATAGATAATGAAGTAGAATTATGTTTATTATGACACTATAAAATGAAATCCTTTTTTAAAATGGGACATGTTTCTATGGTTATTTTTCTATCAATAATTTTACCACTAAAGTCAGTATTAGAATAACTAACTGTGTTAAACGGTTGTCTTTTAGGATACAATAATCCCATATTTGTTGTATATTTGAGGTATTTGAAACTTATTTTAACTGAAAGAAGAATTTACTCGTTAGGATTACTTAAAAATATAACTAATAAACACAAAGAACATAATATTAGGTTGTCTAGAAGTTATGTAAATAAAGACTTCCAAAAATATGTTTGTAATTGGTTTGATCCATTAATTTTCCTTTTTCATCAAGACCCACTTTACAAGTGGTACTCATAGAAATATTACAACTTTTAGTGCAATCTATATTAAGATATTTTAATATATATTTAGTGTATTTACTTTGATTTAAAATAATACCTACTTTATTTTAAATAAAATGAAGTCCAAGAAAGAATTTGAGTTTAATCATTTTACTCATTTCAGTCTCATTTTTCTTAATTTTTTAAATGTAGTTAGATAAAGAATTTATAACGATCCAAAAATAATATAAACATATATTTGAATAACTAAAACATATTTAGAGATATTATTTATGAATATTGTAGGATAAACTATACCATTATAAAATCCTTTAGAAATATGAAAATTGATGGGACTATCATAACAAGCTATTAGATCTGGTTTTAAACCATTAAACACATTGGTTAGTATAAAATAAGACATAGAATATGAATATTTTTAAAACTGTAAGGTTTTTTAACAAAAAAATTATCAACTATATATCTATTCAGGATTGAAATTTTAACATCCACATGAAAAAGATTTAAATTTATATGTTATTCCCAATATAAAATTATCTTAATTGCTTCTTGTCATTATATATTTGAAATTTCTTCATCATGTCCTATGACATTTTTTTGACTATAACCTTATGCAACCAATCTAGATTTTTTCCATACTCTTTTTCTACCTTTATCTACTTTTTTCAAAAAAACAAACTTAAATAATATTATCATGGTTTAATTTGGTTAATCAATAAGTTTATATTTTTTTATTTCAAATTTATTTAATTCTTCTTTAATTGAACACAAATTGGATTAATCGTTGATTTAATCTTTTATGTTCGTATGTTAGTGCATTGAATACATTACATTATTTTCAAGGTCATTTCTTAAATATGATCTGGTCCATGGTCATTTATTAAAGTCCACATCTATAGAATCTAAAGGATGATTTTTATGTGTTTTACTAGGTCAAGAAAAGGAAGCGCTTATTACTTTGGGTTCTTCTATAGTTTTGGGTTCCACTTCGCCAAAATCTATATATTTTCCATAATTGTTTTCTAGTTTCAAAATAGAATTAGAATAATTTGGATTTATATTTCGATTGGATAGATTGTACTTATGATTTTCTAAAGAGGTTTTTTATTCATGAGGATGTAGTTTATCTTATTTGACTTATAGATACTCTTCCACACATTTGGCTCTCTTATTAAAGAATCTATAGGCTTTACTAGATATTGAATAAACTAGAAAAATTCATTCATCACTAATAGAGAATTTTTTTTCAATATTGTCTCTTCAATTCATAATAAAGACATTATAAAACAAAACATTGAAGTAATTAACCTTAGGTTTCATATTATTACATATCTCATAGACGGTTTTCTTTAGAATATGTATTATTAAAAATGTATGAGTTATACAAAAATATATATTTATAGCTTCTACCAAAAAATAAATAAATAGTCCATATCCACTGAAAATAGTATGGGTTATCCCTTATAGGGTTTTATTTTATATTACTACAACTCCATTCACCTAGGTTTTCCTAAGAGCAACGAAGTCCTGAATATAGGAATGTTTTTGAGAATAAAAAATTCAAATTCAGGATTTTAAAATTCAAGGACATGGTCACTTGTTAAGGATTTATTTTAATTCTATATAATTTTTATACTAATATATTTTACTTGATGAAATAAGAACAAGCCTCACTTTTATGAGATAATATAAAGTTCAAAGTGTACTTTTAAAAGGCATCTACTTGAACATAAGCATAATTATTACCATTGAAACCGAAAACAATTGAAGGTCCAAAAAATCCCTCTAAACCAACTAAACTTGTCAAGAAGATGAAACTTATTTCTTTTGATGGAATGATAGATTTTGATATTTTCTTTTTCGACAAGGATTACTAACATTATCATTTTGAAATTAAATATTAGACATATCCTTGACTATGTTTTCAAGTAATCTTTCTAAGTGAGTGAATTTTATAGTGAATTGTCTCATATTCCATATCCAAGACTCACTATCACTAGAAATTTAGTAAGAAATATTAACTAATAATAACGAATCCAAATTATTAGCATATAAATTTTATTTTCTAAAATATTTAAAGACTAAATAACTATTTGAATTTAAATATTTACAAGAATCATATTAAAATTTAACAAGAAATCAATCATCACATTAAATAAAAATTTGGAGAAGATTGTACATTAGATCCTCTGAAAAAGAACATTTGAGATTAAAACTGAGTTATTGTTACCAATTTGGTAAAGGCCAATAATATTATAGTTTTCATTATTAAAACATTTGACATGTAAAACAAATATATCTATAAGGTTCAGGAAGCTTGAGTAGTCCCCTGTAATGAGTCTTGATCGCCCACTATCCTAGTACAATAAGAACTTAGCAGAACTCTTCAAACAAGATTACTACAAGAATAGTTTTAGAAAGAACGTACTTCTATACCCATATTTTTTTGGGTCTAATAATATAACACATTAATGATTTAGGGTCCCATATTTTCTTCATGGGTTTCTAGTAGTATGATTTTAAGGTTTTAGAACAAAAAACATTTCATGGACCAAGAAAATGGGAGTCTATAAAAGATGTTCCATCATTGGAACTTATATAAATTTTCTCTAATATGGGTATAAACAATATTTTTTATATTTTGATACAAAATTGTTTTTCAAAACATATTATTGTATATATTGATGACGAAGTGTTGTAGTGTATTTAAGATAATCTATATTTCTTAGAAATTAAACTAAGTTATCATTTCCATCTGAAATTTTTTCTATATCATTTATCAATTGACTATTAAAATGATGACGTATATTATTCTCATTGACTATTTAATCATTATTCTGTTTTTCTATAGTGATTTCAGATTTAATAGTTTGTTGAAAGATCATGTTGCTTCCTGAGAGATTTATATTAATCATTTGTGCATTATAGGTGTCCTCAAGAATTATATAGTATTTGAACATTTTTGCATTGGTCTTATTTTCATATTATTCATACTCGGATTCCCCTATATAATAATAATAATTCTCTATAGCGAATACTATTGTTATATCAATTGTGTTTTCCATAAGACCCGTGTTGTATTTGTCACACTATTCATTATTAGATGATTTAGACTCGCTGGATCTATCCTAAGAAGAAATCTACTTAGCCTCCATATCCTTCTTATAATTTAAATCATTGTCCTCATATTTCTTCTTATACCATATTTATTGATTTTCATCCTTTACATTCCATCTTATTTTTCATTCATAACAGACTATCTCATTCGTATTATCACTTCTTTTCTGATCATTTTTCTAATTAATTTGATGTTATATATCCAAATGTAGCTAGGATTTATATTGAACATGTTATTTCTATATTATTATTTAGATATCCTGAATAGGTGATCCATTTACTCATCATTATTTTTTATTGAATCCTCAATTCTATAGCATTCATCATCAATAAGAATTTTCCCTTTTTCTGGGGAGAACATGTTTTAAAACAACCTGAATTTCTTCTAGGTTCATCATATTATTCTATATTAACTATCATCTATTCCTAATAAAATATAAATTTTACAATTATATCCTATATAGTTAGTGAATCTATGTTACAATATTTCCTAATAAATAATGAGCCCCCTCACATTCTTTCTAGAAGATATCTTAAGATTCACATGATTTGTTCATTCTTGGTGACTGTCTTTGAAAATGATGTCATTGTATTTTCAATCTCATTAAACCTAATGTACATATAAAATATGGGTTCATAAGGTATCATCTTGAAGATATTTTATTTAATATTATATTTGTAAAGCCTCATTCCCATATCCTTAGTGGTACCTTCATGTAAAATTGAAAATGTATCCAAAATTTTAATGGTTATTTTATATGTAGAAATCCTTTCTAATTTCTCATATCCTTGAAGACAATATAAAGTATTCATAGATTTCCAATTATTAATATAGTTTTCCTTGGTTGTGCCATCCCAGGTGTTTCATGTAGTAGCATGAATATTATTCTCATCTATTATTGTAGACTAGATTTCAAAACTCATGCTTTCTAAATGCATTTTCATTTTGATTTTCCACTAATATTAATTTGTTCCATTAAAATATGAAGGCACGTTGGTAGAAATACCATCCATTATATTTTCTATTTCATGTTGTAAAAAAATGTTTTAAAAAACTCTAAATTTTATAAATGGTATAAATTTTGAGACCTTGAATGAAAAAAAAAATCCTATTATAAGAGATTTGGAATTGTTGAAAACATTGACACTTAAAAAGTTATGCCTATGATACCAAATGTTGGTCCTATTATGAAACTCAAGAGGGTGGTGAATTGAGTCCCTATGAAAATTTCAATCAATAATATTTATTTAAATATCCCGTAATTTAGAAAAACAAAACAACCGAGTTAAACAAAGAAGCATATTGATAAAATATTATGATGTGTGAAGGGTTTCTCAAAGACTATAAAGATCTCAATTAATTAAATATAATTGATTATTTATAACTTTTTAAATCATTATAATAATTAAAATTATTGTATAAACAGTATATAAGACTAACTATAAAAGTTAACTTAATTTATTCATTTGTAAATAGATAACACATTAAAAATATAACATTGAAAGGCACATCACAATTTAAAACAAGAGTTTCAGTATCAGTAAGAAACACAATCCTATACACATTATCATCACCTTCAAATAAGTATTTTATGTAAATATACTATTATCCATACCCTAGACTAGGTTAAACAATAGTATGCACAATATTCAAGGTGGCCAAGACCGCTTAAACGGTTCTAATGGGACTGATATAACTAACAGGCCACACAAGGACCTATTCAACTATTATCCATTGGAGTGAAATGTGTAAAAAAGATAGTTTTTTGACGATATCTATGAATAATCTATTTTTTCAAAGGATTAAAGGTGTATTAATATGAAATATAGATACACACTAACCATAATGTAAAAGAAGTATAAAAATAGAGATAATATATTATTAAATATTTATATGGATCTGTCAGATTTGTAATGCGACTTTCGACTCTTTAATGTTGTCTTTATGTTCATCTTGCGTTGCTTTCCATGAAACAGAAAATATAATAGGGCATCTTGAGAGCATTGGTTATATTTTATATTGATTTATTGATGTTTTTGATGAGTTATTATCCAATAATTTTTTGGGTTTTCCTAGTTTTCTTGGATTTGAGTTCTCAATAGTTCCTCAATAGCTAGTAATCCATGTTCATTCAGGTGAATGATGTCGCAACATTCCTTATCTTGCTAAATGTATATCAACCCTTTTAATCGGGTATTTTTATCATACACTGCTTCCAATAAGAGTAATTACCTCGATCACATATAGGTATGTTGTACCTCATAATTTAGTCTATCATTGATTCAAAGGATGTTTAATGCATTCTGATACTAGGACCCCTAATTCAAGTGTCAGTAGCATGATATAATTGTGTGTCATCATTTTCCCAAATTCTATGAAACTATCGGTAGATTGATTTGATGATAAATCAGGTATTGATAACTCAAAAATATTATGAAATATGGATTGATTCTATCACTATATCGATGTGATAGTGTTTCATTCTTTTATATATTTCATCATCTATGCTTTCAGCAGGACAACTTATAGTGTGACCTATTAACCTAAGTTCCTTATTACCAATAGCTCAGACATAACAAACATTAAGTCATCATTTAGTTATCCAATAGTTAATTTAATCTAATTGTGTATTATTCAGGATGGGGAAATTGTGTCTACAATAACAGTGGACCATAATTTTCAATATTTTTTTCAACGATTATTGTAATGTGAAATAGTTACATAATAGATTCAAATGACAAGTAAACATGAGTAATCATAATTTAATATATTTTAACACAATGAATAATTATTTTTGAGCATTAAAACTATAGGAGGATAACAAATTGTTGTATGAACAACATTGAATTCTGAATTGAAAAATGACAATGCATCGCCCAGGAAGATATTAAATCAGAAACTTAGGGACTTTTTTACATTTTGAGAACCAAAGGAGGTGTAGAAGATGATTGATGGTGTATTTTACATTGAAAAAATATCAATAATGTATATGTATCAAGCAGGTGTATCATGTTTTTCGGATAGAGTATGTGATGAATAGATAAAGAAAAAATGAAATTAAAAAGAAAATAAAGGAAAACAAAACAGGATTTTACCTCCGGAATTTCATCTCCTTGAAAACCACTTTATGGTGATTGGGTTTGAAATTTGGATGAAACCAAATGATCTTGGACATGGGGAATATATTTTTTGAGATTATTTAAAAATAATAGTAAAATCATTGAGTCATAAAGGTTTTGAGGGGATGAGGTGGTGAGGTGGTGAGGGGTGTTATTTATAGTGGTGATGAGGGGGTTTTTCACGATATTTTATTAATTAGCTTATTATATTACCTAAAGACTATGTCTAGTTTAATAATAATAAATAAATATATTAAAATAATGGATTATTGTTTAATATTATGGAATTACATTTTCCATACATCTTTTATGACTCAATAATTATTATATTTAGATTATACCATAAATTAACATATTTTTCTATTCACAAAAAAACTGACTATATAGAAATACTATAAAAATAAAAAATAATCATATTTTGAAATTTATAATTCAAAAATAAATTCATTTTTTGGAAAATAAATTTGTAAATATGAATATTTAATTTTTAATTAAAATTATTATTTATTAAAAAACCCCAATTTAATAATTAAAAATTATTTTATAACAATTTGAACAATAAATTAAAGTCTCATAAAGTAAAATAATAACCATGTGAAAGAAAATAATTTATGAATCTCATTTTTGAAAAAAATTATGTTAGATCTATATATTTCTTAAAATTTGTAAATACCATTTATGATTCACAAAAATACCAACACATTAAATATGATTTTTAAAGAATTTGTTTACTTATTACATGATGTAAAGGTAACATATTTTCATTTATAAGATAACATAATTTTATTTATACATTAGTAGTTCAGTTTATTATTCTAGTGAACAAATTATTAATCCTAAAAATCATATTATTATTATAATGGTCATATTATTATTCTTAAAAAATTAATCTTATCAGAAAAATTTAATATATTCATCCAAAGTAAATATTGATAATAGAATTTCAAAAATTACATTTATTTTGTAAAATATAATTAAAAAAGATTCAAATATATATATTTTAAAAAAAGTTCACCATTATAAGGGGATAAATGTACATTTAAAAATATATATCATTTTTATGTGTAAAATTGGATTAATTGATATCATATATATCTAAAAATATTTATCATGAATGAAAAAGAATCTAATTGAATATATAATATATACTAATTTTATTAATATATTTCCCTAATAGTCTTTCACAAAATGTCATTGTGGGATTAAAATAGTGTTTAGAAAAATGTATCTTTTATTTTCAATTGGTTTTTAAATCTATTTAATTAGTAAACAATTTATTATTTTAATAATCACGTGTAATATATATTTTTATAATTCACTTAATTAACTTAATTCTCAATATTTCCAACGTCTACATGATAACTAAAATAATTAGATAATAATATTTAATCATTTTTAGACACATAAGTTATCAGATAAGTTAAATTTTAAAAGATGAAAGTTATAAATTCATGTGTTGTTACATTCTCCCTTCCATCAATTAATTAAATTCTAACAATTTTGAAATTTTATATAAATATAATTGTTTGATACATGAAAAATATTTGGTGGGAACCCAAATAAAAAATATGGTAAAATAATATATTCTTAGTAAGTGGGAAAGGGAAAGGATTAGGTGTCCAAAATACTATGATTTCAGGAAAGAAATCATTCATGGAAGGATATAACATGGACATGGAAGAGAAATATAACTATAATGTTTTAATGAATAGTGATATGTAACATGTTCATTGTAAATATAACCATCGAAAACCATAAATACTATTATCATTTTAAAATTTGTTAATTATGAAGATAGAAAAGTAAATAGATAATGATTTTGTTTCCAAATATTTTCCTACAGTTTAGAGATTCTGTTAATATTTTGATAAGAACATGAGTAAATAAACTTACTTGATTACATTCCTCAAAATAATCATAATCTCATCCTTTTGTTATGTTTCAATCTAATTTCACATCATCCCTTACACCTGTAAATAAATGTTAAAGATGAATCTTACATACGTGGATCACTTTTATTGAATCATATAGTACTTAAGTCATTCCATCTAGTATAAAATATTTGCTAAACCTACTAAGGTTAACTAATTTTATCATAGCACAAAAAATTCCAAAGTATACATAGATTCATTCTATATGTATTTACTCTTAAGACTCTTCTAAAACATGTCTATCCAATTCAATGAAAAAATATAATGAATGTAATTTAATTTACAAAACCAACTAAACCTAATATTTACCCCACAATTATAGCCGTTATTTTTATATACCAAATATATAAAGACCATAATATCTTATAATCCTTTGGGAAATATTAATGGTGAAAATTCCATAAAGAATAAGTATTACAATATAATATATATATATTTTATCAAAATTATAAATATAGAATTATTGATAAAATAGTCAAATAACATAAATTTTTAATCCATATGTAGGCATATTAATCATCACTCTTAATTAGATGTTTTAGAATATTCTTGAACATGATCCCTCTACTTATTCTGAACTATATTTCCTTGATGATTGGGATATTAATTTACATATTTCCCCATATCATTATATATAATTACTAGAATTTTTGGAAAATTATTTCCATCCCTTACAATTAAGTGCATGGGAAACTTCTCTCTATATGTTAACAAATATCATTTCCCTCTTATGTATATACGAAGGTGATTCCTTCCATAATTATCACACGTGGTAAAATGAAACATTAACTTCTTTCCTTTAACTATCATTTACCTTGATTATTTATTCTTCTATTTCTTCCATTTGAAGCCAAAATACTTTGAAAATTATTTCGCTTTATTGTTAAGACATGATATTAATTCCGCATACAATGTGAATATTTGGGAGACTACATTCCTTCGAAAGACTGGATTAAACCCATTGAACAAATGATCATTCTTACTCAATTAATTATGTGAATTTAGGTGGTTCCCATTAATTCATGTTAAGAACACATTCTAAAGAATGGAATACACTATATAAGATAATAATAGTTTTGAAACAGAATGTATAATTCCCCAACTAGTGGAATAGTAATCATAAATTGTAAAATTTATGTGTAGTTAACATCATAATCATAAACATAGTTTCTTTGGAGACATTTTTACTTATAAATACTAAATAATTTATCTAATGAAAATATGAATTATCCAAACTCTATCCATAGAATGTATCAAAACAGGTGCATATTAAAGCCTATTTTTATGTACCAGGTTACACTGAGATAGGCCCGATTTCTTATCATAGTTTCTAACAATAGTTACATCTATTATAGAACCATGTCCACATGTTGTATCTACATAATGATTTATTTCAATGAATACTCACATAATCTATACCTTATCAAATTTCTAGGATTTTATTATATGATAATCATCCAAGTCAATCCAAGGGTTATGTTCCCTCATTTATATTTTACAATTTTAGTTTCAATGGTTTCTATTAAACATTCTCGATTAGGAACAATAATGTCCTTGACCCATGTATCCTAGAGTCAGTGCCTTCCATTATTAAGTAGGCACTATAAAAAAGCATTTTCATCCCAAAGGACCAAATTCAATAGTAGAATATTAAAACCATATAAAATAATACATTTTACAAAAACAAAAGGAAAAAATAATAACATATAAACCTAATTTGAAAAACAAATAAACTCCTAGATTATCCCTTCACGTGATTAAAAATATATATCATTACATCATGGGGAAAAATAGTTGAAGGGGGTAATATCAAATGATCAGTAAGGGTAAACAATAAAACACAATACATCATAAACAGAAAAATAAGGAAAGGTAAATATTTGAAACACCTCCCAATAAACAAAATGTTTATCAAAATATGGTGGGAATAAAAGATGAAAAAAATATTAACATATAAATAATAATATGAAACATGTCAATAAATATAATACTGGTAGAATAATGACATTTGTTATCAATTAAAAATATAATAATTAGGTAATGAATAATTAAAAATATCATAAACAAACCATCATGGACTCCACAATGAATTCTCCTTAAATGGTTAATGCCTCTGCCAAAACCCAGTGTAGTTTTCTGCATGAGTCATATGGATTCATCGACGAGACACAACGAGCCCCACCCATCACTCACTAAGCATAGTGAATTCCTTATATTTCAACTAATATATATTGAAATATATCTTTAAATAATAGATACACATACCACTTTTATATATTTTGACCAAAATTAAATATGATAATACTCTAATAAAATCTTTTATAATTTCTCGAGAGAAATGTACTTTAGTTTTGGAAGGAATAGTTCTTTTGTAAAATAATATTAATGTTTGATAAAATAATAGTTCTAATATGAATATAAAAAAAATATTTTTGAGTTATAATTGATTCCTAAATTTTTTTAAACCCTTTACCCTTTGTTTCCAAGAAAACATTATAAATTAATCTATTTAGTGTGGTTTATTGGAAAATATAATAGTGTCTCTAAAACAGAAAAATGATTAATTTTTTTTAAAAAACTAGAAATTAAATAAGATATTTTTTTTGATAAAATGAGTTTTTTTCTAAATATATTAGTTTATTAATATATATATTATCTAGTGTACATTAAAATTGTTATGAAATTGGAATGTTCACTTTAATTGGGCTTCCTTATGGAGATGAATTGAAATGTGGACCTTTTAAAAGTTATATTCCCCATAAAATATATATAAAATGATATGGATAGATGATTTTGGAACATATAAATATAATTTATAATAATTATATAAAATTAATTTAGAATGAAATGGGTGTAAAGAGAGAGAATGAATAACCTAAATGAAATGTGGAGGTTTAGGGAGAATCCCATAGAACTTTTCAATCAGTCAAACCGTCTACACCATAGAGCTATGCATAAAAAATGAAACCTTGAATACCAAAAATAAAATAATATATAATATATTATTAATCAAATGGATGTATAAATACACCACACATAAGAAATAGTTGGGAGTAAGGCATATCTCATATAAATAAAAGTGATATGAGAAATCCCATAACTTATGTCAGAAAGCGTTTTGTACTTGTACATAACATCCTAGATAATGAAATTAGATTATTTAATAAATTATTTCAGAACATTTATATCATGTATTTTATTTATTTATATTTTATTATGTTCAATTACATCCTTTTGACGAGTTATAAAATTTATTTTCATCCTACAGAAGTGTCAATTTCCCAGGATTTCATGATTCGTTGTTTTGTATACATGAATAAAAGATAATTTAATATTGGAAAAGATATCCTGAATTGATGTTATATGATATTTATTAACATCCAAAACATTAAATTCTTATATAAATCATTTTTATATTTGCGGTGAGGATAAATAATGAGACAAGATGTTAGTGATACTCATTTAGATTTTTTTGCCAGTTTTTTGATCACCACGAACTAGTTTTGTTTAATTAATTACTATAAAGATTATATAATGGTTACAATAAATAAATAAGATATATTAAATTTTTTATAATATTAATTTACTATAAAATTTTATTTTCAACCATAAATTAATGTGGAATTGAAATATAAAAATGTGTCTCCCATGAAGGTGGTAAATCAACACTTCACAAAAAATGTATTTATTTTTAAAGTAAAAAAGAAAAGCCAGAGAGGATTTTTTGTGGACGATATATTAAAAACAATATCAATAATATATAATATAATGTTTTTATAGTGATTTTTTGGACAAATTTTATGAGGAAATTATAATAAATTTAAAAACAAAATAAAACATATGAAAATTTTACTTCTTAAATTTCTTCTCCTTGAAAACATCCTTAAGGGGATTGGGATACGGTACATTGTGAGACAAAAGGATATTAGTTGCGGTGAAAAGACATTGGGATATTATTTGGATGAAATTGTAAAGTCCTCAAGGATTAATAGGTGTGAGGAGAACGTGTGGTGAGTGGTTGTATTTATTGTGTAGGAGAGGGGTGATTTATCATTATTTTACTCATTAGTTTGTTATTTTTTCACAATGATAGGAATAGTTTGTGAATTATCACTAAGAATATTAAAATAATGATGTAAAGTTCTATATTATAGGAATACATGATCTATACATCATCTATGACTCAATAATTATGGTATATAGCTTATCGTTACTCACCTAAAATTCACCAATATTAGAAAAATTAGAACATTTCATCCTTATAGTTTTTTAAATAGAATTATTAAAAAATAATCTATATTTTAGGTAAACAATTAATTTTTATGATAGTAGTTTTCAATTAATGTCACAAATTAATAGAAAAATACAGATTTTAAAATTATAATTTATTTTATTACATCGTGAAAAATTAATTATGGTTCCTTAAATTTATCTAAGAAATTTATTGTGACAAAATATTTATTTATTTACTTATTTTATGAAAAAAAATCTCTTATGTAATTAAATTAATTTGGAACTTTTAAATATTATTTTTGTTTCACATAAATACCAACACTTGATTAATCATTTTTAAATATTTCTCGTCATTTTACAGGATATAATTGTACCATATTTTCATTTATAAGATAACGAAATCTTATTTATACTTCAATAGTTTAATTTTTTTATCTAAGGGCTGCTTTGATGTTCTTAGTTGTAACATTATTTTTTCAATGGTCACATAACAATTATTCAAAAATGAAACTTTGTTAGAAAATATCAAAAAAATTAACCACGGTAAATTGTTATATTAAAATTTCATAAATAATGTTCATTTCTTCAAATTTAATTTATAAATGATTCAATATTAATTTTTTTAAATAATTAAAAGGGTTAAAACTATATAACGAGAAATATCCTTTTATGTGTAAAATTTCATTGTTTTTTTTCTTATGTCACTAAAAATATTTTGGATAAAGGAAAAAATATTTGACAGAATATATAATTCAAAAAATTTATAAATTTAATTGACTAATACTTTTTAATGAATTGAAGATTTTGGCATAATAATAGGTTATACAAAAAATACATATTTTATGTCCAATTTACATCCATTTAAAATTAATTAGTATCCCACGATTTAATATTACAAACATGAGTTATATATATTTTCATAATTTACATAATTTCGTTCACTTTAATTATTTAAAATATCTATGATATAACTATAATAATAAATTAAAAATTTTAAACAATTTTTATGTGAGTAATTTATCTAATAAGATTAATTTAATGAGGGGAATAACATAAAATATTAGGATCTTATAATTGTTTATCTCTAGAGATATCAATCATTACCTAATTAATTAAATGGATTTAGAGTTACCAAAATTAATGGTTATAATGTAACCACCATCCATGGTTATAACATAACCTCTTCCATTGGTTATAACAAAAAAAACCATAATATTATAAAAATCATAAATATTTTTAAAAAAAATATCAGAAAACATTGAACATGTTATAATCCACACAAAAAATAGGTTCTATAAAAATTTCATCATAAAATAAAATGTGAAGTAGAAACAGGTATCTAAATAATTTCATTAATTGATCCAAGAGAATTCCAATGAAAAAGTAACCTACTTCATAATAATTTTATATATCCTATTGAAGAGATTAGTGTTTCATAAACATATTTCAATAATAAAGTTAAAAAATTCAAATAAATAATAAGAATTGTATCCTTGGATCATATTTTAAATGTAAATAAGCATCACCAAATTTTATTTTCATTGAAGGATATAATTTCTATGAAAATATCATTAAATTATTCAAGAGGAAAATATTCCTTTTATTTTAAAAACAATTATTAAAAATATAAAAACATAAAAAAAATTAAATAAAAATTTTTACATGATAACATTATTCTATAATTATAAAGGAAAATATAAAACAAAGATTGTTCATGGTGGGGTAAAATTATGATCATGACATACACATTAAAATAAAATTATATTCAGGTTTTTGATTAATGCCCAAAGAACCTCCATCAGAAAATTACATGAAGATTCATTTAGGGGTTTTTTGAAAACTAAAATAAGTGTATAAATAAATTTAAATAATATAAGCTAGTTTTTAGATACATCCTATTTTTTTAAAATATTAATATATAATAAAAATCATTTTTCTGGAATAGAAAAACAATAACAACTTCATAAAAGCATTCTTCTAAATTCATGTGTACATAAACAAAGGAAAATATTGGGAAAATATGTATTATCAAGAAAAAATGGATAGAAATATACATTAGTTTTTTTGAGATATATATCATTAGATATAATAATTGGATTCATAATCAATAAAAATCCAGATAAATAATTAAATTGTATCATTAAACCCACACAACTTTCATAATAATGAAATATAAGACTACTGAACGAATAACATCAAAGTAAATAAATAATATCATGATAATTCATTATATCATGATACTTATTGTAAAATTCGATATATATATATATATATATATATACCCCACATAAAATAAGATAACTTCATCAAATAACATTTTTTTAGTGAAAGAAAATTGTGAAAAAAATTCCTTACCAATTTTGTAACTTTATAACTATATAACCCATGAAATATTTATCACATTTTTTATATAATTTATCTCAATTTTTATATTTAATTAATTATATCATGATTTTTCTTTTAAAATTGGATATATATATATATATACACGGCATAAAATAAGATATCTTCATCAAATAACATTTTTTTGTAAAAGAAAATTGTGAAAACATTTCCTTACCCATTTGGTAACTTTTGAACTATATACCCCATGAAATATTGATTGAAATGTTTTATATAATTTATAAAAATATTAATGAAATTGTTCATTAAATTAATTCATGGATTCTATATACACCACATATATTAAATATGTTGTAAAATTGTAGAATGTCTAATAGAAGTAAAACAAGGGATATAGAAATCACAAACCATAAGTCACGACTTCATTTATAAACATTCAATACTCATGTATAATAAATATATTTTAATGAAATATATATTATAAAAACATAATAATTTATATAATACCAAATATTATTTACATTTTAGCCTTTTATTATGTTTTTACTAAAACATCGTGATTGAGATAACATTTTAATAAATTACTACTCTGTTTTTCATGTATGTTTGGATTTTCAATTTTTTCCTCATAATTTGAGCATGGTTACATAATATCCATAATTTTAAAAATTATAGAAATATAATATTTATTTCATAAAAATATATATTTTTTGTAATAAATAATATTTATAAATAAAAAATTAGCTACAAACGTCACGAAGATGGTAGGACAAATAAACAAATGATTATGTTTTCCATTTTCATGATAGATTGAAAAAAATATTATATATTTATATCCAAGAATATTGTTTATTTAATGTATATATATATATCACATATTTTTATTTAATCCTATACTTATTAAATTCCATTAAAATCCTTCATGGATATAAAATAACATCATTTTGCAAGGTCGTTGTCCATCACACACGCGAGTGACATCTTCATATTCCAAAAAAAATAAAATGTAAGATGGTATATGTGATATTATTATTACATAAGTGTTAATATTTTAAAGAAATAATATATATATATATATATATATATTTTATATATCCTTTTTATCATCATTGGAAAATTATAGTTAAAAACTCATCACATAAGATTGTCATGTGGCAGTTCGTCGTATGATCAAGCGATATTATTGTTTTCCAATGGGATTGGAGGTTAGAAGATAAATGTGTTATTGTAGTTATAGAGGTACAACAATCAGTTATAATTATTATATATGTAAAATAATATCATAACTATCATATATAAATATTAAATACATCATTATATCTAATAATGAGATGTGGTGATGGAAAACTAATAGCATTTGTTCATGAGGTGGTAGCCAGTCATAGACTTGTATTATGAAATTTTATGACATTTGATTAAACATGAGAGGTATATTGTTGATGAAATTAATAAAATAGTATCTCATTATATTTAATTCAATGGGTTATTATATCATTATGTTATAATAATAATTGAAGGAGGTGGTGAATTAAATAAAATAAAATGCCCAGCTAGGGACATTACCTCTTCTATAGACAACCTTTGTTTGTTTGAAACAAATGGATTATTAGGTTGCAGTTGTGAAAAATATAAGGAATATTCAACTATTAAAATAAACTGAGGAAGTTATTTATTCTTTTCTTGGCTGGTAAAATGGGTTTTGGAGGTATGAAGAGGATATGAGAGAGTGTCCTTTTATAAGTGAGGTGTGTAGCACACTTGTAATTTTTTAAAAGAGAAATTGTGTCCACATTATTAATATTATAAAACATTCCAAAATGGTACATTATTTATATTAAAAGAAATAATTTCTAAATAATTCCATATATTGTGTTTTTTAAATGTACTGTGTCATATTTAACACATCCTGTTGTAGTTTATGCTCCCAGTATACCCATATTCACCTTAACCGGATTATTTGGTTATGACTATTTTAGAAATAAATTATAGTAAAAATTATTGTTTAGTTTATTAGATAATATAAATTATAATAATTAAATATATGGAATCATTTTTTACAAATTCAACTAATATAATTGGTAGAATTTAATTTCAACTGAGACTGAGAGATGCAATTATAATTTGGGGTTTTAATGATAAATGTTTTATAAGTGGATATAATTCAATATCAAAATTAATTAGAAAATTTATTCCAATGAAATTAACTAGATTATTATTTGTATAATTTCCAAAATTTTACTTTTAAAAGATTCATAAATAAATTATTATTATTTTAAATACATTAATATAAATGTCAATTCATAATAAAAAACAATATTTTTCCAAGTTCATCAAAAAAATTAACAATTTATAAATTTATTAGAAATTAACCTTCTGATAATAATGTCATATAAATTTAAAAAATTAATTTTATTTCATAATATTAATTTCTAAACATTGAATTTTTTTTAAAAAAAAACCATGTATAGTACGACAATAATACTTTTTAGAAATATACAATTGTTATGAGTACAATTGGATTTATTATTATATATTGTCTTGAAAACACATATATTAAGATTTAAAAAGTTTATTATATATATATATATTATAAAATACTAAAAAAACATTCCCAAAATTGATTTATTTCATTTATTGAGATAATCATCATTTGTGTGCATTGTTTTCCTGAAAAATATATCTATAATTTTCAAATAGTTTATTATGTTCATTAATAATGAATTTTCCACCAGAGAATTAATTTTATGGACATGTATAACAAATACATTTTCAAAATTTAGTTAATCCCACACACACCAACCTTTCAATTGATTATATCTTCAATATTAAATAATAACATTATAATAGTATGTTATATTTTTATAAAACTCGTTGTTTCTTATAATGAAATCTATCTTTGAAATTTAATTTTATATAAAAAATAATTTAATAATTCAAAAAGTGTTACATATCCATTTATTAATATTCTTTTCACCATGTAGTGAAGAATAATTGTGAAAATGATATGTCTATGAGTTATTATAGTTATGAATAACTTATTTGGACATATTGTAGATATCTTAAAAAAACTTTTATTATTTATTTAAAATATAATAAACCAATAATATTTTTCTATATATTATATTGAAATTTATTGAATATTCATATAATAATATATATTTTTTACTCATAAAATGAATGAATAAATCTATTATGACATATTGATACTGGAGATTCATACATGAATGAAACTATAATTATATTTCAGCCTAATAATTTATTTCAATTTGTCAATATATATTTATACATGAGTTTAAGTAGAAAACAACTGAATTTTGTAGAAAATGTAGACATATATAGTTATATGATGATTTGTTCCTCATCAATTATATTTTTCCAAAGTTCATATTGTGGAAGTCAATAAAAACATTCAATGGAACATCCATGGTTCTTGGGATGATTAAAGATCCCTGAGTGAATTAGGGATTTAGTGATTTAAATGGATTTACATAATAGTATAGTGGGATGTTGGATTCATTTCAGGTATCAAAACGGACAATGTAAGAACATGAATCATCTCATTTATTTCATGATTATGATGTGAAATTTTATGTTGATATATCATTTACTAATTTTTTGTTTTAAATATTTAAGAAGACAAATATTATCTTAAATAGAATAATTTATAAACATTGAAATATATTGTTTATTAATATTTTTATTTTTATGATAATATGGAGTCAGGATAATAAATGAGTTCCTACACCATATAAATAATTACAATATATTCTATGTAATCTTTATCAATGATGAAATGATATAATATGTAGATTATTTAACAACTTTGGATATTTTATGTGTCTATTTAATTTATTTCAAATATAATTGAAATCATTATTAAATTGTTTTAATTTAATTTAAATGATAGGGAAGGAGGTGAAGGTAATTTTTAACATTTTATAGACTCTTAAAAATTTTAATTATTAGTTGAAGTAATTGAGTACCCAAAGAACTCATCAAATGTAAAATAACACATCAAAAGTATTTTTAAAAAACTAGATTCCACTAAAATCCCATCCAAGTAATTCACTAAGAATATGGTGGTGTCTACTATGTTCCATTGGTGGTGGAAAGATCACATATCATATTGAGGTATTTTCATCTTTATCATGTCGAGAAATTAAATTTAAACATGTTATTGCGTCAAATTATAATGATCTAATTAAAAGACAAAACAAATATTCACTTTCTCATTACATTAAACTACCTTTGGATATCCCATTACATTATGTAATCATGATACATATTGTGTGTTATAGTGTTTAAGGTTTCCAAAATTAAATAAATTAGTTTTTAAGTTTAATTATTTCATTTTGAATATTCTTATTAGTATATTGATGAATCATTATTCCAATTCAACTAGTTTCATGAATTTTAATGATTAGGAATGATTAAGATTGTCATTATTTTTAAAATTATTATCTTGAAATTATATAGGATATATAATATGTTTTTACTATAATTTTATTTTTATATATTTTATTCTATTATTTATTTTATTTAATATATTAATTTGGTAAATAAAAAATTAATTGAACCTAATATCATGTAATATTTATTTGATGTAATTTTATGAATTATAAAAATATTACCCATGTTATTTATTATTTTATATGTATGTTTAATAAAAATGTGACGGTTCTTGTTTATATTTTTATGGGTTTACGTAATGGAAGTATTTTCTCATTAAATAATATTATGTGGAATATTGGATTTTTTTGATGCAAGTATACATTATGAGTGAGAAATTTCTAATTATGAATTAATTAAATGATTTTTTTGTGTTATGGGGGAATGAAAAACATTAATTGTTTTTCCTTTTAATTATTTAATCTGAGATATAAATTGATTTTTCTATATTATACAATCGATATATGATATGAATTAAATTAATGATTTATATAAAGGGTATTTGATTTACACATTGATATTGAGTTAACAAAAAGACTAGTTATAATGTTTTAAGGATGAGTAAATTGATGTTTCTTGAATTAGTTATATGATCAGATTATATATTAAAAAGGGGTTAATTGTAATTGTGTTTTTTAAACAATGATAGAATATTATCAATTGGTTTATTAGATATTATGTGATGATTAAACTATTGAATAGAAATGTATGACGAGGTAAAATTATTTTTTTAATATTTTCGAATTTTAATAAAATATTTAATACTTTCAAAGGCCATGTAATTTGTAATTTTATAGGGTAAGTGATTAGAAAAAAGTGTATCACTAATTTATCATTATGTAATCCTATTTTTAGTATATATTAAGAATGAATAACATGTCTATGTTATATTTCACGCATTTGATTGTTTGACATATTTTTTTATTGGAAACTAGTACAGTAATATGGTTTTTAATTATTTTATAAGATATTTAAATTAACGAATTTGATCATAATAATATTCTTCTGAATTATATTTTATTATGGATTTTTTTCTTTTAATAAATACACTTTAGACTAATTTATTTATTTAATTAATTAGATCATTTAAAAATTATTAAAAATACCTAGACTTTCATGTTTAGTAATGTATTTAGAATGTAAAAACTCACTCTATGTTGTAAATCAATGTAATCTATTTCAAAACATTATATTATGCTAGGAAAATATATCATAATTGTGACTCTAAAGAGAGTACCATAGAGGTAATGGGATTTTTCATTAGACAGAGAGTGGAAATTCTAGTTCTAAAAAACTTTATTAAGATCCAATAAGGATAAATCAGAATATAATCCTATTTATTATTGCAATCCAGCACCATATCAATCAAATTGGATATTATGTTGACTACATGTGATAATAAAATCATGGAAAACTTATTGGTAAACCACAAAAAAAATTAAAATTTCTCCCAATTCGCTCTACATTTTAATACCATCATTTCCTAGGATACCCTAAACATTGTGATAGATCCAACATATGGAAAACATTTTTCTAATGTTGAAATTCATATTATTTCTTCCCAGCAATGTCGCATCATGTTTTAAAATTACAATAATTAACTGAATACATTATCTTGTACCATATCATTGCTATATTTTAGGAATTGAAAATAACAAGCTTATGATACTGATATATTTCTTCCATTTGAATTCAATACATTTATTATAAACAAGAATTTATCATTTTTTGGAGCTAATATTCCTCCATCCAACATTATAACTACATTTTTCAAAAAACATAATTTTAGAATCCATCACTAATTACACACTATTTCATTACAAAACTGATTTCCCATGAATGTGGAATTCCTAGAATTTTTTAATAGATGAAGGATAGTTGTGGGTATAATCATTAATCTATATAGTATATGTGTAATCTATGGGGACTAAAAATATCCCCAAATAATGAAATATATTATTTAATTTCCTATTTATTCAAATATATTTACATGTGGAGGATATGCTTTGAGAAAATATTGGCTACTGACAAAAATGTATATGAATGAATGGGTTGAGTATACCATGTTGAATTTATCATAACTACCACTAGATAACTTCAAAATCATAAAATTAAGGGGAAATATTGGGATTATATAGATATTATAATATGAGGCTGATATTATTGAATGATTGTTCTTTGGGATAATGAAAAACTAAAATCAAATGAGTCTATGATAAGTTAAATAAACATTGAAAATTCCAAAGGATGTGATGATATTTAAAGACTATAGATTTTATTGGGTATAATGCTGAAAGATATCATTATATGGATTATTAAATGTTCACGTTCCTTGACCTTACTATTACATGTGATATTTTCTATTCCTAATTCTAATTTTTAATTAAAATACTTTGATATTTTTCTATTAGTATTCATGATTTTATAATGTTGATATGTGTTTATGATTACTAATTAATTATAATATACTTAAATCTTATTTCATCATTTTAGTTGATAGATAATCATGTGATCTCTGTGAACTAAATGTAGAAACAGATTTCAGGCAGTATAAATTAGGATAGAATCAATTATGTAACCTGAAATAATACTCATTATTAGTCATGATAACATACATTACATGTATAACAACATGAGGCGATACAAGAATCTCAAATCCATAAACCCTATTATTTCATACTCATAATTAATTCAATTATACAACCTTAGGGGACCATGTTTTCCAATTAAGGAATAATAAGGATATCTAGATGGGTAAATCTAGTGGGAAATAGTGGTGCATACATAGCTCATCATCATGAAAAATATGAATTATTGAGTTGATATGTTGGGTTTGCCTCCAAAATATTTGTTTCCAATCCATTTAAGGTGAGCGAATAAATTTTTGAATCCTTTAATAGGTGGATTTCATATTATTCCAACCTATCACACTCATATCTTATCAAGCCCATTATTTACTACATTAACATTTACTCAGCTAAAACCACATTTTAGTCCACTCGTATTCTTATAGATATGACACTTTTACTCCACATGTATTGGTATTAAATGAATAGAATGTGGGTTGCATCACAATATCATAATTATAGTTTCAAAGATTCTAAGAGTTTCTAAGAATAATTAGCAGCAACCAAAGAATTGTTCTGATTAAAATACCAAAAATATTTGAAAGATATGAAAAATAGAAAACATTAATGACTCCAAAATAGAAATCTAATTATAATTTTTTAATAAATAATTCATACAGTTATTTATTTTGATAGTCATAAGTATTTATATCTTTTTTATATTGATTTAACATTATTATTAATCACAATTATAAAAAGATTTTAAAAATAAATATTATATTATAGTAGACCGATTAATACGATTAAACCTATAAGATCAATAATGTTTTTTACATTAATTTGGAATTAGAATTTATTAATGAAGGGTTCTTCCTAAAAAAGAATATGAGTATAACGATCTTGCCCAATAAAAACCTTAGTTGATTTTATAGTATCACTAAAGAGATCAAAGTGGAAAATAAGAATGGTAAACTCATTGGATGGAACATTGTCTAAAAAAATTGTCTCAATAAAATATTTGGATGATAACTTTGGAAGATATAATTAAAAATAAATTCCAAGGGAGTAAAAACAAAATTATGTTTATGTACTCAAAAATGAGAGAGATAAAAAATAGGATGATCCAATTGAAAAAATAAATATTTTTATATGTTTTTCCAATAAAATATATATGTGTGTGTGTGTGTCTCTATGTGTGTGTGTGTGTATGAAGACACTTTGATTTTGTCAGGATTATATAAAATAAAATTATAAATCAGTGAGTGAATCCTTGGAATCTCACTCTAAGGATGAGCCTGTAACGGGGCACCTCTCAAGTGTTTTCCCCCTGTTGTCGCCTCTCCTTCCCCCACATCGGACTATCATTGGATTGTCATTGGTTATTCTTCAAAATGATCTCAGGGGATTCCTCCTCTAGTGGCATCACCAGTCTCTGTGGGCTCAGCTATTGCAACTTCCCTCACCTATTGTAGGCCCACTCCACTACATTTGACTCCTTCGCTGGATATGGTTCCTTGCTGGTGTGGTGAGTTATAGCAGTGGAGATCCACATTTTTTCCTAAGGGGTTCTGTCTGGGGGTGTCAGATGGGAGCGTGAGGGATTTTTTGTGGTGGTCTCTATAGAAGCTATGATGGCGGCGACAGGATGCAGTTCTTTACATGCGGTGAGACTTCTTCTAGCATTGCATAGAGTTCGGTTATTTGTGGTGATGTTTTTGTTTTCAGTTTTTTTTCATGATTTGGATCTAGTTGTGCTTGTGCGTGATGTGTGATTTCGTGGTGCAACTGGTGGTGATGTTGGATTGGCGGTGTGGTTTGAAGAGTATGAAGATGCTTAAAATGATTTCTTGTGGTCTCTATTATGGCGTAAGTATCCGAAGTTGTTGGGGATCCTTCATCTGATTTATTATTAATTGATGATGATTGACTTGGTCTGTGGTGCTATGGATTGATGAGGTTTTTTTTATGGATTAGGTTTCTGTTTTTTTTCTTGTGGTACTGCAGGCTTGGTATTGGGCATTGCATTCATTTTGATTTCCAAGGTCTACCCTAGAAGAGGATCAGATGATTTTTTAATGGGATTGTTTTTTTAGTCTGGAGGATCTTGACCCGTCATGTCTTGGTTGTGTTTTATGTCTTGATGTCATTCTGGATTCCCACATTTTCCTCAAAAGTGATTTTGAAATAAAAAAATTTTTATCAGTCAGTCAGTGAGTGAATCCCAACTGAAATAGTATCACCTAAGGGTATTTATTGATATATATAAGTATATGGAATGAGGTGTATATATTTTTTTACTTTTCTAGTAATACGGAACTCCCTATAATTTTAGTCATAAAAAAAAATTGGATATGTATCCATAGATCCTCCAAAAGAAAAAGAAGATGTCATTTTTATTGTGATGAGTATTTGACAAATAATAAAATAGTGGTTCCAATCAAAAGTATTTACACCCAAACTATAGTTTGGAGGAAACTATAATATTATATTGAAACATATGTATTTTACATATTATATTTAATTTTTATTATATAGTGGGTAAATTTATGTCATTCGTAAATTCTTTAGTGCACGAAATTCATTTAGATGCTATGGATGAATCATAATCCAATACTAATGGAAAGAGATTCACCAGGCATATGAAATCCTTAAATTACAAAAACATAAATCCAACATTGCATAGATTTAAATTCTTTAGTAAAAAAATATCTACCTCACCTATATACATTTTTTTAGTTACATCACGGGCTATGTGGGGATAAGTTAAAGATTTAAGGACTCAAAAAGAGTGTACAAATAAAATTTCCTATGGTATATATTTAATAGGATAAATATTATCCCTTTGATAAATTAACATGTTCAATAAAAATTAAATTATAGGAGTATAGCTAGTTTTTATTATTATATTATCTATTGTAGGTTGATTAGTTTTTAAAATTAAAACATTAAGTATCTTTATTATATAAATTAAATATATACGAAAGAAATATCAAATATAACTTACATTCCTAAAATGTTATAAAATTTCCTCAGGGTGTCTTCTGTAGAATTGAATTGTTATAAATTAGTTATACCTATGCTCCAAATGATAAATTTCAAAAAATATTTATAATGTTACTTATACACCCTCATCACGCACCATATGTTGAGGGTCCTAAAAACATCACTATGGGAAAAAATAATCCCATAATCTCTTTGTAGAAGAAAGAAAGAATTCTTACAAGTATAGTAAATATAATGGACTAAAATATATTTGAATACATCTGATGGGACATGATGTACTTGAATTTCTATTAAAAATTTATTTGACCTCCATACCATACCTAGAAAAGGTTCGTGAACCGTATTATCTATAAACCACTAGTATGATGAGAGACCCATGAGGTTCGGGTCCACGAAGCGATAGACATCGACCCCATGCACTCACAAACCACTTCGCAGGCTGAATGCTGCTTGAAAAATCCATCTACATATCATCTCATTAATATTGCTAATTTATGACGAATAAAATTTTAAAGGTTCTGTAAAACATGACTTGTGAACCACATCCATCACATACCCCTATTGACTAACACTTTTGTGGTTCAAGTTATCTCTTTATGAGGTTCCGCAAATGATACCACATGGCCAAAGATATGATTTACCCAATGCTCTATAAAAGTATAATAGAATAAATTGAGAAAGGACACATGAAGAATGCACATAGGTGATGCCAGTGTTTGAAAGTAATAATTTAGAGAGGATCCCTAATTCATTCTCGAATCATTGGACATGCCCAAATTGCAAACCACGTTTCCATAGGTATAACCATCCAAAAACCATAAAACGAAGCAACATAAAAATGATGGAAGAATCGCGAACCTAATAGATGAAATATAAAACCACATATTCCTCATGGATAAACTATATGCGAACTATAGTCCTCAAGACCCCCCTTAGAAATGGTGTTCCACATAGTGTATCACTTTTCTAAATAACCTAGTGTCATGTACAGCATCAGAACACGGATTGAACAGGATGTAGTGAGGTGGACCGCATACCATGTGGGTGCTTGGTGGTCCATGACCAGTCATGTTTACTTATTCGGTAAGCGGATGACCCCTCTTCCTGCATACCACTATTTTATGCTGAGCTCCCCACATCCCACATAAGAATACAATATGTGGAATGGGGTGTCTTCGAGTGTTATTCCCTGTAGCTCCAATCTTGCTCCTCTATTACCGTCCAATCCAATATAGATCCTCTACAAACACAGTCCCAATACATTAGGCCAAATCCTTTTCCAAATCCATTGGACTTGTATGATCAGATCATTGGGTGCATTTTCTTGCCTCTTTGATTCTACAAAACCATGGTAAATAGTGTCATGAAGGATCTCCCCCTAACAGTTTGGACACCAAGGATGTGTTTAAGTCTATATTTCCATGGAAATATGGAGTCCAACCTTGGGACAGTAGACCTGAATCTCTATGTTCAAGGGATTAAGGGTGATAACTTGATTATCCATTAAATGAAAAATTGTGACTAGTTGAAGGAATCATGTTTTCTTTTCAATTTGATAAGATTCGATATTCCCCCCTTTCCAAAAATGCATTCCAAGGAACTCCCATGGGGGTAATTCAAAAATCATTTGAGGGCCTCTTGTCATGACCTTCAATGATATCCCATGTTGAGGGGTTAACTTTCTGAAACCCTTATCCACGGTCCCTAACCCCTTCTACCATATTCCCCCCCCCCCCTCCCATCATCAGAAGAGGAGGTGTGTGGTTGGTAAGATCTCTCACATTCATTTATTTGTCACACATATTATGATTCACATGGGCTCAGATACATGTGATGATCCAAATGATCACACAACAGACCCTTATTGAACTATTACAACTCAGATTCATGGCCAATCCAAGATACGCAGGACCCCTTCTTGAAGTTCCATGATCTAAAGGGGTGCCCTTCCAATAGGGTCCCCAACCATGTAACATCTAATGGACAACTCCCATGTGTAAGACCTATGTTTTACGAACTACAATCCCTATGATTCCACTCTAGAGATTATGTAGGAAGCTCATATTATGGGTCTGATCCCAACATCAAGCCACCTTATGTCCCCATTGGTAGGAGATAAACATTAGAGTTTCTTATTTCATGGCTTAAGTCATTATTTCCTCCTTAGCATCAAATTTATGTATGTCATTGATGATTCTTCAAAAAATGGGGAGCTCATGGACACACTATTACGAATAAACAAAGGATTCATGAACATATGAACATATCCTAAATATATGAGAGATACCCCGAAAATGAAATAACCCCCCCCCCCACCATTCCAAATGGGTGTAGTGATCCTGACTTCCCGTCCACTCGACCAAAGGAGTTCTTAAGTGTATTTGGGAAAATCATCCTCCTACATGTTCCTTCCATTGTAAATAAACCCCATGAATCAGGGATACCAGGGTCAATGTTTGTTTTTGGATCTAGAAATAAAATCATTGAAGACCATCCGATGAAGTTATATCGTAAGAGGACTGATTGAAAAAATACATTACCCTATGCAATCTCCCACTCAGACCATTGGACCCTAGAACCTACTTTGAAATACATAAGGGATATACTTCCAAGTCCCTGTTGGGTCTATCCAATCATTATTTAAAGGATGATGATGTTGATTGGGTTGAAATAATGATGGTTACATGAATGTTTTTATAATAATATACAAATGTTTTTCACTAATCAGGTCGTTTTTCATCTTTTCCAACTGCGCACCTATATCACCCTTGGAGATGAAACCAAAATTGATAACCAAATGTGAATCCTTAATAAATTTCACATTCTAACCCCACTCAAGCCCCTTCACCTCAAAACAAAAAGGGGAAAGGATGCCAAGATGAAATGATAAATATACATATGTTCAATAAAATGATACTTTGGCGTTGTTTTGTGGACTGTATATATCATATATGTATATTCCCGATTCTTGAAGAGAAACCTTTGATCCATATGACAACCTGGAGACCAATTCAGACATGCAACTCAGTGATCTCATAGGTAAATAGGGCCCCAATGAATAAAAGGACCCCCTCGCCTACCAAGTATATTCATTATTGGTTATCAAACACGCTGATAAGAGAGTAAAGACGAAAAGGTACACTCCCCATGGTGGAGGCCACAATACAAGCTCTCATGTCTGCAAAGGCTCCCCATACGCCTTCTCAACTAGGGCCAACACCTAAAAAATGAGGCCGCAATGATCATCTCAAACCATTTCGAGGGCATGTCCCCAGAACAAGACAACAAGTATCTACCTTATATTTGGGAGGTAGATGAATTCGATGGTGAACATTTCATCTCAATAACTTTGGGGTCTTACTCATGGGACCCTACCAGAGAGAGTCAATGTCGACACCAAGCAACCAAGTATCCCCATGCAGAAGAGGACCTTATGCCTTGGGCACATACTGATGTCCAAAAGTCTCAGGATCCTCGGGATGCCCGCCAAGGGGGGAAATATATAATATGGAACATGTTATCATTCTGTTTTCTAAGGAGAAAATACACCATACAAATAGTCTGTCATTCAATGGTAATACATACATCTCAAAACATTAATTTTAAGACCACCACAAAAAATGGGTGAAAAAATATGAGCATGTGCACAGTCCTAACAGTGCTCTCTAGTCCCACCGTGTAGGTAGAGCATCAAAATATAGGCAGTTAGATATATCATTTGATACAAAGTAATCTCATTATCCAAATAGGGAATCATACAACTACACACATGCCTAAATAACGGCAAAGTAATATTAATAATTATATCTAAATAGGGCGTCATCTAGCTACATGCATGAACAAATACCTACAGATTCCTTTCAAGAAAACCATCCAAATATTTCGGAAAATGTATGAGCAAATTAAAATTAGTATGGATGAATATAAATAATGTGAGACAAATACAATAGAAAGTGAGTGGATGAAAATCCACTATCCTGAATTTTTAGCCAATTAATAAAATACTATGGAAACCAGATAAGACAACCAGTGGAAGACTAATTCCTCTATCTTGGTATAGTAGAACTACCAATATTTACTGGAAACCCATGGGAAACCGAATTAGGCACAAACTCTTACTTCGACATCGGAATGAGTTTTCTAACCTGTTCCATTCAATGATTTATCTTATAACATCCTAGAAATGATAGAATATCAGTCCTCGATTCCTGAATATATCATCCAAAAATTCCATGATATCATTGAAGCGGTGGAAAAATAAAGTAACATGTCCAACAAATGAACTTTCTCGAACAGAATGACTTTCCTACAAAAAGGGTTAGTCACTCCAGATACGTTATACATCCCTACTCTAGTCCCAAAGGGTCGACAATAATATCATGTGATACACATATAATCAAATAGGTAATAAATACTTGTTCCAACTATGGGACTTTGGTGCAATGTGGTGGCCGCCATAGGGTAGGGACCCGTATATGAATGTCATTACAGACAGTAGGCAAACCCAATTACCTTCCTGAGAGTTCCCCAAAAAGGAAATGCACCAATGGAAACTAGAAAATGAAGTGAACATACATGACCCTACTCTACTGGATGCTTGGGTTATTGAAAAACACAAACATATATAAATAATGGATCAATACCATGTCAGTCGGTTAAAAAAATATTTAAGTGGTAGTAGTATTTGCGATGGCCCTACCAGTAATGTTGCTACGAGTTTCTTTGAAGGCCCTCTCCTGAACACCCACCGGGATTTGCCCCATTGTTCCGGAATGATCGATCATGAGATTTTATATCCTGATGTGTGTCAGTGTAGCCCTCCCGTTGAAAAAAATATCATACAGTAAGAATGTCCTCCACTTTATTTCATATGCCCTAATGGTCCTCCCTAGTGTACACTCTATAGATGCTCTTCTCTTGGTTTCCAGACATCATGTCATTGTTGTAGTCCTCGACATGATGACAATCATTGAGAATGTCCTCCCCTCAATGGTAGTTGTTGTGAATCCCCTCCCCATACTAACATCAAGCAACGAGAAGGACCTAACATCATTGTAGTACATCCTGAAGGCCCTCCACATGATTTATACTGTAGAAATTATCCCTGAAAACAGGATTAATGGTTTTATAGTAGTCCTCTCCATCTTAGTGTTAATCTATAAGGTCCTCACCTCAGCATCATAATACAGCAAGAAGGTCCTCCCCTTAATGTATCCCACCCTGAAGGTCCACCCTAGGGTATATGTCTTAACGTAATTTACTATGATCATGAATCAAGTTGCAATGGTAGCCCTCACCTTTGAAGCACCGATTACAGATGTCCTCCCCCAAATGCATATTCATATTGGAACGAATTCCCTCACCTTTTCAGATTAAATGTGAGAAGGCCCTCCTATAAAGAGGCCCTTGGAATGATGGATTCAAAAATATCATGAACTTTGTCTATGATGAGTGATATCATTTCTCAATTATAGGATTTTCTATGGCCACAATCATCTTATATGCTAACCCCATGCCATTCACATATTAATGGGGAAACCACTAGCCCAACTCCTTGGAATTAAATTATTAATATGGAGTCAAGATAAGCATATATAATAAAGAAGTCCCTAGAAGAACAATAGTAGGATATGTTTCTCGTGAGAATAAAAATTTCATAGGATAATATATGAGTGATGTATTGGCCTATGGACACTTCATACTTAAACATAACAAGAGGTTTCGTAATGAATTTATGCATGAAATTCACATCATTATATGGATGACTCATCACTATATAAAAAAAAATTTCATTACTTATAATGGTTATACAGACCATGTCAACATGTTATTGGAGCTTTTCCATTAAATAGACCTATAAGCCCTCCCGTCTGTATGGAAACCACGATCAGAAAGGCTAAGTAAAAACATTGAACTAGCTTTCCTCCATGAACACCACAAGTAGAATTTAGTCATTGTTGATGACATGATTGGAGATCATATTTGAGGATGGGGAGAACATTGAGCTCTACACTTCACCACCCATCCCATCCAGAAAACCTCATTGGAAATAACATCTTGTATTTTCACAACCGAAATCCAGTAATATAATGAAATGCCTACTCATGGTGGATGGAATACTCAACAAAAACTGGCCTGGAGTTATTCTCAAAATGATTGGACCAAAGAGTTATAGAAATCATAAACCATCAAATCCAGGAAACCAAAAACATCCATCATGCATCTTTTCAAAGGGAATTCAAAATGAACATTGTGAAATTTTCTTCAAAATCCCATAAATCCCATATAGGTCCAATTCCATACTCAGATCACACTTTCACAAGATTTTCTATAATAAAAAAGATGGAAATAGTGATATCTTCGGTAGAAATACAAGAACATCCCCAGCGCACCAGGATAGAGGATTTTATAACTCAAAATACCCTAATAAGACTAACATTTCCAGGTTGTAGTGCATCAACAAGAAGAATGGGAGAAACCCCAACCAAAAAGAATTTGGGCATTTTACATAATTTTCTCGCAAAGTGGACATATTTCTTCTCCTCTCTGGGAAGAATGATGAGAATAAAATCCCTTGTTAGACCATGTCTCGTGGTGCATACCCTCCAAGAAGAATTCATGTTATGAGATCAAATCAGGGCTCCCTTCAAGACAGTCATTACCATGAAACCCCAAGATAACTGCATAGTTGAAGGATAAAGTCATAAAAAAAGTTAGAATAAATCCTTCCTACCATTCAACTCCAGG
Organism: Viscum album; assembly: GCA_963277665.1. NCBI lineage: Eukaryota > Viridiplantae > Streptophyta > Magnoliopsida > Santalales > Viscaceae > Viscum > Viscum album. The sequence continues at coordinate 1,258,743,131 of OY728148.1, forward strand.
TGCACCGCCCCCAATGCTGTATACATCAGTGAACGTGGTAAGTGTTAACCCCACGAATCTAACCAGAAATTATACATGGGGATAGGATTCCAGATAATATGGTTCCAACCAGAGGCATCCTACACCAATCATGATGGTGTGCATACCTAAAACTAGATAGTAGACCTAAATTTGGGATCCCCCTTAGTTAATCTTTCATTACTAGTGGAAAATTGACTTTTTTATTATAGAAACACTTTTACGGAAAAAGTGAGAAACCAAAGGAAGTTACACCAAATAAATATCCATATACATACCTTCAGAAGTGTCCTGCTCCCTCTCAGAGTCGAGAGCTAAATCCTTTGGCATGACACTAGATTGGCGGCTAAAGGAGCGAGTGCGAGCCCTACCCAACCTTCCTATCACCTCCTTCCTACCAAAGTCCTTCGAGGAAATGTCATGATTGGATAACTCTCTTGCTTTTCCTCACTTTTTTGGCTTTCGTATCAGCTTAATGTCATCCCCAAGGGTGTCAAGTCAATTATGGGAAACCACAAGTGCATCTGAATCAGTCTGATCCCCCATGCCACCAGATGTGGATAGGGGAAAAGTGAAAACAGATGCAGCAATATCCCCAAGCGAACTGAAAACAGCAACGACATCCCCTTTGGTGGTAGGTTTAGCCATCGCACCACGCTCAATATTGGCATAGGAAGGTCTAGAACCCCCTGAAACAAAAGTGATGCACTTACCTTTATTGTCACCACTCATCACCTTTGGAACAAAGGGAGGAGCAAGAGGAACTGAACCATATAGACCAGATGTTGGGGTTATGACATGGTTCATCATGGTTGAATCATATTGGACGCCTGGTGGGGATTGATGACCACCTAGACGTGTACTCATCCTCCCACCAGATGGAGGGGTTCCAACAATCGGTGGGACCGTGGGGGAAAGAGTTCCAGTTGTCTGGGCCGCTGATCCCTTGCGACCTCTCCTCCCACAACGAGAGAAAAAAGATGTCCAGTGACCTTGTCGACAGCAAAGCGAACAAAATCCAAAGGTTTCTTCATAGTGAATGTTCTGTCAAAACCAGAAATACCTTCCACATAGAAAGGAAGACGTTTCTAGAGAGGCTCTGAAAGTTCTACATCGACACATAAGTGAGAAAATCCATGTTGCTTCATGCAAATATAATGATCGTCAATCCAATGAAAACAAGTGATATTGTCTCCAATAACTTTTAGAACAGATGGGTTCTGAAAGGGGAGTGGAAGATGTGGATGTCGAATCCACACTGCCGCATTCTTATAGTCACATCTGCGATTGAAATCAACTGGCCAATGGAAGAGAAATAAACGTCTATTATCCCACAAGCGCGATTTTGAGGCCCAAGCACAAGCAAAATCCTCATCAAAAAATAGATGAACGATCAGGTGTCGGTGATCCAAGATCTCAACCACTGCACAGGAACAAAGATCCCATGTTGAGTTGATGAAGCCTTCAAACACCTCCGGTGAAGGTCGATCTACACCAAATCTTGCCACAAGTGTCCGGGAATGAAATGATGCACCATTCTGAAACTCTAAATAAGAATGACAATCTACCAGGGAGCCCATAAATGAAGATCCTTCCTTATGAGAAAAACAAATCGGGTGAATCGTTGGGAGGACCGGTGGAGAGACTACATTGGGAAGAGTTCCCGGGAGATCGGATCTGAACGAAAGCAGGGGAATCATTGGTCTGACCTCCCCGCACTCTGTGGATCCTCCTCCATCAACGAGATTTGGAAAGTTTCTCGGGTGCCGACGTCCAAATGAACATTCAGGACGGATCCGCTCCGATGATATGGTCTCCTGCTGAACCCCCCATCCCGTCCTGAGGCCCACCGCGTAAGGGTCCGGAGCTCAGGTAGGTGTCGTGATATGGTTCCATTCCATATTCTCTGGATCTAAAGCCACGACCTCCTACTCATCCCCCCGTCATGTCACTGATCGTTGCATCGTGTTGGGGTTTCGAGTTGAGGATGGCATCGCGTTAGGGTTCACCATCCTCTGCTCTTTAGTCTATCATTACACCCCTCAACAAAACCCAAAAAATAATAATAATAAATCCCAATTCTTCTATGACCCAACTCCTTCCCCCCTATGAATTGTTCCCTCACTCTCGATGAATGATTCACCAAGAAAGACGAAGGAATGAAAGATCTCAAGAGAAATAATTCCATGATGTGTTGAGGGAGAAATCTTGATAGATGTTTTACCCTTGAAGAATGTCAATATCTATTCCAAGAATAGGTTCCCTATCATAGAAACTCATCCTATTGAATAAAGTCATGCTCGGTATCCCATCCAACTCAGCATCAGGACAGTCAACCTACTTAAATCTAGCCCTGAAAGGACATCATGACATCCCCTACTAGGAAGTTAGCCAGAGTATATTCAGGTTAACCCATAAAGGATAACCTCAACTAAGTATCCACCACAAATTCCAGCAGCACTACCACATCCATTTTTGTCCACTACTACACCCAACCATTCTCAAGCCCAATAAGATATACATAATGAAATATTTAATATCGTATAGCAACAAATAATTCAACTAGAAACTAAGGACGGGCGGCACGCTCTGATATAAGTAGAACACAAACCCTAACCTGATTTGGTTAGAAACGTTCCATTACCACAGGACATAAAAACCATGTATTCCTAGTGTTAAATGGATCCAGATACATGGAAAACCCTCTACTGAACTATTCCTCTTACTATGACCCCATGATCGGTGATCTAGAGTAGAAAGAATTAGTAATACTCATATGTTTTTTTGAAAACCTATGGGGTTCGACCAATATATGGTATACCAGCTTTCTAGATAACACAATCATCGGCTAGAAGGACCTTCAGTGACAATTTTTCTTCTAGTTCAGTTCAACATTAATTAGGAAAATAGGTAATGACCTCGTGAACTGCATGCATAGATAGAATGAATGATTTTCAGACTTCATTTCCAGATGAAAATTCCTGACTTATTCCCTAAATCAAACAATACCCTGTGTTGAATTTCTCTCTATATGCATTTATAACCTTCATTATGAATTGTGAACACCACTAATCCTAATGAAGTACAGAATTGGGTTCCGAGATTTCACTAGAATTTCCCAAATGATAATAGTCTCCTTGTAGTTGAGCAAAATCATGTCACGATTGACCCCATCATCCCTAGGAAAAAGATTGGGAAAAGATGATGCGACTTATATTATTCTTAAGACATCACAACAACAGCTCCAGTAGGGAGGCCTCCATCGACCTATATGGGAACCTCTATATGCAAGAAACCGCCTCCACCTTAGTAAGATTAGTGAAAGGGTGATAATAGAGATCAGATCGAGGAGAGAAAAAATAAATTCTACTCGTTCTGTGATGAACATGCCTGTGACTACATTATAGACACCATAAATTGTAACTTTCTATGACAACTACAGCCAATGAAATATGATGATGTGGGTCTTGTCAACCATCCAAATTATATTCCCTATAACATGAAACATGGACACACCATTCCAAGAATACATTTTCATCATGTATCTTCTTAAAAAATGTTATATTCTAGGAAAATCAAGTTGGTTACACCACCGGTACAAATGGTGTATTGTTCCACCTTAGACCCAAGGGAGGATGTGGAATGGAAATAAATTTCCATTAAAAAGAAAAAAAGGTTAATTGGATGGCCTAAAAATAGTCCACTGAGTTTATGGAATATTCTATGAGATGTTGAAATAACCAACCATACTCACAATATCTCATAATGGGACACAAATTTCATCCTCATCCCCAAAGTCATTCAAGGGCCAAAAGGGTAGAAATAAGAAGCAAGTATATGGGATTCCAATAATGCCATAGTCGGTCATTACTCTTTTGGACTTCATGCTGGTAGACTTGCTACAATGGGCATTGACCTGCCAAATGGTACAATGATCACCACCCCACGAAATGACCCGATCAGTAGGAGACAATCATACATATAAATTGTCAGATTGGGAACTGAGCATAGGATCCATTAATTTTATTCTCCTGATGGACCCTTTTCCTGATGGAGAATATGGCTATGAACCAGAATTCTTCATTCCCAACCAGATATCTAGAAGAAGAGGCCTCAGAGGTCGAGGGTGTCCTGGATGGAATAATCATGGTAAGAGGAAAATTCCAGGCCACCACATAACTAAAATTGTTAACATTGTGGTAACTCATGAAAGGACACACTGGTAGACACAACAATAACCAGATTATTCCTCAGACCCTGTCAGAATATATCTGAACCTAGTTTTCTAGGATTATCCATCGGAATAAGAATAAATATCCAATAGACCAATTCATTTGAGTGGACCAGTTCGGCTGAACCCAAATAGGACCGCATCACCACCATCTCTGATCATAGAGGACGGACCATCTAAGTCCACCAATCAATCCCCTAATGTTTCTAGGAAAGATCATCCAATAGCTAGGAAGTTCCAAAATTTATAGTAGAAATATTATATTCTAAAGGATCTAGATTCAGAACTAGAAACGATATCAATCATGGATGCTTTGAGTCCGTCCATATAGCTTAGTTAGTTGTTCATAAAATCCTTACTATGCCCCCTATAATTTGAGGCCGAAGTAGAAGCATTAAAAGTATATCCAATAATGATAAATCAAGAATAATTTCATCACATCAACTCATTCAAATATAGGGATGACTACTCCATCCATCATGAGCACATTAAACATTTATATGAGTCTCTAATGATAAGTGGAGTTGATGTATGGAGGATTTTAATGGACAACAGCTCTAGAGTAAACCTCCTCCCACTAAAAACACTTCATCAATAGGGCTATGATGACGATTATTTAAGACCCTTAACCAAAACTCTATAAGGATATGAAAAAAATGTTCTGAATCAATTGGAAGGAATCAAGATTAAAAAATGTCTTGGAGACCTTATGTCGGATTCTGAGTTCCTGATTGTGCGGAAACATATAGCCATCATCATCTTGTTAGAGATGCCCCGACTACATCATCATGTTGTGATTTCATCATCAAAACATTAGTGCCGTAAATATTACAGTAATGGAAAAAAGGACACTGAGTTCCAATATATCCCCAATGGAATCATGTGAGATTCATTACATCGATATATGGTTCTATGGAACGACTAAGAAGCATTCTTCGGGAGATGATGTTGACTAGATCATTAAACTGAATGTATTGGAAATATCTCCCACTGGCCCTCTCCATCGTCTTGGGGAAGACTATGTATTACACATCATCCATGTCGAATACATATGTTCATGTCCGTATACAAAATCATCTGTACACATAATTTCAATTAATGTTTCCAAGTCCAACGATACGGAAGAGGAGGATGACTCATTTGATATTCGGAAAATCCCTAAAGAAGATTCTGATGAATTGTCCTCGGGAACCCAAACTGTCTTTAACTTACTCACAATAGAAAAAAGATTATTTCTCTACCAAAAATGGAGGGTTCATCTTGAGAATCATATATCCATCAGAATAGGAATAAGATGATAATGCGGAAGATATAGAAGATGATGAAGAATAATAAGCAGAACATGGCCTCAATGATTCTCATCCCACGTTCGAAGAAGGTATCTACACCAAAATAGAAAAAAAATAGGGAAATAAATGTGGGCAAATAAGATGACTCATGTACTACTATGATTATTGTGGTTATGCATGTCATGGAGAAAAAGGAATTTACCACTTTCCTAAAAAAGAATCAAGATGTGTTTTCATGGATCTAAATAGAAATGTCATGCCTTTAATCAGGGGTTTCCAATCAACATTTGGGTCTTCAATTTGATCACTAAGGCTATACAAAAGCACCCAAAAGGACCCACCTGACACATTCTTCCCAAATAGATGGTGAAATTGACAAGATGTTCAAGGAAAACTTCATACAGGAATTCCAATATCTGATCTGTTTGGAAAACAGAGTCATTTTCCAAATAATAATTGACAGATTCGAATCTATATTGACTTTAGGGACCTTAATTGGTTCTTCCCAAAAGAGTATTTTCGAGTCCTGATCATATAGTTGTTAATCGTTGTGACCACTGTATATGAGGCCCTATCGTTCATGGATGGCTGTTCTGGATACTTCCAAATCTGAATGGCCCTAGGAGATGAATATGCCGCCTCCTTTAGGGGTACTCTGAGAGTTTTCTGTTATAAGGTGATTCCCATTGATCTAAAAAATTTCATTGCTACATAACATAATTCAAAGCAACACATTTTCATGGTCATACTAGGAAAATTTGTCGAGTGATACATCGAATATTTCGTGGTTAAATCACAAAAATGCTCAAACCACCTGACATATCTTGAAATTTTCCTTCACACACTATGAAAACAATGTTTGAAGATGAATTCCCCAAATTAATCCATAGGTGTTACCTCTAGTAAATTATTTGGGTTCATCATATAGATCACAACTTCTATGTCCACCCTGGGAAGACAAATGTGATCCTTTTCATTTCCCCACCCTGCAACCTCATTGAGTCGAGAGGTCTCCAGGGGAACCAACCCAACATCCATCATTTATATCCATCCTTTCAGGTAAATTTTTTCCCTTAACTAGGTTAATTAAATAAGTGGTTACATATGAGGTGTATAATGATTCTCAGGAAGAATTAAAAAATCTAAAAAGATATCTCTTAAGACCACCAGTAATGATGCGTATAGTTGAGGGGAGACCACACATTTTGTATGTAATAGTAATGGAATGTTCATTAGGAACCTTAATCAAACTTAAGGAAGATGCTACTAGAGTGAAAAAAAATCTATTACCTCATCAGAACAATGATTGATACAGAGACTCGATTTTCAAGAATCTAAAAGAAATGACCAGTGATAGTATCTATGGTACATAAACTCATTCATTACCTACAGAACCATGTGGTCCATATGGTCTCTTACTGCAACCCCCTTAAATATATCCTCAACCATCTGATTCTACTAGACACCAATCATGATGTGGAGTAATCCTATATAATTTTGAAATATGGTATGTGCCCCAAAAGGTGATCAAAGGAAAGATGTTAACATACATTATAGAAAGATCGCCACTTAGGAGAAACCACCTGTTTTTATGCCAAAATTATATATGAAGAAGTGTTATCCATTGAAGAGTTCTCCAAGGCATAGAAAATGTACTTTGATGGTTCATCCAGAATCCAGATAGGAAAAATGATGGAGGATCCCAATCTTATTAGAGTGGGATGGGAGTTATTCTTGAATCCCTAGAAAAGGCTATATTTCATTACTCCTTCCTGCTTTCAACGGGATGTACAAATAATCAGGCATAATATCTAGCCCTCATTGCAGTCCTAGGGCTGAGAAATCATGCAGAGGACAAACACATGAAAATAAAATGGGGATTTAGATCTAGTATTCAAGCATGACAATGTTGACTATTACATTAAGAAAAATGTATTGTCTAGCATGATGAACCAAGTTCAAAATCTATTGGCATAATTTTCATTAGAAACAACACTGATCTATGTCACCCAATCACAAAATTCTCAATCCAATACATTCGATAATTCAGCCACATCACAAGATGAAATAAACCGATATGAAATAGTTAATATCATTGCCCACCGTTGGATAGTCTTACCAGTGTTTCAAAACAATATAGAGGAAATCTATGAGATTAAACCCTTTTCTGAGCCTTATGGCCACACCATCATCTATATTATTACCCTTAAATATTTACAATGGTGGGGGGAACTCCCACCAAATAGGGCTAGATGATAATAGATCTGGAGAAAGGAAGTCAACTTCTCCTTTTACAATGGTGTAAACCAATAAATGGTTCTCTATAAATAAGGCCTTGATGGAGTCCTTCTTGTGTTCATTGATGGATAATAGACTTCTACCATAATGAATAATGTGTGCACCAGATCTTGTAAAGTACACCAATCAGAAACCATGCTCTCTATTCAAATTTGAAGTCTTGGAAACTATTAGACCACTATGATTCAGGATTATGCCATATTCAAAATGAAGTGGCATTGCATCCATGTTCATGCTAATTTTATTCACTGATCCCCATAGATATAGCACATATCTATGTAGTCTTGGAAATTATATCATGGGTAATGGATGTGGTGGGAACATATCCCCCACCACATAATGAAAATTCAAGTTCATACACACAGCAACTCACTTCCTTTCATAATGGGATGAAGTTATACCACTTAAAGAATTCAGGGAGAAAAAGTATTATCTTTGAAAAGGGAAACAAAATTACCCAATTTTGTGTCCCTCACACAATACTGATCGACACCAGCACCAAATTTTTCTCTCTTGAGTTGGACAATTTATACTAGGTGTATGGAATCGAAGAAAACTATTCAACTTGCTACCATAAGGTGGAAAACTGGAAGATAGTATATTTTAATAAGACGTGGAATATAATAGTCCAAAATATGGTAGATAAGGATATGAAATCATGGATATACAAGATCTTCTAGGATTTGTGGGATAACTGGACCACGACCTGCAATGCCACTATGGAATCCCCATACTAACTAATATACATTATAGAGGCATTTTTTCCTATTGAAATTCATGTAAAATCACTCTATGAGGCCATTTGTTATCAAAATTCTATAGATGAGAAATTCTATAGATGATTTGATGAGTTGTAATAGCTATATGACAAAATAATTCACACTTTTCACCATTTGGATGTCTATCACAATTGGATCCCATGTGCCTTCAACAAAAAGGTTTTCCTTTAATCATTCCTTGAAGGAGATATAGTGTTGGTCATCAAAACCCCAATGATACTCAGGAAGAAGACCCCAAAGCATGGACCAAAGTAGTAGTGACCATATTTCATACATAGGTTCTATTTCAATATAGTATACACATTGATATCAATGTATGAAAAAATCATCATGGATCCCATAAATGCAATGTTTTTGAAGAACTTATTCACATAATGGTTATGCCCATTTACAGTCCAAATTCTATGAACCTACATTAGGAGTTACTATCCTAACCACATGAAGTTAAACTGTATGGTAGCATGCCCTACAACATGACATTAAACTCGGATTCTAGTGACCTCACTTATTGAATATAAAATTCCCAACATTACATCCAAGTTGTAAGTCGTTAAACCACATAGCACAAATCATCATATTCAAATGATGATAAATTTCATGATCAGATAGGGAACTACATAATCCTTGATTCAAATTCACAAGTGTGAGTCATAGTGATTCCTCAATCCATGATCTCCCCCCCTACACAAAAAATACCACAATCATATCCTCTATTCCCCCTTTTTTATGAGGGAAACCCTTGTCACTCCTCTTTTCGCACATCGATTATAACTCACACGAGGTTAGGATCAGTGGTATGGATTACCATAGGTAATTAAACTACAGAAAAATTATTCTAGACCCGACATCTATGGAGTGTTAAAAATATGCACATACATCCAGGTATATCAATGATCGGTACAAGAAACATTCCAACCTACTTACAGCTAGATTCCTTCCCTTGAAGGATACATAGAGATTCAGGGATTTGGCATCCCATCCCATCCACCAACATAGAAATTACCTCTAATGTCAATATGTATGGTCCAAACCTTTTTATGAAATATTTATAATTATATACAACTTGATTAATTCCCTTTAAGGATATCTAGTGACACAAGGATTATATAAACCATCCTAGTGACAATATAAAAAATACACTTTTCTCCATGAAATTGTAAGGCATGTACGTGGGCATCCATGAATGGTCCTAACCCCATGAAAATGAAGTGTGAGATTATTTAAAACACATGTGTGGCCCGATTATCAATATACAGAGATCCCATACATTCCCCCACTCATAAGAAGTCAAAAGATCATGCTTCCCATCATATATATGAATCATATCAAAGTGGTTGTTTCTGTAGTTCACGGATAATCTGGGTATGGATATTACTTACATTCGTAGACACATCATTGTAGTTTTTTAAACTTCATACTATGATAAAGAGTGGGCCCCCATAAACATTCATGTCCATTGGATATAAGATAAATATTCTATGTGAACACCTTTGTTTGACTATTCACATCAAGCCTCATTAGCTCGACATATGTCTCCTAAAAAACTGTAATCAACTAATGGAAAACAAATCCTCAGGAGAGTCATCTCCAAGCTCAGTATTCCATATGGCATTCATGCACCATGTCATTTTTCCTGACTCATGTTTCCCCTAGGGACTATGGTTTACACCTTATATCATCCCTCCTGTCTATGGAATTCATGAATATCCCAACCATGATTTAATTAAATCAATTAATGGTCTTTGTGAAAGAATAATGTCTTCATTTCATGACTCTAAACATTATTTCATTGCTTCATGACTCTAAACTGCACTACATAATTTCCTCCCTGTATGACTTTAAACTGCATAAATTAATGTTCTCACTACCCAACTCTAAAACGCACGTCCAGAATCATCCATACTATATGATGTTAAACTGCATGACATTGGTTTAACCATAACGTTTTACATATTATTGATTTTTCTATTATTATGTGGTTATCTTGAATACTCTTAATCCATTTGTTTCATACACTAATAAATGATCATGAGAGCTAAGGGATCTCAGCAAGATATCCACTATGACATCATAGAAAATAAGTAAAAGATTTTGGTCCTAGAAGCATGACAATAAACAGAATGTTATGGTTCTGTTCCCCATATGGAACCCCATGTCTTTGTTGTACGATGTTATACTACATGGAAACTAATAGATGGGATGAATGCCTCACCCTATGTCTGAGTTAGATCTACAAACGGGATACCTAATTCCATGAGTGAATTATAGCCCTAATGTCTCTAATGTATCTAGATACACTCTTTCTATACCTCAAACTACATGATTTGACTAATTCTAAATGCCCATAAAAATCCATGTCCATCGGATATGGATAGACACTATCTTAGAGACACCATTGTTTAACTATGCACGTCATGCCTTAGTGTCTCTATATTTTTTCAACAAAATGACCATTAATCAATGAAAAATTTGTCCCTAAGGGAGTCCACCCCTATATCAGTATTCCCAATGGCTTCCAAGATTCATTATATCCCTATTTATTCAAGGGCCCTCAAAGGCATGGTTTACATTCTCCTTTCATCCCACGTCATAGATATACCTTAACATGTTGGCTCGATTCACCTCTGGTATATCCTGATGCTTCTCTAAAATTAAGATACCCCTTAAATATGGATGATTTTGGTCCACATATAAGAGAAAACAATTACCCCACATATTTCTTGGTTTTGTAGAGATGTTCAGAAAAATGAAATGCACATTTTCATGCTCTATTTCACCCCTTGTCAATGGATATATATCGTGTTCAGAAAGATACCAATATACATAATCATTCATAGCTATCATAGATGGAATTCCAGTTCCATGCAGATACCATTTTATCCAAAAAGATATTTTATTTATTTATAAAAAACACTTTTAGGGAAAGTGAGAAAACCATTCCAGACATAGGAAACAGTCAAACAACATGATATGAGATCGCTCAATCTATGTGTTGAAATTTAATCCTTTTAGAGACCTTACCTTTGAGTATAGTTAATTGGAGGTTGGGATCCATCTCATCTTGATCAGAATTGAGGAGGTTTTCAATGCCAAAAAATATCTAATCCCATGTTTGTATGATCTCATCCACTATAATCTTCTTCTCGTTAAATCCACATGCCTGAATTCCAAATTGTTTACGGCCCCATGCACCCTTCTCCTAAGAAAGGATGGCCTATAACCACCTCTCTAATAGCCTTTCAAATTCCACATTCATATTTATGACTTCCAAACACTTATCTGAGAGTTATTCATTTCTATAGAGGATTGATTTCCACTCATCATATTCCATCCATTGACTCTCGTATTAAGGACCATTTAGTTCGATAATATCATTTGTTTCATCCACAAAGTCAGGGTTAAATGTTTACCATGTAGTTGGCTCAAACATCTGTGAAGAATATAACCTCACATTAATGGGATCCTTTTAAGTAATATGGGATTTTGTTGAGGATATGTTGACAGGAGGGATATGTAAAATGCAGTAGACTTTTTTCATCTGCATCCTTCAAGAGTTCTTTAAGTAAACTTATGATTCAATGATGGTCCATTTAATTTTATTTTAATATATTCAAATTTATTCCTCTTACAGTCACACTTCCTTTTCTATAATAGGGGATTCCATGTATGGATCACTTTCTTCATGGAAACCCTCCTATCATGAGGTAATTATATCTCCATGATCAGCCTTTTCTACATCCCCTCCCTACACCAGATGGTGCTCTTTTCTTTCCTATAGTGCTAAATGGTTCGTAGAAAGAGTACCAAACTTCACTGTAACACCATAAGCTGAACATATCTTTGGGACCTTCTTGGGAAACCCAAATCCTCTAGTCTTTGAAAATTTGTGGCCTATGTACTGTAAATTATTTTTTGTGTCTTACAACCCCGCACTAGGAATATTTATTCCTGCACATGGAATGACATCCAATTTTCCAACATCTTCGATAGTTTTACTGGAGAATTCTAGATCCCTAGAAAAAATGGAATCTTATTGGGGGAACCTCTACCCGAGAAAAACCCCACACACCTGTGCTGCTGCCCCTGATCCACTATTAAAAGAACGAACACCCAAATCCCTTCTAAGATGATAAAAAACTTATGAAACTCATGTTTCTAGATCATTTGGAATTTCTTTCTCCCATGCACCTAAAGAGAAGACCAACCTCGTACCTGGAGGTACCTTCACATGGGGAAGGACATGCCTGATTGACTCATCGCCCATAGATTCATGGGAACATTGGGACACTATAGTTATGGAGGTCTGTGGAGGGGAAAGTTTTGTATCTCTTGAGTAATCCCCACACAAATTATTGGTCCATGTATTATCCTGCAATCATGATCCACACCATCACTATTGGGGGTCTTGAGAGTTCCATTTCAACACAGATTCGCATCACAATTCGATGTTTCAGGGTAGAAGTCCTCCAATCAGCACACAATAAATGATCAATGGAATTACCAACTTATCCTAGAAGGGTCGGGTTCTAGATGTTCATGGGGAGGCCAAAAAGATTAATCAAAATCGCTGACATGAATGTGTTGTGTTTGAGGTGAAAGTCAAACAACCAGTGGAGAATATGAAAATCAATGCCACAAATAGATGTTCCAGATCTAGAACAAGACCACACAAAATCTTCATCATCGAAAAAAATGTAATAGAATCTATCTCAGCCCCAAAAGATTGATAAATTTAGGTTGACTTAAGCCCCATTCCTCATTCACATACCTATCAAACAACTCTATAAGAGGTCAATAATGGATAAACATCACTACCAGGGCCATAGAGAGCAGCCAAAAATAATCAATGAATTCCTCCAAAGATATCAGGACTAATTGTTGGCCATAGAGGATTATAGGGTCCTTCAGAGAAATATTGACGCAAGGGAATTGAAGGAGGGTCACATTTAGAGAGTACATGTCCCAGAGATCCAAGTTATGAGGGCCCTCCCTGAAGGAGGAAGGGTCGTTGAAGCCTCGGTTGTCGCTAGGGAATCACCCGCATATCATGTAATAGATTAGTTTCCACACTTAGTGAATATAGCCTTGTGGACACATCTTCATGACAATTCAAAACACGCCTCTATGTCTCTGCAAATGGAATCTATAGAACAGTCATAAATCAAAAGAAAATTCATCCTATTGAGAGTTTTTTCCAGATTTCGTACACTCATATAACATTGAAGTCCCATATCACCCCCCCCCCCCGATTAGGAAAACCCCTCTGGATAATGGCTTGCATATCCTCCACTTTTCAAATTCACAATCTTGAAAAATATTTATAATTGAATTGAAAATTCACTGGCTCCCCCTTATGCAATTAAGAATCAAGTGAGAGTAGTTGACCACCCAAATACGATATGAAATTCCCCTAATACATCCATACATCATCACTTATACATGCCTCCCACTGTGACTCCCATCATTATTAAAAAAATCACCGTGTTGTAAATCCTCTTAGGAAATTAGATATATAAGGATAGGGTCCCATAGACACACATTTTTAATTATGCACATCATGCCTCAATGGCCCTGCATATGGAGCCTACAAAACCACCATAAATCATTGGAAGCGTTTTCGTCAGGAGAGTCCTCTCGTACCAACGTATGCCTAAAATGTATCCTGAGCCTCACACATTTGCAAAACTCACAAAATTTGTGTCATGAAATATCCTTCATTCATGTATGAATGATATTAAGTCATTCCCAGTAGATGAATCCCAAATTGGGGACCTTTCCCCCCCTTCAATTTTGGTAAAATCTGTTCATCCTAAAACATCAGAAATAAATTTTATTGGAAGGAATATAAACTACCAACAAAAAGGATACCATGCTCACAAGAGTTAAATTCTGAAAAGGTAACCTCTAGATAAAAGTCGAGTATTAGTTCATTAAACCTATACTATGTATGGTTAAGATAAAAAAAATCAGGCTATCAAATGTGACATAAAGTCATATTACGTAAAAAAAATACAATGGGAGGCCTAATAAAAAGTGAAGTTATACCCAATATACACTTTCCAAATAGGATTAAGAAAAAATAAGGTTGATAAAGAAAAATACACAATGGTTTGTGATATTTTCCAGGAAACCTCAGCAATATTCGATTTACACACACTAAGTCCCAGAGCTCAGGGAAACAATAGATCCCGATTCAATTATTTCATGTTGTTGGATTCAAAACATGATTTAAAGTTAATAACTATTTGATGTGATGTTTATATGATTGGTTATGAACTATTGAAATGACTGGAAAATTTAGAATAGATGAATTTTATGGAATATTAGATTTATTATGTACCACAAAAAAATCATAAGAACATCTATAGTTTAGAGATGTTCCATAATATAAAATGAAAATGAGTACACATCATGATTTGGGGAAAGTTAAAATTAGTCCCGGCTAACCATTTCCAAAAAAATGGCATGTGACTGCCACATTCCATCCAGAGTTTTATTCTATATAATCTCTCTCATATAATTCATCCTAGATCGTTGGGAGAACGTGTTCTATTATGGATTTAAAGTCAAAACCTTTCTTCTGGATAACATTTTCATTGGAAGACGAAGAGTCCATTAGATCCTTCAACCTTTCTACACAGTCCCCGAACTCTCGTAGGCCCTCCTTCTGAAAAATATATAATACATGATACATTGCCTCTATGGCCATTATGTGATCTAGTTCCTCTGAAACATCTTGGAAGGTCATCAACTAATTATGGGATGGATTGAATGTGCAAGTTTATCCTCACAAGAAGAGAGTTATTCCTGAGTTATGATGTTCTAGAAGATAATGATATACAAGTTCCAATAATCAAATCAATAGAAACTGAGGTCGATGAATAACCACATCATGTTTTTAGTCTCTTCAATAAACTGATCCAGAGTTGTTTCCACGAAAAGGGCACATACCTAGCGCCTGACCAATTTTTGCACTACCTAGTTCCTCCCCAAGGCACAAATACAATGATCCTATCCCACTTCAATGAATCTATAGGCAAGAATTATCATTATATGAGTGGGAAGGGACCTAATATATTTCACCCATTATGGTGGGGCATCCATACCATTAGATGGTATGACAGCTAGAGCCGGATGCAAAGGACAAGCCGTAGCTTTTAGGGTGTCCAGTGGTACTCTGCTAGGGCCAGACTCAATAGGGTCATGGGAATTACCCATAGGGGAGGTGTAGTTTGAATCACCCCCACTTAGATAGGTCGCACCGATGAAGCAACTTCCAGATTCATTTCAATGTAGATTGAGTATTTTCTTACCAGAGTAGCGAGAATAGCTGACATAACATTCGTGGCCATTTCAGGGTCCCGAATAGAAGATGTATCCGACATAATTGTCACAGGATCTGGAATATATGGCATGGATTTCAGTGTCAATATGGGTAGTATGATGGTAAGTGGATTCCAGAGTTGTTGAACTAGTCTACTCTGCACCCCATCAGGGAAATATCCCTCCAACAATTAGTCATATTTTAGTGATATAAAAGAGGATTGCGTCATATTGGAGATGATAACCTTCAAAATGACACCTTCCAATATCTTCATATGCTATAACATGTGAAGAATTATGGTATTGGATTCTCCCCATAACTGAACATTAGGAAGAATCACAATTTTATGAAGAAACCAAATTTGTTGGGAAAACCGGTAAGGGAGACATGACTCACAAATAGACACTAGATTTGTGCGAGCAGTGTGCATAATGCCCCGAAGTGTGATAATGTATGTGAGTTTCTCTAAAGAACTAAGCCTAACAAAACTTAATGACCCATGAGAGAAAGGATGTTTTGAAAATGAGATGCATGATGCTTCTTTCAGTAGCCCGACTGCATAACTAATTCTTAAAGACCAAGGAAGAACAACTAAAATGTCGAGAAGTGTATGATGATTTTCGGAGCCAGGAACCCTTGCAGTGTGTCGATATTCATATCATGGGAAGTGTTATTCCATCCACCCATTAAGGATTTAGAACAGTCCACTGAGATGATGTGGAGTTATACCTTCTTTTAACTATCACAGTAGCTCATAATGTTGGGTGAGAGTTGGAGTGGCTAGATTAATTGGTCGACCCACAACCATCACAATATACATCATCATAGTGCTGGACCAACCCCTAGTATATACATAGAAGGATGTGAAGAGACATACACTAATAAACATGGAAAATAAATCTTTTAAACTAACCATAGGTGAAATTTCTGGTTGATTCTCATATCCCTAGGTGGTATATCATCTCAGTTTGAGTGTAGTGCAATATGACCCCTCAAATCTATTGAGACTAGTGGATTGGGTGAGTTTGACTGCATAGACCTCTCAGTCTTGGTCCATTCACCTGTAGAAAAGGACATATCTATGCCTCGAATGGGATAAGATATTGAGCATTGAGAGGGTGAATATGTAATCCATTTTCCCTAATAATTAATATCCTAGTCAATGGGGACACATTGTTGGTATTATCTCAAGTAGTAGCTGTCAGGAGAAACTCATTATCCATCTATCCATGGATGGGAGTCCTTCAAGCTAGTGGATGTCCCCTAAACTGATACCCACCTCCCCATATGACTAATAGATGTTGTTTGTGGTTGAACATAAGTGACCCAGTATCTTAGAAAGGATTTATCCTAGGGAGAATGTTAGAAAATGATAATACCAGGCTACCTGATATATGTTCACTACCTCCAATTGGCCAGGGGACTATAAACAGGTTTTATTTACCATGAATTCCCACTCCGATTTTTTAGAGAAGCATCCTCTAACTCTCAATTCTCATTTGGTTCTCCACCCACAATTAGGGGTTCCTCTAGATGTTTTGATAATAAATGGGTACTCTCAGGCGACTAGTCTCGAGGCAGTGTTGGGACACTTGTGATTTCCCTGAGTCAACACCATGCCATCTAATATGAAAATATTTTCTTGAATCAGAGTAGCTATAACATCTCTTGTTGGTAAAATATTGGATCAATCATGAATTTTTGGTTCTTCTAGTAGAAATAATAGAGTATTAGGGACATTCGATCGCAGGGGAATGTAATCAAGAAGATCAAGCATATAATGTGGTAACTGTACATGCAATAGGTAAGCTATGAGATCTGTCATGAGGCTGTCTTTTATGAATCTGCCCAAAGGAACAATGTTAGATCAAAGATGGTCCTCACAATCCCCGATCATAGTTTCCCTCATCTTCATCGATTTTGTCAAAGATAGTTAAATATCCATTGCTTCCTGCATAAAAAAAATGTAAAACCCACAAAAAGTTAGTCCAATAAAAAATTTATTGATAAAGGAAACAAAAAAATGTCTAATGGACTTAAAAATGTGTTCTCATGGGGACTCACATTCTGTTCTCTAAAATGGTACACACTAGAAATTTTCAACGTGTTGTATGATACGCAGTATCCATTTCCCATGTGTTGCATGATATATAGAATCAATCCCTATGTGATAATTGATACGCGGAGATAATTCCTACATATTGTTGATGTCTGTAGAAAATTATACATTAGATAGTTGTGGGAGCTGAATTTACCATGAAGCGATGGCTTGCAGTGAATTGGAAATCGAACAGAAGGGTTTTTTGAATGGATAACATGAACCAAGGCCTCACCAAATCCATATTCAAAGTTTCATTTTAAAATTTTATGTTTGGATTATTAAGGATTAATGTTCAGTTCATCTATTCGTACTCGGTGTGGCAGACCTGAAAAATATGTAATGATATCCTATGTAGAGGTCCTTACTATAGTTTTAAATTCCAAAACATAGTTCATGAAACCCCAATTTCCATTCACAGGCAGAATAAATGGTGATAATTTTGGTTTTTTACACGTACGATACGGTTCATTAATATGGATTTTCCCAAATAGATATTATGAAAATGTAGAGAAATATGAGGGATAGTCTATAAAAATTTTCACTTTGATAAATCGTAAAAGAAAAATGACATAGGCCACTATATATAACTGTGGTTCCATCCTACTGAAGCAATCTATTCTACCGTGAACCACATCAGTTTAGTACCGCTTCTACATCTGAATAGTATCCTATTCATTCCAAACAGACCCCATTCATATGTGAGGAATTTGTAGATTCCTAACAACATTTTAATGGGAATAATATACTAATATAATCACCTTATAGAAGGATGAAATAATTTCTACCATTCTAATGAAGATAAAGGACTCCAATTCAGTCAAAAACATTAGAACAAACATAAAAGAAATTGATTTTCAAAACATTTTATGTGACCAGCATACCATCAATGGGATGGGTTTACGAACCACACGGACTGTGAACATATAATACAAAGAATAGCCTGCATGGCACTGGCCCGCGAGGGGATGGCCGGAAAACCCAAGAACCCATGAAGCACATCACCAGATGAATCAAGCATGTGAAGGCCATCTGCATACCATCTCATGAAATCAGTAGATTAATGATGAAGAAAATATGAAAGGATCTGTAAACCATGACCTTCAAACCATATCCTCTATAAACCCCAATTAACGGAGTCTTCCATGGATCAAGATATCACGTCATGTGCCTCTACAAATGGTGTTGAATGACCATAGAAATTATTTTACCAATTCCTTATAAAAAGAAGCAGAGATGGAATTGAGAAAGGATGGATGAAGAAACAATGGGCAGACCCCATTGGATGGAAGTAATAATTTGGGGAGGATTTCAGCTTCAGTCTCGAAACATTGTTGAATCCCAAATTGAAAACCACATTCCACATGTATAACCATACAGTAATCATTAAATTATGGAACATAAAAATAATGAGATAATTTCAAACCAAATTTGTGAAATTCGGAAATGCATATTCCTTAGGGATGATCATCCCTTGAACGATAGTCCTCAGAAATATCTTTCGATATGGTGTTCCACATTGTGTATCACTATGCAGATATAACCCGACACCACATCCTACATCAATGCATGGATAGAACCCGAAACAGTGTGGCTGACTACATCCTAAACTGCATACAACTATGGTGCATGGGGTCCACGCCCAAGCTGGAGTACTGCTTCTGTACGCTGACAACCCCTCTACTCATATACCACTATGGTATGTGGAGCTCCCCTATCCCGTATAAGAAAATAGTATAGAGAATGGGGAATCTTCAGGTGTTCTTCTATGCAGCTCAAATCTCACCCCTCCGTTACCGTCCAGCCTTCTATAGTTGATCCACAATCCAGTCCCCCACTATTAAGACAAAAACACCTTTAAAGCCACTAAAAATTTTTGTTTTGATAATCATGTTCATCATTAGACATCTTTGAGTCTACATAATTCTATTATGAAATGTCATTAATTATCTCTTGATAATGGTTCGTACTCCAAAGAAGACTTTAAATCTACAATCCCAATGTAACCCGGAGTCCAACATTGTGACATTGTCATGAACCTCTCCGTTATATGGAGTAAGGGTGATCACTATCTTTTCTATTTAATGAGGAATGTGTATCAGTCTAATGAATCATGTTGGATTCTCCTTTAAAAAAGTGTCTAAATTTATTCCCTTTCCAGGAAATTGTTTTAGGCCTCTCTCACTGGTGTAAGTCCCCAATCTGCTGGGGGTCGAGTTGTACGACCTCCAATGACATCCAATATTGAAGGGTTCAATGCCATGTTCCCCCTTCCACAGTCACCCTAGACTCTTCCATCATAGTCCCACCCTCCCCCATCAGTGATGGAGGGTGTATGTGGTTGTTCAAATCTCTCACATCCTCTTCTTTTCCACACTGAGTATGGATCACATGGGCTTAGAAACATGTGATGATCCCAGCGTCCACACAATCGAACCTGCTTTAAATATGATAAATTTAATTCCTAGTCAAACCAGTATATTAAGGATTACTACTTAAAGACTCAAGCTCAAAAGGGGCTCCCTTCCAAATGGATCCACCCAACCATGTCTCCTCAAATGTGATTCTCCCGTGCATAAGCCCCAATATTCATAAACTATGTGTCCTCTAATTTCGCTCCATTGGATACGTATGAAGCCCATATTATTGGTCTTCTCCCAAATCATGTCACCTTCAATCCCCCCGAATGAAGATAAATAGTTTAGCACCTTATTTCATTGATTAAATCAGTACTTCCTCTATGGAAAAAGAATTATGTATTCTTATGACGATCCTTCAAACCCGGTGTTTCCCATAAAAACACTCGTTAGGAATGAACCAAGGATTAAAAAACATATAAAACTGACATAAAACTATATGACAGTCCCAGAATAGGTTATAATCCCCCCCCACCAATGGTGCAGTGAGCCCAAATTCCCATCCTCTCAACCAATAGAGTCCTTAATTATCATAGTCCAAATCATCATCCAAAAAGAACCTAAATGTTAAAATCAGGTCCATGTATCATGGATACAAGGGTCGTTGTGTGTTTCTGGATCCACAAATAATCCATTTGGAGACCATCAAGGGATGTTATATCCTAAGTGGACTAATTTAACAAATAAATGATCGTATGCAATCAACCGTTGGGACCATTTTACTCTAGCTCTTATTTGACAATAAAAAAATTGATAAACTTCCCAGTCTATGCAGGGTCAATATTATCATCCATTAATGGATGAAAACACATATCGGGTTGATTAAAAGATGGGGACGTGAATGTTTCTATAATAATAGAAAAATGTTTTTCACCCTTCAGAATATTTTCAATTTTTCCCAACCGCACACCCACATAACCCTCATAGGCGAAACAATAACCAAAATTATTATACTTTTAAAGTTTTATACTTGATCAATTCATTCACATGTATCTACACTTCAAATAAATGGATAGAAAAATTAAAACACAAAAATATAGATCAATGTGGGAATATAGTTAGAGTCATTGGATGATGAGTAAGTTTCATTTAAAAATTATGAATTTGAATCATTCATATTAGTTAAAAATTAAATTTATTAAATTTTTAGTGCCATGAGGTAATATTTTGGATCCATTAAATTAATATTATCCTCGATTTTTTATTACCTACAATATTAGGAAAATGCTAAAAAACTAAAATGAAACATGAACGAATAAAGTTAGATAATTAATATAATATTATAAAATTTAAAATATAATACTAAATATAATTAATTACATATTATTAATTTTTTTAGTTAATATTTTATAAATAATTTTTTTAATAAACAAATTTAAATAAGTGTACTAGATATTGTTTTAATAAATTAAATTAATAGTCGTTTAAATTTTGTTATAATAGGTCATATTTTTTATTTCTATACTGATATGAATAAATTTAATTATTTATAAATTTATAAGAAATATTATTAAATACAAATTATTTTTAATATGTTTATTTTTCTTAAAATATTTTTTTTTATTTTCTATACATACATAAATATAAAATTTATAAATTTTAGATATTTAAATTTTTTAAAAATAAGATATTTATTGTAAAAATTATTTATACATAATAATAGAGTGATTTATATGCTTTTTTAAAAAATTATTTATTTTTACATTAATCAGGAAAATTAAAAAATATAACTAAATTTGAAATTATATTACATTAACATTATATATATAAGAGTTATAAAGTTATATAAAATTATAATTGATCAGTGATCTATTTATGTAGTAATGATAATAATATTAAAAAATATTTGGAACATAGAAAACCTATTTATTATTTCTAGAACTTTAGTTACATTTTATTACAATTTTGGAAAAACCATATTTCGTCATTTTTTTCAAATTAAATTTTTTTGGGAAAAACTTTTCATTGTAAAACATTTGAGGACACTCAATTTTTTGAATTTAAAATAAATCAATTTATTAAATTGAAATTATTAACATTAATGACATAAAACTATACATAAATTTTACTCTTAAAACACATAATTTCTAAAAACATTTTTAACACATGATGTGTAATAATTATGAAATTAAATTTAAAAAAAACTCAAACAACATTTATGGTAAATTAATTTAATTTTGGAAATCAAAAATTTAATATTTGAAAAATAATCTAATATAGTACAAGGTTTTTATAATTTTTTATTCAGTTTCAAAACACCAGCTAATATGGTAAAAGTTAGAAAAATTAATGGGTTTTACATTGTGGAATAGAATTAAAAAAGTAAAAAAATTAATTGATGTGTGTGGATGAGAGGTGGAATAGAAACCCTAATCCCCTAAATTTATTTAATCATTGTTGAATATTTGATGTTGAATAATGAAATAAAATTATTGAAATGTAATTGGTACTTCTAGAATTACACTTCTCTTCACTTCTAAAATGGGATCACTTCCTCCATTACATGATATAAATATCCATTTGAATATTATCCTAAAACTATTTAAATAAAATTATTTTTGGATAATATTTAAATTTCATAATTGTAGAGTCTCAATTTTTTAAAATAACCACTGTTTACATAGACAATTTAAAGAGAAATATCATGTTCCAAACTTTGGTATTACCAAATCATTGACATTTATTGCTAATCATTCTCTTATAATCATATCCAACGTATAATAATATAACAACTGTGATATTATTATTTCACTATATTGTAATTATATTAATAGAATAAACATTATTTATTAACTCCCAAGAACTTATTAAAATAAAAGAATCTCAATCGTTTGTTTGTGAGACTACCACCTCCATGAAGTAACATTTTCCATTTCTCATTTTAATTTCATTCCATATTCATAAACATAATACATAATTCAAAATATAGTAAAAACATTTATAATATAATTATTCTACTATTTTAATGAGATTATGAACTTCCATTACATTAAATACCCATTAAGATAAAGTGGATTATTGTTTGTATCGGTTTACCCACATACATAAACAACACAATAAATCTATATCATGGATGAAAATGTAAATTAAATAATAATATTATTATAAATTAGAAATAAAATAATTATTTTATTATGGTTTATAATAATTTCTGTTATATGTTAAAAATATTATTAACATCCCATCTTTGATCGCTAAAATTATCACAATACATCAACAATGATTCCATTTTCACATAACATAACTAAAAGACATATATAATTATATAAGTTCATTATATATCAATATATTTTATATATTGAAATTAAAAATTTAATATATCAGTGATTTAATTGGTTTAAATTTTATTTTCCATAATAAACCTAAAAAATATTGTGTAAAATAAAAAAGTCCATAACAACTAATAGTAAAGATGATATATAAATAAATAATTTATTTCTAATAAATTTAAAAAAAGAAATATATAAAAACTAATGTATGTGAATAATGTTATAAATTAAATACTATTATTTTTATGTCACCCTTACATTATTTTAGATTGAGTTTTTCTATGTAGAGTAACATGGTATTGGTTATTTCTTTATATTTTTTTATGAGGCATGTTTGGTATTTTTAAACATGATATATTTTTATATGGTTTAAACTGCCATCATACATTATCATAAAATTAATGCATTTAGTTTAATGATATTTTAATTTCCATTTAAATTTACCCTATTATATTCTTATAATTCTTATTTTACCACCACTATAAGGGTTTTTTCTCTCAAATATTATTACATGGGAAACATTACATTTTATGCACATTGATATATTTACTATTGTTTTTTAACTACATATTTATATTTTATTTCACCCTATTATTTTTACTCACATGATATGAAGAATCATATCATGTTATCTCTATAAATTTATTTCAATTTAAAATATTCCATTATTGTTATGGATGTGGTTAACTCAACTCCCATTATTATGTTATATTACTTCTAGTTGAACTTCTTTCATACCATATTGTTTATATCTAACCTAAAATTTTATTTCTCCAAAAATAATCTTAATATCTAGTGGAAAATTTCAATTTACTTTAAATCATTCACCTTTATATATAATTATTCTCATAAATTATACCATTGTTGAGAATAATTTTCTTCCTGTTGAATGATGGTCTCCTAGGATTTTCCATATTTTCCATACCCAACTATTTTTTTTCTTTTTATTTTTTAAACTAAATACGTGTTAACACATTTAACCTTTATAATACCATTCCAAAATTATAAAAAGTGATATTTTTCACACTTTACGATGTCAATTTTTAAAAATTGTTTATAATAATATTAAAATAGGAACTCGATCATTTCAAAACAAAACATTTAATTTTACACTCTACATTAACTTTAAATTACCATTATTCTTTTCAATGATCCATTATTGTGGAATATTTTAAATGTTATTTGATTTAAATTTATTTATATACCATTTCAAAAAACATCGTTAAAATTTACCTATAACTTCTTGTGTTATGATAATATTTAATCCATTTTCTAAAAACACTTTTTTTATTTCAGTTCCTTTTTCCTATTTATCTGAAAAATATTTATTTCCAATGAAATTTACATTATTGAATTTCCCTTTAAATTATATATTTGTTTTTGGAAAAATAATTTCATGGAAATATCAGACATCGTTTTTCATTCCTATTCATTAAATGAATATGTTTTATTACTAATTTCCTCACTTATTGAAAACTATATAGTTTTTTTCATTTATTTATGTGTGTCCATCTATATTTAACACATTTATTGATGGGGGGAAATTATTTACATATATGAATACACTTTACCTATAGGGTGTAAATACTTTATTCTATATTATTTGTATAAATGGTTATCTATATACTATGATATTGAATAAATTTCAAAACATATTAATTATCCAAGGGTGAATTATATTATGATTATTAGTGGAATTGTAAATTATTCCATTGTATGATTCTATTTTGAATGGTTTTGTAATTTATTTTGTTTCTATATTTTAATTTTTATATTATGATTAATTTATTTCAAGTTCCACTCATAGATATAAATGATGATGGTCTGGGTACTATGTCACCAAAAAAAGAATTTATTATGTTTCATATCTCATAACATTATAATAAATGGACATAAAGAGTTTTTTAAAAACAAATTGTACATAACAAGTTTTCTCAAAATATTAATTAATATAAATTATGAGTTTTCCAATGGGTGTTGGAATAATGAGTTTTCTCACAATGTTTCTTATGTTTATGATTTAAAAATAAATATTTTTTATGTTTTGATTTAATAATTATCAATTTCCCTCTAATATATGCATATAATTATGATCAATGGGACATCCTTGTTATCTTAAACTCAAATAGCATGTTATATGTTTGTTCATTTGAGATTACATATCCTTTTATCCTGAATTATGGAGAAATATTAATATTTTATATCTTTTAATACATATTTATCCATATATCATGATTTTTAATATATTTATAACCAAAACTATGATAACATATTGTTGACCATTCCCACCTTATTAAACATTTGAGGTGTCCCCATTTTAATTTATCCATTAACCATTTTATTAATATGATTATAAGATAATAAATGTCTATAAATGAATCGAATGTGCCCAAAATTTTAAAAATTGTTCAAATATGTAGTAAAATATATTACTTAAGGATATTTTATAGAAATAACTGAAACCACCTATTCATCATATTTTGTTTTAAATTATAGAAAATTGTCTAAATTTATAAAGTAATGTTAAATAAAGCTATTTTTATCTTTGATTGTCACACAATTTATAAAATATATTATTTAATAATAGTTTTTTATAACTAACCCTATGAGTGTCAGAATAGTTTGAAATATTTAGCTTTATAGAAAGGATTATTTTTTGTGGGAGTTTTGTAGATATTTTTGGAATATGATAATAGAAAATAGTTGAAACCCACATTGATAAATCTATGTGTAGGATAAAATTATAATTTTTTGGTGATGTTTTGAGTATGTGGGTTTACTATAAATTGAATATATATCTAGATATAATAATTGAATTTACACTCTATCATAGATATAATTATGGGTAATAATCCAAAGAGTGGATTTTTTGTATAACTCAATCATCACTTGAGTAATTTTAGTGGGTATTAAGTGCACATCACATTTCAAAATACAAGGTTACATTCTATGGTTATTTCAAAATATATTTAATAAAAAATTATAATGGATTTTAAAATGATGTTAAATTATTTGGATAGAAAACCATCTTGAAAATTTTCAACATATACTAGATGATTAAACAAATATATTCATATGTTGAAACAAAAACATCATATGTTAAAATAAAGGTATCATAGGGGAATAAATATTATGATTGATATTTTCATAGGGTTATAAATTTTTAAAACAATGTTTTCACGTTCATATTTTCAGAATTTTCATAATCATTTTCTCATGTTTTGTTTGAAACTAACCATGAAAATGAATTTGAGATTGTTATGTATCTTGAAACTAGTATGTTTTATTATTGAATAAGGGATAATACATAAATGATAATGAATCATAGAATATTATTATAATGATGAAAAATATAGGTTTCATTATCTTACCCAAGGTAATGATATGGATATAAAAATTTAAATTATATCTTGATACTCTTATGTTAATGTGTATTTTTATAATTTTTTAAGGTTTTTTCAATATTAGTTTCTCATTAATGTTTTAAAATCATACATCAAATGGAATTGATAAAAATGAAACGTTATAATAAAAACAATATTATATTTTATGATACATATAGAAGAATTAATTATTGAGCAATTGAAAAATTATTGGTTTAATATATTCAACATATTAAGATGATAAATGGATGATTTATTTTAAAAACTAAATTAATATATTCTTGGTAACCTTTATATTGATAACTGATTCATTATAGTTTTGGCTCTTTTTGTCACCTTTTTGTTTTTATGGTTTATATTAGCTTTTGTGTGATTTTATGACCTAGATATTAATATTTTCTAGATTAAATAGAGTGTTAGTTAATGGAAGAATAAATGTATTTTCATTTTTTTAATCTATTATCGATTCATATGGTTTTGGGGTAAAATGTAATTGTATGAATTCATTATTATTGTATATGAATACATGCATACATGCGTACATGATGAATGATTAATGTTGTTTGAGAAAATTTAATGAACTTATTATAGACTATGATATTATGGTAGATGTCATATTAGAAGAAATATCTCGAATGGTAAACACGTTAAAATTTCACTTCAATATATTCACCCTTTAAAAATAATAATATTATGAGGATTTAATTTATTTAAGAGATAAAATTTTACCACCTAAAATTTTATATCATTAAAATTAAAATTATCCTCAAAATATAATGTCACACAATAAAAATAAACTAATGAAACACTCAATTAATATAAACCATGAAATATTAAAATTGCATAATGAATATAATTATTTGTAAATTATAAGGACCCAGCCTTAAACATTCCATAATCATGAAATATTTTAAAAATTAACATTGAAGATATTTTCAGGTTTATAGTTTTAGAAAATTAAGCCATAATTGTTACAAAAAAACATGAATATTATATGTAGACACTTCTACTCATTATACATTTTTTTCTTAAAATAAAAACTCTTAAAATGAAACATTTCTAGTTCCATGATTTAAACAGCGTGAATTTTCCTTGATCCCATCCTTGACCCTTTCATCTTTATGTCCATGGGAAAACATTTCAAAAAAATCGTATGAGCATAAAAATATCAGTAAGGGTTATAAAATACAGTAAGAAAACATTATCCCTTAAATAAATAAAAATCAATGAAACCATACTTTTAATTCATATCATACCTTACTAAAGGATATGATTTATGAATAACACACACAAATCATAAATCATAATGGTAAATTATTGAATTTATAAAAAAACATACATTATGGCTATAATATCTACATAGGGAGTCACATTTGGAATACTCATCATAGTATATTCTCTAAATATCTTTGGAGAAACATTAATGTTTACCTCTATCACGTTACCCGACGCATTGGAGAGCTATCTCGGTCTCAACCAACAATGGTTTATCACGAAACCACCCATATACTTAAACAATTCCAAATAACCATAAAATAATAATAACACATAACACAAGCATAAATTAAAGATAATAATTCCAAATTTCTATCACAATATATCATTACTAGATATTAACATAATCAATTCTTTATCGAACCATATTCAAAA
Source organism: Viscum album (assembly GCA_963277665.1). Lineage (NCBI taxonomy): Eukaryota > Viridiplantae > Streptophyta > Magnoliopsida > Santalales > Viscaceae > Viscum > Viscum album. Next base: position 1,258,771,887 of record OY728148.1, read on the forward strand.
CCATTTAAAACATTTAATAAAGATATTTTTGAATAAAAGTGTCCCAGAAAACATTGAAATATTTAAATAAATTATAATTTGAAAACATTAATTATCATATAGATAAATCCTGAAAACCATTTTTAAAAATGGCCATTAATGATAATTATTTATATGAATAAATATTTAAAACATTTAAAATGATATTTTAGTAAAAGTGTTTTTAAATAAATTAGATACTCTTGAATACAAATAGTTGAGGTATAAAAATGAATCAGAACATTAACGTATCATGAGAATAAAATTAATTATGATTTAATTTCCCAAAGGACAGTATGTACAACATATAAGTGTGAATTGGTGCATAATAACATTGAAGTTTCAATGGAATGTAAATTGAGACGAAATACCGTATGAAAACTATATCCTTATATTAAAGATAAGTAAATTATATAATAATGTGTGAAAAATATAAATATACTCAATATGATTTTATATTAATTGTTAATAATTCATAGGAAATTCACAGATGTTCTTTTTATGACAAGACCAATGACTTAGATGTTTAACTCAATGAATAGAAATTGATTTAAAATTACTTTTATCATGTTCATATCGATGACTTGATAATTTATCAATGGAGTGATTATGTGTACCAAAAGTATATCCACACAAAGTGGAGTTTAAATTACAATATACATAAATAAATAGAGATTTCATACATAATTATATCATGAAATAATTAGGAATTATAAGGTTGACCTAAGTAATGGAAATTGGTTTAAAAGGATCCTTTACGGATTTGGTAACTTATGAAACATACAACCCATGAAAAAATGTTCCTCAAATGAAAATTTAAATACCCTTAAATTGAAGTATATTACACAATTAATACAATCATGTGAAGTACACACACCACATAAATATAAATAGTTGAAAATATATCTTGAATCTCACGGGAATAAAAAGTGAGATTAAAATCCCTTACCACGTTATAATTAATTGAGTCGTATGACCAATAGTTAATAAAATACTAAATTTTTCACATAATTGAAACAATATAAAGAGAATAATGATAATATATATATATATATAATTTATGTACAAAATTCAACAGAAGAAATAAATTAGTGGTGAACAATGGAAATCTCACAGAATTAAAAGTGTAATAAGAAACCCCTTACCTCGTGCCTGACATGACTTGTGTGTTTCTTATTCATACTGAATAATAATCTTATGTTAATTTATACTTGATTAAGAAACCTTTTTATATTTTATTGTTCCTTTAATATCTCTTATTACTATGTTATAAATATTATGTAATCATTTAAGTTAATTATGCTTGTTTTGTCGTTATTTGGTACCAGAGTAAAAAATGAACACCTTATAATTACAAGTTGTCCATGTGGTCAAGAGTCCAATATCTCTAGAATGATATTAAAGATTAAGATATCATATATATAATATAAATCTATTATATATATGTTTTTATAATGGCACACAACATTTGGAGATAATAAATGAATTGCACCGATCATAGAGACGGTAAGCCGTACAAACGCATAAACACTAATTTAATTTATATATTATGTTTTAATTGAATTAAATAGTAATGATAAATATTTATATTATAATTATAGTATAATATCATATTTAATTTCAATAAATCCATCCTTTATATTTCCTATGTATGGTATGAACGAGTCATATCACTTTGAGGGGGCGGTAGTCCGCACTTCCTCAAATAAAATTATCACATTTACTCATAAAGGAAACCATAAAGGTTTGATATAAATTAGAAATAAATAATAATAAATAAATCATAAAAATAATATATATCAAATTCAAATACAGTGTCATCATAATTTCCTCCGTAAGAGGCGGTAGAAGATAATTGAACAATCATCATTTCGTGAGGCATTTGTTTCCATCCACATAAATAGTATGTTCTTTACCTATTAGATGGTAGTGTGTGTAAGGATAGCTAGAATACTTCTCATAAAAACAAACTATTATATTGAGGATACTTGTGTTGTTATAAAATAATGTAATAAAAAGAGTTTAGGGGGTTGGAGATGTAAAATAAAACAAAATGACTTAAGAGATGTAGGTACTTCAAAATTTTGTATTTTCATTTGGATTGAACCAAAATATTTTCTTGAAGTGTCTTTGATATAAGGTAAGGATTTTAGGAGGAATACAAGGTTCCTGAGAGATTATTTTATTAGGTTTGAATATGAAAATGGGCTTGAGAGGTGTGAGGAATGGGTTAGATGTGTAGTCCTTTTATAAGGGGAGGAGGGGCACTTTATGAAATTGTGAAAATATTATTTTATTATATAATTATATTTGGTTTTGAATGGTCCAAAACTAATTAAATTCAAAGATAAAATGACTCATGTTCTAAATAAAGTCATCCAATACGAATTGGATAGGTTTTGGATATTATTTTAATTACTATAATCCCATTTATTTTAATCATTTATTAATGAGGTAAACACTGCATCATTATTGTGTCATAAATAATTTTATTTATTTGATGTCTAAATATTTTAAAAAAATACAATAATGTTGGAAATAATTTTATATTTCTATAAGATATTTATATTCTAAAATATGACTTATATAACCCCATATAAAAATAAATTTACTAAAAGATATTTTTTAATGTCATTTTTGTTTTAAATTTAAATTAATCAATATAAAGTGTCATTATAACCCTTCAGTGGCTACATGGGGTCTCCAAATTGACCCAAACATGCCCAAGGTCGGATATGTATCAACCAATAGGATTAAGTCACATGTTAGGGTAATTTTATATTAATATAATAATATTTGTTTACCCTTACTTAGCAGATTTACCATTTAACCATGGTAAATAAAATATTTAAAAAGTAAATATTCATAATGTCTAAAAATACAAGTTAACTATTTACATAATTTGTACTTCTTGATTCCAAATATGGAATCCATTTTTTCAAATTCTAAACACATAACTGTCAGAAATTAATTTAAAATTATTTTCGCTATCCAAACAAAAAAGATTGTTTTTAAGAAAAAATAACTATCAAAATATTGACAATTGTTTATGCTCAATTAAATAATTGAATTACGTACAATGATCAATATTGGATTCAATGGTAAAAAATAATATAGAAAATATTTAAAAACAATTAAAAATTTTATATAACTATATAAATAAATTAGATTAAAAGGCAATTTTGAATTAAAATATAGTATTTTTCACTTTTCAATAAAAATTGGATTTTATCAGAAAAAATACCAAAAATTTACCCAAAGTAAATTTTTATGCCATGATTCTAAAGAATAATATTATTTTTTCAAATAGAACATATATGAGTGACGAAAACTAGTTTTAAGTAGGATTCTTCATCAAAAGATAGAAAATAGAACTTTTAATAAATATTTGATTTTTTCGGCTTAAAATTAGATTCATTCTTATTTTAACCCTATAAAATTTATTTGATGAATTTAAGAACATTTAATAACCATGAATAATCATATTTTAGTTAGTTATGTCCATTACCACCAATAAAATGATTGGGAAATAACTACCATTTAAAATAATATTATATTATTATTTTTTAGTATGACTCAACATTGTGTGGTACATACGATTTCAAAGCAACATGTTGTTGTGTATCAGGTAGGCCATTGAACATAGCATCACCGTTAATGTAAATTTAATATTCAATGCAAATATTTAAATAAATATGAAAATTTTATATTCATTATTTACCTGGGATGTTACATCCTCCCCTCCCTTTTGGGAATTGCATCCTCGCAATTTCAAAATTGGGCATAGAAACTTTTTTTAAAGACCCACATCGAAAAAAGAGTCAATAAAACTATCACTTTCAAATAAAGTAACATAAGTAAAAAGGTCACCCAGGATAAATAATACTAGGATTACATGTAGGAAAATATAGATGTGGAAGAGAAAAAAATTGTCCCATTCAGATGGAGTGTGATAGAAAACTTGATTAGGAGAAATTTAACCACCAGAAAATTACAAACTTATGATTTGTTAAACAGAATTTGATTACCCAGTATGAAAAGTTAACAGACAAATTTTTTGGTTTTATGATACATTTCTTAATGTTGAGGAATATATTTATGTTCTAAAATAAAAATATAAGAAAACATACTTACTTTTCATGTAAACTTTGATCCATTACTAAATTCGTATCACAAACTCAATTTTTTCTTCAACTGATGAGTATTCAAGATGACTTGTTCACATTGATAGTGCTATAATCAACTTTTATAGAATCACATAATCCACAGTAGATGAACTATTTTTTTCCATGTCTTTAGACATTATCCAAAACCTAAATGGACAGTAGATGATTAGATAATCCTATAAAAGGATAATCTTGTACATAAAGATAAAATACTCTTAATATTCCAAAATTTTTAATCAATACATAATGTTCACCAAAGACAATTAAATAAACAATTGTCCATAAAATTATTCGATATAATCAAAACTATGATTGATTCCCAAATATCAGAAGGATTTAATCACATAGTCTTACAAGATAAATCTTTACATTTATCTCCAAATAACATAATTTACTCTAAAAGTCTCATATATAAAAGTAATTAACCTAATCACATTCTCCATGATTATTTAATCATTTCCATAAATAAACCAAATCATCATATTTCAAAAGTAACAACATAGATTCATCCAAAATAAAATTTCATCCATTACTCCAAAAATGAGATCCCATAGTATTCTATTTCACTTAATCATATGTTGTTTCCAAAAGAGCAATCATATTTTAAAATAACATTTATCACTTAATCACCAAATCATTTTCCTATATTAAAGATATCCATTTGATAAAACATAAGTTCCAAAAATCAACTTATTCTTGATCTATAAAATCATTTATCTTAAAAGAACATTTCATACTAACCAGGGAATTCATGTAGGACAATGTTAGGTGATGAAACATTGTCACCCTTTCATTGTGGGTTCGATTCCTATGGCCATGCAATGTGTCGTCACTCATTATACGGGTTGTCCTCTTTATAAAACCCAAAAATATCTTTAATATGTTTTAACCTCAATGTTATTCTTATACCTTTAATTTTCATCCTAATAAATTATAACCGCAACATTTTATATATTTTCATTTTTTTCAAATCCATGTGATAAAATAACACAATTCTTAATAGAAAGAACATAACTCCTTTATCATGTGTCCATATGGTTTCATCATCATCTTGTTAACGTAGGTATAATGTCCATGCATTACAATAATTATTTTGATATCCTACAAATTCATTTGTTTCTTTCATCCAAATACACCTTGTAAAACTGGGGTCATATGGGTGTTTTTTGAAAAACAGTTTCGGAAAATAATCAATTATGACATATAATTTCAAAACATCGGATAAAACAATATTTTTATAAAACAGTCAGATGGAGTTTGAGTTAAAATAATCAATCAATGTTCCATTTAAAATAAAATATGTTTGTGATAAGAGATTACATTTTAAATGCAAATATAAATAGGTTGCGCAAGGGTCTCCATCTTCATTACCTTTTTCAAAATATAAATATGCTTCAAAATCATTTTATAAGGTAAAATATTTGAAAATTCTTTGATAATATTTACCTTTCTTTAAAATATGATCATATTTTAAAAATAATATTTTATTAAATGCATCCCATGATCCACGATTATATCTAGGTACATTGGAGGTGTTTCATATCGTACACTACTTCATGAAAGTGATTTATATGCTAGAAAAAGTATCACAATCATCTGAACATGAATTTTTAATAATTATAGCAAGCAAGTCATCAGGAAGAGATAGGAATGTCTTTTGAGATCCTCCTCCTTCAATTTTTAACCCATTTTTCATTTCTGGAAAAATTTATAGATCATGGATTTAATTGAAATAATAGACACTTGTACTAACCATGTGTTTAAAAAACCTCATAATCTCTAAAGTTATCAAAACAGACCTCTCATACCAACTATAAGGACCCATCCTTTAACATTAAATAATATTGAATTATATCATGAATTAAAATGGAGGTTCTTTTCAGGTTTAGAGTTTTAGATAATAGGCTATAACTATTACATAAAAACATGAATATTACATCAAGACACTACTACCCAGCATCCATTTCTCATTAAATAAAATGTTTTAAAAACAAGCATATCTATTTCCTGGTTTTAGAGAGAATGACTTTTCCTTGATCCCGTCCTTGAACATATTCATCTTTATGTCATGTGGAAAACATTTCAAAAACATGGGATGAGAATAAAAATCTCAGTAAGGGTTATAAAACTAGGAAGGAAAACATTATCCTATCAATAAATTCAAATCATTAAATTGTACTTTTCAATCATAACATACCTTATGAAATCATAATATTTATGAATAACACACACAAATACTAAATCATAATGGTAACTTCTAGAATTCATAACATAGTTACATTATAGATATCACATCTAAATAGGGATTCACATTTGTAATACTCATCAAATTATATTCCCTAAATAACTAATGAGAAACAATAACGTTTACCTCCATCATGTTACCCAATTCATTGGAGAGCTATATCGGGCTCACCTGCCCTAGGTATATCACCGAACCAACCGTATACATAAAATGTTTCCTACAACTATAATATAATCATAACACATAACACAATAATTATGGAAAGATAAAATTTCGGCATTGAAATCACAATATATCATTTCAAGATTTTGGTATATTCAATTCTTTATCAAACCATTTTCAAAACCATTTAAAACATTTAATAAATATATATTTTAATCAAAGTGTCCTATAAAACATTGAAAATTTTAAATAAATTATCACTTGAAAAAATTAATGTCTTTATAAAAAAATCCTTAAAAACATTTTTAAAAAAGGAAATTAATGATAATTATTTATAAGAATAAATAATTAAAACATTTAAAACAATATTTTCGTAAATGATTTTTTAACAAAATTAGATACTCTTGATTACAAATAATTAAGGAATAAAATTGAATCAGAACTTTATAATATCATGAGAATATATGGATTCATTATATAATATTCCAAAATATAGTATATACACAATATAATAGTTAATTGGTTCCTAACAATAATTAATTGTCAATGGAATGTAAATTGAGATGAAATCCATTATAAAAATTGTATCCTTATAATAATGATAAATAAATTACCTAATAATGTTTTAAAAATATAAATTCACTCTAGATTATTGGATATTAAGTGTAAATAAATCATAGTAAATTCACACATGTTTTTTTGATGACAAAACCAATGACTTGGATGTTTAACTCAACCAATGGAAATTGAGTTAAATTTACTTTTATCATGTTCATATCTATGACTTGAGAATTTTTAAATTGAGTGATTATTTGTATCATAATTATATCCAAAAAATGTGGAGTCAAAAATAAAAGATAAATAAATAAATATTGATTCCACACCTAATCATAGAATGACATTATTAGGAATTAGAAGATTAACCAAAGGAATGGAAATTGGGTTAAAAGGTTCCCTTACCGATTTGGTAACTTATGAAACATACAACCAATGAAAGAAGGATCATAAAATGAAGATTTAAATACACATTAATTTATGTATATTTCATAATTAAGACAATCATGGGCAGTATATACACCACAAAAAAGAATATATTTAAAAATATAGCATGAATCTCATGGGAATAAAAATTGAGATGAAAATCCCTTACCACTTTGTAATCAATCGAGTCGTAGGAAAAAAAGTTAATAACTACTAAATATTTCACATAATAACTTGAATATAAAGATTGATATTATAATATATGTCAGGTGGATGTACATAATTCACCACATGCAATAAATAAGTGGTATGCAATGGAAATCTCACCGAATTAAAAGTGAGATAAGAAACCACATGCCTCTTGTCTGACTTGACCTCTGGTTTCCTTGAAATTCCTGAATAATAAAATTAAGATAATTTATACATGATTAAGAACCCTTTTTAAAATTTATTTTTCCTTTTATATCAGTTATTACTATGTTATAAACATTATGTAATCATTTATGTTAATAATGGTCGTTTTGTCAATATTTGGTACATGGGTAAAAAATAAAAAAACTTATAATTACAAGTTTTCATTGTGGTCAAGTGTCCATTATCTCTAGAATTATATTAATGATTTAGATATAATATAAATAATATATATATAGTATATATATTTATTTATAAATGTACATAATATTTGTAGATAATAAATGAAATGCACCGTTCATGGAGATGGTAAGCCGTACACACGCATGAACACTACATTAAATTTTATTTCCTATTTTAATTTAATGAAAACATAATGATAGATAGATATATTATAATTCCAGTATAATATCAAATATAATTTCAATAAATCAATCATTTATACATCCCATGTTTGGTATGAATGAGTCATATCACTTTGAGGGGTTGTAGTCCGCAGTTCCTAAGATTAAATTATCGTGTTTACTAATAATGGAAACCATAAAGGTATGCTATAAATTAAAAATATAGAACAATAAAGAAAACATAAAAATAACATATATCATATATAAATAAATTTTTATCTTAATGGCCACCATGAGAGGAGGTAGGAGATAATTTAACAATCATCGTTTCATGAGGTGTTAGTTTTCCATCCACAGAAACAGTATGTTCATTTCCCACTAGATGGAGGTGTGTGTAAGTGTAGTTATAATACTTCTAAAAACCATAACCTAGTATATTGAGGATACTGTTGTAGTTAAAAAATAAAGTAATAAAAAGATTTTAGGGGTTCGATATGTAAAATAAAACAATATGACTTATGAAAATATGTTACCATTAAATTCGTTATCCCCCTAAGGTTTGAACATTAATGTTTACATGAAGTGAATTATGCCTTATGTAAGGATTCTAGAAGGAAGACAGTGATATTCATAGCTTATTTGGACAAGGTTTTGATTACACAAGGGTTTTTAGAGGTGTGAGGAATGGGTTATAAGTGGTGTCCTTTTATAAGGGGGGAGGGGCTCTTTATAAATGTGTAGAAATATTATTTTATTATATAATTATTTTTGATTTAAAAAGGTCCAAAACTGATTAAAGTAAAAGATAAAATGACTCATGGTTGAAATAAAATCATCCAATAAAAATTTGAATGGTTTTAGTTATTATTTTAATCATTATAATCTAATTTATTTAAATCATTTATTAATGAGGTAAACACTACATCATTGTTGTGTCATAAATAATTTTATTTATTTGATGTCTAAATTTTATAGAAAAAATTAAACATGATTTAGTAAAAATGTTTTCTCATTCCAATTAATACTTATATTTGACTTTATGACTTCTCCTACTCCATCTGAAAATTGATTTACTAAAAGATATTTGTTTATGTCATTTTTGCCTTTACATTAAATTAATTAATATAAAGTGTCATTATCATTTATTAGTGGCTCTAATGTGTCCCAAAATCTACCCAAATATGCCCATGGTCGAATATTTATCAACCAATATGATTAGGTAAAATTTTAGGGTAATTTTATATTATTATAATAATATATGTTTACCCTTATTTGCCATATTTACACATTAACCATGGTAAATAAAATATTTACTGAAAACAAAATTCATAATGTCTAAAAAAGGTTACACATTTAGAAAATTTTGAACTCTTTATTAAAAATATGGAATCAATTTTTCCATATTCAAAACACATAAGTGTCATAAATTACATTAAAATTAATTCCTGCTGTCAAAACAAATAGCATGTTTTTATGAAATAATAACTATCAAAAGATTGACAGTTATTTATGTCTAATTTAAAAGTGAAATTACATCAAAAGACCAAAATTTTTTAAATGGAAAAAACATACCATAATTTAAATTTAAAAACAAATAAAAATATACTCTAACCATATAATTGAATTAGATTAAAAGGCAGATTTTAATTAAAATACAGTATTTTTTGCTTTTGACTAAAAATTGAATTTTATCAGAAAAATACCAAAAAATTACCCAAGGTAAATTTTTATGTCCCTATTCTAGATAAAAATTTTATTTTGACAAATAAAACATATAAAAGTTAACAACTAGATTTAAGGAGGGTTAGACATCAAAAATTTGTAAATCGACCTTTTAATAAATTTTATAGTATTTAGGCTTAAAATAAGATTCTTTCTTATTTTAAGCCTCTAAAATTTATTGGATAAATGTAAAAACAATAAATAAACATGTATATTCATAATAGTGTTAGTTCATTCCATTCCCTCTAAAAAAATATTTGGGTGTTAAATACCATTTAAAATAATATAATATTATTATTTTTCAATATGACTCAACATTGTGTGGAACATATGATTTCAAAGAAACCTGTTGTTGTGTATCGAGTACACTATTGAACATAGACTCCCTTTTGCTCTAAAATTAATATTTAATTCACAAAATTTATTAAATATGAATATTTTATATTATTTATTTACCCAGGATGTTACATTAATAATAATATAATATAAAATCTTATTAATTAAATATTATTATTTTTTCAATTAATAACTTTTTTACAAAGGGTTACTTTTAAAAACATTCTCAAATAAGTATAGTGTTTCACCCTAAAAAATTAAATTGAAAATATTTATAATTTTATTATATTGTGAATTTAATTTATTAGTAAGATAATTTTTTAACAATAAATTAAATATAAACTAATATTAAATAATATTAAATACATTTGTAGTTTGAGAAGGTTATTCCTCTAAAAAACATGTTTTATATATTTTTAGAATAATAATTTTAAATTTTAAATTTTGAAATTTTTAAATATAATTTTTTTTGAAATTGTTATTAAATAAGCATTAATTATAACGTTAATAATAATTATAATTATTAAAATGTGTATTTGTGATGAAAAAAATTAATTTTAAATAATAATTTTATCTTATTAAACTTATGATTAATTTTGAGAACATTTGAATGATTTAATTATGATTAAACAATATCTTCCAATCATTATATATGTATGAAATTTTCATATTAATATTAGGTTTTGGATTTAGTTTTATTCCAATAAAAATTAGTTTATTTTATAATCTTCTAATGTTGAATGATTTTAATTAATAGAATTGATTTTTATGTAATACACACAAATTTTATGTATAAAGACATAGTTTCTAAAAACATTTTTTAAGTGCATGTGAGATAATTATGTAATTTACATTTTTTGATCATACATATTTAATTTTATTATATGATTTTTATATTTTAAATAAATTTTTAATATTTTGAAAAAAAAAACAGATTATAATTGTGGATTTTGATGTTTTTTATAGTGTTTAAAAACATTATTTACCATTGAAAAAAGAAAAATGATAAAATTAGTTTGACTAAGAGAATAATATATATATAATTTTCAATGAGAGACCAATATTTTATGGATTAGAGGATAATTAACCAAACCTCCAAGACTCCATTATATTAAACTTTCGTATCCTTTGACCACATAATAGTGATATACTATTATTAATGAATAATTAGAACTTAAAAAATTACCCATATAATCAAATATGAAAGGGATCGCTGACACCACGTCATGATATACATATCCCTTACATTGTACAATCTTATATCAAGATAAATATTATCTAGTCTAAATTTGTTATTATATGATCTATATTTTAAAGGAGACTATCAAGTGAGCATTCAAGGTCTCACCATGAGTATTAATTTATCCATTAGTTTCCTTATCAACATCCCTCTATCAAAATTATCCAATACATTATAATATAATGACATAAATATCATTATTATAATTGATTTATATTGTAAAAGTATAAAAACCCAAATTTATTCGTACACATCGAATTAGAAAAACTTGAGAATGGTTATCATTATTACATGCAGTGTACCACCTATATGAAGTAAGTTTTTTATTATTTTAATATTTATATTTGTTATAAATAAATGAAATATAAACATTGTGTATAAAAATAAATAAATATTAAAAAAATAAATATTTATTTTAAATAATAATATTTTACACTTCTGTAACCATACTCAACCATTTTGTCATGGTTTTTTCTTTGTTGGGTCATTTTAACCACCTATATTAGTGTCCATATAAAAGAATATCATAGATGAATATAAAATCGTAATGAGAATAATTATTATAATATACTTATTGAAAATGATTTCTTGTTGTTCAAATATTTTCATATTATGTAATTTATAATTAATCTATCCCATTAGATATCAATATATTTTTGGATAAGCTATCACTAATTCAATTTTTTTACATCATAAGTATAACACTTTTTAAATGAGATAATATATTTATAAATAAATAAATACTATGTAATACTGACCCTTAAATAGTATATTAATTATAACAATGCTATCAAATTATTAATACAGAATGCAATACCAAAATTCATGTGACAAATGATTAATTTTACTAAAACCAAATATTAAATATAATCTATAAATATAAAATATATTCATAAAAATGATAATAAGTAAAATAAATAAAGGGTAATGTATAATAATTGGGTTATGGTATTTTTATAAAGAGAGTTAGGTTTGTTTTATAAAATATTAGATTGAATTATTCTATATATGGATTCAAGGATAGGGTTATTTGTCTTTATTTTTATTTCCATTAGTATGTTTTATATTTTTCACCAACATTTTTTAAATATTTTTTCCACCACCTTATTAACATTATATATAATAAAAAAATTTCATTTGTAGACATTTTAATTTATATTACATATTAACCCTCTTATATTAAATTAATTCTTATATTACATCCATTTTATGTGTTCAATGTCTCAAATTTAATTTCATATGAAATTTTTATTGTTATTCAAAATGATATATTTAATATTTTTTGACTACTTCAGACTAAATAAATTCTACCATATTAATTAAATTCGATATTCTGTATGATCCATGTAACTATATATCTTTAAATGAATTTAATTCATAACATAATGATGTTTTAACTATTTTGGCTAACTCGACTATATATATTGGGTTATAATTATTCTCATTGAACTTATTTCTTCCATGAATCATTTATTGTATATGAAAATTTTATTTCATTGTTCATTTTCTATATATTTGTTGTAATATTTTCTTTTAATTCATATCTTTTACTTCGATTATATTTCATTTCAAAAAAGAATATCATTATCGATAATAATAACAACCACTTTTAAGTAATGCTTCTCCTCCTTGTCCATTTATTCTTTTCCAACCAATGTTTTGATTTTTAATTAGTAATAGATTTTTTTACCTCATTGGAACATCTTATTTTCCTTCCCCACCTTTCTTAATTAATTTTTATTTCTATTTTTATGATCCGGGTTTACAGGATTTTCAAAATAATAAAAAGGGTATTATATTAATTAAAAGTTCAATATTCTAATTTCCAAGATACATTTTCATGAAATACCCTTTACATATTTATAGAAATCCATTTTTTAGGGTTTCTTTTAATGATAAATAATTTTAAATTCTTTCATATAACCATTAGAAAAAATTTAATCTAATTGTATCTTATAATTTATTCTTTTTATAAAATTTTAAAAAATAATTTTTATAAAAAACTTTTTTGTTTTTACTTCCATTTTAACATTTATCCAAAATTACTTATATCCTAAAATTATTTATAACTGAATTACTATATCAATTATCTATTTATATTTAGGATTATTAAAGTCATGTAAATACACTTCTACCATTTTCATTTCAATTCATTGAATGTTTATGATATTCAGAATTTCCCCCTATTATCACTCTATATTTCCATATATGTATTGATGAATGTTCACCAATATTACATAAATAGATTAGTTTGTGAAATTATATATTAAAAACATACCTTTTAACTATATGTTAAAAATACCATATACTCTATTATATGGATTTAAGGGTATTTACCTAGAAGGTTGTTTAATATTTTTGGATACATTTTTATTTTTCATGAAAATATCTTGATACATTTATTGATGGAATTATGAATGTTTTCCATAAATAATTTTATTTTAAAAGGATATGAAACCCATATTTTTACATGGTTTTTTTATGATAAGATGAATTATTTATTTCATGTGGAACTCATATGTATGGATAATGATGGGTGGGTTCCAATATATCCATCCAAAGTCATGGATATGATTTATATCTCATGAGGTATTAATGTTTCTAATTAATGAGTTTGTTCATAAAGACATGGGTTTAGTTATTTTTATAATATTTTAATGTTACAACATAATTAGTTTGATCCTAATGGAATGTGAATAATTAGTTTCCTCATAATATATTATATTTATATTTTGGGTCACAATTTTATATTTTTCTAGGATTCAAGGTCATGCTTTCACACTTTATGAAATTTATAGGATTATGCTTCACCGAAAAAAAAATAATCTTACAGTCAATTTCCAAAGTACATGTTTATTCATTAGAGATTACATGTTCTTTTATCATACATTTTATATAACTACAATTAATTTCTTGTTTTTCCTAAGATGATTTTTCTCCCTTGATCAGGTTTTCTAATGTTATTATGATCACACCCTAAAATACTTGTTGATGTTAATTTCTATTATAGACCAGTTCATCTCACCCATTTCTTATGTTTTCATTCCCAGTGTTAGGAAGATGAGTATTCCATATTAAATGTCTATATGGGATTACAATGCGGATAATTTATGTTGAAATTTTCGTAACTATTGAAAAATAAATTTCTTATTTATGAAGTCATGAATGGTATAAAACATTTAATTCCTGGAATTGTGTAGTTATTTTTGATTTTTAAGGTTAATCATTTGATCATGATGTTAAATAATGATAAATTATTCTTATTCTATCTAATCTAGTATCAAAAGTTTATTATAAATATAAAAATTTTTAATAATAGACCAAGAGGTCCATGTATATGGTTATATAGTTGATATTTGAATAGGTATATTTATTTTTGGTGATTTTGTTAATAATTTATTTTGAATATGATAAGAGTGATTACGTGAAAGCCCTAATGAAAATCTATAATTTAATTCATGAGTATAATTAAAATTATAGTATAAAATCATGAAAATTATTGTTTTAATTTTCTGAAATCCCAAGAAATATAATCCATATCTTGATAAAATAGTTAGATTAAAGATATCTCATTTATTTTATAAGGTTTAATACCCAGAAAAGGGACAATTGGATATTAACTCAACTGTTACTTACTCCACAATAAAATGTTCATACAGAAAACCTTGCTTAACTCTCTATATGGATATTTTATTGATAATTCACATTCAAATTAATGAATCAATAGGAATTATTTTAATATGATTTTAACTAATTCAGTTACAGAACCAATAAGGAACCATACCAAGGATATCTAAATATTGATTAAAGAGAGTCATAGGTTGAATGAGATGTATCATATGTTAAAAATGTATCTGCTATATAAGAATACATTTCAGGATTAATGAATATATATTAATATTATTTATGTTATCATAACAATGATTTCTTTATATTTTTTTTATATAGGATGACAAACATAATTATGGGAATGGTATATACCAATAAACTCCTCTATTGTATAGTTGGATATGAGAGCATACCAAAATATTTGAGTATATTATTAACGTCGTATTATGATATAAAATAGTAATTTTATAGTCTTAATAATGTTAATGTATTAGATATTTTAATTGAATTTAATTCCTAATCATCATAGATATTTTCATTACTAGGTGGAATTTATCGATGAAATTTTATTATATTATAAAAGTTATAATCATTATGTGAATTTTGTAAAGATATTTCTTCATATTTTAAATTTAATGGATTGAAATGCTATTTTTTATGGTATCGAATCCTCAAAAATTTACATTAATATAAGGTTATATTTAATAGTACAACAATTAAAGTTAATTATATTAAGGAAAATATCAATTTTAGGTTAAATATAAACTTTATGTTGAAAATATAATGGGTTGATATGTTTTGAAGAATTTAAAAAATATAAGTAACATGGGGATTGATAGTTTATTCATAACATTTTTGGAAAAATCATAGAATTTATTTATTATGGTATTTATAAAAAAAATTATTTTATGACCTCAAAATTAATAATGTTTTCCAGGTAAATATATATCAATTTAGTGAAGAATATATAGAATCATTGTTTCTTAATTTCATTGAGATTAAGATTGTATTGTGAATGATATATGTGACAAATTTTATAATTATGGTTAATACAAACATGGATATATGATGAATGATTAATGTTATTTAAGAAGTATAAGTAAATAAATATATCTTATGTGGGTTACATAGAAGTCATATAAAAGTTGATATCCTGAATTAAAAATATGTTATGAATATTGTAACCAACTGCCATCAATCAGTAACAATTATATTATCAAGGGAGTAATTTATTTAAGGGTAGTTTAATGTAACAACGTGGGATTATGATAAATTAAATTAATATTATCCTTCATAGATGATGTAACATGAAACAACAAATTATAGAATATTCAATTAATTTGATACACAACTTATTATTATTAAATGAAAAATATAAAATTTAGTAAATAAAAAGATGACAAAAAATTAAAATAATAACTTATTATTTTTTAATTAAATAATAATTTAACATGATTTCATTTAAAAGAACTATTTTAGGAAAATGTATTGTATTTTATCTTAATAAAATAAATATATCAGTTCTAAAAATTTAATATAAAAGATAATTTTTTACATTTGTAAACTAATACTTAAATGTTAAATTATTTAGAAAAATATATTAAATATGTGTTAAAAAATAATATAGAGATTCAATTTGTTTCAGGTATGAAATTTAAATATATCAAAATATATTTTTAGATATAGGTTCTAAGATAATTTCCGATTCTGATTCCCAATGTTTCAAGAAAAAATTTAATAAAAATAATAAATATATTTTGTATTGTGTAGAAATGGTTTCTCAGGGAAATTAGGATAACTCGTTATAGGGAAAAAAATTAAATAAGATATTATGGATGATTATAGAATATAATTTTTATCATAGAAAAAACATATAGTAAGTCAACATGGGGAAATTGAGAATATTTACTATTCTTATGGTTGTTTTGATAAAATTAATATCTTAATGTATTTATATTATATGAATTATCCTAATATAGTTTTCTATAAATCCATTGTTATCAAGAATCCTCCGGGGTCAACCATAAAAACCCAACAAGTATTATGAGTATTAATTATAACAGCCTGATATTTTATGAAATATTCTATTTTTATAACCATTGTATTTATTTTATTTCTTGTTTTATATGAAATACTGGTTTATCCTGTGTAAAACGCAAAATTGAGTTTCTATAAAATATAATTTATTATTATTTAAATAAAAAAATAACTCATATTTTAAATTACAGAATATGATTAGTATTAATTAACTTATGAAATTATAGGATTTATAAGATAAATAGTTCTACCAATTACATAGAAATGTAAATATATTCTAATATAATATAAAGAATATATTTTAATAATTTCAATGTTTTCTTGTCATAATAAATAAATTAATTATGATTACTGAATGATAATTATAATATATATTTATATTTAATTATCAAATATTTTTTATAATCACCCAATATATTTTATGTGCATATTATAAAGATGATTCCAATTTTTTAATAAAAATATTTCATTTTCAAAATGGTAATTATAGAAAAATTTAATTGAGAGCCCATATTAAATATAAATTTTTATACCTTTATAAAATATATTTTTTAAAATAAACTTCTTATTTGAATTGGTGATATAAAAATTTTCTTTGGATAGATTTTTTGTAATTTTCTATTAAGTTTCATGTTTAGATGAATATTGAAAAATATAACATTTTAAGTGAAAACAGCTATTTCATGCATACAATTTATATTGTTAATTTATATATATGTATGGATTTAATGTATTATTAGATATTTTTGTATCATTGAATCGGATTTACATTATTTGATTCAATTTTATATCTAATTTGGATATAAAAACAGGTCAATATTTTTTATGTTTTCATTTTAAAAACATATTTTCTCATCCCATCATAATTATTAATTTTAAATTAATTACTAAAAATAATGTTTTTTTTTGAATTTTGAAAAATGGATTCTGTATTATCAATAAGATGGTAAAAATTTATAAAATAAGTTCCTTTTGTTTTTGAATAATATTAATAGCAACCTTAGTAATTTTCATTACCATAGTTAACGGTAAATCGAGAAATTAAGGGTGAAAATAATAATACAAATATTATAAAAATACTCTAACATGTGTCCCAATTATTTTTATGAGTGATTTTTAACCAAAAATATCATTTTTCCTAAATTATAAAATTTTAATCCACTTTGATGATAGTATGACATTTATTATATTTTATTATAAGAAAAGATAAAGATGACATAGTCATATTTTTAAAAATATGTAATTTTTTATATAGTGATATCTAGAATATAAATGTTACTATAAAAATTCAATTGAATGAATTTTTTTTCTGACATGGTAATTTATTTTTAAATTTAATGAAATAAATAATTTTCATAGTAGTTTACACAATGATGATGCAATAATTGTTTAATTAAAAGAAATATCAAATAAATGATATAAAAATAATAAAATATTATATTATATTATATTATTAATGTCATTTAAATTTTTTTTGGATTAATAAAACATGTTAGTGATGAGTTAATATAGTTTTATTTTATATATCATGGTGTTGCGATATGTTTAAAAAAATATAATGAATACTATTAAAATTGACACTAATGATATTTCATTAATGTAATATTTTATTCAATTATTTAAAAATCACAAAAATATGAAATAATAAGAAATTTATGATATATGGTATATGATATCCTAAATTTACTATTTTTGGACTAAATAAAAATTTATATTTAAGTATTTCATATTTATAACATTATAAATTGTGTTACCATAGTAAAAAATTAAAATAGGTTAACTAAGGGTTAATAAAAAATAAGATTTTCAAAAACATAAAAACCCCAATAAAAAAATATTTTATGATTATATTATAACATTATATCATCTTGTATTAAAAGTCATGGAATTTTGGTATAATTTCTAATGATATTGAATTTATTATAAATTAATATTCTTTCAAATTGGAAAATTCCCCCTCCCATTCATTATAAAAAGACACCACATCCATCTTCCCATTTAAAAACATTGAGTCTTATATTTCAACCAATAATTATCAAATTCCCATATTTACTTCCCTATACAAGTTCTAGAATTTATGGTCTTCCAAAAAGACCAACTATATGGTCTTTTAGATGAGATCTAAAGGATCTATTTTGAATAAGTCGTAATCGCTCTACCAGATCACTGTATTTTTCTACTATTATATTCCACATCACAATCAATTATTTATATAATAATTTAATTTCCTCGAAATCCTAAATATTCTTAAATGTTATTATGATTATTTATACATAATTAAATAGACACTTTCCTGGTGAACATGTAGTGAATGTATCTCTCACGTGTACGAACATCAAACCGTCTCCACATAGAAATACAATTAATCTTCTGTAATGATATTTTAAGAATGTTAAATAGGATGGTTTCAATGTATATATATATATATATGATATTAATGACATTATTATAAATCCTGAATGGTAATATCATATCTACCTTATTACCACCTAATCTTTTGGGAGATTATAACGATGCTCGTGTGTATGTATGGTTTACCATTTCTATGAAGTGATGTTATTCGTTTTTTAGTTATTTCACAGGGGAGGTAAGATAGGATCAATTTTTAGAATATATATATGATTTAAATAACATAAATTGATTCTAGAATGGTAATATTAATTTTTTTTAAATTGAAAATATTGTAAATAGCCTTCAAGTGTAGGTACGGCCTACTGTCTCCACAATCAGTGAATTTTATTTTCTATTTATATATTGTATATATAAATATAAATACATATATATGAATATATAAGTTATTTTTATAATTTATATCATTTTTTAGATAATTAATCCATTATCTATGTATGAGGATCCAAAATAAAAATTCAAAAAATCTAAGAGAAACAATGTAGTTATTACTTTAAAGAGAAATTAATCATTTAATTGTTAACAAATGTTTAATAAAATGTCACAATTAATAAATATATGGTATTATATTTAAGAATGATGGTCTATAATATATTTATAAAAATATATATTTATTATCCAGTAGGCTTCCATCAGTATGATGAGATTCCAAACATAAGGTATGAGAATTTCATCACTGATTGTTATTTCCATGAGATACAGGACATATTCACTAGTCGCTTAATTTTGTGGGGTATCTTATGACCCATGTTGTAACATCCCCAACCTAGGTTCCATAAAAACATATCCTGAAATAGTTCATTACATGATCTCAATCATGCCTCCCCATACACCAGAGGTTTCCAACTAGCAACATGTTTCTAAGACTCATATAAACATATTATAACCTCTTTTTCTAGGTAAGAAAAAACATAAAACATAAAAAATATAAGAAAAACATATAAAACTAATAGAAAAGAAAAAATAGCCATCAGCCAAATAGGGTACATGCCACAACCAATAATAAATATTTTATTCCATAATCTAATACCAAATGTATTAATCCTGAAATAAATATAAATAATGGAATCCCCAAAATGGTCCTGAATCAAAGTCCAGATCCTCATCCATAAACATCCCAAATCCAACACAATCGCCAAGAAACATTCCTTTTCCATTTATCTAACCTGAAACAATTAAATCTTCATGGTCACCCAATGGAAAAAAGAGTAGAGTGTGAGTAAAACCCAATATGATATCAGCAACAATATATAACAAATAACCATTCAAAACAGATAGTTCATAAGAGTGGTAAATAATGACATGTGTATAAAGAAAAATATAGGTAACCATTAGTAATATGGTTTCCATTATGATTGGCTACCATTAAATTCTGATTAAATATTAATAACTTCTTAGTTCTTAATTCAAAATTTTCATGTGTTTAATTGTTTTAGAATGTTCAATAATCGCAAGTTATATATAAATAAATCATTTCCTATATCACTAGAGAAATGCATTACAATAACAACATTATCCTCAACTCAAAGCCTCAGCCTAGTTTGGATGAAACAATCAATTGATTAGAACTTCATCTCGATCCCTAACCCAAGCATTGAGGGTGGATTTTAGAGCCTCATTCTAACCCGACCTATTGACATAGTAGAACATTTTTATACCCCACTCTACCAATCCATGTGTACATGCTAATTTATTCATTCAACAAGTATAACCATATCAAATCAAAACATATCAAATTTCATAGAAATGTCAAAATATTACCTGGAAAATTGTAATCAATATTATACCACAATCCATTAACACATTTATAATTTCTATCACAGAACCATTTAGACCAATTCTCATTCCTCGTGCCAAACTACTAAGAATATTAAATTAAAAACATTATTTAGTTATATATTCCCTTTAATCTCATATAAACCATTTATATTACAAACTGAAAAAACAAGTATTCATTATCCATAACTAGTAACATCTACCCATAATTTTTTCATAGTCTTAACAGTTAAAAAATTAAACATTTTTTAGGGGATATACTTATTCACAAATCAATTTTACACTTTACAATTCCATTAACCATGTTCGAGTGGGTTAGCACACCACTGTGATGGACCTAAATTGGTCATGCCATCCTCTATGTGTCCCACAATTATCAAAAGAGGATTCAATTGGTTAATTATAAACTCATTATTTCAAATAATGAAATTGAAACCATCATGGAATGAACAATAATTTAACCCTTCTTAACCAAATCAAGGTAAAACCCAAGGATTATAACCTGTAGAACACCCACCCAAAATTTTTTGACTAACACATTCCTAATCGAAGGCATAACTCCCCATTCACGAACCATTTAAAGCCTCAACCTAGATATCACTAAAAATGAAGGAGTTTAGAGAATTGTATAGAGATAAGTGGAAGATGAAAATCATACACCAAAAAGTGAAGCAAGAGTTGGATTATAAATACCTGGATCTTCGATTCGTAACCAACAACACTCAAAAAAACATATAATAATAAGATAATCACACATGTAAATTATGGTACTTCTAATATTGCATCTAAATTTATAGGTGGAGGAGAGGATTAAAATAATGTATTAGGCATAAAAATATAGAGGTGGTAATTTTGAAAATTTTACCATCATTACAGAGCTGTACTATTTACCAACACAGTCTTCCGAACTCTGTGAAAACCATGTATGATCTACTGTCCATGTTTGTAGGGTCACATGGTTACATGGTCAGGATATATAGTTTTATAGACCATGTTTCAAACGTGCATTAAGACTCTATCCAATGATTCATGGTTACATGGAAATTATGCATGGGTTTTCTTAACCGTGATCCTTAAATAGATTGTCCTATTCCTGAAGAATAATTATTGGGCCACTAGGTGCACATATATGAATCATGCTCCAAGGTTTCTTCCAGATCATTCTCATGCTACAAAAATAATTGATCTAAGGGAATATTATTTACCTTCAATAAATTTTCACTATGATCCACATTACTAATTGAATTCTCCTTAATTTATGCATCATTATCTAGATCGATCTCCTCAACATTTAACATGTGTGATAGGTCAGGGTGATACTTCTAGATTTTTGGAATATGAAAAACATCACGCATCCTAGGATACAATTTCGAAATTTCCAATTGATTTTACACTAGTCTGATCAACTCCACGATCTCAAACAGTTCCACCTACATGGTTTCCCATATTCCATATTTCTAATTTGATGGTCACCCACCCTTAGTGACTCCCCAAAAAAAAATACTATCACCCACCATAAACTCAAAAGTCATATGAAATAAATCTTCAAATGAATTCTTCCTACTCTGGTCTATATTCATACACTTCTAAAAATAATCATACCTTCTATGGCATCTCCTGCATGAGACTCAGTCCCAACAACTCATATTCCCTTGCTTCTATCGAGCACAATAGAGATCTGCATTGTATTCCATACTATTATTCAAAATAGACCATCAGAAGTGTAGCTATAAAATATTTTTTGTAGGAAAACTAGATTTTGGGTAAGTGATTTTCCCACAGACCACCAAATTACAAGACATAAAAACACAACATGTCCTCTAATACCTGAATCATATGCTCTAACTACACGTCCACCTATAGGTGATAATCCATACTAGAAAACACTTGGGTACTACGCTCCAACATTAATTCATTCCAGAAGTTTGATGTGAAATGTATATAATGATATAGAACCATGTTCCCCATCAAACCATGAAACCACACTATATCTCAAACATATAACTCCCCTAACATATCAACTATGTAGGTATCCATAATTAGTATGTAATAGGAAACCTTAGTTAATCAATCCACAACTACCTAAATAACATCATTCTTCATAGGCATCCTTAGAAGGAAACTATGAATTCCATCATCACATCATTCAAATTCCACTCCACAATGGTAAATGATTGTTACAAACTACCTGGTAACTGATTCTCAGTTTTTACTTGTTCATAAGTTTAGAATTTTGATACAAAACCCACAACCACTATCTTCATTTTCAGCACCAATTCTCCATAAATAGATCAAAATACATTTTTGGCAGACCAAGATTCACATCCCACATTGACGTGTGGAAATCACACATCAGCTCATCCTACATACACACATGTAAAATCCCATTACCAAAAACATTGAAAATCTAACCATCGCCAATTGGCCAACTAAATGGTTACTCTCAGCCTTTAAAATATTCTGTCATCTCCAGACACTTTGGATCCACCATTTGTCTTTTCTTAACCCATTACAAAATCTTGAACTCATTTGATGTTGATACATGCGTAATTTTCCAATTCTTAACATGCACTTCTATTGTGTATCTCACCCAATAATTCCATAATTGTCTACTTAGATATGGATTTCTAAACCAATTGATTTTGAGGCATTCTGAAGAGTGTGTCCACCACACTATTCCTTGTTCCTTGTGTTTATACCTTCTCAAAATCAATGAATTGTAGGTGCTCGACCAACCATTGCTATCAAAAATTAAAATCTAGCTGAGAGAAGATTTACTTAAGACAATTCTGATATTTAAACATAGTGAATCACTCTACCAACATGCAATGCCTCCAATAATTTTCGGAATTAACAAAATAAATAGATCATGTCATGTGTATGGTAATTTCATTATTGACACCTCAAATGCCTTGAACCATTAGCTACAACATGATCATCCTACATCAACAAAAACCCATGTACAACAATAGAAATATTACAGAACAATGTGTACCTCTTACCTGGTTTGGGTAAGATCATAATAGGACTAGTATTAAACCACTTATCCAGCTCTAGAAAGTCCTTATCTCAAGACTATGACCACTCAAAATTAATTCTCGTCATGGTTAAGACTCTGATCGGTGCTTCCAATTGAGAGAAATATTTAATGAACCATATGTAGTAACTGTCCAAAGCATTGAACACCGAATATAAAAAAAGTTCTTCAGAAACTCCCATTACAGCACCACCAGTGCATTCTCTAGGTCAACCGTCACGCCAAGCTCATAAATTATTGGAACCAAAAAATAAATTTATCCTTCCAAAACTGAAATTTGGATAGTTTCGCTTACCGCCTATGCCCTCTTATTATCTTGAAGAAGATTTCAAGATGTTTATGATGATTGTAAATAGTTTTGGAATACCCAATTATGTCATCAAAGAAGATGACAACAAAAAAAATCTAGATATCAGTGAAATATCTAGATCATCAATCCCATGATCATAACTGGTGTGTAGGTCAATACAAGTGGAATCACTAAAATCTCTTATAACTTGTAACTACTTAAAAATTATAACAGTTGTATGTCATATTATCTCACTCTCAAATGATGGTATCCCGATCTTAAATTGATCTTGGAGAACACCAAGGGTCCCCTTATGGATATACCCATTATGCTCGAACTCCTCTATCTGTTCATTATGTTCCTAAAGTTACGTTGGTGCCATTAGATATCGAGGAATAGAAACTGGCTATGCATGAGTTATAAATTCAATCATAAAATCAACATATCACTCCAATGGTATCCTAGAGAAATAAAAAAGAAGCACATCTTGAAATAGATCCAAAATAAGAGGAAAGGCTGGTTGTTCTCTTTTATAATAATCTAAAAAAGGGAAATTCAATTGATATGTATATTCTCGAAACTACTAAAAAATTGGACCCACACAGCCTATTTGAAAGTCCCACTAACTCCAAAGGACATAAATGTATCCACTGAGATATGTGAATGTCACTAGAAAACGATAATAGTTGATATCAGTTTGAAATAAAACTAGCCATAAAATACCCAAAATATGGTCTAAACCTAACATCTCTTGGAATCACATGTTCCACAAAAAACAATATCCTCCAACATAGAAGGAACAACCATTGCACTATCTTATATCCTCATCCCATACCCTTAATTGTGTATCAATTAAAATAACATCACATGAACTTTCCACTGTTAAGACCAAAACAGATTCTAACTAAGAATAAATAATAGAATTCATTGATTTTATATAAAATAAACCTCTAGTGAGAGTAGGAGATACACAAATCAAACCTCAAGTGGTAGAAGTTCATACCTATCCACCTTCTGGTGTATGTTGAATTTATTAAAGGTGACCATCCCATCTACCCTGGGCTCCAACCTGAGCAACCATAACAGAACTACCTTGAGGGTATGGATGATCTCACATAGAAGTTACATGTTCACCACCCCAACAAAAATGAATATTTGACCTCAAAATACATTCTTGATGTTGTGTCACTAACCCTATACTTATACTTGGAATATGAAAATGACCTCCATAATATCCTAACTACTGCAGATTCATGTAGAACATTTGAAAAAGGCCTAATCAACTACATGTTAGATACTAAACTAGTGGTCAGAGACACAGGTTGTGCATGGGAACCAACCAACCACATTGATAACAGAAAACATGGTCTCCACCCAAAGAGGTTAGCCCCATCTTCTATGAACTCTTTAAACTACCAAACTGATAGAAATTATCAAAATGGTGCTTTTTACTCTTGGAAGCTAAACCACATTCCCACCTAGCTAGAACCAAAAGTCTATCCCCAAAATCTCCCTTTAGGTTCTCTTATAATATAAGGGTCTGATCTACCATATCAATAATATTTTATTATGGAAAATATTATCATGGAGCATGATCTCATGTCTTAGGCCATCTTGGAAATGCTTCGTCAGAGCTAAATCATATCCTACCAATTCCAAATGAAAGCATCAAAAATCAATGAAATGACAAGAATAATACATTACTGTCATTTTACCTTGGGCTAAAAATATAAAATCTATAGTATTATCCTCCCTCATGTTTTCTAGATATACCGTTTTCTGAATCTTCTCCTTGAAATATTTCAACATCATTCCTTTGGCCTACTCCCTTTGAACCATGATGTCCCACCAATGCTTTTCCTGGCCTCTAAACATATAGGCCACTAACATAACTTTCTTCTTTATAGGTGTCACAAGATGATGATGAATAGTTTCGATAGACTCTATACAAAACTCTTCTTTCTCTACAATAACCTATCTGATAATGGTCGGAGGGTGTTAGAGCTGAAACTCCAAGGTCATCTCAAACATGCTCATTGTAACCTGCCCTGGGCCTCATTCCATCATCTGCATAAAATGAGAAAACACCTCTTGGATCATATCTTCTCTATTTTCCTAAATCACAACATTATCTTTAACTGCTATTGGATGATCATTCTTGACAACATATTCATTCCACATGACCAATTGACATTTTCATGGTGTAATTTCACTATAATACCAAACACGTGATTTTGAACAAAGACTATAAAGCATTTACATTATATAAGGATAGGTTTTTCACTATCAATAAAAATGCATTTCACATAAACTGCCCAAACATGAATGATCATACCCGAAAAACTTCCATTGACCAACACCACCAAGGTCGTGACTAACACAAAATAAAAAACTCACATGGTTACAGTCCTTACCTTCTACTTATTTTAAAATAATTTCTATCTCACAACCTACTACAACAAAAGTTTGATTAACATCATTCCCCTTTTTTGGAACATATATTTATTTATTATTTAATATTTTACTTCCCCATTTTACCCATTTGTATCATTTAATTAGACACTATTTTAATCATTATCAAGAAAACCAAATGCATCCAATCCATTATGTCCCACACATTCAACCTGTGTGTGCCTACCATAATGCATGTATCCTATATACCTAGATTACTATAATTATACGTAAATGTATAACCCTTAGTTTTTGTATCCATGAGAATAATATTGATAAAAATAAACATCAAACAACATTTTCATCACCAAATGGTCAAATATTATCAAGGCTAACGATTCATAAAAAGATCAATAATTTCCACATATTGTGGCTTTGTGTTTACCTAATAATTAGGGTAGATACTCCAAAGAATGAGTTCATTTACCTGGCCCAGAACATTCCTAACCTCCTTTATACCATTCTCAAATTGTAATACACAGAAAATACATCATATGATACCACTTTGTAACATCCCCAACCAAGATTCCACTAAAACAGCTCCTCGAGCCAGGTTGTCACATGACCTCAAGGGAACCTCCCTATACAACATAGGTTTATGATCATCAAAGAGTGTCTAAGGATCATATGGAGTTACTAAATAAAATTTAATAGTATTACACTACAAAAAACATTTACATTTGTAGAATCAATATTGATAAACTAATGGACATGTATTAATAGCCATCACCCAAACTGGGTACAAACCCAAAAGAATAGTAAGTAAGACATGTAAGGATATAATACAAAGTGAAATAAAACCAAAATAATGATAAATGATGGAATCCCTAAAATGTTCCTAACTTTACATTCGTATCCTCATCCATGCACTTCCCAAAGATCACTCGATACCTCAAAACTATGACATTACCCTTTACCTGACCTACAACAATGAATTCATCATAGGTACACCATTGAGGCCCGAGCTGGGTGTGAGTAAAACATAGTAGGCCCCCAATAAAGGCATCTAAAAATATATTGTATAAATAGATAGTTCATGAATGTGATAAATAATTACAAGTAAATAAAAGAAAATACAAGTAACAGTTTATGATAAGGTTTCCCTTAAGATAATCCACCATTAAATTCTGATTCAATACTAATAAAATCATTCTACTTATTTCACCCATTCATCTATTAAATGCATTATGAAAGTTCAATAATTGAAATTTATATGGAATTAAATCATGTCTTACCTCACAAGGGAAACACATCACAACAACCACATTATCTGCACCTTGAATCCTCAATCCGGGTAGAATGCAACTATAAGAAGAATAGAACATTTTCCCCATCCCTAAACCATTAATTTAGGATGGGTTTTAAAGCATCAGTCTGAATTGACCCATGGGTAAAATACCTCATGTCGATACACCACACTAACATTCCATGCATACATGATTATATATTCATTCACAACACATAACTATATTTCAACCAAGCATAGCCAAGAACATTAGCAATATCAACAAAAATACTACTAAAAAAGGAATCAATATTCTGGACAAATACAATAGAACATTTATCATTTATATCACATTACCATTTAACCAAATTCTCATTTCCCCTACCAAACTCACTATGAATATTCAAATACAAAACTGATTCATTAACACATCCCCATTAATCTGTTTAATCCAATTTACATTCCAAAGAAAACTTCCCCGTGGATATTATCCAGAACTGGACCCATATACCAAAAATAAATACATAATCACTAATGTAACCAATTTAAATATTCGTCAACGGGTCTACTTAATCACAAGTAAAATTCAGACATTAAAATTTTGTTAACCATGTTTAGGAGGGTTGGACCACAACATTGGTTTCCCTGAATTAGTCAAATCATCCTCCATTCATCACCCAGGTATCATTAGGGGGTTTAATATTTACATTATATGCTAATTATATCAAATCATTCAAACAAAACCATCATGGAAATAAAAATAACATAAACCCACATGAAAACATCATAGTAAAATCAATGGCATATAACATATAGACCACCTACCTCATATGTATTAGGAAACAGACTCAAAATCATAGCCTTAGATCATGATTCAAACTTCAATAAATACATCAACCATGGTAATAGTAGAAAATAAGAAGTTCAGTGCTTCAGAGAGATATAATAGTAGGGTAAAACCCCTAAACAATGAAGAGAAGCAATATAGAGATTATACATACCAGGATCTTCGATACAAATCTAATGACACTCTAAACAACCTAGGATCGAAGAAGAATAACCCATGTGAGGTTTGTGTCATCCAACAACATATTTAGGGTTGTAGTATTAGGAGAAGATAAAAATACTGAGTAAGAATTTAAAATCATGTAGTGGAATGTTTTTAAATTTTCCCAACATTACCAGGCCACATGATTTACCTGCACTACTTTCCAAACCATGCACAGGCAATGCATAAGTGATTGTCTATGAATGTTTGGTCACATGGTTACCTAGGTAGGATGCATTGTTATATTGACCATGTGTCGATTGTTTGTAGAGCCTCTATCCAAGGCTGTATAGTTACCAAAGAATTCCGCATGTTTTTCATAATTGTGCACCAACTGTGCACCACGCAATAATTAGCCCGATGCTCCCCATTCTCCTGTCCTAAACCATGGGAACACCCATGAGACACCACATTCTCCTATGACACATTTCATTGGCCTAAAATTAATGGTTAAAACAAAAAATTTAAACACATACATATTTCCAAGTAGTCTAAGATATTACATATGATATGTTATATAATTAATTTCCTTTATTTAATTATATTAAATATTTAATTAATGCTTTTATTTATGGGTTTCATGATTCTAATGTTAATGAAGTGTTAATGGTATTTCTATTCACACTTTTATTTTTTCAAGACATATGAAATATTCCCCACTCTTTTCTTACACATGGTGTATATACATCCCATTATTGTCTTTTATGAGTCTTCTATAGAATATTATGATATTTTAACATAATTATTATTTTATTTAATTCATGTGGTATACAATTCTACTAGTTATAAATGTATGAGTACAATTTTCACAATCTCAAATATATCTAGGATTATTTATTTTTATGTCTTCATTAGAGAATATATATATTACATGTCCTTGTTTTCAAAAAAAATTTCAATAAATGATTCACTATTATAATATACATTTTAATGTCATTTTAAACATTTTTTACATTTTACTAAAATATATTATAAGAAAATATTGTAATTTTACAATCAACGTACTTTGTTGATTTTCTAAAACATGTATGAGATGAATTATTCAATTTAAATTTTAGGAAATGGTTGGATTATTCCTCTTTTATGAAGCCTTATTTATTTAAAGAATCCCTTATATTATTTGATCTTTATTTTCCTTGTAAATAACTTTTTTAAAATTTAATTGAATTTTAAAAAAAGATAATTCTTTCAAAGAAAGAATAATATTTTCCTCTAGAATTTTGTTCAAGTGATATCTAAAAACTGATTTCCATATAAAATAAAATGATTTAATTTTATGATTTTTTATTAGAGATATATATCAATGATACCATACTTATTAAATCTAAGAATGGTTTATGTTTTTTTAATTACATTTTTAATGATCATATCTATTCTATTGTGTATTTTTATTGAATTATGTTTATGAAATCTATTCCAAAATGTGTAGTTTTGATAAGAAAAATGATTTATGTCATTGTGACACACATATGTAGTTTTAAATTATTGGATGGGTGGAAGCTATATCTCCTTCCAATGAATTGGTTAATGAAAAATAATATATGAATTCAAAAGGGAACATGTGATGGCATCATAAGACTAGAACAATAGGGTACAAGGGAGGTTATCCTAACCTCTCAAAAAGAGGGTACATGGTACATCATAGTAAGACCAAAAAAAAAGTTCATACAAGAAGTTATCCTAAGACAACTACAATAGGGTATAAAAGAGGTCATCCTATACTTGAAACATTATGGTACATTGGAGGTCATCACAGGCCTCGCATATGTAGATATGTGATTAACCCAAGACTGATATGCTATTAATTTATTGGTAGGAATCATGGATATAAGATATTTTATAAAAACTTGTATGCCACAATTTCCATGCATTATTCTATTTTGATACTCTGATGGCTCATGTGATTAAAAATGTTATGATTCATGTCTTATAATCTCTTATTATTTATTCCATAACACATGTATCTAAACATTCATATGCAAATAATGATATTAAAAATGATATGATCATGTTTTCATACACTTATGTTCATGTTGTTCTTATGTAGAATCCACAGTTACCCTTAATGAGCACCTAGGATCATAATTTATCATATATCCATTAATCTAGGTATAATGAAAGGTTTTAAATATGGGAACTACAGGGAAGGTCATTCTGATAGATATTGATGATCTTTCACTAAATTTGAATAATGTGTTCTATGTTTCTTAGGGAACTAAATAATTAGAGTACTTGGGCATGTGTTTTTTTGAAATGTATTGAATATTAATTTAAAAATATGTAATTTACATGTTATAACAAATTCCATCATTGTATTTGGTGTCACAATAAGCTTTTGGTCAACCTTAGGAAACATGGATGATAAAACATTAGTGAGATCTATTGATAAATTTCTAAGAAAATGTATAAGGATGAATCTAAGGGTCAATATATGTATAGGTTAAAATAATAGAGATTCAATATTTACCATGAATAACATAGGATGAAACCTGAGGTTCAATGATTGTAATATTTTAGGTAATTTCTTTTTATTGTCTATTTTACAACTATGATTTTTTTTTCTCAAACTTTTCTTTTTGATCTTAGTCAACAGGTGGAACTACATGAAACATTGAAAAAATTTAATGTTTCAGATGTGTAAAGAATAAGAATTATGAAAATTGATTTCCTAAGTGTAAATATAATAAAGTGAATCCTGATGAGGGTACATTTATTGGTTATACTATTGTATATAAAGAGATCCTGAACAACACATGAAAGGAATGTTATGATCTGACTATATTTCTTACATTATAAATTTGAATACAAATTATAATGAGGTTGAGGAACATTAATACAGGATCAATATTTCATATTATATGAAATAATATAATGATGACACATGTGTAATGCTATAAAAATAACATTGGATGATAAAAGTTTTTATTTTTTTAATTCATGGTTTATGTTGTACGAATGACGAAATACATAAATATTTTCAGAATCGGTTTTTCATTCTTGAAATAAAATGATATTTTCAATATAGATAAATACATAGAAAATTTATATAAAGGAGAAATAATATTTTTATTAAGCTAAGGTAATCCTTAACTTTTTATTGGTGCTGAGAAAACTGAGTGTTTAATGGAAAGAGAGAAGGTTGATATAGATAATTTAAATTGGATAATGGGGATTATTATGGTAATAATTTTTGATTTACAAAAAAATGGATGATGTTATCATGGATGAAGTTTATAACATATTGGATTTAAAAAATATAAAAAATCATTTTTACAACAAATCTCCCTTAATGGATTCCAAAAATGATTTATAGTAATTCGGGTCATCCATGGTTCAATAGAATACATGATTAAGTTTTTCACCATCTTGGAATGTACAAAAAATATTTACCTTATGATATATGGGATATAATTCTCTGATTATTTAGTGAAAATATTTCTTGTTTTTTTTTGGATTTTCAGCATTTGGTACGATTTTTAGGTTATCCATTTTGGGAAGTATTATTTCACACTAAGTGTATTGATTAATGTCTAATGAATTGTGATCTTATTTTCATGAGAATGAAATATGGAATCACCTATCAATATAATTTTGGATCTCATGATTGTTAGTAAAAAATTTCAAGGAATGCCCAAAGGTAAAATTATGTTGAAATCACGTATGTATATCCCCTTGTGAAATTATTCAACTTTTTGAAAATGATATTGAAATAAAATTGTGTAATATTATCATTATTATTGATGATATAAATTACCTATTTCATTCTTATTTAGTTTATGATTGTCAATATTCTACGGATCTCCAACATTCTTGTGACCAGTGATCTTTATGATTTGGTTTAAAATTTAATACCCAATGATTTTTATGAAATATATTTTTATTAAACCATTTTATTTATTGGATGTTTTTAGTTATACTCATCACCGACTTATCCTATGTTACATGAAACAATGTGTCTCTATGAAACATCATTTTATTATTATTTAAATAAGAAAATATAAAACATATTAAATTGTTTATTATGAATATTTTTAACTAACTTATGGAGATATAAGGTTTATAAGAAGTTAAAATATATATCAATTTGATATAAAGAAAATATTTGTGTGCTCTTAAAGTAATTTTTTCTTAATAAATTAACTTAATTAAAATTAATTAATTCTAATATTTAAATATATATGTTATATATTCTATATAATATTTTATATATTCATATAATATATATTTTTCATTACATAAGAATAAATCCATTTTAATTAATAATGAGATGCATTTTCAAAATGGTAAATTTTCCACCTTTTAATGGATAACTCATTTTAAATCTAATCATTAAAACATTAAAAAAATTTCCTTTTTACAAAAAATTAAACGTCTTATTTTAATGTGGGATATAAAAAATTTACCGTGGTTGAATTTTTGGCATTTTTAGGTTAGGTTTAATGTTTTGATAAATAGTGAATAATATTGCATTTTAATTGAAAACAACATTTAATCAATATAATTATAGAGTAAAATTATATATTTGATTGGTTTTAAACTATAATTCAATCAAATTTTATCTTATAGTCCAAAAAATTTAATTGGAATAAATTTTATATTTATTTAATATATAATCCTAAGTAAATATTTTTTGAGGTTTTAACATTAAAAACCTATTTTTCAACAACATCAATGAGATTAAATTAAAATTTATTACTGCATCATCTATGTTTTGAATTTTTAAAAATGAATTTCATATTTCAAATTAGTGGTAACAAATTTAGTCAATAGTTACCTTTTATTTTTTAAAAAATATTAATAGTTTATTGATTAATTTTTATTACCATAGTTAATGATAAATTTGGTGATTATGGGTGAAAATAATGTTATAAATATCTAAAAACTACACTAATAATAGTACATATTTTCTTCTATATTCCTTTTTAATCATAAATCCTCCTCGTGATTAAATTATAATCTTTTGAAGAAAGTTGGGTGATAGAATAACACATATTAGATTTTATTTAAAGAAAAGATAAAGATCTCACTCATATTTTTAATCACCATACAATTATTAATATAGGTTTATACATTATTTAAATTCCACAATAAGTACTAAATTAAAATATCAAATTATTCGGTTTATTATGGTAATTTATTATTAATTTTTGTGAAATAAATAATTACCCTAAAATCTTACTCAATGATGACGAAATAAGTCTTTAATTGACAAAAATATCAATAAAAGTATATAAAAATTTCAAAATAAATATAATTTGTTACAAATAATGTCATATGAACATTTTGTCGATTAATTATAATTTATAGGGATTATTTAATATATATATATATATTATACATATCATGTTATAATGATAATTTTAAAAAGATAAATATTCCATAGTTTTAAAAATTGACAATAATGATATTTTTCGAAAGCAAATTTTATTGAATTATTTTAAAATCCTAAAAATATTAATTAAGTAATATAAGGTGTAATATTTTCACCATTATAATATATTTACCATTTACGTTCTATTATACACATTATATGTAAAATATAAACCCTATTAATATTAAAATATAACTTACTATAGTAAAAATTAAAATATATTAAATAACGGTTAATAAAAAGGATAAGGATTAAATTTAGATCAAAACCTTTATAAATTATATCGGATAATGCTATTAAAACATTAAAACATCTTATACTCAAATTAATTTAATTTACTGGTAATTCTAATGAGATTTAAATTACAATTAATTAATATTTTTTACAATTTCAAATGTTCCCTTTACTCTCATTATAAAAGGGGGCCTCCTCCATCATCCCAATTCACCAAATTATTCCTTATAGATAGAAAAATATGTAGAAGATTAAATTTTCCACATACCTATAAACATTATAGAGGTTTCATTATTCTCAATTGAATATCTTTATTGTCCTTTAAAAAATATCTATATGAGCCATTTTAAAGAATAAGAAATCACTATAACTGATAATTGTCTTCTTATACTATAAAATACCCCCAATAAATCTATGATTAATATCATAAAATAATATCCTCATCATTCTAAATATTAAAAAAAATTATTATTATTCTTAACACACCATTATACATCTCATTACCTATCAAACATGAAGGCAATGCTTTGCTAATGCACACATACAGATTACCGTCTCCACTTAGCAATACAATTATTCTTCCATCAACAAATTTTATGAGTGGTAATAATGATGGGTAATATATATATAAATATATATTTATGATTATTATGAAATTAGTATACATATTTCATTAAAATATCTAATCAACCATTTTTTCCACCAATTTTTTGGGAAATGATAATATTTCTTCTACGTAGGTATACCTTGCCCTATCCATGATATAGTGTGATATATTTTTTAATCCATATTTGACATGTGTGGTAATTAGGATAAATTTTATGAATATATATAAAATATATAACATAACAATTATTCTAGATTTATAATATATCAAACAATTTTATTTTTTTCAAATAAAATTAAAATTTAAACTACATTCATGTGTGTGTGCGTCCTATAGTTCCCATGAACTGTGTATTTGATTTTCAATTTATATATTCAAAACATAATAATATATATATATAATAAATATATACGATATTGTTATTATGGTTATCATTTTGGAGATATATAAATCATGATTTATGTTTTAGTACAAAGAATGAAAAGTCGAAATAAGTACGAGAGAAAAAAGGTTTTTACCAGAAACATATCTTGAACATTGAATTGTTAATAAGAGTTCCATATAAATTCACAAATAAGTAATATATTGTATTATATATATTATTTTTTGTTCTTCATATATATTTATATATATATTACAATATTTATTATATAGAAGGTTTTTATGAGTATGATGATATTAAAGACACATGGTAATGGAATTTCATCTCACTTTTTATTTCTATGAGATACATACCATCTTTACCACTATCTTATTTTGTGTGGTTTATATAATAACCAATGAAATTGTATGTAATTAAATTAATTTTTTAAATATATTCTATATTTAATTGATGTCATTATTTCATGGGGTTTATGATTCTAAAGTTACTCATATAGTAAGGGGAGTTCTATGATCTCGTTTATTAAGTGAAACTTACACCACATTCACACCTCCTTTATTCTATGTGGTGTATATACTTGTCATGACTAGAATTCATGAGACATATCTAGTATAATTTTATATTCTTATTTCATTATAATTTTGTTTCATTCATTAGGAATTTGATTCTGTTGATTATAAATTAAATAGTATTTATCTCACAATGTCATCAACATTTGGGATTGTTTAATTTTTAGTATCTAATGGGGAATATTATTCATCCATGTCTATGTTTTGTAAAAACAATTCAAGAAAACGTTTTACTATTTACCTATATATGCTTAAGTCATTTTTACCCATTTTTGAATTTTTACGGCATGGTTTTAAAGTGTCTTTTTTAATTTCCAAATTGTGGTACTTTTTTTTCTAAAAAAGGCAAGATAAGAATGTTTTATTCTAACATATATAGTAGGAATGGATTTTTAGACATTTACAGATCCTTATTTTATGGAATCTTAACCAAAAATATATATGTTTATTTTCAAATAAAATTATTTTTTTTAAATTGCATATTATTTTATGAAATAAATTCAAAGGAAAATGTATATTTTTCACTTGAATTATTTTCATGTGATCCCTCAAAATTATTTTCCATCTAATATAACACTATTTGATGTTTTTTTTGTTTCACATTGGATATTCATTAATTATACCATTACCATTCTTTTTAATAATTTTTTCTATTTTTTATGGAATGATATTTATGAAACCCGTTTATTTTCACTATGTTATGTTGTGATTGAATGATGTTTATGAATCCCACATCATTCCATGAGTTTTGATAAGATTAATAATTTATGTTATGGTGACAATTATATTTCTGGTTTTCATTTTTTTATGGGGTGGACTTATATCTCTCTCTAAGGTATTGGGTAATGATAAATGTTTTATGATCTAAAAAGGGTAACGAGATCGTCATCCTTAGCCTGCAACTAGGGGGTACACATGATTTCATCTGAATACCGCAAAAATATTGTAAATGAGAGTTAATACTAAGACCACAACTATTGGGTACAAGGATGGTCAACCTAATCCCACTAATATAGGGTACACATGTGGTCATTCTATGAACAAAACTAAATTTTACATGAAATTCCATCCCATTCCAAAAGTAGTAACATGAGTGATTAAACCAATCCTAACATACTCTGAATATTGTGGTAGGAATCCTTAAGATAATATATTCTAAGCATAAATATATGCTACAATTTCCATGTCTCAATAATTTTAATACTCTTAAGGCTCATAATATTCTACTTTCTTATTAATCATGTCTTATAACATGCCAATATTAATTCCAGGACTCATGTATATGATCTCTTATATGAAAAGTACGATCTTGATATTTTATTCTTATGTTTTCTTAAAATTATTCTAGTATTATGCTTATGTAAAATCCATTTTAAACTGTACCAATCACCTAAGTTAATCCTTTATTAAGGTTAATATCCTCATGTTAAAAATAATGTTTTTAAATAGTTGTGATAAATGGAAATATCATTGTCTGAGTTGTCGAATATCTTCCTCCTAATTATAATAATGTCTTCTAGGTATCTAAATCTAATTAACTATTATGGTCCTATAGCATGTTTTTTTAATTATATGAATATTTAATCAATAAATAAATAATTTTAAAAAACATTAGGTGATTATATTTTTATTCTTTTGATTATAAAATCAAATTATACAATGACAAGACTCAGGAATAGGGAAGATCGAGAATTAGTGAAATCAATAAATCCCTTCAATCATTTGCGCTCACATTAACCGAATACAAATAATATTGTCTCAATGTATATTTCATCAATTCAAGTATATTACCTTATTTATTGAATTAATTTAGAATAATCAATCCTTCCCTGATCTATTCCAATCGTTATACCATTGTATTTGTAGATGTACCGATTTAATTTATTATTCACCATTCATTATCCATGATCATTGTCAATGGAAAAAATGATTTTTAATCATACATAATCCTTTTTTGAAGAATTTTTCCCTAAATTGATTCATTCCCATCACCATTGGAATATGAGGTCACTATTAGATATTTCTAGGTGGGTCAAATCCCGATCATCCCCTTGGATTCATGATAAGATCATGTGAAATGATCAGAACATCAAATCAAGGACAGAAAAAAGGATTTTTGGATTCAGGTTATCAATTCATTGAAATAGAATCTGTAATCAGATATTGGTGTGTTATATCATTTAAGACCTATTACTTTACATGATGTATCAATGGG
The DNA here is from genome assembly GCA_963277665.1 of Viscum album. NCBI lineage: Eukaryota > Viridiplantae > Streptophyta > Magnoliopsida > Santalales > Viscaceae > Viscum > Viscum album. The sequence continues at coordinate 1,258,810,771 of OY728148.1, forward strand.
TATCACTTTTTGTCCATTGGATGGCCTAAAACATCATTCAATGGCTATAACCACCAATTTTGGGCATATAATAAGCTAGATCTGAATTTGAAACAACCATATCTAGACACATGTGAATTGTTATTTATTTGTATGAAAAATTTTACTACCCTCCATATATCATAATGAAAAAATGGTATGTAACCCATGTGTGGTGGTTTTAGGGTTTTGGAAATTTGTAAGGATGGAATGGAATGTAGATTTCTTACATATTGTATACTTGTACCCCTTCTTTATGAGCTATTTGACAATGTCTATAATTAGGACCAATTTCAATAATACATTATAATGGTCAATCTATGGACCAATGTACACAGACGTGGACATGGTGTATAGGGAGGGTCCTCAATTGTCCTTGAAATGGTGTTTAAAAACCCTACATTCCATATAGTGCAACATAGTTTTTGAAATGTGTACCTCCAGGGACACAATCAGGTGGTGTAGTAAAACCACATGCCATTTGGATCCCATCAATCTACCTATACCCCATGGTTCATTTTTAAGAGACATCTACCTCTTATATCTCATTCCTTTAGAGTCATAATTTGGCCCACAAGTAGCATATCATAAAAGGTTTTTTATGTAGTACATGATGGTGACATTAATTGTGGTTTTTTTGATATTTTTTGAGATGTTTCGAGCAAGATACTTTTTTAGGAGTCACCCAAATATGGGAGTAATTAAAAAGAGGATATCAAGTGACCTATATAGTGGAACCTCCAATCATCTTGTGAACATGTACATTATCTATCAAGTGGAATTCTCTATTTGTTAGGGTATGGGTCCTCAAGAAACTATATTAGAACCCCATAATATATATGGTGAATTTTCTAGACATATATAGTGTAAGCCCTACACATCTTGTTTTTGGGACATTTATCTACTAAGTGGAAACACCTACCGGATTGGGCATGGGTCATGGGGACTCCGGAGTAGAACCCCACTGTCACCCTAGGGTCTCATTCCTTTTTGAATACATATCGAGCCCCCCCTAAGGTACTAGGGTGTTGGTACCCTTCTTGGAAATTGTTAACCCTTGACTTTACGGCACGATGGAGAGGATTGAGACACCTCACGGTTACATATAGGTAGATGCAAGAGATGATGATAATCATTTCTAGGCTTCTAGAACTGATGGTGACTCTTTCCCCAGCATGGGTTATGAAATGTAGATCCCCATTCTCTCTTGTCCATGAATCATAAATGAGTATACATATATATCTATATATACATGTTTTTTTTATTTGTATACTCTCATTCAATGGGTTTCAATGACACATGATGTAGACCTTCTAATCATAATGTTTAGCTCCATGTGGTTTGATGAGATTAATCTTCTACTATGGGTAGAAAGTACTCGACATGTAGTCAACCTGCAAACCACGTCGAGCCCCTTGAGTTTTTATGAGATTACTCGCTAATATTTTATTTTGTTTTTCACTATTTCCTTTTTATTTTCGTTTCATTCATATTGTGTCTCTTAATTCTCCTCCTTTAATATTTCAAGGCATCCTATAGGTTATGAATATAATCATCCCTATGTTGGATTTTCACACACACTTTTTTCATTTTTAGATGAAGGAAAAGTCAGTCATGAATTTCGTGGAGCATAGGGATATTGGGATATTGGGACAATGTACGGTAGTCATAGCAAAGATATCATGATTTGGGATCTTTTAATATTATAATTTCCATTTTAGTCATGATGGTGCATCTTTTGGGTCAGACATGTTGTTTCCCAATTACATTTTAGTTTTAATATTTGAACTCTTGGAAAACCTAGATGTTTTTCATGGTTGGTTTATATTCTTGTTGTTTTATATTTTCCCTTTCATTCCAAGGATTATCATCCATTATATGGTTGTTTTTTTCATACATGTACACTAATAAATGTCATCCCTTGAAGAATTAATGATACATTGATATTTGGGATATATGGTACATGCATCATATAAGATTAGGCCATTTAATGCCGTTATTAAATATACCAATTGTTATATATATAAATTCTCATAATATTAGGGTACATCTTGATTAAATTTACAGGATTCCTCTATAATGAAAACTATTCAGGATGAAATTTCTTGATTTTGACACAGATATGATGAGTTTTGAGGCCTTATATTATGGTCCGTACCACAATATCATTTTTCATTGTTGATAAGTAGCTGTAATTCCACCGCTTCTGTTGTTGATGATATCGTTAGCATATGTTGATTATATGCGTAATCTTATTTCACTCAATGAGTTCTAGCACTAGGGGCCTTTGAGGTTCTCTTGTGATCAGAACCCCATACAGTGGAAGAATATCCAGAATTATTGGTCAGTAACATCATGATCATCTAGTCACCATTTTATTAGGAGGTTGTGAAGGATGCTATCCTTATTCATGGGGATGCTAGATTTTTATTGAGTCTTGTTACCCCGATGCATGATGAGTAGACACTCTTTTTTCTCGATATACAATTGATATTTCATGAGTAATGTTATCCCTACTTCTTATGAACATTTTAGAATCACGGGATTATAGAGATTTATTATAGATTTATGATGGTGGATGAGTATGCAATGAGGTTCACATACCATACTAGATACTCCCTTGATATGATCTATGATGGCTACATCTGAGAACAGAAACATTATTAAGGAATCTGAAAGATGTAATGTGATATCATGTTTCCCTTGTGAATCCCCTCTATTGACATGATGTTTGTGTGGGGACCGGTGATAGAAATTTTAGTTTCATAGGGATCCAATGAATCTCGAGTAGGCATTGGTCATCATAGGGATGAGTCTTCTGTAAAATTTGATGGTCGTTAGTCAATCGGTTCCTGAATCATGAGACCTCCACATGATCATAATTTGGAAAATGGTAAAGGGAAATGTGGGGTACCATGGCATACATAATTGGGTAAGTTATATTCTAAAGATGGGATAGGTCACCAAGAACATTACTGTCTGACCACCCATGGTGAAGATCACATGTAGTTAACTGATAGACATCCATGGAAAAGACATTACAATTATATTGGATATACTAGGAGATGTAATAGAGGCCCCCTGAGAGTAATATATAGAAGAAGATATTAAAGAGTTTAGGGTGGTTGTCAATGTTGTGATATCCTTCCACAGACACCACTAAGCAGGTCATCTCATGCTCTAGTAGATGGAGGTCGGGGCCACATTTTATTGTAGGCTGTGGAGGCATACGACCTTACAGCACACGAGATCATCAATGTTAGGATATGTGTTTTTTCTACTATAGATTCAGTAACAGTATATATAAGATTCATTCATTCCTTCATCACCATTTTCATGGTGTGAGAGATTTACATCCCAGTTGAGGCTTAATCCCAACAGCCTTGTCTCCAAGATCATACAGGGAAGGCTTCTTTTGTATTTTTTTCCTATGATTGAATAAGCTATAACTTGGTGGAGAGAGTTTCACATGGGACATTTAAGTCATCATAGTGGAAAAATACGAAATTAACATGGGTATGGGTTTGTTTTCTATAGTCCAAGTCTAGATTGACTATCTTGGATGATGATTCATATTCATACAAACTGATGGTGTATGATTCACGTTTTTGAGTAAGGGAAATATAATTGTGGGATGAGTAACTGCTATGAGTAAAAGGATACATACCATCACCTATATGTTTTTGAGTATATCTATTTCAACTGATTGATCTTTAGGAATCCATATTACTTCAGTCATGGGAGATTATATATATGTCTTCACTGAGGATATTTGGGGACTACCTTTTTGGTGAGAGATGGAGTTTGGTATCAATTTTAATCTACTGACCACACTAATATTTTCTATAGAATTTCATATGGCCACATATATAACTCGTTTATCAATATTTTTAGTGGAATTAACCTTGAGATAATGGATTTATTATACCCATGGTATTTATCAAGAAGCTCTACTGTTATTGGTGAGAAATTTCAATGAGATCGTGTGGCCTTTCTATGATTATTTTTCCTAAACAAGGATATGATAAAGAGAAATTAACCCATACCCAGGATTTTTGACATTAATGACTAGTTCTGAATTATGAGAAGGATCTAAAATATCTATATCAGAACTAGTTATCATTTATTGAGAATTATGAGGCTGATATTTTGAAGTTAGAATTTTGATTTCACAATGGACATTGTGAGTTCCTAGTGAACCCTTTTTGTTTGTAAATTTTCTTTAATGTGTTTTTGGATTTGATGAGTTGGTTATTCCATATATAGATGGACAATTTCATGGTTATTTTCAATGATGACATACTCATCTACTCTGTGATATAGGAGGGGTATGGATATCACCAAGGGGCGGTCATAGTTTTACATCTAGAGCACTTGATTTGTGGTAAATTCATGATGTTCGTGTTCATGATTCATGTGGTTCACCATTTGGGTAATGTAATTTTGGGGCATGGTTTGGCCATAGACAGTAAAGATCGATGAAAATATTTCAGGGGATAAAACACGTACATGTCAGAGTTATAGAGTTTTCAGGGATATGTAGGGTATTAAATGATTTTTGTGGTATAATTCAATTGGATTTCAACACCATAGATGGAAATGAAATAGAAATTTAATCCTTTTACCTTGGAAGATTAGTTTGGAAGATCCTCTAAAGATTATAGGCTATGGAATAGAAGTGATCCTATCTTGAGACTATCAGAATATGGTGCGTAGTAAATTTTTTTTTCCATTGCATACAAAGATAGGCTCAGCTATGTCTTGATACAAGAAAATTATGTTATTATATATGAGTATAGATAGTGGATACCCCATGACCAGAACTATATGAATCATGAACTAAATATGGCATCAAATTATTTCTTCTAGTGGTTGTGGAGGTTATACCTTCTATGAGAGTTCTTTGTAGGTTACTCAGACCATCAGAGACATAAGAACGTCTTCAGGTAGGGGGAATTGAACATAAGACAATTGTTCTAGTTAGATATATTTTAGCACTATGAATTTTTTATAGTATATACTTCAATGAAGGTAAACCTTGTATTGTATTCCCTTATTAAGTATTCTTAGGATCTCTTGGTGCTAGAGGCTTTAGTGAATTTGGATTGCTTGTAGCTAACAATAGATGATTAGGATGGTACCCCTTTTCTTATGTCGATAGTGTTTACAACCCTGATTCATGAGAATTTGTGAGAGTACCATTTGGGATACATAAACATTTAGGTTTTCCATGATTATATATCCATAGGGGATTCACAAGATGGATAATCAGATGGATGGAATGATGTTATCCATTAAAAGGAATGGATGAAGGTCCTAGTCTAAATGTCGGAGGATGTCATAGGATAGTTCCACAATTCCCATTGTTATAAATTCTTGTGTAGAGAAGATGAACAAAGACCATCATGGGTAGTTTGGGTTAATATGTACATGACAAATAATGGATGATTTCAACTCATGATACCTCATCCTTCAGTAGGTGAAGGCTGAGCACTAGGACATTGAAGGTTTGTTGTAGCCCTTTAAAATCCCAGGGTGGAAGTGGGATGGAATTTCTGAGGAATTTGTTATTGGTATTCATTGGATATAGAAGGTAAATGAAACCATATGTGTGATATCTATCACATTTTTAAATCATATATATTTATTTTTAATTAGGGAGAATATTTTAGTTGATTGTATTATGATGTTTTATATACAAGTGATTATTATCCATCAAGTAGTACCCTTGACTATTGTCAATAATAATGATTCATCATTCATTTAGCAGTTGTGGAGAAAGAAACATGAGGTATTCATCACCGAGATAAGGTTGAGTAAAACCTTTCACCCCAGAAGTATCTGTAGATTGTGTACAACATCCAGGTGTGGGAAGATATTTTATGGTATTTATCATTGGACATCAACCAAATCTTAGAGGACCGCATTCCCTTGGTTTAGTTTTTTCACAATAAATGATACCACTCAGTTATTTTCATGGAACCTTTTGAGGCCCTAGAGAGACTATATAGGTCACTCTTGTGATAGACATTGATTGGAGAGACATCTCTTGTGAGTTCAAGGTTGGTTCATTCAATGATGAAGAATGTACTAGTTATCCACAATTGGATTTGGATGATTCGAAGAAGGAAAAAATATTTTACAAGTATAAATCATATGAACTTTTATTTTGAGTACATGGAACATGTTTCCAAATATCCTCCCTAATAATATTGTTTGGGGGGGGTTTAGTTGGGGGGAATGTTATCAATAAGGTTCATTGGTTCATCAGGGTGTTTTAATGGGATTGTATGGTTTTTTACTACCTCTCCCTACCCACAAAGACAGAGTAGGTGCGTGATTCCTTATATGTGTTGTGGTTGAGTATTAATTTTCATCACCCCATGCACATTATTAAATTTGGATTTATGGAATTTAAGGTTTGAGAAGTGTTTTTAGATCACCATTTGGGGATCTAGTATTGTTGGAAGAGGAATCTCGGCGGATAAGCTATCCCTTTTTTCATGTGTTATGGAAGTACAAGAACCTGCTGGAGGGATCCTAGAAGAAGGAGATACACTTCCAAGCTTAGTATCCTTAGTTGTTTTCTTAGTTTTTTCTTTTTGGGGAAGAAATGAAGAATGTAGGGAATGCTATTTTGATCTTGGTTTTTTCATTCAAATATATTGAAATGTTTCTACGTATATTTTTAGTGATGGGGACTCAGGCGGTGTGTCATTCTGATTATCGGTCAACCTAGATGTAATTTTATAAGAATATTACATTTATTATATATAATGAAATACTAATTTCTAAAATTAAATTGCATAAATCATAAATGGAATCTCGGATCCAAAATATGAGACCATGGTTCAGCATGTAAATTAATTATTAGCTTAGTAATGACCAAAAATAGGTTGACATGGGGTGTTTTGAAATTGAGACCATTGGTGAGAACATTTAGATAAAATAAAAACATAATTTTATATATTTAAATAAAATAGACCAAATGAAGTTTTCTTTTTCTCCAAAACTAAATAAAATTAGACAAGGTTATCCACAGAAACCATGGGTTGGATTCTATAGATTTATTCTTCCTCTAGCTAAAATATTGATTCAAATTATAATGAGACTATGAATCGGGGTAGATCCTGATGCAATTAACATAATGACTTTATTTAATCATTTGAAGGAATATTCATCGATGAAAAACTATATAATACCCAGGGTGGACTCTCCGATTCAAGTATTTTTTCTTTGTTGATAAAATTGATTAAGAATAATCATTCCTTCTTTAATCCATGCAAATTTCTGAGACATGTTATGAATATATGAACTAATTAATTTTATTATACGATTCTTTATAACCCGAGTTATCACCATTCATGATATTTTCCATGAAATCTTGTAATTGATTTATAATCCATTGTTATTGATACATTTTAATATAAATTACTTCATTTATTAATTGTTAGACTCTAAGGTCGTTATTTGACATTGACATGTGGGATCGAGCCAGATCACACCCCCAGTTTTTTGACAGATTCACGTGCTAAAATTAGAACATCAAATTACTGATGAAAAAAGTCCTTGTGGTTTTCAGGTTATCAATTCACTAAATCATAATCCGGAATTAGGTATTGTGGTGTGGTGGTTCATATGGGATGTACAGTTAACCTTGACTGATCAATGGGTACCATATTCCGGCCACTACAGAGATGGAATGGATAGAAAAAGCAAGATACACCAATTTTGGTTATTGAAAAGGATGAATCTGAAGGTTGAACAACCGAATCATGAATCACATACATTGATATGTAGTTTTATTAAAAACATAACTACACAATGGGTGATACAATGAATACATTTTTTGTGTCCCTTATGCAATGGTGTCTTGAGTTTTTAAAATTTATATGCATTTCATAGCATGTTGTCGTCTTACGCAACTTGAATCCCTTCTCTCAGTGGATGATCCCAGTGAAATATTGAACGTGAAGGAACACATTTGCAATGATATTTTCAGTGGCATATTATGTGCCAATTTAAAAATACATGACTGAGATGCATGAGAAAGGAACCCATGATTCTTGGAAAATACATTTAGACTCCCTATATTCCATGTTATTTCTACACACTTGGCAAGCCATGTATCTATTGGAATATGGGAAGGTGGTGCAGTAGGAAAATACACCATTTCAGTCACCTCAAATGGGGTTTACCCAATGGTTTCTTTTTTTGAATTTCATATTCTCATATCTCCCTCATTTGAATTATATTTTGTCCCCCGAGTATAATATTATATATGTTTTTTCTTTTAGAACAAGATGGTTTCTTTAGTTGTGGGTTCTGGGATATTATGTGAGATTTCATTGGGTGTTACTCTTGTTAATATGGCACCCAAAAAAATGGATCAAGTAGAGGATCACCATAGACCTATAGAATAGAACCCAATGCCCACCCCCCAATTATGGGTGATGTTCGTAAATTTATAAAGTTGAACACCATATTATATATGGTTTGTGTTCTTAATAAAATCAAGTAAAATACATATTAAATAGGGAATGGTTAATCAAACTATTTTCTTCGAACATCACATCATCATGGGTGGAGGTCCTCTATATTTTTTGTTGAACCCCCTATCGGATAGGGTGTAATTCCTCCTGACACCATAGTGGGACCCCCTTTTGCAATAGTGAACATGTTCTATATGCAATCATTTAGAGTGGCACCCAACTAACGTTCCTAGGAGAAGGTTCTATAATGGTTATCATTCCCCCTAACCATTGGATGTGGGGAACAATGGTGAGTCATGGGACATGTGATGGAGATATCCATTATCTATTTATTTTATTCATTAACTAATAGAATATTTATATATATATATCCATGTTATTGGATTTTTATTACTCTATTTACCTGGGTTGAAAATTCATAGGGGGTTGTGCACTAAGTCGTTGTGTTGAGATCCTGGTGGTTGAATGAGGTTATTATCCTACTATGAATGGAAAATTCTTGATATTTTGTTCACCTACTGGTTTTTTTGAGCCCAATATGAGTTGATGATATTTCTATAATGGTTAGGGTTGATTTTATCTTAGTTTACTGTCAAATTTCATTCCATTCCAATTGTTTATCTTACTCATACTTTTTTAGCATTCAAGGAGTCATTCTATGAATATTTATATGCACAGATACATGGTATTTTCCCATAGTTTTTGTATATTATAAAGACTATGGATAAGTCAGTAGTTACATTATGGGAGATTTTGGATATTTGGTGCCCGGGACCATTTACTCTCGTGATGGATTTGATATACGGATATGTGTCCCCATAGAATTTTATATTCTGGTTTTGTTAGGTTGGGATATCTTTCAATTTTAGAGTTTATGGTTTCATTCAAGATTATGTTATCACAATTTCAATCAAATACACCCTAGATATTTTTTTCACTTCGTTTACTTTCAGGGTATTACATCATTCCGAATATTATTCTTAGGCACTTCTACATTATGATGGTTGGGTGTGAGTATATTGGTACATTAAACAAAGGCCTCTCATATTGGATATGACTTTCAATTTTTTTCACTAGCCCTGGAATATGGAAGAACACTTTGGGTACATTCTATTCAAGTCCATGTTATGGTCAGGTTGTGAAACATATAGTTTAAAAGTTTTATTTTCTAAAATAGTAGTTTTTTCTGTTTTATTTAATTTTATTTAAAATATAAATGTATAAATTGATAAATTAATGTTTTTTAAAGTAACAAAAGTTTTTATTAATCATTTGAATATTATATTACAATATATTTCTATTATTTTTCTGAAGTAATTGATCTTTATAAAAATAGTTAATAACATAGTTTTTACCAAAAATTATAAATATTATGCTTTTATCTTTATATAAAAAGTACATATAAATTTATAAAACACTTTAAATAGTCAAATATGTCTTTCATGGGTAATATTATAAATTTTAATATTGTAATGAGACTAAAAAATATTGTTTAATTTTTAAAAAATATTTAAATTTTTATCCCATCAATAATTTTTTCTTACTCTCTTCATTTAATTATTAATTTCTATAGAAAAATATAGTTTCATATTCACTTTTTTATAGTGACCCAAGATAAACATTTATAATGTATAAATTTTTTCAATAATTTAATATTTCCAAAGAAAAAATAAACACATAGTCCCAATAACATTAGTTTGAAAATCTCTCATGATCTGCTACATAAAAATAATCTTCTAAAATAAAAGTTAAAATTTTACCATATTTAAAACATAGTAGATCCACTATTAAAAATCTCCCTGGTAATAAATTGCATTTTAACTTGTGTAAATAATCCATAATAAATGGTTCAGGTTTACCACTCTCTAAGGGAAAAAGTCAACATTTAAAAAAGGGTATGATCATAATAATATAAGGAAACATGATCATGGGAGAAATATCTTATTTAATGTACATGAAACTATTAAGTTTCTCCATAACTCATGATCGAAGTGCATGTAATCTCAAGGGAAAAAACATCTTCCATGGAACAAAATTTTGATATAATAAACATGAAACATGAAGAATAATCATGGTCTTGGGATTTTTAAATTTTCTCATAGTAAATTCAATCATGGAATTGTGAACAATGAAAAATGTGGTCATTTCCATAACCAAACATGTAAGTATAGCCTAACCAAAAATTTTTGGGGCATTTATTTTCACATCAATTCTCTAAAAAACAAATTGATTTTAATTCTCATAATAAACCTTGTTATTTTACTAATGATATTACATTAAGAGAGTTTCATGAAAAAAATAGTCATTGCAATAATTATTCTGGATTTCTATTCTTGGTATTTATATTTAAAGAATATTAATCAGGATTTTGGAAAGTTTTTTTTCATTTTATAGAATCACAGTCCATACACTGCATTGATAAAATATATGTAAGGAATAAATCCTAAATTAATAATAACACATATGGATTTCATACCATACATTTGTAAAATTTATGGAGAATCATCCCTATCAATTTTTTTTATCAAATTCAACTAAAACCATATGTCTAGTAATTGAATGTTTTGATTATCAACCCTTCAATCCAGTAAATGTATGAAATATCATTGCATATTTGATGTCTGGTATCACTATTCACACCCTAAATCTATAGAATAGAGGTATATATAATCAATCCTACTCTATACAAAGGAACCCTATGCTATGAAAAGGAACCCTATGCTATACAATGGAAATATATGCTATGGATTTGAACCCTACATTGGTCTTCTCCAATCTGTAGACTATTTTCAATGATTTTATCTAGGATATTAGGAAATTCTTGATGTAATTATTCATTGGTTGAAAATTGTTTTATAACCGATTTAAAGGATAGTAATGATAGATTCTAAGAACTATATTCAATAGATATAATCAACCCTATTATTAAATAATGTTACAACTCCCCTAGTAATTTTTAATTTGAATAACTATGATCTAGTTAGAGGTTTTTGTGGATCATCTCAATAGAAATTAAGCTATATATGTATATGATAAGATCGTGTTTATATTGATTTGTGATATATTTTCAATATAGTTTTATGAAACTAAATAATTAATAATCTACTAAAAATAATTATCAAATCTTTTATTTCATAAATATACTACACTTTGGAGATATAAATTTTAAACCTTGTACTACTACGAATCTAATATTTTTTAGTTTCTACATTTACTAAATATCATATTAAACTCGGATCTATTCAGAGTTATAATTTCTTGAATAATTTCATTTCTAAATACTAAGATCCATTTATTATCGGTTACTACAATAGTTGGGATGTATAACACAAACCATCAAAAATAAAACACTTTTTATTTATTGGATTTTCATCTTCTCAGACTCAGTAATGATAGAGTATTATATTATTGGTATATTATGTGGATAAATACTTCAATGTTACTGAAGGAAAATTATCGATTTATCTTTTAAATAAAGGTTTCAGCACCCAACACTCGGTTTTTCTTTTGAAGGTCCTGCGATAATATTCCCAATCTTGTGAAATTCACTGATCTCCTAGAGAAAGAATTAGTAGAGTATACTGTGAGATATTTTAACCCATAAAAACTATAAAATTGTTGTGTTTATTCTTTTTTTTCTGCTACTCATATTACATACAAAATAAAACATTGAATATCTGTATAAATCACACATAGGGTCAAAAGATAGAATCTGTTGAGATTATCAAAAAGAGACAATTCACCACATTATGTTTCATATTTTTATTATCCTGACATTAGAATTGGAATCAAATGTGATATTTTTATGAACATTTTATAAAAATCTTAAAATAATATGGTATATACAACACATATGTTAAGGGATGATCCGGAATATGGTATATATATGATTCGAGCTCCATATTTTAATGTAGAAAAAAATAGATGATTGAAACCATGATTGATTATCTAGAAGAAGAATCTATGATTCATTGTTTATTTAATGATCATTATTCCTTATGAAATTACTTAGAAACAAAAGATATGGGATTTTGTAGAATATTTACAATATAAAATCATCACAAAAGCAATGAATGATATTATTTGTGGACATGAACCTTATGAATTCAATCCATTTTCCCAATGAAATATTGCCTAAGAGATGTGGAAATCACTAGTTGTCACATACGTTAAAGTAGATTACCTCGGACAGATGAGGTATGCTACTTAAAATCTAATTTATAAGACCTATAAAAATTTATATGGTGAATGAATCACTCAAATTAATGGAGTATTAATATATATTGTAAAAAATATTTCATCCTTTGGATATCCCATTGGTCAATGAGATCAAGCATTGAAACTAAACAATGTACTAGCCTATAAATGGAATGGAATGTCAATAGCTATTCGACAATCGCCACCTATCAACAATTTAACTATAATGTAACTATTTGGAAAACTAATGAGGATTGAAGTAGAAATGGAAGACAATGTCAATGATTTGAAGCTAAAAAAATTGGAAACTTTTACCCTTAATGTGATATCTCATAAGTATGAATGAAAATCAAAACAATAAATCAAATTAACAAAACCCAGATTCCTAAAACTCTAAAATGGAAGAGGCTTAAATATTTATAATGTTTAGAATTCTCTACTAGAATAAAAGAGGATTAACATATATCATTTATGATGGATAAGAATGATCCATGATATTTTAGTTTTTACAAATGAAAAAATATGGGTCACATCAGACAGGATTTCCCCCAATTGAAATATTAAGGAACATGGAAAGAAACAATTATCAGAAGAATACTTGTAATGATCATGAAGTAAAAAACGTCCATGTAAAATAAATGTGGATTTCTAAAGACTTTAAAAGCCCCCCAAATTCTAATTCAGAAAAAGGGACACAAATTCTATAAATGAAATTTTTTTATAGAATAGGAAGAAAAAATTGTACAATCCTATTAAACATTTAATTCTGATACTCACAGATTCTTAATTACTAAATTGGATACGTAAAATTCAATTTTAGAATAAAAATATAATTCATTATTAAATAAATGTAAATAATTAAAAATATCCACAATGATTTTTTAGTTAGGAGAGACACTATGCTAAAACAACATAATGAACTAATTGAAAAAATCAATTTTTTCATCATGAAATTATGTTGATCAAGGAAAAAGAATTAAATAATTAAAATATGAAGCTGAATCTTATAAAATTGGAGGAATTAATTTATGTAATGGTTAATATTTTATACATTTTATTCTTGTAAAGAATTTTATTAAAAGAGAAAATTTTAGAATATGATGTTACATGAAAAATGAATATTATACAAACATTATATTGTGCCAAATTAAATAAAAAATAATTTCTATTATGGTGTAATAAATAGTCCCTACACTATAAAAATAATATGAGAGATTTTAAAAATTTTCTTATTAAAAATACTTTTATTAATACAAATATGTCTGAAGATGTGATTACAAATTTCAGAAAAATAAGGTAGATATGGATTCATAAATTTATCCCCAATGACAATGATGGACCCAAGAAAATATGGTTACCAAAATAATCACATGATTAAATAATTTTATAGGAAAATATCACATGAATTGAAAACAATAAGGTATATTGATATTGACTACTCAATACATATGAGTCGAGACTCTTCAAATTTCCACAATCCAATAGAAATAGATGGTGGTCCAGTCACTTTTGGTGACAATGAAAAATGAAGGATAGTTAGAGTTGGAACTATTGGAGATACAAAGAAAATTTCAATCAACATAGTACTATATGGAAAAAGGAAAATTTATAACTTGATAAGTATTTATCACCTTTGTGATGATGTATTTATTTTATTTTTTCAGAAATTTATTCTCACTTTTTAATTATAATTTGATTAAAATTAAATCACATATAAATGAAAATGTTTATACATTGGATATCCATTCCATATTAAAATAAAAAATGAATTGCTAAAATACTAATAATATTTTATTCCATAAAAACAAAAGTTAGAACCTTGTAATCGATAGAATTTATTACACGCGACAACAGGCACGTGAGGTAATATGATATCTCTTTCCAGAATAAACTATTTACTATTTAAAATATATCCTTCATATTTAAATGCATGAAACATAAATTTATATTGAAATGAACATTAAATTTGGTTAGCATGCATCATATGCAACAACGACCATCCTTTATAGCTAGTGTTACATGAAAAAGCTACCTTCTTTGATGGTTTGCGCTATACAAAATACCAATTCTTAATGAGAAACAATCAGAAATTACAACATTATTATTTAATAAAATAAGATATAAACCCATATTTTTGAATTATATTAACTAACTTATGAAAATGAATGGTTTAGGAAACAAAATAATTGGTTAAAAATCAATTATAAATGAATATAAAAACTAATTCAATATTAAAAGAAAATTTCAATTGAAAACTATTATTTTTTAACATGATATTTTTTACCCTAATAGATTAAATAAATTACATTTTTTGAATGATATTAATTTAATAAAAAAATTTCATATTCATTAAATTATTTTTTATATTCATCTAGTATATTTTTAATGAAAATTATAAATGAGAACCCAATATATCACATAAAAATTTATATTTTTATTAATGCATTTTTTACATCATTTTAATGGAGAACCTATTTTTAATATTTATTTTTACATGCTTATGAATTTATTTTGATAAAATAAATATATTTTTTTAATTTATAATTTTAAATTTATATTAGGATGAATTTTTGGGATTTATATGAGAAACGTCATTTGTTAGTTAATAGTTCAAAATACAATGTTTTAGTTAAAAAGTGCATTTTCATTTAAAGAATTATTAATGTTCAATTATATTATAATTTTTTTAAAGACATATTGGATCAATTATTCATATATTAATATATATTAGTTCATTATAATATATATAAAATTTTAATTTAATATAAAAATACATCATAATTTTGAACATTTTTCAACTAAAACTAGTTAATCTGTATGTCAACAACATTAGCATTAATCTTAATTTTTCCGCTTCTGTGATTTTAATTTTTAAAATATGACACAAAATATAGTAATATATATAATATTTTGGGTCTAATAATATTTACTTAATTTTGACAAAAATTTTCAATGAACGTGATTACAATTAATTATAGTGATGATGGTGTAATTGGCTTAAAATAGACTAAAACACCAAGTTTGAGTACCCAAATGACCTAGAAACATATAATAATCCAATTTAATGAGAATATTTTATCAATTCACCTTAAATTAATTATCATGGGTTATTTTCAGTGATATTTATTTTGTAACAACTTGTTCACACCAAACAATATTTCAAGAATACCATGTGAGTCCTTTTCATTCCTTATAAAGGTCCACAACAGCTACCCATTCCTCACACCTAAAAACAACTTAATTATGTCCAATAACCAGGAAAATAGTCTCCTATAATTTATATTCCTATCCTTGAAGAATTATTTGCAGTAGAAACCCTTTCCACAATGCCATTTGGTTCAACCCAATAGAAGTAACCCAATTAAAAAGGTAATATTTTTTCTCAATCTCTCTAATTTCATTTCCATTATCCAACACCAAATACCTCATTATAATATTATTGTTTAAAAAACTAGAATAATAAATATTCTTGGATTTTATTATGTTGATATTTTAACCTACAGGTACATACACCACCATATAATGGTTAACGAACATAATGTTTCTATGTACGGTGAACTGTTTCCTCACAAAATGCGATTGTTCGTTCTTCCATTAACGCCTCTCATGGTGGATGATATGATTAATTTTTTTTATATATTTGATATACTATATTTTTTATTTATTTACACATCATTATACTTTTTATAATAAATACATTTAGTAATTTCCAATTTACATTAATACGATAACAAAGTTTGAGGATGTATGGACTGATGCCCCCTCAAAGTGATATGATTCGTTCATATGATACATGGAATGTATAAATGATTAATATAATTAAAAATATGAGTAATAAAAAACTTATATATATGTTATTCCTGAAATAATTACCATTAATTATAGATATATATATGTGTGATTTTTTTATTACCCATTCACACACTTTAAATGAACTGACATCCTTCGTGGACGTGTGGACTACCGCCTCCTCGAGATGAGGTTTCTTCATTTACATCACATAAATCTATATATGAGTATAAGTTATTAAATAATATGATATTTATTACATAATTATAATTCTATAAATAATTTATGTACTTACATTATTTCCACAACGATCATTCAAATATGTGAATATTACCTGTGCGTACCTATGACCAACCATTCCCATGACTTTAAGATATTCTAATTTTAATAACCAAATTAAGTTATTTATTTTGAACATATAATGGATGTAAAAATATGAGAATTATTTCATGTTTATCATTGTAAAGTTGTTAAATAATGACCCCTTTTACAATAGTTTACCAACAATAGTTCTTTCGACGCATTAACAGAATGCTTTCAAAATCACACGATATAAAATTAATAGTTTACGTAGATTTAGAAAACACCGTAATAAGTGAAATAAAATTAGTTATAAACAAGAAAGGGTTAAGGTATAAATTATAAAAATAAAATATGTTTTTTATAATGGATGTTAATGGACGTTCTCCCAAAAGGAAACATATGGTAATGGGATTCTTGTCTCATTTCCAATACATGACGTATAATTTATTATTGTGCACTAAATTTATTATATATGGTTTAATTAATTCCACATTAAAATATAGTATCATGAAAACTATTATATTATGGTATTTAAATTTTTAATTTCAGACCATTGGATTTTCCACCATATTGGTAAGTGTCTTCATCTCACTTTTACATTTGTGTGATAAATGTATTGTTAACCACTTACTTATTTTCTGTAATGTTCCTACTACTTATTTTGATATATTATATAAAGAATTTCTTATAATTAATGGAATTTCTTAATTTCATTTAATATTATTATTTCATAATTTTTATGATTAAAAAAATCTGAAATGTGGTATTGGACAATTTATAATTTTTAATGATAATTTCCATAAGGACTAATCTTAATGATCATTCAGTGTAATTTATGCTATAGAAAATTATATATCATTTTTTTCAATAATTAATTTCATTCTTCTATATTGATTCATGATCATTGTCATTTATTATTACCATTTTCCTGTCTTTTTTACTCAAAGTGATTCAAAAATATTTTAAAGAAAACCCAACATCACTTCTCCCTTTAGTTGGAGAAACAATATTATTCAAAAAACCTATTTTTATGATAATTTCATAGAAAATGTTTATAAATTATTTTATAAATAAACATTTACCATTTTTTATTTTAGCAATATTTTAGAATGAATCTTTTTATCTCTTTCCTAATGAGTAATTTTCTAACCTTTTCTATACAAAAGAAATATTCTTTTTTACCTCGTACAACGTGTACAAATTTATTGGTCATCATTTCTATGAAGCCACCTTCTCAATTACAATAGGTTATTCAAATGAAAATTATATTTTCATCTTTTATATTATTAAAATTTAATCATTTATTTCATCATCAACAACATCCAATTATCATACTCCAATTGAGTGTGTTTTGTTGATATTATCCTTATTCTTCTTGAGGATGGTTTATTATTTATTTGTTTGAGTATTTTATTCACATTAACTTTAATTATTTACTACATAACCTCCTTAAAGTATAAAATATTCTATTATCATTTATCATTGAATTTCACCTTATTAACCCTTTTATTTTGTCATAGATATTACTATTTCCAAAACCATATAACATGTTATATTCAGTTCCTACATAGAATGTTATTTTATTAATTGGGAAATTATTGATTAATATGTATCTATCATCCAATATGTTTATTTTTTAACTCATATTAGTTATTTTGATTATTCAAAATGAGGAATTCTTTGGGATGGAAATGACAGGTGGAGCATGAACTTTTGGTACCTCTTTGAGGAATTTATGGCTTCTAATAAGACGAATAATTGCGCATATGGGTTTCTACCATTTGTTTTAAACATTCATCTGAAATGTCTAGATTGTAATAGTATTTAATGTTCCTAAGACATTATTTCCATAAATAATGAAGCATCTTGCAGAATAGTTTTATATATTATTCATCCATTAGATTTTACATCAATATATATATGGATGAATTTCATTTAAGTTTATTTATTAATGGAATGTGTTTTATTTTCATAACTTTTCATATTCAGTTGTCATTATCTATTAATTTTAATTGAATTTGATTCCAGTTACATAATTTTCATATTTCTCGGGTACTTTCATTCATTTTATTGATTATATGGCATGTGAGTTAAATTATTTACCTTTCCAAAATGTTTATTCTCAATGATTCATTATTTTTTCTGATATATTTTGTCCTTACTAATAATTTGAGCTCAACATTATTATATCAGATTCCCCAAAAATCCAAGAAGCATAATATGATATAAATGTCGTAATATGCTAGATTCAATAGAGCTATCCTCATGTATTTTATTTGAATAGAATAAAAAATATATTTTAATTACTATATCTATTTATAATGAAATACTATATTATATATCTGGTTTACCGGGACTACCAAATTCATCAGTCCATCGTGATTTCATTGAGATAATCATACCGATGTATTTAATAGTAGACACTAGCTTTCAGATATTTTGGGCTGGGTTACTATGGTTTGTATAGAATAAATTTTATAAGAATCCTTGGGAACTACATTTAGGAAAACAAAGATTAGATAAAATAACAATACTCTATAATTTCAATAGGTATTGATGAGAACCATTTTATTTTTCTAAGGTAGAGATTAAGTGGGTTTTCCTACCAATAAATTATTGTTTGGATAATCTAAGGGGTTGTGGTTCTATCATAGATGTAACAAGAAATAACAACTCTAACAATGTGATCAATGATTGACCTATGGTAATCTGTTAAATGAAAATGGGCCTTACTACACACCTGGTTTGACACCCTCATGGGATATGAATAGGTAAATCCACATTTATTTACCAAAAATTATGAATGATTTGGATACATAATATGCATCCTAGGACAATATTAAGGTGTTTTATATTAAAGATAAGTTGTCATGATTTATAAATATAAATAATGATATTATAGATAAACCCTAGTACAAAGAATGGCCTATGTGGAAATAAAATGGTTGAAGTATTTTAGTATTGGGGTGGTATTGAAAAAATTAGTTAAAATGTTATTTAGTGATTTACTGAATTTTAATGATGTTTGTGATATATATTTTGAAAATTATATTAATATGGTTTTATAAAATGAAAACCTATAATAAAGGTGAAAACCAATCAAATCTGGAAAGACCGTGGGGCTTGAACACATGACCAAAGGAAAATAAGGGTTTATAGACATCCATAAACCTACACAATATTACTGTTAATTTTAATGGTATTTTGTTAAAAAATTTAACAAATATATATTAATGATGAACCAATAATATACTTTTTGAGTATTATGAATTAATCTGTTAACAATGATTATTTTGGGAGATATTTAATGAAAAATAGTATGAAATTTAACTCTATTATATGAATTAAAATCCTTTAAAAGTTTGTTTTAGTGCACCAGTCATAATATAATTCAATATTGGTAATTTATTTTTGGGATTAAAGGGTTGAATTATAATTTCATTGAAACACAACCAAAATTTTGGATTGTTCATATGATATTGAAACGTATCATGTAAGAATATTTTTTATATTATTTTTCATAAAATAATACCACCCAAATTATGAAAATGACTTAGATATAAAATGTTTTTCATAATACCTAAATTACAGCTGGATAAATGGATTTTTAAATCCTCAAAAAATTATGGATTTGAGGCCCTCAAAATTCCATTGATCATTCAATTTCTTATAATTGATGGGCCCATTAACTCCAAATAAATATTTACACTTTTCCTCCAATTGTGTATCTCTAATTTTGAATATTGTTCTCTTACATATATAACGAGTTACATGTTATTTCATGTGAACTTTGTAATTTCAATTCACTTCTTATAGATGATTACATAAGAACTATTCTCATGATGTTGGATTCCAAACATATGCAGTATCAAAAAAATGACCATGATTAATTTTAAATAATGATTTCAAAATTTATTTTAGGTGGGGAGAATGTGACTCCCCAAAAAAACAAAAGTAAACACCTTTTTCAATATAATTTGTGACAGGTGGTCAAAGGCATATAGGTAATATAATATCCACATACATTAAAATATTTTTACTATGGAAAATATATTTTATATATTTAAATGCTTGAAACACTGTGTTAATTTGAAAAGTAACAACCTTTTTTCTTTGTTGATAAAATTGATTAAGCATAATCATTCCTCCTTTAATCCATACAAATTTTCGAGACATGTTATGAATATATGAACTGATTAATTTTATTATATGATTCTTTATAACCCGAGTTATCACCATTCTTGATATTTTCCATGAAATCTTGTAATTGATTTATAATCCATTGTTATTGATACCTTTTAATATAAATTACTTCATTTTAATAATTGTTAGACTCTAAGGTCATGATTTCACATTGACATGTGGGATCGAGCCAGATCACACCCCCAGTTTTTTGACAGATTCACGTGCTAAAATTAGAACATCAAATCTATGATGAAAAAAGTCTTTGTGGTTTTCAGGTTATCAATTCACTAAATCATAATCTAGAATTAGGTATTGTGGGGTGGTGGTTCATATGGGATGTAATGTTAACCTTGACTTATCATTGGGTACCATATTTCGGCCACTACAGAGATGGAATGGATAAGAAAAGCAAGATACACCAATTTTGGTTATTGAAAAGGATGAATCTGAAGGTTGAACAACCGGATAATGAATCACATACATTGATATGTAGTTTAATTAAAAACATAACTACACACTGGGTGTTACAATGAATACATTCTGTGTGTCCCTTATGCGATGGTGGCTTGAGTTTTTGAAATTTATATGCATTTCATAGCATGTTGTCCTCTTACGCAACTTGAATCCCTTCTCTCAGTGGATGATCCCGTTAAAGATTACACGTGAAGGAACCAATTTGTAATGATATTTTTAGTGGAATATCATGTACCAATTTACAAATACATGACTGAGATGCATGGGAACGGAACCCAAGTTTCTTGGAAAATTCATTTAGACTCCCTATATTCCATGTTATTTCTACACAGTTGGCGAGCCATGTATCTATTGGGAGATGGGAAGGTGGTGCAGTAGGAAAATACACTATTTCAGTCACCTCAAATAGGGTTTACCCAATGATTTCTTTTTTTTTTCATTTCATATTCTCATATCTCCCTCATTTGAATTAGATTTTGTCCCTCGAGAATAATATTATATATGTTTTTACTTGTAGAACAAGATGGTTTCTTTAGTTGTGGGTTCTAGGAAATTATGTGATATTTCTTTTGGTGTTACTCTTGTCAATATGGCACCCAAAAACAATTTGATCAAGTAGAGGATCCCCAAAGACCTAAAGAATGGAACCCAATGCCCACCCCCCAATTATGGGTGAAGTTCTTAAATTTATCAAGTTGAACACCATATTATATATGGTTTGTGTTCTTAATAAAATCAAGTAAAATACATATTAAATAGGGAATGGTTACTCAAACTATTTTCTTCTAACATTATATCATCATGGGTGGAGGTCCTCTATATTTTTTGTTGAACCCCCTATCGGATAGGGTACCGGTCCTCTTGACACCATAGTGGGACCCCCTGTTGCAATAGTGAACATGTTCTATATGCAATCATTTAGAGTGGAACCCAACTAACGTTCCGGTGAGAAGTTTCTCTAATGGTTATCATTCCCCCTAACCATTGGATGTGAGGAACAATGGTGAGTCACGAGACTCCACATGGTTACTTATGGGTATTTGTAAAAGATGTTAGGAATCATAGATGGTCTACTAGAATTAATGAAAATACTTTCATAGGTTGGGATATGTGATGGAGATATCCTTTATCTATTTATTTTATTCATTAACTAATAGAATAATTATATATATATCCATGTTATTGGATTTTTATTAATCTCTTTACCTGGGTTGAAAATACATAGGGGGTTGTGCACTAACTCGTTGTGTTGAGATCCTGGTGGTTCAATGAGGTTACTATCCTACTATGAATGGAAAATTCTTGATATTTTGTTCACCTACTAGTTTTTTTGAGCCCAATATGAGTTGATGATATTGCTCTAATGGTTAGGGTTTATTTTTTCTTAGTTTACTATCAAATTTAATTCCATTCCAATTTTTTATCTTACTCATCCTTTTTTTGCATTCATGGAGTCATTCTATGAATATTTATATACACAGAAATATGGGATTTTCCAATAGTTTTTGTATATTATAAAGACTATGGACAAGTCAGTAGTAACATTATGGGAGATTTGGGATATTTGGTGTCCGGGACCATTTAATATTGTGATGGATTTGATATAAGGATATGTGTCCCCATATAATTTTATATTCTGTTTTTGTTAGGTTGGAATTTCTTTAATTTTAGAGTTTATTGTTTCATTCAAGATTATGTTTTCACAATTGCAATCAAATACACCCTAGATGTTTTTTCACTTCATTTACTTTCTGGGTATTTCATCATTACTACTATTATTCTTAGGCACTTCTACATTATGATGGTTGGGTGTGAGAATATTGGTACATTAAACAAAGTCCTCTCACATTGGATATGGGTTTCAATTTTTTTCACCAGCCCTGGAATATGGAGGCACACTTTGGGTACATTCTATTCAAGTCCATTTTATGGTCAGGTTGTGAAACATAGAGTTTAAAATTTTTATTTTCTAAAATAGTAGTTTTTTCTGTTTTGTATAATTTTATTTAAAATATACATGTATAAATTGATAAATTAAACTTTTTTAAAGTAACTAAATTTTTTATTATTCATTTGAATATTATATTACAATATATTTTTGTTATTTTTCTAAAGTAATTGATCTTTATAAAAATAGTTAATAACATAGTTTTTACCCAAAATTGTAAATATTATGCTTTTATCTTTATATAAAAAGTACATAAAAATTTATAAAACATTTTAAATAGTGAAAAATGTATTTCATGGGTAATATTATAAATTTTAATATTGTAATGAGACTAAAAAAAATTGTTTAATTTTTAAAAAATATATAAATTTTTATTCCCATTAATAATTTTTTTCTTACTCTCTTCATTTGATTATTAATTTCATTAAAAAATATATAGTTTCATTTTCCCTTTATTATAGTGATGCAAGATAAACATTAATGAAGTATAAATTGTTTCAATAATTTAATATTTCCAAATAAAAAATAAACACATAGTCCCAATAACATTAGTTTGAAAATCTCTGATGATCTGTTACATAAGAAGAATCTTGTAAAATAAAAGTTAAAATTTTACTATATTTAAAACAGAGTAGATCCACTCCTAAAAATATCCCGGGCAATAAATTCCATTTTAACTTGGGTAAATAAATCATAATAAATGGTTCAGGTTTACCACTCTCTAATGGAAAAACTCAACATATAAAAAATTTTAAGATCATAATAATATAAGGAAACATGATCATGGGAGAAATATCTTATTTAATGGACATGAAACTATTAGGTTTCTCCATAACTCATGATAGATGTGCATGTAATATCAAGGGAAAAAACATCTTCTATGGAACACAATTTTGAAATAATAAACATGAAACATGTAGAATAATCATGGTCTTTGGGTTTTTAAATGTTCTCTTAGTAAATTAAATCATGGAATTGTGAACAATGAAAAATGTGGTCATTTCCATAACCAACCATGTAAGTATATCCTAACCCAATTTTTTTGGGGCATTTATTTTCACATCAATTCTATAAAAAACAAATTGGTTTTAATTCTCCTAAAAAACCTTGTTATTTTCCTAATGATATTACATTAAGTGATTTTCAGGAAAAAAAATAGTCATTGCAATAATTATTCTGGATTTCTATTCTTTGTATTTATATTTATAGAATATTAATAAGGATTTTGGAATGTTTTTTTTCATTTTATAGAATCATAGTCCATACACTACATTGATAAAAGATATGTAAGGAATAAATCCTAAATTAATAATAACACATATGGATTTCATACCATACATTTGTAGAATTTATGGAGATTCATACATATCAATTTTTTTATCAAATTCAACTAAAACCATATGTTTAGTAATTGAATGTTTTGATTATCAACCCTTCAATCCCGTAAATGTATGAAATATCATTCCATATTTGATGTCTGGTATCACTATTCACACCCAACATCAATAAAATATAGGTATAGTTAATCAAACCTACTCTATACAAAGGAATCCTATGCTATGCAAAGGAACCCTCTGTTATACAATGGAAATTTATGCTATGGATTTCAACCCTACATTGGTATTTTCCAATCTGTAGACTATTTTCAATGATTTTATCTAAGATATTAGGAAATTCTTGATGAAATTATTTATTGGTTGAAAATTGTTTTATAACTGATTTAAAGGATAGTAATGACATATTCAAAGAACCATATTCAATATATATAATCAACCCTATTATTAAATAATGTTATGACTCCCCTAGAAATTTTGAATTTGAATAACTATGATCTAGTTCGAGGTTTTTGTGGATCATCTCAGTAGAAATAAAGCTATATATATATATAATAAGATCATGTTTATATGGAGTTGTGATATATTTTCAATATATTATTAAGAAACTGAATAATTAATAATCTACTAAAAAGAATTAATAAATCTTTTGTCTTTATAAATATGCTACACATTGGAGATATAAATTTTAAACCTTGTACTACTACAAATCTATTAGTTTTTTGTTGATACATTTACTAAATATAATTTTCAACTCTGATCTATTTAGAGTTATAATTTCATGAATAATTTCATTTTTAAATAATAAGATCCATTTGTTATCAGTTACTACAATAGTTGAGATGTAGAACACAAACCATCAAAAATAAAACACTTTTTATTTATTAGATTTTCATCTTCTCAGACTTAGTCATGGTAGAGTATTATATTATTGCTATATTATGTGGATAAATACTTCAATGTTGTTGAAGGAAAATTATCTATTTATCCTTTCAATAAAAGTTTCACCATGCAATAATCGGTTTTTTTTAAGGTCCTGTGATAATATTCCGAATCTAGTGAAATTCACTCATCTCCTAGAGAAATAATTAATAGAGATTACTGTGAGATATTTTTACCCATAAACACTATAAAACGGTTGTGTTTATTCTTATTTTTTATCTCCTACTCATATTACATACAAAATAAAACATTGAATATCTGTATAAATCACACAGAGGGTCAAAAGATATAATCTGTTGAGATTATAGAAAAGAGACAATTCACCACATTATGTTTCATATTTGTATTATCCTGACATTAAAATTGGATTCAAATGTGATATTTTTATGAACATTTCATAGAAATCTTAAAATAATATGGTATATACAACACATATGGTAAGGGATGATCCGAAAGATGGTATATATATGATTCGAGCTCCATATTTTAATGTAGAAAACTATAGATGATGGAAACCATGATTGATTATCTATATGAAGAATCTATGATTCATTATTTCTTTAATGATCATTATTCCTTATAAAATTACATAGAAACTAAAGATATGGGATTTTATAGAGTATTCAAAATATAAAATCATCACAAAAGAAATGAATGATATTATTTGTGGACATAGACCTTATGAATTCAATCCAGTTTACCAATGACATATTTCCTAAGAGATGTGGAAATCACTAGTTGTCCCATGCGTTAAAGTAGATTACCTCTTACAGATGAGGTATGCTACTTAAAATCTAATTTATAACACCTATAAAAATTTATATGGTGAAATAATCTCTGAAATTAATAGAGTATTAATATATATTGTAAAAAAATATTTCATCCTTTGGATATCCCATTAGTCAATGAGATCAAGCATTGAAACTAAACAATGTACTATCCTATAAATGGAATGGAATGTCAATAGCTATTCGACTATCGCCACCTATCAAAAATTTAAATATGATGTAACTATTTGGAAAACTAATGAGGTTTGAAGTAGAAATAGAATACAATGTCAATGATCTAAAGCTAAATAAATTGGAAACTTTTACCCTTAAGGTGATATCTCATATGTATGAATGAAAATCAAAACAAGAAATCAAATTAAAAAACCCGGATTCCTCAAACTCTAAAATGGAAGAGGCTCAAATATGTATAATGTTTGGAATACTCTACTAGAATAAAATAGGAATAACATTTATTATTTATGTTGGATAAGAATGATCCATGAGATTTTAGTTTTTACAAATGAAAAAATATGGGTCACATCAGACAGGATTTCCCCCAATTTAAATATTAAGGAATATGGAAAGAAATAATTATCAGAAGAATACTTGTAATGGTCACAAAGTAAAAACTTCCATGTAATATAAATGTGGTTTTTCTAAAGACTTCAAAAGCCCCTCAAATTCTAATTCAAAAAAGGGCCACAAATTCTATAATTGAAATTTTTTTATTGAATAGGAATAAAAAAATGGTACAATCCTATTAAACATTTTATTCTGATACTGAAAGATTCTTAATTACTAAATTGGATACGTAAAATTCAATTTTAGAATAAAAATATAATTCATTATTAAATAAGTTTAAATAATTAAAAATATCCACAATGATTTTTTAGGTAAGAGAGACACTATGCTAAAACAACATAATGAACTAATTGAAAAAATCAATTTTTTCTACATGAAATTATGGTGATAAGGAAAAAAGTATTAAATAATTAAAATATGAATTTTAATCTTATAAAATTGGAGGAATTAATTTATTTAATGGTTAATATTTTATACATTTTATTCTTGTAAATAATTTTATTGAAAGATAATATTCTAGAATATGATGTTACGGGAAAAATGAATATTATACAAACATTATATTGTGCCAAATTAAATAAAAAATAATTTCTATTATGGTGTAATAAATGGTCCCTACACTATAAAAATAATATGAGATATTTTAAAAATATTCTTATTAAAAATAATTTTATTAATACAAATATGTCTGAAGATGTGATTACAAATTTCAGAAAAATAAGGTAGATATGGATTCATAGATTTATCCCCAATGACAATGCTGGACCCAAGAAAATATGGTTACCAAAATAATCACATGATTAAATAATTTTATAGGAAAATCTCACACGAATTTAAAACAATATGGTATATTGATATTGGATACTCAATACATAAAAGTCGAGACTCTTCAAATTTCCACACTCCAATAGAAATAGATGGTGGTCTAGTCACTTTTGGTGACAAGGAAAGAGGAAAGATAGTTAGAATTGGAACTATTGGAGATCTAAAGAAAATTTCAATCAACAAAGTACTATAAGGAAAAAGCAAAATGTATAACTTGATAAGTATTTATCACCTTTTTGATGATGTATTTGTTTTATTTTTTCAGCAATTTCTTCTCACTTTTTAATTATAATTTGATTAAAATTAAATCACATATAAATGAAAATGTTTATACATTGGATCTCCATTCCATATTTAAATAAATAATGAATTTATAAAATACTAATAAAATTTTATTCCCTAAAAACAAAAGTTATAACCTTGTGATCGATAGAATTTATTACACGCGACAACAAGCACGTGAGGTAAAATGATATCTCTTTACAGAATAATATATTTACTATTTAAAATATATCCTTTATATTGAAATGCATGAAACATAATGTTAGATTGAAATGAACATTACATTGGGTTAGAATGCATCATATTTAATAACGAACATCCTCTATAGCTAGTGTTACATGAAAAAGCTACCTTCTTTGATGGTTTCCGCTATACAAAATACCAATTCTTAATGAGAAACAATCAGAAATTACAACATTATTATTTAATATAATAAGATATAAACACATAATTTTGAATTATATTAACAAAATTATGAAAATGTAAGGTTTAGGAAACTAAATAATTGGTTAAAAATCAATTATATATGAATATAAAAACTAATTCAATATTAAAAGAAAATTTCAATTGAAAACTATTATTTTTTATCATAGATATTATTTACCCTAATAGATTAAATTATTTACATTTTTTGATTGATATTAATGTAATAAAAAAATTTCATATTCATTAAATTATTTTTCATATTCATCTAGTATATTTTTAATGAAAATTATAAATGAGAACCAAATATATCACATAAAAATTTATATTTTTATTAATGCATTTTTTACAGCATTTTAATAGAGAACCTATTTTTAATATTCATTTTGATAGGTTTATGAATTTATTTTGATAAAATAAATAACTTTTTTAAATTTATAATTTTAGAATTATATTAGGATGAAATTTAGGGATTTTTCTGAGAAACATCATTTGTTAGTGAATAGTTCAAAATACAATGTTTTAGTTAAAAAGTGCATCTTAATTTAAGGAATTATTAATGTTCAATTATATTATAATTTTTTTAAAGACATATTGGATCAATTATTCATATATTAATATATATTAGATCATTATAATATATATAAAATTTAAATTTAATATAAAAATACAACATAATTTTGAACATTTTTCAACTAAAACTAGTTAATCTGCATGTCAACAACATTAGCATTAATCTTAATTTTTCCACTTCTGCGATTTGAATTTTTACAATATGACACAAACTATTGTAATATATATAATATTTTGGGTCTAATAATATTTACTTAATTTTTGGTAAAAATTTTCAGTGAACGTGATTACAATTAATTATAGTGATGATGGTGTAATTGGCTTAAAATAGACTAAAACACCAAGTTTGACTGCCCAAAGGACCTAGAAACATATTAAAATCCGATTTAATGTGAATATTTTATCACTTCACCTTAAATTAATTATCATGGGTTATTTTCAGTGATATTTATTTTGTAATAACTTGTCCACACCAAACTACATTTCAAGAATACCATGTGAGAACTTTTCATTCCCTATAAAGGTCCACAACAGCTACCCATTCCTCAAACCTAAAAACCACTTAATTATGTCCACTAACCAGGAAAATAGTCTCCCGTAATTTATATTCCTATCCTTGAAGAAATATTTGCAGTAGAAACCCCTTCCACAATGCCATTTGGTTCAACCCAATAGAAGTAACCCGATTAAAAAGGTAATTTTTTTTTCTCAATCTCTCTAATTTCATTTCCATTATCTAACACCAAATACCTTATTATAATACTATTATTTAAAAAACTAGAATAATAAATATTCTAAGATTTTATTATGCTGATATTTTAACCTATAGGTACATACACAACCATATAATGGTTAAAGAACATAATGTTTCTATGGACGGCGAACTGTATCCTCACAAAATGGTGATCGTTTGTTCTTCCATTAACGCCTCTCATCGTGGATGCTATGATTAAAAATTTGTTTATATATTTTATATAAGATACTTTTTATTTATTTACACTTCATTAAACATTTTATAATATATACATTTAGTACTTTCCAATTTACGTTAATATGATAACAAAGTTTGAGGATGTATGGACTGATGCCCCCTCAAAGTGATATGATTCCATCACATGATACATGGAATGTATAAATGATGAATATAATTAAAAATATGAGTAATAAAAAACATATATATATGTTATTCCTGAAATAATTACCATTAATTATAGATATATATATATGTGTGTGATTTTTTTATTACCCATTCACACACTTTAAATGAACTGACATCCTTCATGGACGTGTGGACTATCGCCTCCTCGAGATGATGTCTTTTCATTTACATCACATAAATATATATATAAGTATAAGTTAGTAAATAATATGATATTTATTAAATAATTATAATTCTATAAATAATTTATATACTTACATTATTTCCACAACGATCATTTAAATATGTTAATATTACCTGTGCGTACCTATGACCTACCATCCCCATGACTGTAAGATATTCTAATTTTAATAACCAAATTTGGTTATTTATTTTGAAAATATAATGGATGTAAAAATATGAGAATTATTTCACGTTTATCATTGTTAATTTGTTAAATAAAGCCCCCTTTTACAATAGTTTACCAACAATAGTTCTTTCCACACATTAACAGAATGCTTTCAAAATCACCCGATATAAACTTAATTGTTTATGTAGTTTTATAAAACACCGTAAGAAGTGAAATAAAAATAGTTATAAACAAGAAAAGGATAAGGTAGAAATTATAAAATTAAAATATTTTTTTATAATGGATGTTAATGGACGTTCTCCAAAAAAGAAACATAAGGTAATGGGATTCTTGTCTCATTTCCAATACATGAGGTATAATTTATTATTGTGCACTAAATTTATTATATATGGTTTAATTAATTCCACATTAAAATATAATATCGTTAAAACTATTATAATATGGTATTTAAATTTTTTATTTTAGTCCATTGGATTTTCCAGTTCATTTTCCACCATATTGGTAAGGGTCTTCATCTCACTTTTACATTTGTGTGATAAATGTCTTGTTAACCACTTACATATTTTTTGTAATGTTCCAAATACTTATATTGATATATTATATCATGAATTTCATTTAATTGTTGTAATTTTATAATTTCCTTTAATATTATTATTTCATAAGTTTTATGATTAAAAAAATCTGAAATGTGGTATTGGACAATTTGGAATTTTTAATGATAATTTCCAAAAGGACTAATATTAATGAACATTCAATGTAATTTATGTTATAGAAAATTATATATCATTTTTTTCAATAATTAATTTCATTCATCTCTATTGATTCATGATCATTGTCATTTATTATTACCATTTTCCTGTATTTTTTACTCAATGTGTTTCAAAAATATTTTAAAGAAAACCCAACATCACTTCTATCTTTAGTTGGAGAAAAAATATTATTCAAAAAACCTATTTTTATTATAATTTCATAAAAAATGTTTATAAATTATTTTATAAATAATCATTTAGCATTTTTCATTTTAGCAATATTTTAGAATGAATCTTCTTATCACTTTCCTAATGAGTAATTTTCTAACCTTTTCTATACAAAATAAATATTCTATTTTACCTCGTACGATGTGTACAAATTTATTGGTCATCATTTCTATGAAGCCACATTCTCAATTAAAAAAGGTTATTCAAATGAAAAAGATATTTTCATCTTTAATATTATTAAAATTTAATCATTTAATTCATCATCAAAAACATCTTATTATCATACTCCACTTGAGTGTGTTTTGTTAATATTATAATTATTCTTCTTGTGGATGGTTTATTATTTATTTGTTTGAGGATTTTATTCACATTAACTGTAATTATTTACTAGATAACCTCCTTAAAGTATAAAATTTTCTATTATCATTGATCATTGAATTTAACCTTATTAACCATTTTATTTTTTCATAGATATTACTATTTCCAAAACCATATAACATTTTATATTCAGTTCCTATATAGAATGTTATTTTATTAATTGGGAAATTATTGATTAATATGTATCTATCATCCAATATGGTTATTTGTTAACTCCTATTAGTTATTTGGATTATTAAAAATGAGGAATTCTTTGGGCTGGAAATGACAGGCGGAGCATGAACTTTTGGTACCTCATTGGGGGATTGAGGGTTTCAAATGAGACGAATAATTGCGCATATGGGTTTCTACCATTTGGTTTAAACATTCTTCTGAAATTTCTAGATGGTAATAGGATTTAATGTTACTAATACATTATGTCCATAAATAATGAAGCATCATGTATAATAGTTTTATATATTATTCATCCATGAGATTTTACTTCAATATATATATGGATGAATTTCATTTATGTTTATATATTAATGGAATGTGTTTTATTTTCATACCTTTTCAGATTTATTTTTCATTATCTAGTAATTTTAGTGGAATGTGATTCCAGTTACAGAATTTTCATATTACTCAGGTACTTTCTTTCATTTTATTGATTATATGGCATGTGAGTTAAATTATTTACCTTTCCAAAATGTTTATTCTCAATGATTCATTATTCTTTCTGCAACATTTTGTCCTTAATAATAATTTGAGCTCAACATTATTATGTCAGATTCCCCAAAAAACCAAGAAGCATAATATGATATAAATGTCGTAATATTCTAGATTCAATAGCGTTATCCTCATGTTTTTTATTTGAATAGAATAAAAAATATATATTAATTGCTGTATCTATTTATAATGAAATACTATATTATGTATCTGGTTTATAGGGACTACCAAACTCATCAGTCCTTCAGGATTTCATTGATATAATCATACTGATGTATTTAATAGTAGACACCAGCTTTCAGATATTTTGGGCTGGGTTACTATGGTTTGTATAGAATAAATTTTATAAGAATCCTTGGGAACAACATTTAGGAAAACAAAGATTAGATAAAATTACAATACTGTATAATTTCAATAGGTATTGATGAAAACCATTTTATTTTTCTATGGTAGTGATTAAGTGGGTGCTCCTACCAATAAATTATTGTTTGGATACTCTAAGTGGTTGTGGTTCTGTCACAAATGTACCAAGAAATAACAACTCTAACAAGGTGATCAATGATTGACCTTTGGTAAGCTGTTATATGAAAATGGGCCTTACTGCGCACCTTGTTCGACACCCTCAGGGGATATGAATAGGTAAATCCACATTTATTTACCAAAAATTATGAATTATTTGGATACATAATATGTAACCTAGGACAATCAAAAGGTGTTTTATATTGAAGATAAGTTGTCATGATTTATAAATATAACTAATTGTATTTTAGATAAACCCTTATACAAGGAATGACCTATGTGGAAATAAAATGGCTGATGTATTTTAGTATTGGGTTTGTATTGAGAAAATTAGTTAAAATGTTATTTATTGATTTACAGAATTTTAAAGATGTTCGTGATATATATTTTGAAAATTATATTAATATGGTTTTAGAAAATGAAAACCTATAATAATGGTGAAATCCAATCAAATCTGGAAAGACAGTGGGGCTCGAACCCATGACCAAAGGAAAATAAGGGTTTAAAGCCATCCACAAACCTACACAATGTTACTTTTAATTTTAAGGGTATTTAGTTAAACAATTTAAAATATATATATTAATGATGAACCAATAATAAACTTTTTGAGTATTATAAATTAATCTGTTAACCATGATTATTTTGGGAGATATTTAATGAAAAATGGTATGAAATTTAACTCTATTATATGAATTACAATCCTTTAAATGTTCGTTTTAGTGGTTCTGTTATAATATAATTCATTATTGGTAATTTACTTTTTGGATTAAAGGGATGAATTATAATTTCATTGAAGCACAACAAAAAGTTTGGATTGTTCATATGATTTTGAAACCTATCATGTAAGAATATTTTTTATATTATTTTTCATAAAATAATACCACCCAAATTAGAAAAATGACTTAGATATAAAATGTTTTATTAATACCTAAATTACATCTAAATAAATTGATTTATAAAACCTAAAATAATTATGGATTTGAGGCCCTCAAAATTCCATTGATCATTCAATTTTTTATAATTGATGGCCCCATTAACTCCTAATAAATATTTACACTTTTCCTCCAATTGTGTATCTCTACTTTCGAATATTGTTCTCTTACATATATAATGAGTTACATGGTATTTCATTTGAACTTTGTAATTTCAATTCACTTTTTATAGATGATTACATAAGAACAATTCTTATGATGTCTGATTCAAAACATATGACGTATCAAAAAAATGACAATGAATAATTTTAAATAATGATTTCAAAATTTATTTTAGGTGGCAAGAATGTGACTCCACAAAAAAACAAAATTAACAACCTTTTTTCGATATAATTTATGATAGGTGATCAAAGGCATATATGTAATATAATATCCACATAAATTAAATTATTTTTACTATGGAAAATATATTTTATATATTTAAATGCTTGAAACACTATGTTAATTTGAAATGAAATTGACATTGGGGTAGCTTATA
Source organism: Viscum album (assembly GCA_963277665.1). Lineage (NCBI taxonomy): Eukaryota > Viridiplantae > Streptophyta > Magnoliopsida > Santalales > Viscaceae > Viscum > Viscum album. Next base: position 1,258,845,465 of record OY728148.1, read on the forward strand.
TCACTCAAAAAAACCTACCTATATAGCTTGAATTACATGATTAAGTAACCTTCTTTGATGGCATGAGCTATACTCTATACAGTGTGTTATTGAGTAAAAATAAATAGTTTAAACATTATTATTTAAGATAAAAATATATAAACTTAACTATATGAATATTATAAACTATATTATGAAAATATATGGTTTATAAAACCAAATTATTTCTTACAAGTATATTATAAATTAATATAATAACCAACTGAATATTAAAAGCATATATTTATAGAAAAGTATTTTTTTCTCACAATGTTGTCATTTTCTAAAAGATTAAATTAATTACAATTAGTGATTGATATTGATGTAATAAATATATTACATATTCAATCAACTATTTTGGATATTCATCTAATATATTTGTTAAGATGTAGATAATTTTAAACCCCCTATTTTGTATAAATACCATTATTTTAAAGGCATTTTTACTGCCCTTTAATACTAAAAATATTTTAAAAATTAATTTTGAAACTTTTATGAATTTAATTTTATTAAATAAAAATTATTTTTTAATTATTTATTACAAAAATATATTAGGTTTAATTTTTTGGATTTTCCTTGGAAATATAATTTTTTAGTGAATAAGGAAAAATATCGTGGTTTATTTAAAAATGCCTTTTTGTTTAAATAATTATTAATATTAAATTATATTATAATTTTTTTAAACTCGTATTTTATCAATTATAAGTAATCTAATATTATTTACTTCGTTATAATAAATATAGATTTTTATTTAAATATAAAAATACAACAGTCATTTGATAAATTTTCTACTAAAATCAGTTAATATATCTTTTTGTCAGATTGTCATTTATCATAATTTCATAGCATATATGATTTTAATTTTGAAAAAATAACATAAAATTTTGAATAAATATATTATTTTTTTAGAATAATATCAAGTTAAATTTAGACAATAATGATTAGTGAATGTGATTAAAATTATTAACAATTATTTTGGTGTAATTAGCCATAAAGTTGACTTCAACCCTATGTGTAAAAACCCAAATAAAATATCCAATTTTCAATCACAAATTAAATTGAAATATTTCTTCCATTAACCTTATATTAATAATTATTTTGAAGTTTTTATGATTTATATTAGATAAAAACAGGTCCAAACCTAACTTCTTTTCAAGAATACTAAGTGAGTCATTCTCCATCCATACAAAAGGCCACCAACACTAAAAATTCTTCACACCTCTAAGACATAATATGTTACACCAATACCATCCCAAATAGTCACCTATAATTTCAATCCTTAACCTAGAAGAATCCCTTTTTTCAGAAACCCTTCCAAGAAATCCTTTTAGTTCAAACCAGAAGAAATTAACTGATTAAAAGTTAATGTCTTTTCTCAATATATCTAGTTTCATTTAAATTATCCAATCACAAAAATATTATTATTATGTTCTTCTATAAAAACAATAGTATCCTAAATTTACATGTATTTTTTTTCTAGGATTTTAACCTACACTTAAAAACACTATCATCAAATGGGTAACAAACTGAATGTTTCGGTAGAAGGCGAACTATTGCCTCATGAAATGATGATTGTTCATTCTTCCATTACCACCACTATTGGTAGAAATTATGATATAAAACATATTTATATATGTTATATATGATATTTATTATGTTCATATATTTATTTTTACCTTTTATAAAACATACATATAGTACTTTAAATTTTACATTAATATGATATCATCTTCTGAGAACGTGTGGACTACTGCCCCTTCAATGTGATGTGATTCGTTCCCACGATACATGCAATGTTTAGATAATTGTTTTAATTTAAATAATGAGACATAAAAAATAATTATATTATATTAATTAAATATTTACATATATATATATATATCTTTATTACCCATTCACTCACTTTAAAAGAGATAACGTCATTCGGGGACATGTGGACTACTGTCTCCTCGACACCATGAGTTTCCATTAACCTCAAATAATTATATATATATATATGATTAAAAAATATTAATTCTTTTTATAATCATTATATAAATATTTTAATTGCTTACCTTCTTTCTACAATAATCATTTAAAAATTGGAATGTTATTTAGGTGTACGAGTGGACTACCGTCTTCAGGATTGTAACATATTATATTTTTCATAAAAATATTTAATGATCACTTTTAAAGTTATAATTTTTATAAAAATATAATAATTATTTCATATTTTTCATTCGGTAAATTTTATATATTAACCACATTACCATAGTTGACCAATAATAGGTGTTTTGACACATAAACCGAATTTGATCAAAAATAGACAACATAAACATAATTGTTTATGTATTTATACAAAAATGGTAATATGTAAAACAATAGTAATTATAAACCTGAAAAGGTTTTGGAATAATGTATAAAATAAAAATAATTTTATTATACAGGATGTTAAAGGACATTCACCTGAGATGAAACACAAGGTAATGACTTTTTTTCTTATTTTGATTTCATGAGGCATAGTTAATTGTTGTGCACTTAATATATTATATATGGTTTAATTAATTCCAAATTGACCTATAATATCATGAAACCTATTATATAAATTTTATTTAAATGTTTTATTTAATACCTATGTATTTTCTAATTCATTTGTTACAACATTGGTAAGAGAGTTTCATCTATCTTTTTACATTCGTGAGATAACTTACTTCTTTTGTGTTATTTACCTATGACTATTTTGATATGTTATATCATGAATTAATTTTACTTAATTGTTTAAAATTCATTCATTTAATATTATTATTTCAGGGGGTTTATGATTTAAAATTGTTTCAATGTGGTATGGGATACTTTGGAATGTTTAATTTTTTATTTTCCCCAAGACTAATAATAAAGTCCTTATAATAGAATTTATATTATATGAAATTATATAAACATTGGTCAATAAAACCTTTCATTATAATATTTTTATTTAAAAACATTTTCAAGTATTAGTTCCATTTTCCATCTATTTGGTAATCAATGTGTTTTGAAAATATTTTAATAAAAACCCGACATCTCATTTCTCTTTAGTCAGATAAACTGTTTTCTTCTAGGAACCATGTTTTATTAAAATTATTTCAAAAGTAATTTTAAAATGATTTGGTAACTTATACTCATTTACATTTACCAATACAATAGATGTAATCCTTTTTCCACTTTCCAGATAATGCATTTTCAATCCATTATCTGTACAAATTGAATATTTTTTCCTTGTAATACATATACATATTTATCCACCATCATATATTTGATGCCTAATTCTCAAATTTAAATGTTTTTTAAATAAATGGATATTTTCTTATAGAATATTTTTTAAATTTAATCCTTTATTTCATCAATAACAATAACCCTCTATTTTACTTTACTTGGGTTTGCTGTATTGATACCATCCTTATTCTTCCAATGGATGGTTTATTATTGACATAGCCTAAGATAATATTGATATTGAATTCATATATTTCTTTGTTAGTGACCATTAAGAACTAAATTTTCTAAGATCATTGAACTTATAGTTACCCCTTATTATCCATTTCATTATTTTGATGAATATTTCTATTTCCAAAATCGTACATCATTTTACATATGGTTCCTACATTAATAAATATTTCATTAATTGGGGTATTATTGATAGATAGTTATTTGTTATCCAAAATGATTATTTGATAAGGAATATTGTTATTTTTGTTATTAAATATGACTACATTTTTTGGACTAGAAATGGTGAGTGGAGCTTGAACTTTATGTAGCTCCTAGATGCATCAATAAGTTCCTGTGAGATGTATAATTTTGAAAATGTGTTTCTAACCATGATTTTAAATTGTCTTGTGAAAGTCCTTGAGGGTAATAGGTATTTATGTGCTCAATAGAAGACATCCCTAATGAAATAAATTTTCATCATTGTAGTTTTAGATATTATTCATTGATGGTATTTTTCATCAACATATCTATGGAAACATTAAATTTTAGTTCTTTTATTAATGGAATGTGATTTAGTTTCTCACCCTACCATATTTATTATTTATTATTTTTTTATTTACATGTCATGTGTTTCCAATTATTTCCCTATCACATTGCTTATGTAATTTCATTTATTTTATTGTTTTCATGGCATGTGTGTTCATTTTTTTACCTTTTTATAATGATTATTCTCATTGATTCAATATTAATCTGCGATATTTTCACAAACGTATAATTTAAGTCCACCCTTATTCTGTTTTATTCAAGAGGAATCCTAGAAACATTCTATAAAAAAATAGGAAAATAATTGATGGAATAATGTAATCCTCCTGTTTCTTATTTGTTTAGAGGAAACTAAAATATTTTTTTTATTAGTGTGTCCATTTATAATGTAATAGTAATATATGTATATGGTTTACCAAAACAACTAAATTGATCATTCATTCCGGAATTAATTCCTTATAATCATTCCAATGTATTTCAAAGAAGACACCATCTCTCGGCTATCTTGGGTCAGGTCTCAACTGTTGGTTTCAAATGAATTTTATTAGAAAACATGGGAACTATATTTAGGAAACCCTAGGTTAGAAAACATAATCGTAATTTATAATTTCAATAATTATAAATGAAATCACAATATTTTTAATAAATTATATATTATGGGGGACATCCTAGAAAAACATTTATATATAGATATAACATGTGGATGTGGTTCTGTCACAGATGTACCTATGATTAACAACTCTCACATGGTGTTCTGGGCCTAACTTGGCGAAACTTGGTACCTGACAACATGCCATACTAAGCACTTTTTTTGACACTGCAGGGAGATTTTCATAGTATAATCCAATTTTTATTACAAACCCCTTTGTAGGATTTGGCTACATAATAGGTAACCTACGTTAAACCTCAGGAGATATTGATTTAATATATGATTTCCAAATTTAGAAATACAACTAATGATATTTTAAATAAACCCCAGAAAAAAGGACCTATGTAGAAATAAAATTTATGGGGTATTTATGTATTGAGGTAGTATGGAAAACATTAGTTAAAATGATATTTAGTGATTAACCTAATTTCAATTATGTCCATTATTTATATTTTAGAAATTATATTAGTATATTTTATAACAGGATAAACTATAAGAAAAGTGACAAAAAATCTAATGCATCGAGTCTATGGTTATTGTACCCATGACTGAAGGACAACAAGGGTATCATGCCAACAACTGACCCTCGCGATGTCCCTATTAATTTTCAGGGTTTTTTGTTAAAAATATTAACAAATTAATATTAGTAATGAACCGATAGTAACAATTTTGTGGATTATATATTAATCTATTAACCTTATTTATTTTGGGATATATTTAAATAAACATAATAAGAAATGTCACTATTTTTTAGGCCATAAAATCTATTAATTTTTTTATTACATCAGACATAAATAAAATCCTTTTTGGAAATTAATTTCTGGGAGTGATGGCATGAATTTAAAATTCATCAAAGCACAACCAAATGTTATGAAAGTTTTTATGATATTGAAACCAATCTTGTATGAATATTTCTTTTCATTCTTGGTCAATAAAAGATATAAAAAACATTAGTAAAATGTCCAATAAATAATTTTTTCCTTAATACCTTAATTTTTATTTAAATGAATTTCAAAATAATAAAATATTTATGATTTTGTGGCCTTAAAATTTATAATGATCATTAACTTTTGTTTGATTGATGACCCCATTCAATCCCATTAAATATTTATTCATTTCCTCCAAATGTGTATATTTAAAATTCACTACTGTTATTTTATATGGACACCTAGTTATGTGGTATTCATTATGGAATTTTTATATTTAATTCTATTTTTATATAATATTACATACGAATCATTCTAATTATGCCAGATTTCAAAAATAAGAAGTATAAAACTATCTATCACCAGGATTTATTTTAAATTATGAAGACAAAATTTATTTAAGGTGTGGATAATTGGACTCCCCAAAAAACTGAATTATGAAACTTATGTTTGATATCATGTATGACATGCGACGACAATCAAGAAATGTAATATAAAATCAATATACATTATAATATATTTACTATTTAAAATATATTCTATATATGTCAATGCATGAAAAAAAATAGAATTCAATGCGTGTGAAACTGGGTTACTGTACATCATAAGAACAATGGCCTTCCTCTATAGCTTGTGTTACATTCAAAATTGACCCTTTTTGATGGCTTCTGCTATATGCAATACCGAGTCATAACAAGAATTAATATGTAATGAAAATATTATTATTCATTTAATATGATATAAAATATCCATGATGAATATTATTAACTAAGATATGAGAATATATGTTTTATAATACTAAATACTTGGTTATAAATGAATTATAATTTAATATAATAACAAAATGAATATTAAAAGTGTATTTTTTAGAAAACCATTTTTTGCTCACAAACTAGTTTTACCCTAATAGATTAAATTAATTAAAATTGGTGACTGATATTAATTTAATAAATACATTACATATTCAGTAATTTTTTTTATATTCATCTAATATATTTTCTATGTAAAAGATAAATGAACACCCAATAATTCAAAGAAAAACCTATAATTTATTAAGGATTTTTTTACAAGCATTTAATGGAAAACTGATTTAAAATATTAATTTCTTGAATTTTATGAATTTAATTTGAAAAAATAAAAATTATTTAGGAATTAAAAATATCAAACATAGATGATGATGAATTTTTGAGATTTTTCTTATAAACCTTTTATTATTGAAAAGTGAAAATTGGCGTGTTTTAGTTCAAAACTGCATGTTTGATTAACTGATTGTTAATGTTAAATTATGTAATTTATATGTTTTAAATTTAAATTGGATAAATATTGAGTAAATTATTGTAATTTTTTTAATAAGAATCAATATATCTTTTAAATTGAATATTAAAGTATAAAAATCAATTGAACATTTTTGTACTAAAAGCAGTAAAACTGTCTGTCTACGAGATTAGCATTAATCATAATTTTATGGCTTCTATTATTTGAATTTTTAAAATAAAACATATAACATTGTAATCAAGATAACAGTTTTTTTCTAATAATACCAATTTACTTTTTTTGAACAAAAATAATTTTTGAAATTGAATAAAATTAATTATTGTGATCTTGGTGTAATTATGCTTAAAATGGACTACAGCCAAATATTTAAGGGCTAAAATGACCTATCCACTTTTTCAGGAAAAATTGGTTGGAAATAATTCATCCTTTAACCATACATTTATTTGTTTGTGTGGTTTTTTATGAATTTTATTAGGTAACAACAGTGTCCACCTAACTAGTTTTGATGAAATCTAATTGAGTCATTTTTCTTCCCTATTTAATGCTACCACATTTACCCATTCCTTAAACCTCTTAAACCTATTATATTCATCCAATACCTACCCAAATAGTCTCCAAATATTAATATACTCGACCTATAAGTATCACTTTGTTAATAAAAACTTCTATCAAATCCTTTTGGTTCAAACCAAAAAGAATTTGTCTGACAAAAAACTAATGGGTTTTCTCAATCTATCTTTTTGCATTTCCATTCTTCAACCGCTAAAATATCTTTATTCTGTTATTTTATAACAAAAATGTATCCTCAATATACTATTTGTAAATTTATATGAAATATTATCCAACACTTACCCACACCATCATCTAATTAGTAAAAAAAGAATGTTTCTATAAACGGTGAAATACTACCTCACGAAAAAATTATTTTTCATTATTTCATTATCACCTCTCATGGAGGCTATTATGATGTAAAATATTTTTATATATGTTATTTATGAGTATTTTTATGTATTTATAATCATTAAATAGTTTTATAATACATAAATTTAGTAATTTTATTATTACATTAATATGTTAACATCGTTTGAGGATGTGTGGACTACCTCACCCTCAAAGCGATGTGATTCATTCACATAATGAATGGAATGTATAAATGATGGGTATAATTAAAAACATGGGACATTAAATATATATATATTATATTATATTATATTAATTACATTATTAAATTTCTATATATATATATATATCATTTTCTTTATTACCCATTCACATAATTTAAATGATATAACGTTCTTCATGGAAATCTGGACTATCACCTCCCTAACATTATATAATTTATTTTAAATCATATAATTAAATATATAAGTATATTTTGTTATATATATTTATATTTACTATAAAATTATCATTATTTAAATAAAATTTTTACTTACATTCATTCCATAATGATCATTTAAATATTGTATTGTTACTCATGCGTACGTACAACCTACCTTCTCTATGGTTGTAACATATTTTCTTTTTCAAAACCATATTTAATGATTGATTATAAATGTATAATTTATGTAAAAAATTTATAATTTTTTCATTTTTATCATTACGGGGGATGTTATATATTGACCCATTTTACCATAGTTTCACAACAATAGTTTTTTTGACACATAAGCCAAATTTTGCATGAAACACCCAATGTTAATTTAATTGTTTATATAGTTGTAAACAACGTGGTGAAAAGTGAAATAAAATTAATTATAAACATTAAATTATTTTTGATGAAATTATAATATTAACATAAGTTTATTATATATAATTTCAATATATTTTTACCCAAAACGAGTGACAATGTAAGTGATTCATGTAAAATTTTCATTACGTGAGGCATACATAATTATTGTGAACCTAATTTGTTATATATAGTGTACATAAAGCCACATTGACATATAATATCATTAACCCTATTATATTATTTGTATTTAAATATTTTATTTAATACCTTTGGTTTTTCCAATTAATTTTCACTAAATTATTAACGGGCATCCATCACACTTTTTACATTCGTGAGATAAATTTTGTATTCACAACATACTTACTTTGTGTGATGTAAATACTGACTATTTTTAAATATTATATCATTATTTAATTTTACTTCATGGTATTTAATAATTTCATTTATTATTATTCTTTTTTGAGGTTTATTATTTATAAAAGATCAAAGCTATATCAAAAACATTTGAATGTTTAAAGATTATATTCCTCAAGACTAATCCTATTGATATTTCAATGAAATTTCTAACAGTGGAAATTATATAACCATTATTAAAAAATCCCTTTAATTATTTTATGGTTATTCATGACCATTTTCAGTTATTAGTACCAGTTTTGTTCCTCTTTGGAATTCATGGGGTTTTAAAAATATATTAAAGAAACCTCGACTTCACTTCACACTTTAGGCAGAGAATTGTTTTTCTTCAAAAAACCATGTTATATTAAAACACATTCAAAAATAAGATTAAAATTATTTTTTAAAAATACGTTTAATCTTTTTTTTCTGATACCAAGGTATTGGAAGGAATCTTCTTGTCTCTTCCAAAGGATGCATTTTCTATCCTTTTTCTATAAAAAATGAGTATTTTTTACATCATATGAAATGTATGGATTATTCCTCCATCATTTATTTAATGCCTTATTCTCTATTTCAGATGGATTTTCAAATGTAAAGGATTTTTTCCTGAAGAATAGTGTTAAAATATAATCTTTTATTTCATCAATGACAACAACCTTTTATTTTACTCCATATGGTTTTGTTGAATTCATATCATCCTTAATCATTGTATGGCTAGTTTATTGTTGATTTTTCCAAGGATTGTATTCACATTCACATCCTTTATTTTTTTAGTCAAGTTAATGTATTAAATTTCCTATGATCATTTAACATTGAATTTCCCCTTGTTATCAATTTAATTTTTCATGGATATTACAATTTCCAAAAGCGTATAACATTTTACATTCGATGGCTACTTTGATAGTTCTTTTATTAATTGGGGAATGATTGATAGATCATCATTTTTCGTACAATTATGTTATTTGATAAGGAAATTAGTTATTTTTATTATTTAATTTGGGGTATGATTTGCACCAACAATGACTGCAAGATCCTGGATTTTATTTAGCTTTTCAATGTGTTCACAGTTTCCCATGAGATTAAAAATAACGCCAATAGGTTTATGACCTTATATTCAAACCATATTATGAAAGGTATTATGTTAATTGATTATCATTTTCCTGAGACAATAAATCTATAAATAAGGCAACTTCCCTTGTAGTAGTTTCAGTTATTATTCATCCATGTTTTTTTCATCGACATACTTATGGATACATTTCACTGCATTTCATTGACTAATGACATGATTATTAGTTTAATACATTTCTATATATATTTTTTATGATATAGTAATTTGAATGTAATGTTTTTCCAGTTATTACCTTCCCATATTTTTATGTACATTTGTTCAGTATATTGATTACATAGTATGTGTGTTAAGTTATTCACCTTGAAATAATGAGTATTCTCATTGATTCAATATTTATTCCTCAATATTTGACTCTTTATTAGAATTTGAGATCTGTATTTTTTTGTTTCTTTCCCAAAGAATCCAATAGGCATACTATGGAAGAAATTTAGGAATATACTAGATGGATTAGATTTTTCCTCAAGCTATATATTTGTTTTGAAGAAATAAAAATGTTGTAGTTTCGATATACATTGGTAATTAAATACTCATTTATGTATCTGGTTAACCAATACTAATAAACTTATCCATCCTTCGGGGCTTTATACCCTGTAATCATGAAAATTTATTATGTAGCAGACACTAGCTCTATGCTATCTAGTCCTAGGTTGCTACAAAAAAGGATTCATAGATATTGCATTGAAGACGTATACATTTAAAATATATTTATTTCATCAATTAACTAAGAAATATTTTGTTTCTAATTTTTTATGAGTTATGTTTGAAAATGATGGATTTTTTATCCATGTCAAATCGATAAGCAACATACATATTCTTGTAAAACTATTCACGAAATTGATACATATTAAAAATCAGAGCAAATCCATATGGTTTTTTTGTACCATATAGAGTAGAAATTTTGGATGGTAAAATATATTTTTCGGTTTTAGCTGATTATTTTCATGATTTACATGGGTTTGGTTTTTGAAATTAAAAAGTGAATTATTCACTATTTTTGAATATTTTTTAAAATTGTTTAATGGAAATATATTTTAAATTAACTTCATTGAGAATTGGTTATGTTAAAGAATATGAGAATCAAGAATTTAATAATTGTTTTTCAATTTTATGTATTAAACACACTTTCTTTACACCACTAGCACCTTAAATAATAGAATTATTGAAAGATGAAATATATGTTTTCATGAAATGAAAAGGAAAATTTTGAATGAATATAGTCTTCCTATATATTTGTTCATAAAATGTAATAACATATTTCTATATCATGAATATAGTTTTAATAAGACCAATTATTAAAAAGGAACAATATTAAATTTGTAATAACATAATTCCTTAAGTAAAATACATTATTTTTTAGAAATAAATATACATATCTAGAATATTATAGGTTTCCTTGGTAAATTATATCCACAAAATGATGATTAAAAATTCCAAGGTTACTATGAATATTTTAAATAGTATATAGTTTTTAATAAAAATTCAACGGTTGGTGAAGAATCTATTCATTTTATGTTTGAAAAAACTAGAAGTTTCATTATAGAGAAGGATCAAACAGATGAAATTAAGGACACATTTGAAAAAATGAGAATTAAATCATTCAAAAATAATTTTGAAAATTATATAAATAAAATTCAGTTAATTTTAGGGGAATATGTAATTAATGAACATGATGGTGTATTACATGGACATTATATAACATTAAAGTACCATCCCATAGAAACTATTATTGAAAATAATGATATTTGAGTAAGAACTAGAATCAATGTAGGTAACATAGTTAAATTTTCTTCCTTTATATCTAAGATAGAACGTATGTATATTTATGAAGAGTTATAAGAAGAGAGTTAGTTGATATCCAGGCCCGAAGAACTGAACCAATTCAAAAGAAATGAAGTGTTGTAATATTTAGAATAATGATTCAAATATTCATTAATTTGAACCAAATTGATCAATAGAAATAAGCTGTATGGTCAAGGGATCATAAATTGAAACATCACTATATTACTAGCTAAATTATTTTATTAGAAGGACTGAGTATATTAGGGTGAAATCTTTGTAAATATAGAAATATTAGATTCCATTAGAGTCTTTTTACTATATATATCTCATATTAATTTGAAATTATATCATATGGATGCAAAATCAATTTTTTTAAATGTATTTTTAATAGAAAATGTTTTACTTAAACATCCACTACATTTTGAAAGCCCTCATAGGATAAATTTTATTTTTAAACTTACCAAACATATTTATGGCCCTGAATAGGTACATAGATCTTGGTAACAAAAATAATGTTCTTTTTTGTAGGATAATGGATGTTTGATAGTATTTGTGGATGATAGTATTTTTAAAAAAAATGGCACTAATATTATACTTGTATAAATTTATATTGATGGTAAAATATTCTGTTAAAAAAATAAATATAATTTTTATGTTTTTTCAAATCTATTAAAGAAAATATTTTCAAATGGGTATTTGATTAGAATTAAATTTCTTATTTGGATTTTAAATCTATGAAAAAATTAATTTAATTTCCTAAATCAAATAAAATAATTTTTTTTGTAAAAGCCTGGAATTTATGAAATAAGACATAAAAATATCATATGTGTACCAATATAAAACATGATTTAGATGAAACTGGAAAATCGATTGAATAATTATAAAGAGTTAATATTGGTATTATATTATATATTTCTACTAATAGGACCAAACTAATGAATTTTTTATAATTATGTGATAAATTTCAGTTAAATATAATATAATACCATATTATTCCAATTAAAGGAATTTTATATATTTAAATGGAACTATTTTTATTCTATAATTTACCCCAAAACCAATGATTTTAATGTAATTTCATTCTTATAAGATGGTTTTGGATGTTTTATATTATATAGAAAAAGTCACACATGAAATTGTCAATTTTTGTGAAAATCATTAGTATCATCGTTGACTAAGAAACATAACTCAATTACTCATTCAATAGATGAGGAAGAATATATGTCCACTAGCAGTTTGTATGCACATTTTTTGTTAATAAAACACACACTACTAGACAGTTGAAATAATTTCAATAATATGACTCTTTAATGTGATGATACTAGTGCTGTTAATATTTTCAAAAATCAAATATGTCACTTTAGGAATAAGTATATTGATATTAGAAATAATTTTATAAGATATCATGTTTTTAAAATAGATATACCTTTAGATATTATAAATACCAAACATCAATTTGGTGATATATCTACTGAACCTCCTATTTATAATTCTTTTGATTTTATTAAATGGTTGTTTTGATTATTTAACTTTTTAAAAAATAATTTTTTAATTAATTTCTCATTCAATTATTTTATTTAATAATTTTATGATTGTGTTTTTTAATATTTATATTTATTTTAGTTTTTATCCTGTGTCATTTCAAAATTAAAACTTTTAATTTTTACTCACATCATCAGCATGCGATACCATAACTAAACCATCATATTTCTTTTCCTCTCTTTCATAATCCTACTCTTTCATGGCCATTTAGAAAGTTGATAATATCTCGTTTTTGATTTCATAAGCCTTACGATCGGAACCATCATTCCCCAAACCTTAATCACTGGATCCTTCTGGCTATCTAGATGAATCCTATCTGAAAGAGAATTTCTTTCATCATGTTTGTTATCAAAAAATTATACAAGGAAAGGAAATTGATTTTGCCTTAATAAATGAAAAAAATATGTTGTTAAACAATGAAATCATATTACTTTGATGATAATTTCTTTTTGAAAAAATTATTTATCTATTTATTATTGTTTTTGATGTAAAATATTTTTATTCACAATGATTCATTCTATTTCAGAGATGATAAATATATTTTTTTCTGAATTATTTATCATGGTAAATTTTCTATTTCAACATCAAAATTTGAAAAATATACACTTTATCCCCGTTATGGGGAATATATTTTTATTATAAAAATATATGACAATGAAGATTTAGATCAGAGGATATAATGAATTTCTTGTTTGGAACATTGTTGTTTAGAATACGATGACTAAATATTGAAATCCTGATGAAATTTTCTTGCAAATGTTTATTCAATCAGCAATCGTACCATGGACAGAAGAGTTATAAAATGTTTTTGTATATTGAAATTTATATTTTGTTTTTGTTTATGAACATTATCATGTTAAATTTCAAAAGGAATATGCTATGGTATATGAATTATTTATTTTCTGAAGATTCCATAATGATTGTTTATCACTATTGACAAATGATTTCTTATTTATAATCTAGATTGGGAAAACATTGATACATATCATAAGGATAGATAATACATCACATTAATATTTTAAATGCAGAATATATTGGGAAGCTATGATATTTTGGATTAAATATTTCACTAATTTGTTACCTATTGGTTTCATTGAACAAGATATAATGATGGATACTATATAGTGGGATAAAATAATGTTAACATCGGATTGACTTGTTAGACCAAGAATAAATTAAGAAGGTCAATCAAGAGATGATAATAGCATTCAACAATGATGAATAATTTTAGTGTACATTTTTTTGGTTATGAATATTTCTTGAGATGTAAATGAAAGAAGAGTTGATGCTAAATGTGTTTAGAATTTTGATCAAGATACTTATAGCGAAAATGAATATAGGTAAGTATTACATATTTCAAGCAGATCCATTCCTACCAATCTTTCCTTGATTGATACTAATTTAGTTTATATATATGATTCTACATTAATAGAAAGAATATAAGTTCCTTTTATGGATGGATTGAAAAAAGAACCCAAGATGGCCATTATGGAGGCAATATTTAAATCCAGATCTCATTCTAATGATTCTTATGAATCTTTGAATAGAGAAATAGAATATCTAATTCAAAATTTCAATAAGTAAAATTCCAAAAACATCTCTCAAAGTCTATAGATAAAATATTATAATAATAAAATTTTTGTTTTCAAGTGTTCAATAGTTCTCAGACTTGAGTATAAGGATATTCATGAAAATTTGATGTAAGTTCAATAAAATTTTGTATCTATGGGTGATATTGAATATTTTATCAGATCATTTGTTGGAGTAATCAATGATTTAAAGGAAGGTTCCATGAATAAATATAATGTTGATTATTTGAAGAAAATTTTGTGTAGTGGTTTTTAATCCATGAGAGAAGGTCAACTGTAATCAATATCTTCAAAGAAAACATCTTTATATATGATCATAATATTTGAAGATATTTCAATATTGTTAGAATATATCAATGATAGATTTCAAATTTTTTAGTCATAAAGTACTTCTTTGAATGTTATTTGAATAATTATATATGCTTGGTTAGTCATGTACCATCATGTGAATCCTGGTTGGGTCCAGTTCATCATTATGTGAGAGATAAGATAAAGAATTTCATTCAGTTTGAATAATTTGTAAATGTGTTTGTCAATATAAATATGGATGAGATCTCAAGGATTGATCCAGATTAATCGAATATACTCAAGCAATAGAGAAAAGTTTTTAACACTCATTTTCTAATAATGTTGGTGAATCTAAATGATATTTAAAGTGTTTCCCAATCCATTCCTCATCATATGGAATCCTATTCTAGTGAAGAATAAGAATAAGAAGCCACCCCATCTGACCCAAGCCTATCCTTTTAAGAACATTTCATATTATGATTGGTGGATTTTATTATATTTTCTATAACTTTTATTTCAAATTAAATTTAATTTACCTAAGATTATCTATATATATGTGTGTTCAATATCATTTCATAATGTTATTTTTTCTATTATTTATGTCCAATTTTATAATATCACTACACATGTCATCTATTTGAAACTATAACCCTATAAAAATAAATTATTTTCCTTAAAAATGATTGTTTTTATCCATTTTGGTTTAATTTATTTATTATATCACAAAAAGGTTGTGGAAATAAGATAAAAACAACATTATCCATTTTTAAAGTATCTATTTCATTTAATCAAAATAATTATGTGTAATAAAAATAATAGTGTAAGAAATTAATTTTCAATGAAATGGTAATTTTATTTAAACTATTATTTTTTTGTTTATAATAACACCATTTCATTAAAATTATGTTTTGGAATTTTATCAGTAAAAGGGAGGAGATTTTTGAATACGTATTTCCTCAAAAGTATTATATAATTGTTATTAATTTTCTTTCTTACAAATACCCTTGTTTTTTATTCAATTAGTATTATGTTAAGAGAGTTTCAAGAAATTTATATTATTTGAAATAAATATTTTGGAATTATATTCAAGTTATTAATCCACAAGGAATATTAATCAAGTATTTATAAATATATTTTAAAAATATATTATTCATACAATATGTTGATAAGCGCAACGTAATGAATGAACCCTACATTCAAAAAAAAACACGTATTGATTTCATAACCTGTTTAGATGGAATGTATGGAACATGATCTATATGATGAATATGTAACATATAGTTCAACAACCCTACATTCGGTAAATGAATGTATAAATTATCATCCCTACATTTGAATAAATGTATAAAATACCAATCCATCATCGATTTCTATAATCACAATACATACCCTACATTTAGAGAATGAATTTATATTTAATCAACCCTCTGCTACACAATTGAAACCTATGAAATTAAAAGAAACCCAATGCTATAGATTTAAACCCTAAATTGCTCCATTAAAATTTCATGACTTTTAATATTTGTTTTCAATCAATATTTATGCCACAGTTTTGTTGGAATTAAATATTGATTGAAAAATATTTTATGACCAATTAAAAGGATCTTCATGATCTATTGAATGATCCATATTCAATTTATAAAATCACTCATATTCATAAGGGATGTTACAAATCACCTAGTCATATCAAATTTCAATATATATTATATATTAGGCACCTTTGGTATATAAGATCAACCAAAATAAGGATATATATATATATGATCAGATCATTTTCACATGATGAATGTTGGATAACATTTCAAAACATGATTACAAAACTATATACATCTAATTTTCAGAAAAGTTTAATTAATTATATTATTTTCAAATATATGATACTTTTTTAGGATATATATTTTCAACCTCAAAATAATGTGAAATTGCTACTTGTTGGTTCCACTTTTACAAATGATAATATGAAACAATGATCTCTCTAGAGTTATTAATTCTTCATACCCTTCATTTCAAAACAAGGTGAACCATCTACTTTGACTAATGCTTATAAATCTCAAGAAAAACCTCACCATCAATTGTTTAATCTCTTTTAATTTATACAACTTTTGACTACATTGACTCAGTCATGTAGGAGTATATGAATCTTGTTCTAACTATGGATAAATGGTTCCCTCTATAAGATTTATAAGGCTTTATTTAGACTTATTGTAAAGGTGTTAACTGCCTGCCCTCAGTTATGGAATTGAAGGTATTTTGATCAGAGGAACCTTCTAGTGAAATTCATCAAACACATAGATAGATTGTCAGTGGAGTGGACAAGGGGATCTTTGTTCCCAAGACATTATAAATATTTGGTTTTGTTTATTTTTGTTATCCACTGCACATATATAGTACATAAGAAAATGATGCATATTTGTATAAATTTTAATGTCATTCAAAATCAATAACATGTAATGATTAACTAAAAGACACAATTGACCCACCTATTTTGTTATATTTTTATTTGTCTAAATAAGGAAATTATACTCATGCACAACCTTGTGAAAAAATATATACCAAAATTATTCACATTCTAATCCATTGGTAAAAACCAAACTGAAAATGTACTAACGAAAATATTTTTATCAAATCTAAACAACAATTAATCTCATCTATAATATTTTATGTATATATAAATCAAAATTATACTTATTCACAATCATACGAGCATAATTAGACCTCCATTATCCTCATGGTCAACCTTTTGAGAATAGGTAAAACATAACTATACCCTCTCACAAAATAATAATCTCATGAGATATAAATCTATAACCCCTTTCATTAGAGGGAAATATCTGATTCCGTCAAACAATAATAAATAATTACACATTTAACTTGAAATAAATCAGTTATCATATGATAAAAAACTCATTGAAGAAAAATATGATTCATAGTATTCCATGATGGTATCACCAAAATTTATCAGACTAATGTAAATAATTCATAACCAAAAAATTAATCCAACATAAAGTAGTATTTCATATGAATATTTACATGGTGTTTCTTGAAAAAAACTTCAATGTAAATAATTTTGATAGAGATTAGTGGGAAATTGGGAGTGAGCCCATAGATTATTTTTTTTAAAAAATTATATTTCTATAAAATGAGATGTTATGGTACTTTGGAAATTTCATTTTCAGAAAAGATAAATTTATCAAATTGTAATGAAATAATTTTAGAAAATATTATTTTGAAATAAATTTCAATATTTAATCCATTAATGATTAAAAAGGTTTAAAAAATTGATTTAAAAAAATACATTTTTATGGGATGTTAAAACATTGTCTTTTTAAAGGAGGAAAATAATAAATATTTTCAAATACAATTTATAAATAAAATGGTATAAAAGTGTAAATAATAATATTTAAAACATAAAAATGGAAATAGGGAATTCAAATGACATTTCATATAATTAGGTTTCAAAATATTAAGGATAATATTATTAGGAAATGGTAATATGGGAAAGGATTGAAATTTTTTCTAAATCAAGATGTGAATTATTCTCAACAAAGATACACTTTTATAGGGTTTAAATTCCTTTTGGAAGAGTATTTTAACCATAATAAACACATTTAATAGTGATAAATAGAATTTATAATAAAATAAAATATTTTATATATAATAATACAATATTTTTACAATGTATTCATGAATAATCATTTTAACTCAAAAAATTGAGTCGATTTTACAAAGAGACATAAAATATTTTTATCCATTGAATATAAAAACATTTAATGTACGAATAATATATAGATATTAAAACACCATAAATTTATTTAATATGGTAAAATATTTTATATAGCTAGTTATCAAACTACATTAATGAATTCATAGGAAAAAATAAGAGATATTTCTATAGAAATTTAATCCGAGGAAAATATCTCCTTACATATATATAATCATACAATTTAATACACCTTAATGGATATAAATTTAAATGAAAAAATATATATCATTAATAATTATAGGAATATGAAAAAAAATATTGAAGGAGAATTAAATACACTATCCCAGATATAACATGGTGTAAAATAGGAAATATGTATCATACGGTGAAACTATGAGACAAGGAGACCATATTTTTTCCATGTGTATTCTAAAACACATTATAATCTCTTATAACAAAAAGAAATATCTTTATATACTATTTAATAACATTATTTATATATATATATATAATATTTTATAAACATCATTTGTAAATATTCTATATATAAAAAATAGAAATTTATTATCTATTTTCAATATCAAGTTTGAATAATCATTATAGTTTTGGACTAGTTTTATGTCAAGAGTGTTCCTCATTCTTATCCCAAAATTTAGCATTTATATATCATAAAATATAATGGAGTTAAAAATAAAACATTATTTAGGATTTTATAATTTTATAAAAATGTATTTTATGTTTCGGTTTTAATAGAAGAAATTATTTAATGATTTGATTAAATGATATTTAATGAATGGAAATTGTTATCATAATTCATGATTTTTATATAATTGTTACAACTTAAAAAAAGAACTTGATAATTATTCACTTATTTATATTATATATTATTATTAATTATTTTATCATAGTCATCTATGATAATATTTTAAATTATTTTTCATGTAGGTGGTTAGACTAGCTCAAACATGAACATTCCATAATTAATGAGTTATCATGATAAGGAATATTTTTCATTTTTTGTTATATTATTAATTGAAATGAATAATTTTATTTTTCAAAATATTAAACGGTGGTGAATAATAATAAATAATAATTATAAGATAAAATAAAATGAAAGGTATCTTCAACTCATAAATAAATGTATTTTATTCTTGGTATGTTCATTTTGAAATATTATTTTTTAAAGTATCATTTATTGCTAATAATAAAAATAGAAATACTAATTTATGTTAAATAATTATAAAAAATGTTATAAATACCCTATAACATTATAAAATAGTCCTGAGAACAATCATTTTAATGAGGTAATGAAAAATGAAATGTAAAAATCATGTAGGTGGTATTTCACACAAAAACATGAGTAAAGTTTTGATTCTCTATATTTAATTGGAGGGGATTAGATAAAAAATATAACATTAGTATAATAAAATTTATTTATATCATTTTAACTAATTTCATTATATGCATTTGGTTATAATGGTTTTCGATGAGGGTGTATGAGAAAGAAAATAATGGATGTTAAAGGGAAATTAATATTTACATTGATATTTTAGTATTTTTTTAATGAATCCATTAGATATTAAAGGATTTTAGAAAATTTTGTAGTATATATGATTTCAACTATATATAGCGGATCATGATGAAGTAAATTGGTCAGAGATTCATAAGAATTTTGAATGAGGTGTGTGGATTGATAAGACCATATATGAGCTCTATATATTGGTGAAAAGTAAGGAATAATATTAGGTAAGGAATGTTAGGTAAGGGGTGAGAATTAAATTTAATGAGTGTCAGGTTAGTTAAGTGGGGAAATGATGGAGGTAAATTTTGGTATGACTTATTATCCAATAAAATATATTGAATAGGGTGTACTTTTTATATCAATTTTGTAAATTTAAAACCACAATATATTCCACATTTTAACAAATATTGATCTTGATTAACTATTAGTCATGGTAATTATTTTACCACTAAAAACAAGATCACCATTATTACCAAACTATAATGGAATGAATATTATGTTTTCCTCTATTTATTCAAATTCAATATATAAATATGATAAAATCATGATTGAAATTAAAACATAAAATGGGACGAGGAACTTTTTTTTAGAAATATGGAACATTTTACTTAATAATATTAATTATTATTAAATATAATTTATTTACAATTAAATGAGTGTTAATTAAATATATATTTTTAAACATAATATTACTATCATAATTTGAAATAGTCTCATTAATTTTAAAAAATCTATATTTCAGAAAGTTTCAACCTTTTGAAAAATATTCATTTTAGTATATTAACTATTATATATAATTGGTATTCCCAAAAATGAAATCAATATATTATATAATATGAATATATTATTTAAAATTGATATTTAATTAATAATGTTTATAAACCTTATTAAATATAATTTTTATGTTTCTCCACAGAGCACATAAAACATATTTTTTTAAAATGTGTGTTTTAAATAATAAAATATATGTGTAGTATATATTTATCAGTGTCAATGATCTTAATAATTTAAATTTATTTATAATCAAAAGAATAATTTTTTTCCAAAACTAAAAATTAACATTCCAAAGTTTAATTGAAATATGACTAAGAACAGTTATAAAATTAGAATTAAAAGGTACTAATTTTTTAAAAATGTTCAAAATACATTTTTTTGTTTAAAATGATATATTAATATTAATAATTTCACATATAAGAAAATATTTTATAAATTTAAAGGTTCTATAAACTTATTTCTCTATCTCATATTTTGATAATGTCATAAAATTTATAATGATGGAAAAACTATATTATTCACAATTAATTTAAAAAATAATTATTTCATAAAACTCACAATAAATCACCCTACAGTAAAATTGATATGATTATTTTAATAATTAACATAATTTTATAAAATTTAAATTGTAAATTTACAAATATATCTTATAATATAAAATTAAATATTTAATGGAAATAAAATTTTATTCATAGATACACTTTTCAAACCATTGGAGTTATTAATACAATATTGTATAAATTTATAATTGATTATTATATTTTTTATACCAAATATTCTATTATTATTAAATGTTAAAAATAATATTCAACTAAAATATCACAAATATTTTTGTTCAATGTTTCATGATTATTAATCTATTTAAATTTGAATTAATTTAAAAGTATATTTAAGTATCATTGTGTGCCAAAAAACCCACCACCCCTCCCCCCATAGTAAAAATATATTTTCCACAATGTATTTTTTCATCTATAAAATAAAAATACGATTGATCATCAAGAAACTATAGATATATATTTCTCTAAGATAAAAACTTAACTATCCTTGTAGGACACAAAATCTATCTATCCAAAATAAATTTCTATACTATTTCATTGGGTCATATATATACCATCTTTATTATCATGATCCTTTTCCAAACAAATAATATAACCAAATATTAACGTAATTTATAAAAATATCTTATTATATTATTGTATGAATATGAGATCTCAATCCAATGATATCTACCCAAATGAAACATTCATTTCAACCTTAGATAAATTCCTTTAAACTCTTATATAATTTCACCAACCCATCTATACATTAATTTCCCAAAGTAAGCATATTGTAATTTTTTATTAGGATCTCTAGATGAGCTCATCATATGATTCCATAATGCTTAAATATTTTATAATACTGAACAGTGATAATGTGAACTAAGAAAATATAATCCCCTAAGAGTGTATAAAAATTATTTTATGACTCATTCTTGTTTACTGAATGACGACTATATTAATACCCAATACAACTAGTTTATGGTTTTCATATAAATGAATATTTATACCATATCATTTATCCACACGTAGTATCCAGATACAAATATAATTTATAGGATGACCATATAATCTCCACATTATAACAGAAGTAAAGATATTAACTTATACTCAGACAGATAGCTAAGACATTTCCCTTGGGATTTCACTAAAATAATCATGTCATATAACTCATAATAACAAAATTAATCCTAAAAAAACTAATCATTTCTATGATACCATCAATATTGACATTGGATAAAGATATCTATATTGTAAATTAATTCCTGAATTTAAACATTATATCTCGAAAACAAACAGACAATCACATGAATTACTGGTTCTGTTTCATAATGTATCATATAAAAAAACCCATATTTTTTTAATAACTATAAAATTTTAGCTATACTCCCACAACACTGGATCCCAATAGTGAAATATAATATTTCATACTCATCATTATAAATTGGGGAGTGGAATGATAAGAAAAAGGCGAGAATAAAAAATTAATATGTGAAAAAATAATCATCATTTTTTTAATGGTTGGATCAAAATAATATGATAAAACATGGAGGAGAAATTTTTTTATAAAAAAACATAGATCAATAATAGTTCCTCAAAAATTACAATAGAATAAAATGTAATATCCAATAGAAAAACATGTAACATGGTTGTTTTCCACACATTTCACCTAGGGGCGTGCATCATCCAGATCTACATGTTCTGACACGTGCATTTGATTCCCCATATTCATGCATTCCAAAGTAAAGTGATATTCATCGCTTCTTCAGTGATCTTAGATCCTTGATTGAAACTGGATGGTTGGATTTTTGTCCCTCTATCGATGTATTTCTTTTTAAAATTATTCTCTTAATTTGGGTCTCCCTTATAGATAAAGATTTCATTCATGAACCTCATTCATAGTTCCATCACTTTATGGTTTCCAGTTAATTATACTGCTACTAGCTATAAATTCCAAAGGATCAAGTCATGAAAATAACCATCATTCATAGAAGAAGTAAGATTTTGACTCAATGGATTTTTTTTTGATGATGTATCATTGGTCACCTGTATTCATTCCCACTAGAGATCTTCTCAAGATTGATCATGGGGTATTTTATGTCAGAGGAATTTCTTCCAAGGTATTACATTGAATCCCATGTTTAACATGGTGTGTTCCATGATTTATAAGTATAGTGGATATGGAGGGTATTCAGTTTCATGTCTTATGTAGATATATTGTGGTGAGCTGATCACTTGCAATGGTGGATTTGATAGGTACGTCAATTTAAGGAACATAAAATAAATTTTACTTTATGGATGTTTCATAACACCCAATAATAGTGGACCTAGGATAGTGCATCCTATAAATGAAAAATAGTACACCGTGAGATCTGATATAGACACCACATACTGAGGATTTGGGTGGTAGAACCCAATAAAGGGGATACCAGATAGATGGCTAAAAACCTCAATAAAAGCACACCCAAGTTGTTTTGTTTCATAAAGGGAAGGTTTCACCCCGTGAAGGTTGATTTGAAAAGCAATGTGGGTGGAATAAGGATGTGGACCCTAATAAGGGGGACCCCATATGGATGGATTGATATTCCTAATGATATAGGACCTATGGTGGTGAGTATCATGAAGAAACTATTTCACATGATCATGGCTGATCTGGACACCACTAATGGAGGATCTGTGATGTAGGCCCCGATGTGGGGGATGTCAGGGTTTACCATTATAAGTGATTAAACCTCATAAAGGATTTTTATATGCCTTGTGTGAAAGATAGGTATCGAACCCAACATAGTTCGAAGGGTTGATTTGTGGAATACTCATGGCTAGAGGTTCGGGTTCTACTAGAAGCAGTGGTATACATATGGAATGATCTTTTCAGGATATGATGGTCTGGATAAAAATCAAGATAGATATGGGGGAATTTATAATTAAATTGATGGAGTGTGGGGATTGATGGTCATTAATCTCAAAGAAGAATTCTTACATATCCTAGTGGATATGAATCAAATTCCATATAGTTTGAGATTCCAAAATGAGACACCTATAGTTGAGAATTGTGAAAATATAGCACAAGGATGGGGACCCAAGGGGATTGTAACCTATGGAAAGGGTCATGATATTTATAAGGAATATTAACTTGAGTGAAAGACCATGATGAGATTAGAGGTTGAACATTAACATTAGTGGTGATTATTGCATCTCCTATTTAGAGGAAATCGATGAATTTCCACATAGTTCGGGATAAAATTGGGTCTTACACATGGCTAGATAACGTTTTGGATGGATCAGAACACCTCAAGAAGGATTATTTGTGGGATGTTTTCAAAAAATGTAATATTTCACATCATAAGGATATATCCCTTGGAGGTAGAACCATTGTATACCATTTTTTCGATTAAACCTATGGGAGGCTTCCTATGTACCATGTATAGAGGATTGGTATCAAGACCCGCATAGATCAGCAGGGATGATTAGGGGCTTATACATGGATAGAAACCCAAATGGAAATGTGGCATGTGGAATGGGATTACACACAATGGCCGCCCAAGTGAAAGCTAATATAGACACTATAGAGGGTGGAACAGGGATGTTCACCCCATGGAGGGGCCCATAAGTTTACTTATGGTTGGGATTGAACCATGGGGAGGCATCCAATATAACCCATGTGGAGAACATAGATCAAAACCATTATAGTTTGGTGATAAAGTACATGGGGCTTATGCGCTAAAGGTGGCCATATAGATCAATTGTCCCTATTAATCTCTAATCCCATGCGAGTCATGATCAGTGTAATAACTTTGATAATGAAGTTGGAATAATGTTCATGTCTCAAGAGGTGTGTCCATAAGAACTGATATGGAAATTACACATTTATGTGTCTCATGGATATAAAGATAAGGGCATACTTGAGGAGGGGTTATTGAAGAGGATCACATCGAACATGAGGAGGATATCCTTACATTTTGGGAGGGAAATTGGGATCTCACTCCCAGGAGTTGAGTGGTCATAGAGACTACCAAAGGCGTTGAATCCCTTTTGAATTAAATGATGTGATGATATAGTTTAAGATTATGTGATAAGGACAATAGCACTGAGAAGTTCAACGTCTTGCAGCTCAGATATGAAGGACATGCTCATTACCCCTTTGACATACATAACAAATGCCCACCTACAATTGTGGGTGGGAAGGCATCAACAAATCTATCAAACCATGGGGTGTCTTAGTGGTCACTCATTAGGTTTGTGTTATTATAGAAATGTGGATAAGAAAATAGCTATTAGCATACCAAAGTAAAAGAAGCACTAAGTTGATAAATGCAATAAGGAAAACCACACAAAGGTCCAAGAAATCACTATGTACATGCCTAGTGAGACTCATGGATGAGGGTATCAGGAAGTAAGGGTTCTTTCTGATATGTGCTTCATAGAGGTCAAGGGTTTCAAAAAGATAGGATATATTCCATGAAATGTGACCCTACATTGGTGTTGTGACATAAATTTTAAAAGGTGTACATCATGAAGGATTTATGATTTGTGATGCCGGAAGTACCCTGAAGGGATGTCCAGTTCTCAAATGGTGTAGGACATCGGGAAGGGAATCCCTACCATACGTATGGGTATATTAGAACAAATTTAAGGGGTTTATTGATACCCCAAAACCATAGGAAACACATTTTCCCCCCATAATAACAGTGCTTAGGGGCTTCATGAAAAGGGAAATTTTGAGGTGAAATTTCATAGTAACAATTCTTATGAGGGGGTGGGCCAAATATTTATAGTCAATGGGGTCTCATGTCCATATAAGGCATTCCATGATATAAAATAGATCTTTTTGAAGAGGTTTTGGGATCATTGGACCCGAGGAGACTTTAGTCAAATTCCATTGTAGCGGTAATGGGGCTCATCGAACTAATGGATACCACTATCTACATAATTTATGGAAGTTAAGGGGCTTATAATACTATTGGATCCTACCATCAACTTCTCACAAGTTTGAGCAGACCAGGGGATATGAAAAAGTGTTTGGCAAGGAATACCCCTTTGTTGAAATAAAGCATGTTTTTCTTGGATTTCATCTCAACTAGCTACATCCTTCATTGACATATGTCCGGAAATGTATTTAGGCACCAACAAATTTCCACCCCCTATCAGAGTCTATGGGAAAAGGAGACCCATATTCTCAGGGAAATTCACTAAAAACCGGGAGATCATGAAGCTGGACTGCAATGGCAGGTGTGTTATGAATGTTGGGAGAGGGCCACCGTGAAGCCCAAGAGCATAGTGGCTGCCACAAAGATCTATTGATTATCGCATATAAATTGGATGTGAGGGACTATTTTCCATACTAGATCTCCAAAAACTATTTCATTTGATCCCCATTTTTTTGAAGTCATCCACCCCAAGAATTTGACTTCATGAACTGAGTTCATTGGACTATTTCTATGTAAATGCTTCATAGAAAATTTGGGCACCACGATCCAATGTTACTCCATGATATGAAAAAAAGGCCACTACATCACCTTTATCATGTACTCCATGATCAATATTCATGAAAAATTCTCAGGAACATACTCATGAAAATCAACAATGTCACAGAAATAACGGATACACACTAATTTGATTGAGAGGTCCTGGAAGATGCTACCCATGGCGATGATTTGATGAAAAATATTAAGATTTGGATGTTTATTTAGATCTACTATGATCCTAAGTCATTGTATGAGATATTTTCAAAAGTGAAAAATGACTATCTTATTTTAAAGAGACTACCTTTGTATGGGTTTTTTATTGAAGAACAATGTCTACATCCTAGGGAAAATCAACGGAAAATCATTTTACTAGTTTAGAGGCACACCTGGTCTATAGTAGTGGTATAGGGATGCTGATGGCTATACATGGATTGTTCATTCAGCTAGAACAATAGAATCCCATTAATATCATCATAAAAAAAATCGATGGGGAATAACTGAAGCCCTATAAATCTCCAACATATTATCATAAAATCCACAAGGAGATGATAGGGAACCCAAAATATTATGGATTGATGATTGGGACCAATGCCCTTGGAGGCAACATTAATTAGTATTGTCAAGTCCATACTACGCATGTGTGCCTTGGGTAGAATTTGGATCATATTTGATATTGGTATGCCTCTATGAATTTACATGAGATTACCAATTCCACATTTACCAACCTAAAGACATCATTCCAAAGATAATAAGTATATGTTCATCGAGGACTTGCACATTTCATCATCATCTCAGGGACATCGGCATCAAACTATGGGTCCTCTACCATATTTATGGGATCCCCATTCTGGGAGAATTGTATGATGAATTAATCCCCAAATATATTACATGGTATGATTATAAAAATATTCTACATCGAGGAATGACGTTTCTAGTACTGCTGTTGGTACTAGAAAAAATAAGAAGATGAAAAGGGATGTCAACTTTAAGTGGTGGTTTGTTTGTATCAAAAACATTCCCACATAGAGGACTGTTGAGGTATAGGAGGTTCCCATGAAGCTCCCCATAAGTCCTCATACCTTCCCAAGGGAGTCTTAGAGAATAAATGAATGTTCATAGTGTTAAATACTAGATACATTTCAATGGAATATGTGGGTGTACATCATCAAAACCGAACATCAAGAGATAGTCTAGATAGGTAGGTTCATATTGGTTCTCATTTGTGGATGGATGCTGCCAATAATATATGATCACATAGGTGTGTGGCTGAGAATGTTTATCATGGAATAAATGAATTAAATGAGTAATCACATAATCCTCAGAATTCTAGATCTGTAAAAGCTAAATATTGTTCATTGAAATATCAATAATTTAATGAAGCCCTTGTGCATATGAAGACCGCTCCACAACTTATATG
Organism: Viscum album; assembly: GCA_963277665.1. Classification (NCBI taxonomy): domain Eukaryota; kingdom Viridiplantae; phylum Streptophyta; class Magnoliopsida; order Santalales; family Viscaceae; genus Viscum; species Viscum album. Next base: position 1,258,874,186 of record OY728148.1, read on the forward strand.
GATGGGTGGAACTACACTTGGGGGATATGAATACCTTAATCCAATTTACCCTTCATAGATGAACTTTTAGCAAATAATTATGAATGATTTTAGATGTTTCCTGATCAAGAATAATATGATGAATTTTATAAACAATATTTGAAGGGGAGAAGAATTTAACTTCCATCATCTTCTTTTTCCAATAAGAGTTTTCACTGATGATGGTAGGGGAACTGAAGATAAGTAGTTATATCTCCTATGTTATCAAGTTGGAGTGATGGTGGTGTGGCTTTATATAGATCCAATCTATGAACTATACACCCAAAAACGTTTTTCAATAATGTTCTAATGTTTACTGAGACTAACCTTGATAGTGACCCTGGGGGTATTTCATTATGATCACCCGTGTGTGATGAAGCAGCATTGATTCATGTTCACAAGAGAATATGGGATGACGAGGAACAAGTTGCCTCCAACCATTACCTTTTATCTTCTAGACTACAAGTATACACTTAAATGGGAGATGGTATACCCTAGTGAAATGCTGAAACAATGAACCACCAGAGCCGGTGATGGAGTGGTACCTCTAACTGGTGGTTGAGGATGAACAATGAGGAGAGTATGACACAACAGTAGGGATGATGCACATCATGGTTGTAGAGTTGTATCATTAGATCCAGTAGTTCCAAGGCTTGAACTAGCCAGAAGTGGAATAATAGAAGCGATATCAATCTCATTGGTTCACATCGGGTAGGCATAGAATGAAGGTTTTCCATCTAGAGGGTTCTTAATTATACATACCCAAGCTCTCGGGAAGCATCTATTTTGCGTGGATACAACTGAGGATGACATCAAAACTAACTCTTGGGAGATTTGGGGTATCGACAAGAAATATTTTTTTATGAAATTTTGGATCACATCAACCAGTTCGGGATTGATTGTTTGGGCCTTTCTCAAACCAATGTTAGCTTTCGGGAATCCTAGTTAGCAGTGGAGAAGTGGCTAAGTGTGAGAACTCAATATACTATTGAGGAAGTCCATATAAAATGATGAATCTGTGGAATGTATTACTAGATATGACATCTATAAAACATCATTCAGCTTCGGATATGGTTCTATGCTTTCCCCTTTATAATGAATTTTGATGGGTCTTGGGATAGATATTGATATAGATATCCCTTTTGATGAAGGAGAGGTTGCGTCCTCAGAGGAAACAACTCTAACATGATTTTTGGAAGCTCTTTATGTAATCATTTACTCATTCACTTGGAAAATTATCCCCCACCCCAATATATCTAGGTTCTTCTACTCACATCTATTATGTATAGGATAACTGTAACAACCCGATATTTTATAGATACATTGTTTTTAATTTCATTCATTTCTTCTATTGTACGACACACCAAGATTATCTTGTGCTATACGCAACACCGTATTAGCTTGCAGTATACGCAACACTTTTCTTGGCTCTTGTTACACACAATTTCAAGTTCGTTTTATAGAAGTTATTCTACGCAACATTGAGTGTATATATATATATATATATTCAATGTATAAATACAATATGGTTGGATTATATTAAATGCAACAAAAAAGGATTCATTCACTACACTCAACCCTAACTTGGCTTGCATTACACGCAATCGTGACCTTCCTCGATAGCGTGTGTTGTACGCAATGCCGGGATTTACTAAACAACGATCTATTATTATAAAATTGTTATGAACTAGCCATTATGAATAGTGTTAACTAAATTTTGAATTTTATAACATTATTATTCATCTTACACATATTCTAGAACATGGTATAATAACAAAAAAAATTATTTTGGGTAAAATAAGTATTTTTCAAAAAAATGCAGTTTTGCGGCCTTTTGATGGTGCACCCACTTTAAATCTAGTTTTTGAAATGTTTATAAGTTACATTTGACAAAATAAAATTATTCTTTGGAATCAATAAAGAAAAATTTACTTTGGATAAATTTTTCATTTTATTCTGATGAATTTCTTATTTTGATGAATAGTAAAACACGCTATATTTTAATTAAAAACAACTTTTTCAATCGAAATAATTAATAGTGATAAATTTTTAATTTGAGTGGTTTTAAAGTATATTTATAATATATTTTTACAATTTAATACAATGTTTTTCATTGAATATAATTTCACATTTAAACCAGACATAAACAAGTGTCAATCTTTTGATAGTTATTATCTCTTAAAAACACGCTATTTGTTTTCACGACGAGAATTAATTTTTAAATTAATTAATGAAACTGATATGTTTTGAATTTGGTAAAATAGAAATCATTTTTGATTTCATAATATCAAATATTTCTTAGGCCTAATTTTTGGTATTTTTCTGGAAACTTTCATTTTTTGATGAATAGTGAAACCACTAAGTGGTAGTTATGAAAAATGAATTTTTCATAAAACATAATTTTACCGCTTCTGTGAGTGGAATTTCAAAAATCCGAGAGACACGGTTGATGTCAGTAAGTAAAATGTGGTTCAGTAAAATGAGAATAATTTTTGGTGAATAGTAACTTTTTACTTTTTTTACCACGGTTAAAAGTAAATAGTGTAATTAAGGGTAAAAATGATATTATTATTACCCTAAAAAATGTCCTAATTCTATTGGACAAGTGTAATTCGACCAGAAAAAACCTTAGGAATAAAATATGACCCTTTAGGCCCACTTGGATTAGATTAGGACATTTATTATTAATTTATTTAAAGAAGGGTTAAAATAGTTAAAATCGAAGTTTAATAAGTTACTCATTTTTAATATGGGGTTATACATAAGATAAATTCGACTATAAATATTAATTAGAAATATAATAATATTTCCTACATAATTGTATTTTATTTGTAATTTTTAGACATTAAATAATTTAATTTATTTATGACACAACGATGATGCAGTAATTATCTTATTAATGAAATATTGACATAATTGATGTTATAAATACCCAAATAAAAGTAATTTGAGACTTTTTTTGAATTAAACTAATTTTATAGGTTAATATGACATTTTGGTATTGATTTAAGTAAATCTTTTATAACTAATAATTATGTTATGATTTTCAAAAAAATCAATTACTAAATAGTGTCAAAATCGACATAAAATAGTTTTTAAAACAAATATTATATTATTAATTTTTATTTTATTTCTAAAAATCTAATGTTCGGTCAAATGACTTAGATAAGGTTATATATATTAATAATAAACATCTTGGGGTTCGTTTGGCTCGATATAGTATGTTTATTAACCTTATAGTGTAAGAAAACAAGAAGACATGGTAAAAGTTAAATTATCTAACTTAAAAGTTAAATCTAAATGATAAGGTTAAAATTGATACCTAAACTTATCTAAATTCTATTGGATGAGAGGATCTCGACCCATCCCCACTTTAGCTTCGAAATAAGACCCTTTGGAACCATTATAAACCGAATTTGGCCTTAATATAAAATAATATTTTGAGATTTTCTTAAGGTGCCCCTCTCCTCCCTTATAAAAGGGCACCTCCTCCCTCTCCTCCTCGCACCAATTTGAGTATTCAAGCTCGGAAAACCTCTGAAAAAATCTCTTCTCTACTTCCCTAGTATCATCCTAGAGGTCCTGGTCTTCTTCAATGAGCATCCTTAGTTCTTTAAGTGGAGGTTAAGTGAAGGCGCGTCAAAAAGAGCTAAAATCCATTATCGATCTTTTTCAATTTCTTTCTTCTTCATCTTCTTATTCTTTAGTTGTTTCATGATAATGTAATAACGTCAGTATTTCTTATATACTGATATGTAATTATAAAAAATAAACAACTCTAATTAACATTCTATCCATCCTACGGAAAAGGGAAATAACTGCGCGTGCGTACGTACGGAATACCGTCTCCATGCCGTGGTGTAATCTATTTTTCGCCACCACCTTAATTGGATGGGTATAATGGTGTAATGAGTATCTATATATGGTTATTATAAAGTGATATTGATACTGAAATAGTATACATAACCTTCAACACAATTCCACGACCATGGGAACAATATCATCGCTCGTGCATACGTACGGACTACCGTCTCCACGACGCAATGAGATTCATTCTCAACATTAACCATTCATGAATTGATTATAAATTATATATAATGAATAATAATGAAATATATTACATTTTAAATCTACTGTATTTATGTATATATATATATATATGTATGTATGTCATCTACTTACTTCCATTCAAGACAATAAGAAAAGGAAAACAGCGTTCATGAGTACGTATGGACTACCGTCTCTATGAACGGTGTGTTTCATTTCATTTATCTATCTGTTATATATATATATATATACTGAATATATATGATATATAAATCATTTTTGATATTCTTTAAGTACGTAAATCATGATATAAGTAATAATAATGTCAAGAACAACAAGTCCAAACACCTACGACAAATAAAACGATTTTACCCAAAAGACTTTTTTAACATGGAATTTACAAAATAACGGGTAATATAATGTCATAAGTGAACCATATATGATATCATAACAATTAATATCATTCTTTAAAAAGTTAATGACATTATTTAAATCATTATACAGGAGGTTCGGATACGTACAAAGCATATCGGACATAAGGTAAGGGAAATATCACAATCTCATTTTTATCCGAGATTGTTTATACTTTGGTATTTACTGGGGTGTATTTTATCATCCACATCCATGTTTCCTCAATATGTAATACTTATATCCTTCTAAAATATTTTATATCCAATTTTACTCTTCGGTGAGTTTTTAGTAAAGGATATGAAAGGAATCTTTTGTCGTTTTTCCTACTAGGTACTTTTTGACTTTTCCGACAAAAGTACGAAGAATGTTTTTTTTAACTTATACGGCATGAATGGATTTTTAAAACATTTTTTCCAATAATATTCCTTTAAAAGTTTTCATGTTTATTTTTAATCAACTTCTTTTATTTTATAATTGTATGAAATGTTACGAAAGGAAAAGTGTTTTTGAAGTAAAAAGGATATTTTCCTCAAGAATGGAGTTCAAGTGTTTTATCAAAATTATTTTCCATCTAATATAATATAGGGTACTGTTTCTACCTATATTATTAAATTGATTTCATTATGTTGTGATGGAATTATTTTTATGAATTCCATTATCTTATAGGAATTGTTTTATGATTTCCCGATGTTTAAGATTCCCATTTTTATGACATGGGTTATGAAAAGATGTATGATTTATGATTTTGTGGCACACATAAGAATGGTATCATTATGAGATGGGTGGGACCTATATATCCCTCCAATGCATTGGGTAAAGATTCTATATCTCATTAGATAGACATGACTGGAACGGTAGGTTATACTGGTTCAGTGAAACAGGACTGAAACGAGGGGTGAACTCGGTTCAGAAAGGGACTTTGTCCACTAAGATAGTCTTGGCAATGAGTCTTGAATAATAAGAAATGATTCTCTATGATTATGTGTGTATGCCAAAAAGTTTCATGTTTTAAGTTATGATTATTGGTATTTCATTTCACTACTATGTTTTATCCCATGTTATGATATTATGATCTCTTTTGCAGGTTAAGATTTCCAAAATGTTATGTTATTATGAATATGATGTGAATGATTTTTTTCTTTTGTTTACCCTTAATGAGCATTTGAGCTCACCCTTTTTATGTTTTCTTTTCCCCAGGATATAAAGAACGGTTTTAGGTAAAACAAAGGTAAGATCTTTATGGGATATGTTGAAGATCTTTCACCATGATTAGAAGATTACGTTCCGAGTTTCCAAAGATACTAAACTATTACAGTCCTTCTGTGTGTGTTTTTGTTATGTAATAAGTATTCCACAAAATTAATGTAATGTCCTTGTACATCAAGCTTCAGGTCTCTACAGTTGGTATCAGAGGAATGGTATAGTCAACCTTTGGAAACGAGGATGAAAAAACATTAGTGAGATCCCTAGAGATATTTCTAAGGTATGTCTAGGGATGTCCCTAAGGTTAAGTATACGTATAGGTTATAGTACTAGAATTATGCTAACGATCACAGAAATAAACCTAAGATGTTAGTTATTGAAGGTACTCCCCCTTTATTATGTTTTTTCCCTATCATGATCTTTTCCTCTCACACTATTACTTTTGGGTTTTAGACGATGGCTGGAACCCGAAGGAACCGTGTTGATCAATGCAATGGACAATGTAATGATTGTCCTCCTGAACAAACAAATGTTATGGGAGATGGAGTGCAAAATCTTATTGCTATACTTACACAAGCTATGAATCATTCTGGACTTCCAATGAGCAGATAAGGTAACAATATACTATTGAGTCCTTCATGAGGCAATGTCCACCTTCTTTCAGTGGGTCTTCAGATCCACTTGTTGCTGAACAATGGATTAGTACCACAGAAAAGATATTTTCAGTTCTTCAATGTTATGAACATGATAAATTCATCTTAGCAGTATATCGTTTGGAAGGTGAAGCTGATCAATGGTGGAATCTTATCAAGAATACGAGGCCAAGAGATGAAATTGAGTCTATGGAATGGGACGAGTTCAAGAACTTGTTTTTCAGTAAGTACTTCCCTCGTATTCTTCGAACAAAGATGGAAAAGGAGTTTCTTGAGCTGAAGCATAAGGATGATGAATCTGTTGGTATATACGAAGCGAATTTTACAAGACTTGCAAGGTATTCATCTGGCATTATCATCCAACCTGAAAGTAAAGTTGATCGATTTTGCAGTGGCTTAAAACAAAGTCTTCGAAGGGCATTAACTATAAGAGACTTTAGTAGCTATGAAGAAATTGTGCATTGTGCTGTCAAGGTATAAATTGAAGTTGGTGTTACATATCCATCTCATGGTTTTGAAAAGAAATGAAAGATGGAGTTCAAGGAGAAATCTCAGAATAATGGTGAAAAAAAGATGAATTTTTCCTTGTGCACAAAGTGTGGAAAGAAGCATGGTGGAGATTGTCTTAAAGGGACTAGAAAATGTTTTATGTGTAGAAAAGAAGGTCATCGAGCAGCTGAGTGTCGAAGTAATGGAAAAAGGGTTTCTATTGATTTGAATAAAGAAAACACTGCAGAGAACGCACCACCAACACTACAATGCTTCAAGTGCAAGGAAATGGGGCAATATGATAATAAATGCCCTAATCCGAGGGTTAGTAATGATCGACATGAGCAACCGCTTAAGGAAAAGTACAAAGGGAAGTCACATGTGATCACTATTGGCGATGTTGAATATGACAACGATGTGGTGGAATGATTAAGTGTTTATGTAATGGTATTCCAAAATAATGTTTTATCATGGAGTATTGGAATATTTATGTATTGGTCTAATGTGGTATTCAAATTGATTGAGATATTTTTGGAAATAAGATGATATGCGCATAATGAAGGGAAAATATGAGAAAATGAAATGTTTAATAGTATTCATGAGCTCATGATTGATATAAGGACTAAGTGATATCATGGTTTGAGTATATAGAATTTTGAGGATTTTGGTATGTGGAATGTATTAACTTTTAAATTTATTCAAGTTTTCACTATGGTTCAATGGGTATTCATTTTTTTCAAGAGAATACATTATTAAGGTATTCACATGATTGAAATGTGACCAACAATATATATATATATATATGGGGGATAAATGATGGTATTCACATGCTTGGTTGATGACATTTCGAGTAATCGTTTTCTTTATACTATGAGCTTGGACCGAAGTATTTTAGATAAGCCTAAATATTGGAATGGATTATGTTGGACATATGCTAAGTATTGTTTAAGTATAGAACTTTTTTTCAATATTAATGATGGGATTTTATAGTAATGTAGTTTTAGAAAAAGGACAACATACAGGATGGGTGACAGCCCATCGCGTCGGACAAGGCTGTGGGAATCGAACCCACAACCGAAGTGCGACTGGCCTTTATCACCGACCACTGGCCTACAAGAAGTTCCTGTTTAGTAGAAACTAGTTTTATTATATTAATGGGAATGATATACGAAGTATAAGTTCATTTTAGGAACTATATAATATTAATCTCACTATAGATGGACTTATGTATTTTTTTGATAACTTTTCCAACCTTTTGTTTGAGACAGATGTAATGACCCATCATTCTAACACATGATCTTCTAACATATCAAGAATGGCAAATTCAACTTCATTTCTTTAAGAGATGAAGTGTAAATTTTCCAAATAATGACAAACGGTGAGACTATACCAAAATCACGAAAGTATTTCTTCTAATTCCAATTTCATCAACTTTAGTGAAATGATCTTGAAAAACCAAAAATGTTGTCCTACTGCCCTTATATCCGATGAATCAGATGGTACCTTAGATAATCACAAATCTATGGCTTTGTGATTGTTGGATTTTTCATAGCCATGTTCTCTACCACTGTCCATCAGAAGATGATGCTTAGATTTCTCTTCCATATCCATATTTTCACCTATGTGGAAACCCAGTGATTAGTTTATTTGGGTAACCGTTACGTTTCATACTTTTGTTTTTAAAGATTGGTTTTGGTATTGCTTTTTACGATGTGGGTTTCTATTAAAGAATCTTCTGAATAGTAAACCATTTATAACCCCAATGAATTTCGAGGGAAAAATTCATTTTAAGGGGGGTAGAATGTAACAACCTGATATTTTATAAGATACATTCTATTTAATTTCATTCATATCTTCTATTGTACGACACACCAAGATTATCTTGCGCTATACGCAACACCGTATTAGCTTGCAGTATACGCAAAACTTTTCTTGGCTCTTGTTACACACAATTTCAAGTTCGTTTGATAGAAGTTATTCTACGCAACATTGAGTGTATATATATATACATATATATATTCAATGTATAAATAAAATATGGTTGGATTCAATTATACGCAACAACCAAGGAGTCGTTCACTACACGAAACCCTGACTTGGCTTGCATTACACGCAATCGTGACCTTCCTCGATAGTGTGTGTTGTACGCAATATCATGATTTACTAAACAACAATATATTATTATAATATTGTTATGAACTAGCCGTTATGAATAGTGTTAACTAAATTTTGAATTTTATAACATTATTATTCATTTTACACATTTTCTAGAACATGGTATAAGAACAAAATAAATTTTTCAGGTAAAATGAGTATTTTTCAAAAAAATGCAGTTTTTCCGCCTTTTGATGGCGCACCCACATTAAATCTAGTTTTTGACATGTTTATAAGTTCCATTTGACAAAATAAAATTATTATTTGGACGCGCTGGTCTGTCTCGGCTCGGCGGCGAGGCATTCCCCCAACCTCCGACGTCGAGTTTTCCTAGCCCGATCTCACTGCTTCGCGTCATTGGAGGCTCTCTTTTGCCACGGTTCTTTCAGATCTACTCCTGCGGCTTGGGTTCTTATGCTCCTCACCTCGGCTTTCAGATACCAGTGGCAGAGGGTTCGTGTGACAGAGGCTCGGATGTTCAGAGGCGGTGATTCTTCTATTTTCCTTCGCGCTACAGATGCAGGTCACCGTGACTGGCTGATTTGGCGGCTCGGACATTCATCGGTGGCGGTGGGTTCGTGGGATAGCAGCACAGGTCACCATGGCTGGTTGATTCGGTGGCTCGGACATTCAGCGGCGGCGGCGGGTTCCTGTGACAGAGGATCGGACATTCAAACTCAACATGCGACTGGAACGACTTTCCCTTTCGCTTCTTCTTTTTTGGGTTTCAGTCCCGTGTTCGCGGTAGGGTTTCAATCCTGTCTTCTTTGTCCTCGTTCCACGGTGGTCAAGGGGTAGCGATTCTATTTCTGCTGAGGAGTTTCGATAGATGTGTGGGCTATGGTTTGTTCGTGAATGTTCGTTGATGTTGTTTTATGGTGAGTCTGGTGTTTGGGGCTTCCTTGGTCGCGGCTTGCTACGGAAGTCCTGCCGGCTTGTACTCCTCTCTGGTCTCTAGATCCACTGATTCCTTCCAGGTCGGTCGGGTATGATGGATTCCAAGCGGCTTTGGGTTGTGTTGTGCATTGTTGTGGGGGTTCCAGGTGGCCCGGCTTGGGTTCAGGCGTTGTCTGGGTTTCAGTGGGGGTTCAATTTGGATGGGTGCTTTCGGCGAAGATCTTGGCTCATTGCGAAGACTCATTACTTCTCCTACTCTACTCTGTCTTTGGGAATCACCTCTCCTCTCCGGGTCGGTTTGACGAGGTGGGTGTCACCCAAGATTTGGGAGGTGTTGTTTGACTGGTTATCAGTGTTCCAAGAGGCAAGATCTTCGTTCGCGATTTGATGATGTTGAGGTGCTTTGACGTTCTGGTGTGGTGTTGATTGGCTACGATGATGGTGGTGGTGGACTGGAGTTTATGACAAGAGGGAGGCTCTCTGAGATAGCATCGAGTGCAGGCGGTGGTGGTCGGTGAAGAGGCTGACGATGATGATCCGATGAGGTTGATGTCTAAGTGACGTGGCAACACGACGAAGATGAAACGATTGGACGATGTGGTGATGATGGCGGTGAGGTGTCTTCGCGATGGTTGGTTTTTCGGGATGCTCACTTGCTCAGGCTTTTGGTTTTTCCAATGAATTTTGAATTTTGAAATTGGAATGTGGCTTTTGGGATGTGGTTTGGTGTGTAATAGTTTATGTGGGTGATGTTTGGACTATATTCGGTCTTTGTGAGGTTTCCACTCAGCCATAAAGTGGTATTTTGAAAATGACAAAAAAAGGGATTTGGAGTTGAGTGGTTTTAAAGTATATTTAGAATATATTTTTATAATTTAATACAATGTTGGTCATTGAATATAATTTCACATTTAAACCAGACAGAAACAAGTGTCAATCTTTTGATAGTTTTTATCTCTTAAAAACTCGCTATTTGTTTTGACAACAGGAATTAATTTTTAAATTTATTAATGAAACTGATATGTTTTGAATTTGGTAAAATAGACATCATTTTTGAGTTCATAATATCAAATATAGCTTAGGCCTAATTTTTGGTATTTTTCTGGAAACTTTTATTTTTTGATGAATAGTGAAACCACTAAGTGGTAGTTAAGAAAAATGAATTTTTAATAAAACTTAATTTTACCGCTTCTGTGAGTGGAATTTCAAAAATCCGAGAGACACGGTTGATGTCAGTAAGTAAAATTTGGTTCAATGAGGTGAAAATAATTTTTGATTAATAGTAACTTTTTACTTTTTCTACCACTGTTAAAAGTAAATAGGGAAATTAAGGGTAAAAATGATATTATTATTACCCTAACACATGTCCTAATTCTATTGGACAAGTGTAATTCGACCAAAAACAACCTTATAAATACCATATGTCCATTTAGGCCCACATGGATTAGATTAGGACATTTATTATTAATTTATTTAAAAAAGGGTTAAAATAGTTAAAATCAAAGTTTATTAAGTAAATCATCTTTAATATGGGGTTATACATACGATAAATTCGACTATAAATATTCATTAGAAAACTAAAACGATTTCCTACATAATGGTATTTTATTTGTAATTTTTAGACATTAAAGAATTTAATTTATTTATGACACAACGATGATACAGTAATTATCTTATTAATGAAATATTGACATAATCGATGTTATAAATACCCAAATAAATGTAATTTGAGACTTTTTATGAATTAAACTAATTTTATAGGTTAACATGACATTTTAGTATTGATTTAAGTAACGTTTTTAGAACTAATAATTCTGTTATGATTTTCTAAAAAATCAATTACTAAATAGTTTCAAAATTGACATAAAATAGTTTTTTAACCAAATATTATATTATTAATTGTTATTTTATTCCTAAAAATCTAAGGTTCGTCCAAATGACTTAGATAAGGTTATATATTTTAATGATAAACAACTTGGGCTTATTTTGGCTTTATATAGTAAGTTTATTAACCTTATAGTGTAAGAAAACAAGAAGACATGGTAAAAGTTAAATTATCTAACTTAAAGTTAAATCTAAATGATAAGGTTAAAATTGATACCTAAACTTGTCTAAATACTATTGGATGAGAGTATTGCGACCCATCCCCACTTTAGCTTCTAAATAAGACCCTTTGTAACCATTATAATCCGAATTTGACCTTAATATAAAATAATATTTTGAGATTTTCCTAAGGTGCCCCTCTCCTCCCTTATAAAAGGGCACCTCCTCCCTCTCCTCCTCATACCAATTTGAGCATTCAATCTCGTCCAAACCCTGCCAAAATCTCTTCTCCACTTCCCTAGTATCATCCTAGAGGTACTGGTCTTCTTCAAAGACAATCCTTAGTTCTTTAAGTGGAGGTTAAGTGAAGGTGCGTCAAAAAGAGGTAATATCCATTACCGATCTTTTTCAATTTCTTTCTTCTTCAACTTCTTCTTCTTTAGCTGTTTCATGATAAAGTAATAACGTCAGTATTTCTTATATACTAATATGTTATTATAAATATGAAACAACTCTAACTAACCTTCTATCCATCCTACGGAAAAAGTAAATCACCACGTGTGCGTACGTACGGAATACCGTCTCCACGCCGTGGTGTAATCTATTTTCCGCCACCACCTTAATTGGATGGGTATAATGGTGTAATGAGTAACTATATATGATTATTATAAAGTGATATTGATACTGAAATCGTATACATACACTTCAACACAATTCCACGACCATGGGAACGATATCATCGCTCGTGCATACGTACGGTCTACCGTCTCCACGACGCGATGACATTCATTCTCCACATTAACCATTCATGAATGATTATAAAGTATATATAATGAATAATATTGAAATATATGACCTGTTAAATCTACTGTATTTATGTATATATATATATATATGTCATCTACTTACTTCCATTCAAGGCAATAAGGAATGGAAAACAACGTTCATGCGTAGTTATGGACTACCGTCTCCATGAACGGTGTGTTTAATTTCATTTATCTATCTATTATATATATATATACTGAATATATATGATATATAAATCATGTTTTATATTCTTGAAGTAATTAAATCATGATATATGTAATAATAATGTCAAGAACAACAAGTCCAAACACCTACGATAAATAAAACGATTTTACCCAAAACACTTTTTTAACATGGAATTTACAAAAGAACGGGTAATATAAAGTCATAAGTGAACCATATATGATATCATAACAATGAATATGATTCTGTAATAAGTTAATGACATTATTTAAATCATTATATAGGAGGTTCGGATACATACAAAGCATATCAGACATAAGGTAAGGGAAATATCACAATCTCATTTTTATCCGAGATTGTTTATACATTGGTATTTACTGGGGTGTATTTTATCATCCACATCCATGTTTCCTCAATATGTAATACTTATATCCTTCTAAAATAGTTTATAACAAATTTTACCCTTCGGTGAGTTTTTAGTAAAGGATATTAAAGGAATCTTTTGTCGTTTTTCGTACGAGGTACTTTTTGACTTTTCCGACAAAAGTGCGAAAAATGTTTTTTTAACTTATACGACATGAATGGATTTTTAAAACATTTTTTCCAAGAAGCTTCCTTTACAAGTTTTCATGTTTATTTTTAATCAACTTCTTTTAGTTTATAATTGTATGACATGTTAAGAAAGGAAAAGTGTTTTTGAAGTAAAAAGGATATTTTCCTCAAGAATGGAGTTCAAGTGTTTTATCAACATTATTTTCCATCTATGATAATATAGTGTACTGTTTCTACCCATATTATTAAATCGATTTGATTATGTTGTGATTGAATTATTTTTATGAATTCATTTATCTTATATGAATTCTTTTATGATGTCCTGTTGTTTAAGATTCCCATTTTTATTACATGGGTTATGAAATGATGTATGATTTATGATTTTGTGGCACACATAAGAATGGTATCATTATGAGATGGGTGGGACCTATATCTCCCTCCAATGAATTGGTTAATGATTTTATATCTCATAAGATAGACATGGATGGAATGGTAGGTTATAGTGGTTCAGTGAAACAGGACTGAAACGAGGGGTGAACTCGGTTCAGAAAGGGACTTTGTCCACTAAGATAGTCTTGGAAATGAGTCTTGACTAATAAGAAATGATTCTCTATCATTATGTGTGTATTCCAAAAAGTTTCATGTTATAATTCATGATTATTGGGATTTCATTTCACTACTATGATTTATCCCATGTTATGATATTATGATCTCTTTTGTAGGTTAAGATTTCCAAAATGCTCTGTTCTTATGAATATGATGTGAATGATTTTTTTCTTTTGATTACCCTTACTGAGCATTTGAGATCACCCTTTTTATGTTTTATTTTCCCTAGGTTATAAAGAATGGTTTTAGGTAAAAAAAGGGAAGATCTTTATTGGATATGTTGAAGATATTTCACCATGATTAGAAGATTACGTTCCGAATTTCCAAAGATACTAAACTATTACGGTCCTTGTGTGTGTGTTTTTGTAATGTAATAAGTATTCCGCAAAAGTAATGTAATGTTCTTGTACGTCATGCTTCGGGTCTCTACAGTTGGTATCAGAGGTAAGGTTTAGTCAACCTTTGGAAACTATGATGCGAAAACGTTAGTGAGATCCCTAGAGATATTTCTACGGTATGTCTAGGGATGTACCTAAGGTTAAGTATACGTATAGGTTATAGTACTATAATTACGCTAACAATCATAGAATTAAACCTAAGATGTTATATATTGAAGGTACCCCCCCCCCCTTTATTATGTTGTTTTTCCTATCATGATTTTTTCATCTCACACTATTATTTTTGGGTTCTAGACGATGGCTGGAACCCGAAGGAACCGTGTTGATCATTGCAAAGGACAATGTAATGATTGTCATCGTGAACAAGCAAATGTTATGGGAGATGGAGTGAAAAATCTTACTGCTATACTTACACATGGTAAGAATCATTCTGGACTTCCAAATGAGCAGATAAGGGAACAATATTCTATTGAGTCCTTCATGAGGCAATGTCCACCTTCTTTCAGTGGGTCTTCCGATCCACTTGTTTCTGAACAATGGATCAGTACCACTGAAAAGATATTTTCAGTTCATCAATGTTCTGAACATGATAAAGTCATCATAGCAGTATATCGTTTGGAAGGTGAAGCTGATCAATGGTGGGATCTTATCAAGAATATGAGGCCAAGATGTGAAATTGAGTCCATGGAATGGGATGAGTTCAAGAACTTGTTTTTCAGTAAGTACTTCCCTCGTATTCTTCGAATAAAGATAGAAAAGGATTTTCTTGAGCTGAAGCAGAAGGATGATGAATCATTTGGTATATACGAAGCGAATTTTACAAGACATGCAAGGTATGCATCTGGCAATATCATCCAACCTGAAAGTAATGTTGATCAATTTTTCAGTGGCTTAAAACCAAGTCTTCGAAGGGAATTAGCTATAACAGACGTCAATAGCTATGAAGAAATTGTGCGTTGTGCAGTCAAGGTAGAAATGGAAGTTGGTGTTACATATCCATCTCATGGTTTTGACAAGAAACGAAAGATGGAGTTCAAGGAGAAATCTCAGAATAATGGTGAAAAGAAGATGAATGTTTCCTTATGCACAAATTGTGGAAAGAAGCATGTTGGAGATTGTCTTAAAGGGGCTAGAAAATGTTTTAAGTGTGGAAAAGAAGGTCATCGAGCAGCTGAGTGTTGAAGTAATGGAAAAAGGGTTTCTAATGATGTGAATAAAGCAAACACTGCAGAGAACGCACCACCAACACTTCAATTCTTCAAGTGCAAGGAAATGGGGCATTATGATAATAAATACCCTAATCCAAGGGTTAGTGATGATCGACATGACCAACCACTTAAGTCAAAGGAAAAAAGGGAAGTCACATGCCATCACTATTGGCGATGTTGAATATGAAAACGATGTGGTGGAATGATTAAGTGTTTGTGTAATGGGATTCCAAAATAATTTTGTATCATGGAGTATTGGAATATTTATGTATTGGTCTAATGTGGTATTCAAAGTGATTGAGATATTTTTGGAAATAAGATGATATGCGCATAATGAAGGGGAAAAGAGAAAATGAAATGTTTAACAGTATTAATGAGCTCATGATTGATATAAGGACTAAGTGATATCATGGTTTGAGTATATAGAATTTTGAGGATTTTGGTATGTGGAAAGTGTTAACTTTTAACTGCATTCAAGTTTCCACTATGGTTCAATGGGTATTCATTTTTTTCAAGAGAATGCATGATGAAGGTATTCACATGATTGGAATGTGACCAACAATATATATATATGGGGGATAAATGATGGTATTCACATGCTTGGTTGATGACATTTCAAATAATCATTTTCTTTATACTATAAGCTTGGAACGAAGTATTTTAGATAAGCCTAAATAATGGAATGGATTATGTTGGACATATGCTAAGTATTGTTTAAGGATAGAACTTTTTTTTGATATTACTGATGGGATTTTATAGTATTGTAGTTTTAGAAAAAGGACAACCTGCAGGACGGGCGACATCCCATCACGTCGAACAAGGCTGTGGGAATCGAACCCACAGCTGAAGTGCGAATGGCCTTTATCGCCTACCACTGGCCTACAGGAAGTCCCTGTTTAGTAGAAACTAGTTTTATTATATTAAGGAGTATGATATATGAATTATAAGTCCATTTTAGGAACTATATAAGATTAATCTCACTATAGATGGACTTGAGTATTTTTTTTGATAACTTTTCTAACCTTTTGTTTGAGACAGATGGAATGACCCATCATTCTAACACATGATCTGCTAACACATCAGGAATGACAAATTCATCTTCATTTCTTTAAGAGATGAAGTGGAAAGTTTCCAAATAATGACAAACGGTGAGACTATACCAAAATCACGAAAGTATTTCTTCTTATTCCAATTTCATCAACTTTAGGGAAATGATCTTGAAAAACCAAAAATGTTGGCCTACTGACCTTATATCCGATGAATCAGATGGTACCTTAGATAATCACAAATCTATGGCTTTGTGATTGTTGGCTTTTTCATAGCCATGTTCTCTACCACTCTCCATCAGAACATGATGGTTAGATTTCTCTTCCATATCCATATTTTCACCTATGTGGAAACCTAGTGATTAGTTTATTTGGGTAACCGTTACATTTCATACTTTTGTTTTTAAAGATTGGTTTTGGTATTCCTTTTTACGATGTGGGTTTCTATTAAAGAAACTTTCGAATAGTAAACCATTTATAACCCCGACGAATTTCGAGGGCGAAATTCATTTTAAGGGGGGTAGAATGTAACAACCCGAGATTTTATAAGATACATTCTTTTTAATTTCATCCATATCTTCTATTTTACGACACACCAAGATTATCTTGCGCTATACGCAACACCGTATTAGCTTGCAGTATACGCAATACTTTTCTTGGCTCTTGTTACACACAATTTCAAGTTCATTTGATAGAAGTTATTCAACACAACATTGAGTGTATATATATATATATTCAATGTATAAATAAAATATGTTTGGATTCTATTATATGCAACAACCAAGGAGTCGTGCTCTACATGCAACCCTGACTTGGCTTGCATTACACGCAATCGTAACCTTCCTCGATAGCGTGTGTTGTATGCAATACCAGGATTTACTAAAAAACGATATATTATTATAATATTTTTATGAACTAGCCGTTATGAATAGTGTTAACTAAATTTTGAATTTTATAACATTATTATTCATCTTACAAATTTTCTAGAACATGGTATAAGGAAAAAATAAATTTTTCGGGTAAAATAAGTATTTTTCAAAAAAATGCAGTTTTGCCGCCTTTTGATGGCGCACCCACTTTAAATCTAGTTTTTGACATGTTTATAAGTTCCATTTGACAAAATAAAATTATTCTTTGGAATCAAGAAATAAAAATTTACTTTGGATAAATTTTTCATTTTATTCTGATTACTTTAATATTTTGATGAATAGTAAAAACACGCTATATTTTAATTAAAAACAATTTTTTCAATCGAAATATTTAATAGTGATAATTTATTAATTTGAGTGGTTTTAAAGTATATTTAGAATATATTTTTACAATTTAATACAATGTTGGTCATTGAATATAATTTCACATTTAAACCCGACATAAACAAGTGTCAACCTTTGGATAGTTATTATCTCTTAAAAACATGCTATTTGTTTTGACGACGAGAATTAATTTTTAAATTAATTAATGCAAATGATATGTTTTGAATTTGGTAAAATAGAAATCATTTTTTAGTTCATAATATCAAATATATCTTAGGCCTAATTTTTGGTTTTTTTCTGGAAACTTTCAGTTTTTGATGAATAGTGAAACCACTAAGTGGTAGTTAAGAAAAATGAATTTTTCATAAAACTTTATTTTACCGATTCTGTGAGTGGAATTTCAAAAATCCGAGAGAAACTGTTGATTTCGGTAAGTAAAATGTGGTTTAATGAGATGAAAATAATTTTTGGTGAATAGTAACTTTTTACTTTTTTTACCACGGTTAAAAGTAAATAGGGTAATTAAGGGTAAAAATGATATTATTATTACCCTAACACATGTCCTATTTCTATTGGACAAGTTTAATTCGACAAAAAACAACCTTAGGAATAAAATATGACCATTTAAACCAACATGGATTAGATTAGGACATTTATTATTAATTTATTTAAAGAAGTGTTAAAATAATTAAAATCAAAGTTTAATAAGTAAATAATTTTTAATATGGGGTTATACATAAGATAAATTCTACTATAAATATTCATTAGAAAGATAAAAATATTTCTTATATAATGGTATTTTATTTGTAATTTTTAGATATAAAATATTTTAATTTATTTATGACACAACGATGATGCAGTAATTATCTTATTAATGAAATATTGACATAATTGAAGTTATAAATACCCAAATAAATGTAATTTGGGACTTTTTATGAATTAAAAAAAATTTATCTGTTAATATGACATGTTAGTGTTGATTTAAGTACCTTGGTTAGAACTAATCATTCTGTTATGATTTTCAAAAAAATCAATTACTAAATAGTGTCAAAATTGACATAAAATAGTTTTTAAAACAAATATTATATTATTAATTGTTATTTTATTCCTAAAAATCTAAGGTTCGGCCAAATGACTTAGATAAGGATATATATATTAATAATAAACAACTTGGGGTTCGTTTGGCTTGATATAGTAAGTTTATTAACCTTATAGTGTAAGAAAAACAAGAAGACATGGTAAAAGTTAAATTATCTAACTTAAAGTTAAATATAAATGATAAGGTTAAAATTGATACCTAAACTTGTCTAAATTCTATTTGATGAGAGGATTTCGACCCATCCCCACTTTAGCATCTAAATAAGACCCTTTTGAACCATTATAAAGCGAATTTGACCTTAATATAAAATAATATTTTGAGATTTTCCTAAGGTGCCCCTCCCCTCCCTTATAAAATGGCACCTCCTCCCTCTCCTCCTCACACCAATTTGAGTATTAAAGCTCGTCCAAACCCTGAAAAAATCTCTTCTCCTCTTCCCTAGTATCATCCTAGAGGTCCTGGTCTTCTTCAAATACCATCCTTAGTTCTTTATGTGGAGGATAAGTGAAGGCGCGTCAAAAAGAGGTAAAATCCATTACCGATCTTTTTCAATTTCTTTCTTCTTCAACTTATTCTTCATTAGTTGTTTCATGATAAAGTAATATCGTCATTATTTATTATATACTGATATGTTATTATAAAATTAAACAACTCTAATTAACCTTCTATCCATCCAACGGAAAAGGGAAATCACCGTGCGTGCGTACGTACGGAATACCGTCTCCACACCGTGGTGTAATCTATTTTTTGCCACCACCTTAATTGTATGGTTATAATGGTGTAATGAGTAGCTATATATGATTATTATAAAGTGATATTGATACTGAAATATTATACATACACTTCAACACAATTCCACGACCATCGGAACGATATCATCACTCGTGCGACGTACGGACTATCGTCTCCACGACGCGATGAGATTCATTCTCCACATTGACCATTCATGAATGATTATAAAGTATATATAATGAATAATAATGAAATATATGACATGTTAAATCTACTGGATTTATGTATATATATATGTATGTCATCTACTTACTTCCATTCAAGACAATATGAAAAGGAAAACATCGTTCATGCATACGTACGGACTACCGTCTCCATGAACGGTGTGTTTCATTTCATTTGTCTATCTATTATATATATATACTGAATATATATGATATATAAATCATGTTTTATATTCTTGAAAAAGTAAATCATGATATAAGTAATAATAATGTCAAGAATAACAAGTCCAAACACCTACGATAAATAAAACGATTTTACCCAAAACACTTATTTAACATGGAATTTACAAAAGAACGGGTAATATAAAGTCATAAGTGAACAATATATGATATAATAACAATGAATATGATTCTGTAATAAGTTAATGTCATTATTTAAATCATTATACAGTAGTTTCGGATACGTACAAAGCATATCGGACATAAGGTAAGGGAAATAACACAATCTCATTTTTATCCGAGATTGTTTATACTTTGGTATTTATTTGGGGTGTATTTTATCATCCACATCCATGTTTCCTCAATATGTAATACCTATATCCTTCTAAAATATTTTATATCCAATTTTACCCTTTGGTGAGATTTTAGTAAAGGATATGAAAGCAATCTTTTGTCATTTTTCGTACGAGGTACTTTTTGACTTTTCTGACAAAAGTACGAAGAATGTGTTTTTTAACTTATATGACATGAATGGATTTTTAAAACATTTTTTCGAAGAATCTTCCTTTACAAGTTTTCAATTTTATTTTTAATCAACTTCTTTTAGTTTTTAATTGTATGTCATGTTAAGAATGGAGAAGTGTTTTTGAAGTAAAAAGGATATTTTCCTCAAGAATGGAGTTCAAGTGTTTTATCAAAATTATTTTCCATCTAAGATAATATAGGGTACTGTTTCTACCCATATTATTAAATTGATTTGATTATGTTGTGATGGAATTATTATTATGAATTCCTTTATCTTATATGAATTGTTTTATGATGTCTCGATGTTTAAGATTCCCATTTTTATTACATGGGTTATGAAATGATGTATGATTTATGATTTTGTGGAACACATAAGAATGGTATCATTATGAGATGGGTGGGACCTATATATACCTCCAACGCATTTGATAAAGATTTTATGTCTCATGAGATAGACATGGCTGGAACGGTAGGTTATACCGGTTAAGTGAAACATGACTGAAATTAGGGGTGAACTCGGTTCAGAAAGGGACTTTGTCCACTAAGATAGTTTTGGATATGAGTCATGACTCATAAGAAATGATTCTCTATGATTATGTGTGTATGCCACAATGTTTCATTTTTTAAGTTATGATTATTGGGATTTCATTTCACTACTATGATTTATCCCTTGTTATGATATTATGATCTCGTTTGAAGGTGATGATTTCCCAAATGTTATGTTCTTATGAATACGACGTGAATGATTTTTTATATTGTTTACCCTTAATGAGCATTTGAGCTCACCCTTTTTATTTTTTCTTTTCCCCAGGATATAAATAAATTTTTTAGGTAAAAAAGGGATGATCTTTATCGCAGATGTTGAAGATCATTCACCATGATTAGAAGATTACGTTCCGAGTTCCCAAAGATACTAAACTATTACGGTTCTTGTGTGTGCATTTTTGTTATGTAATAAGTATTCCTCAAAAGTAATGTAATTTCCTTGTACGTCAAGCTTCGGGTCTTTACAGTTGTTATCAGAGGAAAGGTTTAGTCAACCTTTGGAAACTAGGATGCGAAAATGTTAGTGAGATCCCTGTAGATATTTCTAAGGTATGTCTAGGGATGTCCCTAAGGTTAAGTATACGTATAGGTTATAGTACTAGAATTACGCTAACGATTATAGAATTAAACCTAAGATGTTATATATTGAAGGTACTCCCCCTTTATTATGTTGTTTTCCCTATCATGATTTTTTCCTCTCACACTATTATTTTTGGGTTTTAGACGATGGCTGGAACCCGAAGGAATCGTGTTGATCAATGCAATGGACAATGTAATGATTTTCCTCCTGAACAAACAAATGTTATGGGAGATGGAGTGTAAAATCTTATTTCTATACTTACACAAACTATGAATCATTCTAGACTTCCAAATGAGCAGAGAAGGGAACAATATTCTATTGATTCCTTCATGAGGCAATGTCCACCTAGTTTCAGTGGGTCTTCCGATCCACTTGTTGCTGAACAATGGATCAGTACCACTGAATAGATATTTTCAGTTCTTCAATGTTCTGAACATGATAAAGTCATCTTAGCAGTATATCGTTTGGAAGGTGAAGCTGATCAATGGTGGAATATTATCAAAAATATGAGGCCAAGAGATGAAATTGAGTCCATGGAATGGGAAAAGTTCAAGAACTTGTTTTTCAGTAAGTGCTTCCCTCGTATTATTCAAACAAATATGGAAAAGTAGTTTCTTGAGCTGAGTTAGAAGGATGATGAATCTGTTGGTATATACGAAGCGAATTTTACAAGACTTGCAAGGTATGCATCTGGCATTATCATCCAACCTTAAAGTAAAGTTGATCGATTTTTTAGTGGCTTAAAACCAAGTCTTCGAAGGGCATTAGCTATAAGAGACTTCAGTAGCTATGAAGAAATTGTGAATTGTACTGTCAAGGTAGAAATGGAAGTTGGTGTTACATATCCATCTCATGGTTTTGACAAGAAATGAAAGATGGAGTTCAAGGAGAAATCTCATAATAATGGTGAAAAGAAGATGAATGTTTCCATATGCACAAAGTGTGGAAAGAAGCACGGTAGAGATTGTCTTAAAGGGACTAGAAAATTTTTTAAGTGTGGAAAAGAAGGTCATCGAGCTGCTGAGTGTCGAAGTAATGGAAAAAGGGTTTATAATGATGTGAATAAAGAAAACACTGCAGAGAATGCACCACCAACACTTCAATGCTTCAAGTGCAAGGAAACGGGGCAATATGATAATAAAGGCCCTAATCTAAGGGTTAGTGATGATCGACATGAGCAACTACTTAATGCAAAGGACAAAGGGAAGTCACATGCGATCACTATTTCCGACGTTGAATATGACAACGATGTGGTGGAATGATTAAGTGTTTATGTAATGGAAATCCAAAATAATGTTTTATCATGGAGTATTGGAATATTTATCTATTGGTGTATTGTGGTATTCCAAGTGATTGAGATATTTTTGGAAATAAGATGATATGCACATATTGATGGGAAAACGAGAAAATGAAATGTTTAACAGTATTCATGAGCTCATGATTAATATAAGGACTATGTTATATCATGGTTTGAGTATATAGAATTTTGAGGATTTTGGTATGTGGAAAGTGTTAACTTTTAACTGCATTCATGTTTTCACTATGGTTCAGTGGGTATTCATTTTTTTCAAGAGAATACATTATTAAGGTATTCACATGATTGGAATGTGACCAACAATATATATATATGGGGAATAAATGATGGTATTCACATGCTTGGTTGATGACATTTCAAGTAATCATTTTCTTTATACTATGAGCATGGACCGAAGTATTTTAAATAAGCATAAATATTGGAATGGATTATGATGGACATATGTTAAGTATTGTTTAAGGATAGAACATTTTTTCGATATTACTGATGGGATTTTATAGTAATGTAGTTTTAGAAAAAGGACAACCTGCAGGACAGGAGACAGCCCATCGCGTCATACAAGGCTGTGGGAATCGAACCCACAATCGAAGTGCGACTGGCCTTTATCGCCTACCACTGGCCTACAATAGGTCCCTGTTTAGTAGAAACTAGTTTTATTATATTATGGAGTATGATATATGAAGTATAAGTCCATTTTAGGAACTATATAAGATTAATCTCACTATAGATGGACTTATGTATTTTTTTTGATATCTTTTCAAACCTTTTTTTTGAGACAGATGGAATGACCCATCATTCTAACACATGATCTGCTAACACATCCCGAATGACAAATTCAACTTCATTTCTTTAAGATATGAAGTATAAATTGTCCAAAGAATGACAAATGGTGAGACTATACCAAAATCACAAAAGTATTTCTTCTAATTCCAATTTCATCAACTTTAGGGAAATGATCTTGAAAAACCAAAAATGTTGTCCTACTTCCCTTATATCCGATGAATCAGATGGTACCTGAGATAATCACAAATCTATGGCTTTGTGATTGTTGCCTTTTTCATAGCCATGTTATCTACCACTCTCCATCAGAACAAGATGGTTAGATTTCTCTTCCATATCCATATTTTCACCTATGTGGAAACCCAGTGATTAGTTTATTTGGGTAACTGTTATGTTTCATAATTTTGTTTTTAAAGATTGGTTTTGGTATTCCTTTTTACAATGTGGGTTTCTATTAATGAAACTTTCAAATAGTAAACCATTTATAACCCCGACGAATTTCGAGGGCAAAATTCATTTTAAGGGGGGTAGAATTTAACAACCCGAAATTTTATAAGATACCTTCTTTTTAATTTCATTCATATATTCTATTGTAAAACACACCAAGATTATCTTTCGCTATACGCAACACCGTATTAGCTTGTAGTATACGCAACACTTTTCTTGGCTCTTGTTACACACAATTTCAAGTTCGTTTGATAGAAGTTATTCTACGCAACATTGAGTGTATATATATATATTCAATGTATAAATAAAATATGGTTGGGTTCTATTATACTCAACAACCAAGGAGTCGTTCACTACACGCAACCCTGACTTGTCTTGCATTACACGCAATCGTGAACATCCTTGATAGCGTGTGTTGTACGCAATACCGGGATTTACTAAACAACGATATATTATTATAATATTGTTATGAACTAGCCGTTATGAATAGTATTAACTAAATTTTAAATTTTATAACATTATTATTCATCTTACACATTTTCTAGAACATGGTATAAGAACAAAACAAATTATTTGGGTAAAATAAGTATTTTTCAAAAAAAATGCAGTTTTGCCGCCTTTTGATGGCCAGCCACCTTAAATCTAGTTTTTGACATGATTATAAGTTCCATTTGACAAAATAAAATTATTCTTTGGAATCAAGAAATAAAAATTTACTTTGGATAAATTTTTCATTTTATTCTGATGACTTTCATATTTTGATGAATAATAAAAACACGCTATATTTTAATTAAAAACAACTTTTTCAATCGAAATAATTAATAGTGATAAATAATTAATTTGAGTGGTTTTAAAGTATATTTATATTATATTTTTAAAATTTAATACAATTTTGGTCATTGAATATAATTTCACATTTAAACCATACATAAACAAGTGTCAATCTTTTGATAGTTGTGATCTCTTAAAAACACGCTATTTGTTTTGACGATGGGAATTAATTTTTAAATTAATTAATGCAACTGATATGTTTTGAATTTGGTAAAATAGATATCGTTTTTGAGTTCATAACATGAAATATAGCTTAGGTCTAATTTTTCGTATTTTTCTGGAAACTTTTATTTTTTGATGAATAGTGAAACCACTAAGTGGTAGTTAAGAAAAATGAATTTTTCATAAAACTTAATTTTACCGCTTCTGTGAATCGAATTTCAAAAATCCGAGAGACACGGATGATTTCAGTAAGTAAAATGTGGTTCAATGAGATGAAAATAATTTTTGGTGAATAGTTACTTTTTACTTTTTTTACCACGGTTAAAAGTATATAGGGTAATTAAGGGTAAAAATGATATTATTATTACCCTAACACATGTCCTAATTCTATTGGACAAGTGCAATTCGACCAAAAACAACCTTAGGAATAAAATATGACCATTTAGGCCCACTTGGATTAGATTAGGACATTTATTATTAATTTATTTAAAGAAGGGTTAAAATAGTTAAAATCAAAGTTTAATAAGTAAACCATTTTTAATATGGGGTTATACATAAGATAAATTCGACTATAAATATTCATTAGAAAGATAAAACTATTTCCTACATAATGGTATTTTATTTTTAATTTTTATACATTAAATAATTTAATTTATTTATGACACAATGATGATGCAGTAATTATCTTATTAATTAAATATTGACATAATTGATGTTATATATACCCAAATAAATGTAATATGAGACTTTTTATTAATTAAACGAATTTTATAGGTTAATATTACATGTTAGTATTTATTTAAGTAACTTTTTTAGAACTAATCATTCTGTTATGAGTTTCAAAAAAATTAATTACTAAATAGTGTCAAAATTGACATAAAATAGTTTTTAAAACAAATATTATATTATTAAATGTTATTTTTTTCCTAAAAATTTAAGTTTCGTCTTAGCAAAGGTTATATATATTAATAATAAACAACTTGGGGTTCGTTTGGCTTGATATAGTATGTTAATTAACTTTATAGTGTAAGAAAACAAGAAGACATGGTAAAAGTTAAATTATCTAACTTAAAGTTAAATCTAAATGATAAGGTTAAAATTGATACCTAAACTTGTCTAAATTCTATTGGATGAGAGTATTGCGACCCATCCCCACTTTATCTTCGAAATAAGACCCTTTTGAACCATTATAAACCGAATTTGACTTTAATATAAAATAATATTTTGAGATTTTCCTAAGGTGCCCCTCTCCTCCCTTATAAAAGGGCACGTCCTCCCTCTCCTCCTCACACCAATTTGAGCAATAAATCTCGGCCCAACCCTGACCAAATATCTTCTCCACTTCCCTAGTATCATCCTAGAGGTCCTGGTTTTCTTCCAAGACCATCTTTAGTTCTTTAAGTGGAGGTTAAGTGAAGGCACGTCAAAAAGAGGTAATATCCATTACCGATCTTTTTCAATTTATTTCTTCTTCAACTTCTTCTTATTTAGTTGTTTCATGATAGAGTAATAACATTAGTATTTCTTATATAATTATAAGTTTTTATAAATATGAAACAACTCTAACTAACCATCTATCCATCCTACAGAAAAAGGAAATCACCGCGCGTGCGTACGTACGGAATACCGTCTCCACGCCGTGGTGTAATCTATTTTCCGCCACCACCTTAATTAGATGTGTATAATGTTGTAATTAGTGACTATATTTGATTATTATAAAGTGATATTGATACTGAAATAGTATACATACACTTCAATACAATTCCACAACCATGGGAACAATATCATCGCTCGTGCGTACGTACGGACTACCGTCTCCACGACGCGATGAGATTCATTCTCCACATTAACCATTCATGAATGATTATAAAGTATATATAATGAATAATAATGAAATATATTAAAAGTTAAATCTACTGGATTTATTTATATATATATATATATAGGTATGTCATCTACTTACTTCCATTCAAGACAATAAGGAAAGGAAAACATCGTTCATGCGTACGTACGGACTACCGTCTCCATGAACGGTGTGTTTCATTTCATTTATCTATCTATTATATATATATACTGAATATATATGATATATAAATCATGTTTTATATTCTGGAAGTAAGTAAATCATGATATAAGTAATAATAATGTCAAGAACAACAAGTCCAAACACCTACGATAAATAAAATGATTTTACCCAAAACACTTCTTTAACATGGAATTTACAAAAGAACGGGTAATATAAAGTCATAAGTGAACCATATATTATATCATAACAATTAATATGATTCTGTAAAAAGTTAATGACATTATTTAAATCATTATACAGGAGGTTCGGATACATACAAAGCATATCGGACATAAGGTAAGGGAAATATCACAATCTCGTTTTTATACGAGATTGTTTATACTTTGGTATTTACTGGGATGTATTTTATCATACACATCCATGTTTCCACAATATGTAATACTTATATACTTCTAAAATAGTTTATATCCAATTTTACTCTTCAGTGAGTTTTTAGTAAAGGATATGAAAGGAATCTTTTGTCGTTTTTCGTACGAGGTACTATTTGACTTTTCCGACAAAAGTACGAGGAATGTTTTTTAACTTATACGGCATGAATGGATTTTTAAAACATTTTTTCCAAGAATATTCCTTTAAAATTTTTCAAGTTTATTTTTAATCAAATTCTTTTAGTTTATAATTGTATGACATGTTAAGAAAGGAAAAGTGTTTTTGAAGTAAAAATATATTTTCCTCAAGATTGGAGTTCAACTGTTTTATCAAAATTATTTTCCATCTAAGATAATATAGGGTACTGTTTCTACCCATATAATTAAATTGATTTGATTATTTTGTGATGTAATTATTTTTATGAATTACTTTATCTTATATGAATTGTTTTATGATGTCCCGATGTTTAAGATTCTCATTTTTATTACATGGGTTATGAAATGATGTATGATTTATGATTTTGTGGCACACATAAGAATGGTATCATTATGAGATGGGTGGGACCTATATCACCCTCCAATGCATTGGGTAAAGATTTTATATCTCATGAGATAGACATGGCTGGAACGGTAGGTTATACCGGTTCAGTGAAACAGGACTGAAACGAGGGGTGAACTCGGTTTAGAAAGGGACTTTGTCCACAAAGATAGTCTTTACAATGAGTCTTGACTAACAAGAAATGATTCTCTATGATTATGTGTGTATTCCACAAAGTTTCATATTTTAGGTTATGATTATTGGTATTTCATTTCACTACTATGATTTATCCCATGTTATGATATTATGATCTCTTTTGCAGGTTAAGATTTCCAAAATGTTGGGTTCTTATGAATATGATGTGAATGATTTTTTTCTTTTGTTTACCCTTACTGAGAATTTGAGATCACCCTTTTTATGTTTTCTTTTCCCCAGGATATAAAGAAAGGTTTTAGGTAAAAAAAAGTGAAGATCTTTATGGGAGATATTGAAGATCTTTCACCATGATTAGAAGATTACGTTCCGAGTTTCCAAATATACTAAACTATTACAGTCCTTGTGTGTGCGTTTTTGTTATGTAATAAGTATTCCGCAAAAGTAACATAATTTCATTGTACTTCAAGCTTCGGGTCTCTACAATAACCTTTCACAAGAGCCCCCTCCTCATTGGGATAGGGGCATGGAGAACCATGAACCAGTATCTGCATCTAATGAAATTATGGCTACAGGGTCCAATAGTGATAGGGAGGCTAGTGTGGCCTCTCTGGAAACATTGGAAACTACAATCAAATATGAGGGGACACATCCTATTATCACAGTTATGGAAATACAAGGGGGAGACCTAGCCTAGTTATCCATTACAAGACCACTATATGTTTCACGCCTCATAGATTGATAATTTTTGTTTTCTCAATAAGATCGGTAGATACAACCATCATTTGTATTGTTCTAAGAGTATAGGATGTTCTACTGGGGAGAATGGGTAGAGAACTGGAGTTCTATTTTATTAGGGGGTACCAATTCATATGGATCCATGTGTCTTAGCTGACTAGGCCATGACCACTTGAACTCGGTAAATTGCAGCCACAGGTTGTGATACTTGCGTGGTTGATTGGGATGATCTTACCGAGGTGGGATCAAGGGATAAATATTTTCCTCATGATATGGATCCTGACCCGTTGAACTTGATTCCATAATTGTATTAAATTTTTTAACACCAAAATTAAATTCCTGAGTATGATCCTGATGATCAGATGGAGATCGATGAGTTTGATTTTCATGTGGTCACATAAATTTGACATACAAGACAACGTTCATGAAACAAATAAAATTATTGATAAAAAATTAAATAATCTGAATAGATAATCTGAATGGGATCATGGTTTAATTGGTTATGTGAAAATTCCATTAGTGGGGAGGATGTGAAAGGTCTGCACAAGCTCATCCATGGATAACTTGCTGAGAAGTTATGGGATAACAGTTTTCTATTAGATGATGTCTAGTGAGGAATTTTTTTGATTACTTATGGAATTGCTGGGATGTCAAATAGTATATGCAGCATCTAGAAGAGTAGAGGGAAGATAATTCCCCATTCATCACTAATCAGTTAGAACACTTTGAGAGATTGAAGATACAGCTTGGGGAACCCCAGTAGAAACTAGAACAAGTGATACATCTTGTGGTTGAACTCTAAACCGAAAAAAAACAAATGAATTATATAGATAATGAGAGTAACTCTCTGAAATTAAATGAGGCGAGGGTACTAGGAATATATAAGAGACTATAGAATCTACACACCAGAATGTGGCAGAGATGAAGTGTTCCATCAAAGGGGAATGTCCATAAGGTGTATGTTTTTTCAAATGAAAAAATCAAACTTTATATCTTTTTTTATGATTTGTGTGCATGAGAAAATATATTTATTAATTATTTTACATAACCGCTATAATATCTACTAATAAACTAATGATCAACCCCTATGATAATGTGGTTCATGCCCGATGTGAATAACAAGGGATGACCACATAATAATACAATTTGTATAAGTGTTCCTACTAATTATTGAATACTCATGGTCTTCTATTGTCGACTGAACACCCATGGTTTCAGGATGAGAGATTTTTTTACTAGAGAATAGGTCTCTTTGAATATCCAACATTCCTTTCCTGGAATTATATACTACATGAGTAGGATAACACTCGGGTTGTTGAAATCCATCAAATCTAAATGAAAATGGGTAGTGTAAATCAAGATGACCAAAATTTAGAACATGTAGATAATGTAATGACGGTACCAAATAACTGCATACAGTATTCGATATACAATATTGATAACATCGTCCTTAAATGGGGAAAAATTAGGGCCTCCTTTTTCCATATTCAAAAAAGATGAACTATCTTGAAATGTTATATGATTTCATTCCGGGTGTTGTCCCAGAGTAGTAGATGAGAAAAAGTGTCATAGAAAAATTATTGGGGCATATATTCAAACAATAATGAGGATGAGGATCCAAAAAATGTGCATGAAATGCATGGGTAATAGTTACAGGATGTTTGAATGACTTCTGGAACACTTGAAATTATGCTGCAATGATGAAATCCCATTTATTTATGATAATTGTAATGAAAAAAAAGATCAAACCTATCTTCCAGGGGAGTATCATCTCCAAGGATGAGAAAAATATGAAGATATGAACTATAAAATACATGACTAGCAATGTGGGAGAGGACCTCTCAAATGATGGCCTAGAATTCTCCACAATTTCATTTCATGCAAGTGAGGATGATGACCATATCATTTAACATCATACTATGTCGAAGAAACATGGTATAATTTAATGTCTTACAATCATGACGTTTCTCATAGTTTAACGACTTGTGACTTGGACATTCCAAATAGTTTAAATTCATACTGCCATGGCCCTAGACATCAGTTTAGTTTCATGTCACTCAATAAATGATTTATATTCCCATAATTTTGCATGTCACATAGGGGAGGAACCAGATGAGAGTGATCCAAATTAGGTTTGACCACTAAAAAATTCTTCAGAACAGACTATAAGAAGGATTATGTGATGTATTGAGAGATGGAACCGAACATGAATGATAGTAAAGGTGGACTAATGTCACACTGAAGATTCTCTATGGGTCTATTAGTTTATGGTCATAGAATTTCTACCAAAAAAAACTTCTGTGTCTCAAAAATATTAGTATTCTCCCTACCAGAACCCCTATGACTATGTGAGATATGACTAGTGTAATAAATAAATAATAGTTTAAGGGTTTTACCTATCACGTGGGGGCACACATAAAGTATGACTCGATGAAGAAAATCCTACCATTATACGATAATGTGAAAATGAGTGTCAGTCAAGACATTCACAATATGAATAATTGGGTGAATGGTATATAAATGATGGGTTTTTACCATATATAAAACCTAAATATCATAACCACACCAGACATGAATGGGGTTATCGAATTTGGGATCAACTATTACCCATGTTCGAAACAGTGGACTCATTGCATGATTCCAATGATACATTAGGGTGTAAGACCATTACAAGTGGTGAGCTAACAAGGCATGAGACCATCCCTGTTTGGGGGTCCATCTAGATCTTATTGATCATGAAAAACCCAAACCAAGAATGAATGATAGTGTGGAGTCTGCGTATCAGAGAGTGAATTCAATCCCAAGTGTGAAAATAGATTATGGTCATATTTCATGGACCATGGAGAACAATTTTAATATATGTTTCTCAAACAAAGATGAATATTTTGTATTCATGATGCATATAAAATATGAAGATTATCATTCATAGGGTAAGAATAGAGAATATGGGATGGAACACCTGATCTCAATGAGGACAAAGAGGATAACATGTTTTATATACACTATAAGACTAATGGAGGCAAAAAAATATGAAAAGAGATTATGAACATGTGTTTGGGACCAAAGAAAAAATGTCTTGAATCTCTACATATTCCATAAATATGGGAACCTAGTCGTACAGAGTTTCAAAAACATAGCATGGTGGTATTCCAACACTGGTGAGAGAAATCCTCTCTGATGACGAAGTGAAATCATGTGATGATTATCATGGGGAATCATGAACATTACAAATTTATTTTTGAATATTATCATCATATATTGAGGTTGATTTTTGATTTATTTATGCTCATAGATTATGAACCATGATCAGTGGTATTCTAATTGGTTATGTGTTTTGTGGTGTAATGATAAACCGGTCATTAATGATGCTAAGGATTATGATACCTTGAAACACACCCTATAAGAGAATAATGTCCATCAGATCTTAGTTTATTGTCATAGTGTTTAGACCGTAAGGAATAACACTTGTCTGAGGGTATTCTTGTGTAACATAAGAGGTAAAACCCGATATGAATGCGGACTAAATAGTGAACATGTGCTACATGGATGTCTCAATATAAACTACATAAATTTTATTGTCATTGAACATCAACCATAGGAATGAACAATGTCCATATTGTTTTAAGAGTTTGTGGCTAGGCCCAAATGTCATGACTCGTCCTCAGGGCCCATGCCGTGACTACACAAATCCCACCTTCCATTGCCCAGGGGCTGGTGAATAGCACCAAAGGCGTAATTCCGGATAAAAGGGAAGACATTGCCTTTATATAAGAAAAAAAAACCACATAGTATGCAAGTTGAAGTAAAAACTAAGTAAACTGAGTTCAAAATTAAGTGCTGAAAAGTGAATGGGCCAGAATACAAACCCAGCTGAAAGTACATTAATACTAAAAAGAATGTACAATAGAAGTAAAGTAAATCATCAAACACCGAGTCGTCCTCTGGCTATCCCACCTGAAGGGTGGGTACAGATGGTTTCCTCAGCTCCTCGGGTTCGATCTTCCACTCCGTGTACATACCTCCAAATAGTCCACCATTCTCCACAAGCCTCAACCACGATCAGCATTATCTGTCATCTTCAACCAACACAACGTATTGTGGGAATATCCCATTCAGGGGTGAGTATACAATACTCAACAGGGACCCCAAGACCCACGAAGGTCTCCTAGAATCCAAAAAGGATAAACCACAATGTAAGGATTCAAATACGAATTATCAACCAACACTACTTAGTTATATGCCCATACATATACCTAAGTCATCAATTCTAGTTCGGCTACAACTTCTGAACCCATGTTCATCCTAGTCCACAGAGGGAAGTACAAACCAAACCACATAGGAAAGTAGAAATCAAACCACACAAGAATGCACAACCCAATCCACACTGGAAACCAAGTCAATTATTTCCAAATTAATGAAAAACTCAGCTCACATAGGTATACTACTCACGAAGAGGGGTGGAGATTATTAGATGTAGCCTCTTAATAATCTCCCCTGTCGAACCCATGTAGGATCCAACTACAGAATTCTTCGCTACCGAACCCTCGTTTGATCCTAGTACAGTAACCATCACTACTGAACCCATGTAGGATCCAATTACAGTTGTCATCGCTGCCGCACCTGTGAAGGATCCAAGTACAGTCGTCCACTTTGTCGAAACCATGTAAGATCCAAGTACAGTCGCCATCGTCGTCGCAGTCGCAGCCAGCTCTAGGGTTCCTGCACAAAGCACTCTAGATTTCCGGAGGTTCCTCTCCTCAAGAAAAAGATAGATACATCAACTATTAGTAAGACTAGATTTTATGTATCCCATAGATCCACCCCACGTCATAGGGGAAAAACGAAGAAAACGTGCCCATGTCATGGAGAACAAGTTGACCAAGCCATTTTTCTAAAGTACACGACGTGTAGGTAAGCAATACATGCAGTTTTATCAGACAACGGGTACTGCCCATGTCATACAGACCGTGTCATAGGGATGGTCGTGTAAATAAGTCAGTTCATGGCGTGTAGTATAGTTACACAATGTGTCCAAACCTCTAGGGTCAGTTCCATGTTCACTGGCCATGTCTGGCAGTGTGGTGGAGTACAAGCCCGTCTACTCCACCCCGTGTCCATGTATTTCTGGAATACACACTGTGCCTCTAGGCCGTGTTGTTCTCCCCGTGTATGTGTATCACCCATATTACACGCCAAGCCTCGAGAAGCTGCTTCAGCCTTTCAAATAAGATAATACACGATGTGCCTCGTGGTTGTGTATTTCTGTCTGTGTCCATGTATTACCCTTGAATACAAGCCATGTACATCGAAGTCTCATCTGTCAAACATTGTGGATAGTACATGTCGTGTGACCAGTGTCACACGTCGTGTGTCACTTCTTTTGATGTTCGTTACTTCTGCCGCTAAACACTTGTACTACACGGCCTGTGCTTTGGAAGTACATGCCGTGTGTTTTGGAATTTTACAGAAACAACGCCTCTGGATAGCACGCCTCGCGGGGCGTCCTCCCTTTCTTCCGATGATCCTTTTGCTACAAAACTCTTGCTTCTAGGTCATCCCAATGTTCTGAGGATGTTTCCATGTTTTCGGGCCCTCTGATCGGCTCTGAAAACATTCCTTCATTCACTGCTCGAGAACAGAAGGAGAACACCACACAACAAGAGCGACGGAGGAATATGACCATGTTAGTTTGGCCTAGTTCCTTCAGCATTAATTCGATAGCAAATGGTATAGAGAGAACCAATAACATATAAGGAAAAAAATGTTTCTCAATCAAAAACACACCCCTACATCGAAGGAAGTTCACGGTTGTCAACCACCGCGGACGATGGCGTCGATTTCGTCGTCGTTAGTGTCTCCTCCCTTGCCGCGGGGGAAGATGAAGATAAAGAAACTCGGTCCGCCGAATCAACATTCTTCATCAAATAGTAAGCGTTCTTCGTTGAAGTGGAGACGTTATTCGTGGGAAGATGAAATTATTCAACGGACATAGAGTTCTCTCCCCAAAATCCTCACATAACCAGCCAACAAAACAATATAAGGTCTCCCCTTATTTTATTATTTTTCCAAGTATTTCAAACTTCCAAAATTCAATTAAATAAAGAGGTTCAATTAATTAAATTAATGTGTGTTGGAATTATTAAAGAGGAAGAGTAGAAGTCACATAGTTAAATACAACGTGGGTTTAATGGAGCATTTAAAGAGTTATGGGGAATGTGAAGGGATGGGGCTCGTGTGGGCCCCACCTCACATTTATCCTCACATGGGTAGTTAGGGTGCCAGTGGGTCCCACCCTAACTTCCCCATGTATAATAAAACCAGTTAAGTTATGAATAATATTTGTACCACAAATTATATTCAATTAAATTTTTTATTAATTCCCAAATTTTTACAACTCCTCCCGAGAAAACGCGCCATTAGTAAATGTCCTCTTATGCAATTACTGGCAATGTGGTTCCATCATTGCCCTCATATTTCAATTCCAAGAACTAGTTCAAATGTTTGAAAAACCCCGCTCATTCGTTCACTGAACGTACCTGAGCTAAACATCGGAAATTTATTCCAGGCACTCTGGGCCTTGGAATCAGGTATCTTCAGAAACTGTGTACTTGTAAAATCCCAAAGAATTTAAGAACAAAGTTTCCTTTAAATTTTCGTGTCTTTACATTTCTCCCACCTCAGTGCTTTATGTCCCCATAAAGCTACATAATAGACTAGGGAAACAAATGGGGGTACTGTGCACGCATCTAAGCCTCCCGCTCCTAAGTTCTCTCCTAGAGGTTCCCGTGATGCCACCTGATATTCCCTAGAGGAATCGACCGTCCATGTAGGACCCGCTCCTGTCGATCCTCGATCTCCATCGGGAGCTCCGCAAATTTCTCCCCGTCATCGATGTACAGCTCACTGTGATCAGTAATTTTCATCTCGTCAAGCACATATCTCCTTGGCTGAGATACGTGGAAGACGTCGTTGTTTCCTCTGGAATTGGGGATGATCTCATTGATTTAAGATTCAAATATTCCAAGTGGTTTCTAACGGGTTTTTTCGCAGAACCGGAAACATTCAATGATTACATATCTATTGGGACTTACTTTCCAAAGGTAGGAACTCATTAGTTGTGGACTGATGAGCTTAGGAATTTGCATTGGTCGAGAAGATGGGAGGTTGGACTCATCACACCTTTTTGAGAGGAATTATTGTCTACTCCAGGACTATCTTTGTAGATTTATGTTATGTTCGTCAATCCTTATTACATAACCAAGTATAAAATGAGTTTCCATTAGATCTGACAATCAATGATTAAATATGAAAGAAATTCAGAGAATATTTATATGTATTCGAGGTTCTTCATTGAAAAAGAATCTTTTGTATTTGTTTAGAGATTCTTAGTTGATGGTATCCTTAAATATATAAAAGTATCTTGGTCATTATGATGACCATACTGGTTCTAAAGCCACTCAGTGGGTCACTTGAATTATATTTTCATTCAGAAGGACAAGGATTATTTTAGTGTCTGGATCGTACCCGCAAATGGGCTACCTACATATCCTTTATTTTTAAAATGAATTAGAACACACGTATTTCGAATAAGGTAGTATGATGTTTATGACTGATGGCTCAAGGAAAGATGACATGATTACTTTTACACTCTAAGCTCACATGAGTCATGCTCGGTGTGAGAAACAAGAGGTATTGGTAAAACCAGAAAATTGTGCCATGAAAGATGCAATCATAAGAAAAGATGTGGGGATTATGTATGTATGACTGCCCAAAATAGATTATGGTTAAGATTTACTTCAGGGAATAAATACAGGAACAGGGTCCATAAAGGTGTATGTGCCTTATAAAGATTTGGAAACTGTAACTTGGGGTTTACTCCTGTAAAGGAGGCCCAAATTAGGAGGGGACTTATGACTAGGTTTTACTCCTGAAAATGAATCTCAAATAAAAAGTAAATTACGGCTGGTCAAGAGATATTAAGACTGGGGATTACTCTTGAAAAGGTGGCCCAGGTTAAAGGGATTTGAAAATTAAGGGACTTGGGGCTTACTCCTAAGGCAGATACCCATATTTGAGACTGGGGATTACTCCTAAAAAGGAATCCTAGGTTAAGGGAATTATGGTTGGGGATTACTCCTGATGAGTATGACCATATTTTTGATCTTAATGACTGGGGATTATTCCTAAAGTGGAGGCCCAGGTTAAAGGGATTTTAGAATTAGGGGACTTGGGGATTACTCCTGAGGAGGATGCCCAAATTAATAAGGACATGGGGCTTAATACTAAAGAGGATGTACATATTAATGAGAATTTGGACTGGGGATTACTCCTGAAAAGGAGGCATGGGTTAAAGATTCTATCATCATAAAGGATGAGGTTGAATGAATGAACTCTCTAACTATAGTGACATAAGGATGTGTAAATCAATTGGTTTTGAGAGATGTTCTACAGAACTCCTTACAGATAAGGATTTCAATCAAG
The DNA here is from genome assembly GCA_963277665.1 of Viscum album. Taxonomy (NCBI): domain Eukaryota; kingdom Viridiplantae; phylum Streptophyta; class Magnoliopsida; order Santalales; family Viscaceae; genus Viscum; species Viscum album. The sequence continues at coordinate 1,258,911,978 of OY728148.1, forward strand.
AAAACATGCCATAAATGGATTTGAAGAGTGTCTTGAAGACTGAATCATGAATATGAGATGTGGAATGGAAAAAGAGGGATTAAATGGGTAGGAAGGGCACCCAAAAATAAAAGGGCATGCAAGCCCTGGTGGGCGCGTTGGTACCGCATGGGCGCGCAAGTCCCGATCGCGCAGGTATACCTATACGGCACATGGGTACTTGCGCGATTGTTAATTAGTAGGGTAACACATTGGCGATCCTTGATCAAAGCCTTAGAATTATCCCGAGGTACTTCCAGAAGAGTGAAATGCAAGTTTCAATGAGTAAGTAAGGAGGAACGCAAGTGTATCAATTTCCCATAAGGGTAAAACACTTATGCACGCAAGTGTTAGTGAATTATAACACATAGACCTTATTCCTCTTGTTAATACCTTCCATTCTAGGTAAAGAATTACCTAAGAAGTGTTCGGAAGACTTGAATAAGAGACTTGGGCGTTTAGATCTCTGTATCTGAATTCTAGAAAAAATCCTCTCAAAATGGGGGGCCCACTGGGGGTATTTATAGGCTAGAGAAGACCTTGGGTGGTTTTCAAAGACGGTGTGCAAGTCACATGCGTGACCATTAGGCGGCGCGCAAGTGTACATGCATGGTAGTAAGGGAACTTGCACGACCTAAGGTCCTTTGACTCCCTTTTCTTTCCTTTGTTGATTTTTGATGTTTTCTGAAAAGGATGAATCAATTTGTGCTAAGTCATTTCCCCTTCCAATCCTTTAAAAAATGTTATGAAAAGGAGCATCAACAAAAGTCCCCCCTCGGAGTTGGATCTGAATGAATAAGGATGTGACTCTGAGGAAAAGAATAAACCCAAAGGGAAAGAGGCACACAAGTGATCAATGCACAACAATCACCATGTAGGTGCGAGTCGCGCAGGATGGAGAGTTCGGGCTATAGGCGCACAGGTGGTCAGCCTGGCCTATATATATGCACTCAGTTGTCACGCATTGCACCGAACATTGGATTTTTGAGATCTCGCTGCTCAGGTTATCTCTGTCACGCAAGTTGCTCTCTTTTTCGCTTTTCCTTTGTTATTGCGCTGCTGTCAAGGTATCTGGACATGCACGGTGATACATGCACACCAAATATTTGTGCGGCACATTATACTTGTGCGACATATCCACACTTGTGTGCCAAGTTTATACTTGCACACCTTAATGCCTTTGCCATTTTTTCGAATTCTTTAACAAATTTTATTAAAAATCATCTTTTTTAAGAGTTAATTACTCAACTTTTGTGCAGATTCAATGGAACCAATAATAATTGGAACGGCTAATGAATTGACAAGAAAACATGTTGATGATATGATGGATATCGTTGGTCATGATTATTATACAGTCTGTGATAGTACTATTCAGGATTTGTCTAAGTATTTGAGAAATATCACTTTGATTTCTAACAAAGCACTTATCTGCCTTTGTATGGCTATGGTCATCTGCGATAAGTTACTATTCTAGAAGCAAAGAACTATCTCCCATTTTGTGGTTTCAGAATTACACCAACTTTTCTTCAGAAACTATCTCATGTAGAGGGGGATTTATAAATGCTAGAATAGTGTAGAGGGACCACATGATGCTTCGTAGCCCTTGAATACCAGATATGAAACCTCATAATCCTGATGTGAAACCAAATTTTCATCTTTCAATCTTCTGAAATGCTCATATGGATCAATCAAAAGGCTGGAAGAAAAGTTGGGACTTCTGTACTGGGGGAGGTGTGAAGCCAACTTTGATGTGGGCATACTGGGTGCGACAAACCTGTGCAGAGTTTGTCGAGGATCTGAAAGGAGTGTCGATATACGAAGTTGTCTGGGTTGAACAAACATATGTTTACAGACATGATAATTTCGTGTGGGAGATACTCAGCCACTGGAGCCCAGAAACCCATTCTTTCCATCAGACTCATGGAGATGTAGGGATCAGTCTGTGGGATGTCCATTGGATCACAGGGGCTCCAGTTTTGGAAAACATTTAAGATGTATTCATTCCAACCAAGGTGACATGGAATGATTCAAAGAAGACTCCTTCTTTGGCTCGGGAATTATTTAAAATCTTCCACATGCTCAAGAGTTCAAAGACCACTTTAACACATTCTAGAAACGAAATTCATTAAGATGAGTGGAAGAATATATTTCTTATTTAGAGGAAAGAGAAGGAGCCAAAGGAGAAGGAGCTGAAGGAGAAAGGATCCAAGAAAATGAAATCCATGGATAAGAGGACCACCCATCCTACCACCAGCCCAAGACATGAGAAGAAGGGTGCTACTAGAACATTCTGTCCAACTCTAGAAGTAGGAGAGTTTGAGAAATGGGGATATGAGGTGAATCAAAGGATCCCAAAGAAGACTCATCTAGAGGACTTCTTGGCCTTGTGGCACAGAATTTATCTCTTTCCAATTAGGGATTCAAATGGAGGCGTCAGGCCAGGGACCTTCGTTATTGTGGCAAAGATGGCTGAGGGGAAAATGGTTGGGTTGGCTACCCTCATTTTATCAATGATTCACAGGAGTTTAATTCATGTCTTAATGGGTAAATATACTTTAAGAATAGTGGGACCATTCCAAGTTTTATGGGGATGTATTTCCACTCACTTCAAGAATTATATTGCACAGAATGGAGTACAAATTCCTGGAAGTTCTTTTAGGCCGTCAGTGCAGGAATTCTCTGGAGTTGCTCCATTAGATATTAATGCCTATGACATGAAAGTGAGGCTGAGCATGTTTAAGTAATTCAACTTCATTCCCTATGGAAATCCACAAACCGTGCAGTTTGTTGATGATGGAACAACACACATGGATTTGAGGGCATACATGCTAGCTTGCAAAGATGGTGTGCTAGTTTCCAGGAGTGACAGAGAAATTATATGTGAGGCCTATTCTCCATATAGATATTCACCTCAATTCAAGTGTAAGCAACAGATTATTGCATCTCCCCCAGTACATGTCAGGTTAGAGCAACATCTGATGGTTGCTCGGAAACTGTGGCTGCTGACGTCAAGGGAGAAGACAGGGGTGGTATTTGATCTACCAGTTGAAAAAGAATCACATAACATGACTACATGGTATGTCGAGCATTGGATAGCATCATACCCTAAAGGGGTGCTGAATCACCCAGTTTATCAGGTGGGGAAAAGGAAGCGTACTATAATGAAACAAAACCTTCCTCGTAGAGGTGGTGCTTCCCCACCTGAAGGTGATTCTCCAGATTCCTCCTCAGGGACTGATTCACTGGATTTCCATGATGGAGATGATGAGTAACAACAAGTGGAAAAGCGGCCTCGTTCCCGATATAATCCTCTGGTTAGAATCAAAAGTCCTACTCCATCAACTCTTGGTGAGTTACTTCATTGTGGTAATTTAATCACAATCACTTTATAAAGAAAAAAAGTATTATTTTTTTATTCTCTATAAATAGGTGCAGGAGTTGGGAATAAATTGAAGTCGAAGATTGTAGGACCTTCCACGCAGCCTCCTGGTACACATACTGAATATCTACAACCAGAGGCTGTCCAGACATGGAAAAGACTATATTGTGGTACTGAGATCGCCTGGCTGGATTTTTGTGAGGTTCTACAACTCCCTGGAATAGGGAATCCTGTTGCTTCTACAGATATCCAATATGAGGATAACTCTAATGAAGTGAGAGAATACATCAGAGAGCCGTAAATTCTCATATATGCCATGAACGATTCCATTTCTGTCACCATGTGGGTAAAGGAAATGATAGATCATGGTGCCGCTGAGGGGACTGATGAGGATTGGCAAGATTATGTGCCCCTGAAGATGTAAGTTTTTCTTTCCTTACATTCCTTGCAACTTGATTTCAGTCAACGCTTTGTTAATTAAGGAAATTATTTTCTTCATCCTACATATTGTAAAGAAAGGAACTACTGATGTTCCTTCACCACAGTATAGCCCTGGTGGTACTACCCTGGGGGCTGCTACTGAATCTACTCGCGAGTCAGGTGAGATATCTCCAAGCCAGCAGGCCATGAATGAGGAGTTGGACATGGCCTTACATTCTCCAATTCAAGTGCCAATAAGAGAGACTTCCGACACTCCAAAAAATCCAAAGAAGAGAAGGCATCAGAGGATGAAGTCCATGGCTAAATGCTTCATTAGTAGCAGTATGTCCTTCGGATAATCATGAATCTATACCCATGAAACGTTTTCTCATATTTTTGGGGATTTCAGGGGATTCTTAAATTTACCCTCTGAGGGAGAGGACCAATCCTCCTCTTAGGACCATGGAGGGTGCTATGGAACAATCGTAAATTCATGCTGACATGGCTGCTCTTAGAAAAGAACCAGCATCTGTTCCCAGTATCCCTCCTGCTACTGTTGAAAGAAGATAAGAACATGCTGCTGGTAAGTTAACAATGCTTTATAAAATGTTGAATGAATCATTGACTAATTTCCATTCTATGGTACTTCAGGTTAAACCCCTGCATTAGATCTTTTGGTGGCTATTACAACTGATGTCGTGATTTTATCTGAAGATTCTGCCCAGGGTCAGGGACCGCAGGATGAAGGTCACCAAGAAGACACATCAAATGCTCCAACTAGTGAGACTAACCAGGATACCGAGATAACATTAGATGAAATGATATAACTTGGCACATATTTTGAAGAATTTTTAAATCATTTAAAATTACCTGTATTTTAGAAGATTATATACATGAGTTTTATTTTTTGCCCTATTAAGAATAACTTTTTATTACATGTCTAATCATGATTGGTTAAAATGTGCAGTTTTTTCTGAGCAAGCTGCTGAACTACCCATGCCTGAAGGGGGTATAGAAAAACCTACCATTGTAGAGACATTAGAACAAGTGGAGATGAACCCTATAGAGCTTCATCAAACTCATCCTAAAAATCATGTCGAAGCTAGGAAATATGGGGAGGAGCCTTCTCAGGTTACTGATCTACCGTTGGGTAAGGAATAACAATATTTGCGATTGTACTTAATTTCCAAGACAACTAATTCTTTTTTTATCCTTTGAAATTAACCAAAGATTTCAATTAATTATGCAGGGCCATCAATTGTAGTGGCTAGATTTGGAGGTGATGTTTCAACATCCTCCCAAACAGCATTAGAAGGTGAAGCAACCAAGGTCATGGGGGAAGGAGAAGAACATGGCACATCCTTAAGTGCATTAATCCTAGATTACATGCCCCCATGTGATGATGATGTTGAATCAAAACCGGAGGTGCTTAAGGCGCTCAGCTCTTCACGACGCAAGGCAGGGAACAACATATGGAAAATCATATCTAATGTGCCTCTTGAAGAGATGCCATCAAAGATTTCTCGATTATTGTCCCTGTTTATCATGCTAGGACTTTGCGGTTTTGGATATGAAAAGGTCCATTCTGCAATGAATCAGGTCATTTTAATTTGGGAATAAGAGCAAAAGTGTCGTGAAGATCTGACCAGGGTGAAGCTTTCAGCCAACATCAGAGTATTTGAGGCTATAGTATCCCAAGATGAGGCTGACTATGCTTCCAAGATGAAGGAGCTGAAGTATAAGATCAAAGACAAAGTCGTCCAGTAGATGCACCTCCAGGAACAGTTAGATGCTATTACTGGGGAACTTGAACAACTCAATAATTCACTAGAGGGAGCTCAAACGAATGGTATTAAAGCCATTTCGGATGCCAAGAAATCAATCCATTAGGCCTAAAAGAGTGAAGTTGGTCTGGTTCATAAGCTTCAAATAGCCACTGATGATGCTCGGGATGTTGTTCATCATGTGAAAAATTATGTTGAAAACCTCTTGTAATTTCATAAAAACGAGAAGAGACTCTAGTCTGTGGATGCCCTTCTAATTCTTGTGCATCAAATGGAATGAATGCTTTCATCTTCAATCACTTGTGCAATAATTTTCCTGCTATCTTCTTTAAATATTACCTAAGCCAATGGGCCTAGTAAGAATAGTTTTATTTTTACTAGGATTTTTATAAATAACCCTACAATCTTTTAATCTTTTAATTTCTCAATATTACCTAAATCATAAAAAATGAATCTTTAGTGAGCTGGAACTTGACTGTTATTCATAGTTACCTTGCCTTTTGTGTCCAGTTTAATGTTATGCATGTCGGACATAAAAAGGATAATGTTTAAGGTTATAATAGCTTTGACTGAATGGATTAAAAATTGACTCAATTCCTTGAAAATATATTTGAAAACATATTACCACACTCAAGTATGAATGAAAATATGTAAAATATGACTTAATAAAATTTGAATCTGAAGAATGATATGATAAAGAGCTAAAATTCATTAGAAGAAGTAGTTCCCAAGAATGAAGATACTATTATTTAACAAACCTATTAGGGGTTGAATTATGCAGGGACGCCTAAGGCTATTGGTTTCATAGTCAAATAGTAGTATCTATTGGATGACAAGTCTGTTATGTAGACTATTTATGCAAAGACACCTAAGGGAACGTGCTTCATAGTCAGGCAAAAGAACTCTCAGAAATTTACTTTTCTACTGCTACGAAGCCAGTGAAAGTTTATGGGGATTCAACATTTCCAAAGTATAGAGTTTGTTGTATGGAAAGTGGTACATGAATATGGAGAAGATATTTTCAATCAAGATTTTCTATGAATTGGATGAATGTCACTCCTACGAAGGTGTGACCCAAATGTAGGGAAGGGAAAATATAAACCATATACTTGAATATTTTCAGATCACGAAAAAGTATGAGACAAATATGTAAAGAATGGCTATTTTGCGGATCCCTGCATATCATCGTTAAGACAACTAAGGACAAAAAGAGGTTTTCGTCCTAAAAATGAAGTTACCATTATTTAACAACCCGTTAGGGGGTTGAATTATGCAGGGCCGCCTAAGGGCATTGGATGCATAGTCAAATAATAGTATCTTTTGGCTGACTAGTCTGTTATGTAGACTGTTTATGCAAGGCCTCCTAAGGGCACATGCTGCATAATTAGGAAAAATAACTCTAAAAAAATTGACATTATTGTGACTAGAAGTCACGATAAGGGTTATAATGATCTGAAAATATTTAAGGATAGGATTATGACACATAACTATGGGTATTGTCTAATGTATGTAGAGATACACATATCAATTCTAACCATAATCATGTTGTGGCTGGGTCATGAATTGAAATATTGGACCTCACTATGTATTCCATAAGGATGGGAATCAAGCCCTAGATAGTTCTTGAAATACAGTTTAACGTCATGTGGGACGAAAGTATGAGAGATCATAGTTTAGGGTCATAGATCTCAGACCATTATAAGAAATACACAATTTGTGTTTTCACAGGGAATTTTCAGCCAAGGGAGTGAAAGTGTATTTTAAGGTTAGGCCCAATGAATTGAGGCTGGATTCGAGGGACACTCAAACATTCCTACGTATCCCATAAGGATGGGAACCAGGCCCATGTAGTTCTAGAAATACCCTCTTTACAAATTTGGTTCGTACATGTGAAGGGTGAAAGAGGACATTAGTTTAATGATGGATAAACCCAAGATAAAAGGTTTGGGCATTGCCATGTATGCACATATTTTTGGAATGAAACATGATTGAAAATAAATGTAAATAATGATTCCCTCACAGGTGAGGGTATCAATGAATATTGTAGTTTATTATCATACAAGACAGAAATGTTGTATAGTTTATCATCGTATAGCAAGGACGAAGGTGAACCAATGTAATGATATTGATTTTTGGGGCGGTTTCATGGATCAACATCGTACGAGATGGAGGTGAACCGATGTAAAGAGATTGGTTTTGGACTTGAACCTCAGAAGGTTGCCTACATACCCAGCCTAGAAGGCAAGGATCAATGTCTGCGTAGTTTAATTAAAGAATGAATTAGTGATCAAGTTGTTCTTGGGAACAATGACCTAAAAATAGTGTTGGGACATACACATGGTTAATAGCCTAGAGAGAGTGTTATGGTTGAGGTTTTCTCTAAGCTCACGTGAGTCACACTCGGTGTGAGAAACAAGAGTTAACAACAGCCCTAATGATGCAGAGTTTAATGTCATATAGGACATATGAAGGGGACTATGCAGTTTAAAGTCTTGCAGATATGACTATTGGTACTGCACAGTTTAATGTCATGTAGCATGGATGAAGTATAGTTTAATGTCATGTATGACATATTAAAGGTCTTTCTTTACAGTTTAGCATCATGTAGTTAGGACAATGGGGAAAATATAGTTTAACGTCATTTTGGACGAAAGAGAACTGTGCAGTTTATTGTCATGCAGTAAGGACAAAATAGAACACATTTTAACATCATGTTGGACGTATAAGGGATATTTTCATAGTTTAACCTCATGTTAGACGAAAAAGGGACGATACAGTTTAGCGTCATGTTGGATGTAAGTGCCAATAGTTTAAGGTCATATGCATGGACCATTGATTATGAATTTTAACATCTTCCTAGACGTAAGGAACTTCTATACCGTTTAGTGTCATATATATAGGTAGATATAATTTAACGTCATGTTGGATGAAAGAAATGAAAATAGTTTAAGTTCATATGCATGGAATCTTGCTGTATAGTTTAACATCGTATAGGACGATGAAGGTGACACAGTTTAACGTCATGTTGAACATAAGGTACATTCAAATAGTTTAAGTTCAATTGCATGGATCTTTGAGGGTGCAGTTTAACGTCGTGATGGACGTAAGATACTTCTATATATTTTTACCGTCATGTAGTAAGGATGTTACAGTTTAATGTCATGTGGGACGAAAGAAATGAAAATAGTTTAAAGTCATATTCATGGACTGTAGATGATGCAGTTTAATGTCATGCTGGACATAATAGACTTATGTACAGTTTAGCGTCATGTAGTTAGGATGTCACAGTTTAACGTCATGTGGGACGAAAGAAATGAAAATAGTTTAAAGTTATATGTAGGGACTGTTGATGGTGCAGTTTAACGTCAAGATGGACGTAAGGGACATCTGTATAGTTTAGTGTCATGTAGTTAGGACGTCGCACTTTAACGTCGTGTGGGAAGAAAATAATACAAATAGTTTAAGGACATATGTATGGACCGTAGATGGTGTATTTTGTGTTTATACAAAATACTTCTTCATAAATCTGGCATGGGTTGGAGTAGTGATGAGTTCTCCATCCATTGAGATTAAAGAATAAGCTCCATGGGAGTAGAGCTTATGTATTTAATAAGGTCCTTCTCACTTTGGTTCAAGCTTGGGAGTTTTCTTTTTTGGCATCATTTCAGTTTTGTGAACTAATACCAATTCTCCCTGAACAAATGAAGGAAGACGCACTTTTTTGTTGAAAGCTCATGCAATTCGATTCTAATAGACTTCCAGGTCGTCTAGTGTGCACAATCTTTTCTCAACTAACTATTCCAATTCATCCAATTGCTTTTGAGATTGTTCATCTATAGATGACTGATCACAAATATCTACTCTAAGGGAAGGCAATTGAATTTCAATGGGCAAGACTGCTTCCATTCCATATACTAGTGAATATGGAGTTGACCACGTTGCATTGTGGGTGGTGGTTCGATAATCCCATAGAGCATGAAAGTGTTTATCAAGACATTACTTATTATCTTTATCCACCAACTTTTTTAGTATATTTAACATATTATTGTTGAAGGCTTATATCTGTCCATTAGCCACTGCATGATATCAAGATGAATGGTTGGATTTGATGTTGTATTATTGATATAACTTCTTCTCCTCGTATGAACAGAATTTGGTGCCATTGTCCTTCAATATGGTATGAGGGACACCAAATCTGGTAAAAATGTTAGACTTGATGAAGCTAACAAGGCTTTTAGAACTACCTTTTTGAGAGTTATTGACTCTTCCCATTTGGAAAAGAAGTCAGTAGCAGTAAGAATATACTTAAACTGCTTGGCTGTAGCTGAAGGGTAACGTCCCACCACATCCATTACCCATGTGAAAACGGCCACGAGTATTTATCTGTATGAAGCAACTCTGGAGGTTGATGAATGAATTTGGCATGTACTTGGAATGAAGGAAATTTATTTGTGAACTCGATATAATCTTGTATCATTGAAGGCCAAAAGTATCCATGCCTTGGAATCTTATCAGATAGTCTATGTCCAGATTGGTGGGGACCACAAACTCCTGCATGCACTTTTTTGATGACATCCATTGTCTCTTCACCATCAATGCATCTGAAGAGAACTCCATCAAAACCACACTTGTAGAGAATTTTCTCTAGTTGATCAGGGCCATCATAAAGAGTAAAATTGACCACACATCGCCGGATTTGATCGTTCTTGTCTCTAACAATTGAAGTGTTCCATTTTGAAGGTATTCCCTGATAGGTGCCATTCATCCTGTAGTATGACCATATGGTTAAGGAATGGGACTAATTTCATTGATTTACTTTGTTCTGATTCGAACATAAGGTTAAATTGCACGACAGTGGGCAATACTGATGGTTGTCTCATCTTGATCTGGATCTTCCAAAGCTGTGGCTATATTAGCCAGTGCATCAGCTTGGGCATTTTTTGATCTCGGAACATAAGAAAATATTGGTTCTTAAGGGAATTCTTCAATTAACTCTCTAACGTTTTCATACAAAGGGATTAGTTCTTCTTTTCTAATTTCATAATCCCCATTGACTTGTTTGATTACTATGTATGAATCACCTTTCACCCTTAAATGATTCACTTATGCTTGAAGCGCCAAATCCAATCCTACGATAAGAGGTTGGTACTCTACTTTATTATTTGTACAGCCTCCCAATAATGAGAATGAATAAGGTAGCAATGCAATTTCTGGGGAAATGATTACAACTCCTAAACTAACCTTGTTGAATTTGGATTTTTCATTTTCTTCCCTATTGGACTTCTAGAAGCACCATCAAAATACATTTCTCATACCTGAGGACTATCCTAAATAGAGAATACTTCCTCATTAGGGAGATCGATATCTAAATATGTATCTTCTACTGATGGATGTTCTGCAAGGAAATCATCCATAGCTTGGCCCTTTATTGCCTTTTGAGACACATACTAAATGTCGAACTGCTACAAAATAACTTCCCACCTTGCCAGACGTCCTGTAAGCATTGGACAACTAAGGATGAATTTGAGTGGGTTATTTAGAGATATCAATTGGACCGTGTGATGTTGTAGGTAGTGTCTCAACTTCTGAACTGCAAAGATCAATGCTAGTCAGAGCTTCTCAATAATTGAATATCAGGTTTCTCCTTCAAGCATAGTTCGACTTATATAGTATAGGATATTTTCATTACCAACATCATTCTTTTGAGCAAAAAAATAACCCAATGATCACTCTAGAGTTATTAGATAGAGGATAAGTGGTCTTCCATCAACAGGTTGCATGAGTACCGGTGGACTCGAGAGGTATTTCTTGAGAATATCAAATGCTTCTTGATATTCTTCAGTCCGCTGGTAAGTGACTCCCTGCTTCACCAATTTGGTGAAGGGTAAGCTTTTTCCTGCCAAAATGGTGATGAAATGCCAAATATTAGCTATGTTTACTTGAAGTTATCTCAATTCATTCAAATTTCGATGGGGTGAAATACAAAGGATTGACTTGGTCTTCTCAGGATCGACTTTAATACCACGATGGCATACAACCAAGTCGAGAAATTTCCGTGAGGTTACCCCAAAAGCACATTTTAAGGGGCCCATCTTCAAATTATGTTGCCGAATATTGCAGAATATGACTTCCAAATCATCCAAGTGATTAGAACGTTTCCTGGATTTCACTACCGAATAGTCCACATAGAATTCAACGAACTTCCCTAAAAAGGGTTTGAAGATACGATGTATGGCATGCTGATATGTTGCGCCTGCATTCTTTAGGCCAAAGGGTATTACTCAATAGAAAAACACACCCTGAGGGGCTCTGAATGCTATAGATTCCTCATATTTTGGAGCCATTTAGATTTGATTATATCCGGAATATCCATCGATGAAGTAAAGTGCTTCATACCCAGTTGTTGCATTGATTAAAAATTCTGTAATTGGAACTGGAAAATCATCCTTAGGAAAATGCCGATTAAGATCTCTGAAATGAATGCAAACATTAATTTGACCATTCTTCTTTTTCACTGGGACAATATTATCCAACCACTTGGGATATTGAACTTCTATGAAGAATTTAGGTTTGATAAGATTATCCACTTCAGCCTCAATTTTGGAAGCATAGGTTGGGTGTGTTCTTCTAGGAACATGTTTGAATCCTCGATGTTCTTCTGGAAAACCCAAACGATGAGTGGCAACATCAGGATCAAGACCTGGAATCTCTGTATAGTTCCATGAAAATATATCCTGATTTTGCTTTAGAATGGAAATATACATCTCTTGTTCTTCAAGAGTCATGGATGCACTGATTAAAGTGGGGCATGAATCTTCTTTTGTAACCATATTGATATCTCTGAGTTCATCCACAGTGGTAGTGATACCCTATTCAAATGCTGGAGGAGCATTTATGAGATCATCCTCTACTTCTTCTTCATGTGTTACTAATTCTATTTCTACATGCATAGTAGATGATGAATAAGAATTTCCATGATCAGAAGAGATGTCAAAATTTTCATATCCTGAAGAAGAAGCATCCATTTCCAACCTGATTGATGATGAAGGGTCTTCTTTGGGTAATAAATAGATGATTACGGACTGAGAATCGACATCATCGTTAACCTCTAACATTTCTATAACTTCTTCCGGTCTGGTTGGTGAAGTATAGACTTGCTGGATTTCAGCAGATGAAATGAAGACATCTCCATTTGAGCTTTCATCATTGCCTGGTGGATCACCAATTTCTCCCATGTTGTCTGGCTCTATTGTTGTAATTGACATTATGGATCTTTCCATAAGAGTATTTTTATTTTGGTCTATCTGGTCAATTTGACTAATAGGCAACACATAATCTGTACTCACATGTGCTAATGGGTTTACTAGAATATTTTACAAACCATACGGAGCATTAACTTTGGTAATCTCCTTTGTTCTGGATTCCTTCTTTCCCTTCATGTGGTAGAATTCCGCATCAATGTATTGAGATTCAAATGTCTTTAATGGGGCCTTATCACCATAAAATGTCCCAACATGACCATTGAAACAATATTTGAGACATTGATGTTATGATGAAGGGATAGCCGCATGTTGATGTAGCCAGGGTCTTCCAAGAAAGATGTTAAAGGCTGAATCTTGATCAACAACCATGAAATCTGGATTGGATACAAGATCTCCAAACTGAGTTCTGAGTGTAATCTCTCCGAGTGGTTCTTGTTCATTTTTATCATATCCTTGTAAAATCCTAGTTGAAGGAGATAAATCAGATTCTGTGAGGCCCAATCGACGAAGTGTACGAATGGGCATGAGGTTGACTCCTGAACCATTATCAATGAAAGATCTTCAGATGTCTATGCCATTGAACTTTCCAGATAAGTACAATGGTCTAATATGTCCATGCATGACATGATCTTCATCTTCATCAGTAAAAGATATCACTGCATGGTATTCTGAAAGATTATTCTCTACATAGTAGACTTCAGCTCCAGTAATTTTAGTCTCAAACTCTTGAGGACTTGACAAAGCTCAGATGAGTGCCTCCCGAATATCTTTTGACAGATTCAAAGCATCCAGAATTGATAACGTAGCCGCTACTTGGATCAGGTGTTTCAATACATCATACTTTTGATCCATAGGTCTACGTTTCCCAATAGAAACATGTGGTTTAGTAGTTGCATTGAAATTTGATGCTTTGGAATTTGATTCGTCTTGTATCGAGATAGGAGTTGGCAATACTCCTGGCATTGGAAGATTAGTCTGATTGGGTCTATTTACTTGCTGAAAAAAATAAGATGGAACCTTTAACTGATCTTCTAGAATAATTGTGCTAGGATTGATTCTAACTTGTGTGGAAGAACATTCTTGTTCTTGTTGAGCTCGTTGAAGGGATCTACCACGAGTTTCTTCCACATACACAGTTCTAGTGGGGGAAGAAATGGAATAGTGGCCTCTGAAAGATCCACGTCTTCCCCTGTATCCTGAGCCTCTAGAACTTCCTCTGATTCTTCTATTTGATACAGGGAACTCGGGCTCATCAAAATCTAAAATGTGACTAGCGTATGGATCTGTTAATTGAATTATAGTAACAGAGCCAAAGATCAACTCTTCATCCGATGAAGACTCTACCTAGATAGCCAATTTAGGTTGTACCGTTTTGTGGGGTGGTGCATGTGGCTTCGAAGTAGATGGCATAAAATCTATCAAAGTCAAAGACAACTTAGGTTTTGACACATACTCATCTTCTTTTGATTGTTCCTCTTTCTTTGAATTATGCCGGTTCTTTGAGTATTTTCCATCTGATGAAGAGGGTTTTGCTGTGGCATTCATGGCAGAAGGCACAACTGGTTTCTTCAATTGTGTTCACAAAATAGAATGAATTTGGTTGATTTTTTTTGACCATCCAATCATCATACTTTTGTGCATTTTTATTCTTAACTTCTTGCCACTCTACATCCTCCTCTAGAATAGTAACAGTAACACATCCTTCCTGATCTAAAAAACCTTTCTGTTTGACTTGTCCCAAATTGACCATTTTTTGCAGAAAGTCGTTGAAAACAAAACACTCCTGAATGGGATGCCCCAACATTTGATGAAACAGGCAATAGTGAGAACGGTCTTCATCTCCTTCCTTGTTTGGCCTCTTGGGCCTTGTAAATTGAACCAAATTAGTTTCCAGAGCCGAAATGAAATAACCAGAAACTAGTTCATTTCGAAAAGAGTAAACTTTTCTTTTCAAATCCTCAAATTGTTTTCGTCTTTGATCTCTTTGATCATCTTGACGAAACGCCCTCTGTCGTTGGTGCTCAAGAGGAGGATCCCTTCGATAAGATGAAGGCTTTGAAGTAGAAGCAGGTACATGTTCTTGTTTAAGCATAAATGTGGTAGTTTCAGCTTTACTCATTCTCCTTCCTTGGGTGGATGGAATTAAACGAGATTTATCCTTAGTCATTATATGAGAATCTTCAATCTGTTGAGCGATTGAAGTACAATCTCGAAACCCTCCTGTGTATTTCACAGGGATCAACAGCATGCGTAATTCATGATGCAAATTTTCCACACATATTGGCAACAATTCCTCTTGATGGAGTGTAATGCTTAGGTAATATAATAATCCCATCTAGCGAGTAATGAAATCAAAAACCCTTTCATTCTCCCTTTTCTTACAGTTTTCTAGATCAAAAACTATTGTCTTTGGCAAAGTTGAGCTGAACTGAAGAAGGAATTATTTAAGTAGATCTTCCCATATAGTAATTGACCGGGATTGCAAGCTTGTATACCAAACAAAAGCTGGTCCTTGAAAGGTTCGCAAGAAGCATCTGAGTTTCACTGCTTCTTGCTGTTTTGGAGTTCCCATCATAGGATTACAACAAGACACGTAATGCGTCAAATTCTATTCAGGATCACCTGATCCATTGAAAATTGGGAATACAGGGTTCCCAAAACATTATGGGGCAGAGATTGAATCTACCCATTCAGGGTAAGCTCTCATTTCTGGTTGAACCTGTGCATGCTTCCCTTCCAAAGTCTCTAACCGAGCTGTTAATGAATCAATGGTAGTTATTAACTTTTGAGAAACATCTGGTTGGACTTGGACTTGGGAAAGTGCAATGACTGGATATGGTATAGATGTGGCAGCTGGTACTGTAACAAATGGAAGCACTGCCGATTGTTGTTGTACATGACCCATATGATTAGACCTATAAGGGTGTACTGATAATGGAGGATATTCATGATCCATCTCAGTAGCTGCAAAAAATTCCCTTGGCTGACTGACTCCAGCATGCTTAAGAGGAAGTCTACCCTGATGTAGTTCTGCATTCGTCCTCCTCAACTCCTTCATTTCTTCTTCTTGTTCAAATCTTTTCTCTAGTGAGAGAGATTGGCCTTGTACAGAGGAATTATATGTAACCTGATTCTTTCCCCTCCCTTTATTGGACACCTTTCAGAGAGGTGTAAGTGTGTTACTTGAAGGATTACCTAGGTTCTGAGTATTCCTTTGATTTCATGTACACACACCTTCTTCATTTGTGTCTGTGCGTACAACTTCTTGAGCTGGAACCTCTTCATCTGATCCCTCTGAGTGAGCCTCGTCTGTTGGATCAGCAACAATGTCATTGATGAAATTAATTGATGTATAATGCAATACATCCCTTCTATCATCATTTCTGTGATATTATCTTCTTCCATGCCCATGACGAGACATTTCCTTTTGTTGACTTGATCTCTCAGGAACTTCTTGGTGAACCGTAATTTGGAGAGTATCTCTTTATAATTTGGCTCTTCGTTCCTCTTGAGGCTACTTCCCCAATCAAGAGAAGATTGAATTTCTATGAGGGAGGGATTGAGGATTTGAAAAAGTCCCCAGTCCAGTGGACTAGGGCTATTCCTATTGTCTTTGATCAACTTCTCAAATCCAATTTGTGGATTCCGATGGTTGAGTTAAAAGAGTCCCCAGCCAGGCAAGCTTGGGTGGCTCTTGACATGCTATGTCTAATAATTTCATAAAATATCTCCTGATCTTGCGGACCATAGCCCAAAAATTAGTTGGATGCATCAATAGACATCCACTTTTATCACCCGGTTCAAAAGACGGTTGTATGATTTCTAAATCTTCTCTCACTTGATGATGTTATTGCTCTATACGAGAGGCCTGTTCATTATTCTCATTTTATTGATGCAGGAGTAATTCAACAACTTGTTCGCTAAATTCTTGATTTCGAGAAGAAGTAGTTGAGGCATGTTCTTGGGCAAGATTTTGATTACAAACAAAACCCATTGACTGTGGCCGACCATTGGCAATAACATTGCATGAGACCATTTTCGACGGGATTTTCTGATTAAAGAGCATTGTGAAATGTAGTGCTCCATGAACACCCCATCCTCTGACATGAATACCAGATGAGGCATTGGAAATTAACTGGAGAAATCGTCTTAGTGCGCCAAGGCATGAACGTTGAAGGGATCTCTGCTGCTTTTCAGCCTCCGGATATCGAGAGACTGATAGAGATGCCAAATCAATCTATCATTGTAACCCTTCTATTATCTTAACATGATTTTCATATTCATAATAAGATAATACTTTCTTTTTAAACTGAAAAATATTTTTCCATATGTTGAGACGAATATCTTGAATTCCATCTTCCGTCAACATCTCTGGAATGTCATACTGAGAGTCAGCGAGAGGCCAAAACATGACTAGAACTTCACCTTCCACCAGTTGGTTTCTCATGTTCATCATGTCCTCTTTATCATTCAATGAAGATTCTTCTACCTGATTTGACCAAAGCTGGTGCTTCCTTGTTGCTTCATCGGATTCAACAAGATTGGTATAGAAATCACTGATTAAACTAGAAGATGCATGACTTAGGGTGGTTTGGAGAATGACCTAGACCCTGGGATATCTTCTTATTGAGAAAGTATTTCACCTACTAGAAATGAATCATTAGACATGACTGGTTTCGCATTTTCAAGTGCCTCAAGATAAGAGGGATTTCTCGGCACTACATTGTCCACTGGAGCATTTTTCAGGAAATGTGCTTTACTACATCGGAGAGGACTTTCGCTGTGAAATTCATCATCATGGGGAGGACCACTATGGTGGGTTATAGCAAAAGATGATATCTCTTGCTCCTTGGTCTTTTGGCCACACAGAGTGTTCTTGTGGCTCTCAACTAATGATGAAACTTCGAGGTCGACTGAAATGTCATGAAGCAAGCCTTCATGAGGAAGTGTCTATTGAAGACCTTCAAAATTAATGTTCCCACTATTGGGAAATGAGGGAGTATAATCTTGGTTTCCAACAGATACCTATCTGAGGGCTTCAATAACTCCAGCATCAAGCAAGGCCTTATTACAGATTGGCTCTTTATCTCTTGACTATGTTGTGTGGGTATTCTTCTTAGACGCCTTCTTACTCGCCTTAGAAACCACTTGTTAACGAAAGTGGCTACTCTGAGTAGGTGTATGTGCCTGATCAAGAGATATGGCCAGGTTAGGCTGACGATCTCCACTCAAATCAGGTGTATGTGCCTGACATGGTTGTCCCTATGATATGAGGGAGTACGCCCCACAACCCTCTTGTACAGGAAAAGTTGTGTTTGTCTGTTCTGGAGTGAACTGTTGATGATTCACTCCGTTGGTAGGGATAGATTTTGTGTCTTTCCCAGAGATGCTGCTGAAGTTGTTATAATATACTTGCAAGCATCCAGAATATGAGTAGGGATTTGCTTCTGCTCATTCACGATTGACAGAATGTTCTTGGTGACTTCATCTGCATGAACAGGGATATACATCCATTCCGTGCTTGGACTAAGTGTGTGTGCCAGCTCCTGTCCTCCTTTTCCTGTCAGTGAATCCTGACAGTACTCATGTGTGGGGGCAGAGAGTAGAGTCTGCCTCCTGTTTGTCACCGGAGCTTTCCGACTGACTTCTATGTGTGCTACCAAGCGAGACTGTTGGTAGGCTTGACCAATACTAGTAGGTGTATGTGCCTGCTGATTGCACTTCACCGAACGTGGTTGAAGAGGACCATCATATGTAGTTAGACGAGCCTGCTGACTAGCTGATGATGTATAAACAGTTGTATGTTCCTGCCTATAGTACTCCGCCAGAAATTCCTGGAGGGATTGGCGTGATGCTGCCAGACGAGTCTGGTGGATAGTGAAATGAAAACGGGCGGGTGTGTGTGCTCGCTCGTTGCTTTCCACCAAGTTAGGTTGGTGGAATTATTTGGATATGGCAGAGATAAGAACCTTCTCACTGTTAACCGGATTTCACCTCGGGGGATTCGTCTTGCCTGCTCGGGTTCGAGGAACCTGAGCCGAACCCCTAGAGTCGATACCCTCATCATGTTTAGGGTGCACTGCTGCATGAGTCTGTCGGCGATTGTTGATTGGAGCCCTCGAGAAGGACTCATGTATCCTTGAATTAAGGCCCTAAGGGACCTGCTCATTCACTTTCTCAGAATATGGGAGTGATTGGTGATTGTGTTCTAGGGATAACGACCCGAAACGGTTGGAGACGATGGTTAGCACCGCCTTCTTCTTGATTGTTGGACGTCGCTATCCAGACAACCAGTGAGAGTTGTTCACATAGAGGGCATGTCGAGCAGCCTCCAGAGTTGTAATAGTAACATTTTGACGGTACTCCATAACTAGTTCATTTGATACCCAACTTTGAAGACACTGAGTAGGTGATGTCATCCTCAGAGTTGATGACGATCCAGCAGGAGTAGTAGTAGTGGTATTTGCAGCAGAGATTTTCACAGCAGAGGTTTTCACAGATGTGAACATAAGAGAAGCCATTATGGAAATGCAGACGATCTTGGAAAAGAGTGCCTGTTTGATATAACAGACATAATAAAGATAAGTCTGGCCAATGAATCTTTTGGATGAGAAAATATGTTATTGATTGTTTTGTTGGCCCTCTAATTTAGTTTAAATAGGGGCCTAAAAAATAATAAAAACATCATTTTAACTTGGTTAGGGATTCACGTTGGGTTCACCATTTTTTGTTTCCTCTGGAATTGGGGATGATCTCATTGATTTAAGATTCAAACATTCCAAGCGGTTTATAACGGGTTTGTTTGCAGAACCATAAACATCTAATGATTCCATTTCCATTTGGACCTACTTTCCAAAGGTAGGCGCTAATTAGTTGTGGACTGATGAGGCTTAGGAATTTTTATTGGTCGAGAGGATGGGAGGTCAGACTCATCATACCTTTTTTTAGGGGAATTATTATCTACTCTGAGACTCTCTTTATAGATTTAAGTTATGTTCATGAATCCTTATTACATTACCAAGTATAAAATGAGCTTTCCATTAGATCTGACAATCAATGATTAAATATGAAGGAAATTTAGAGAATCTTTTATATGTATTTGAGGTTATTCATCAATAGAGTATCATCTGTATTTTTTTGGAGATTCTTAGTTGATGGTATCCTTAAATACGTAGAAGTATCTTGGTCATTATTATGACCATATTGGTTTTAAATCATCTCAGTGGGGACTTGAAGTTTATTTTCATTGAGAAGGACATGGATTATTTCAGTGTTGGGATCGTACACGCAAATGGGTTACCTACATATCCATTTTTTAGAAAAGGAATCAGAAACCATGTAGTTCGAATAAGGGAGTATGAAGTTTATGACTGACGGCTCAAAGAAAGATGTCATAATTAATTTTACACTCTAAGCTCACATGAGTCATGCTCGGTGTGAGAAACAAGAGGTATTGGTAAGAACAGACAATTGTGCCATGAAATATGCAATCATAAGAAATGATGTGGGGCTTATGTATGTATGAATGCCCAAAAAACAGGAAGTTTAAGATTTACTTCAGGGAATAAATCCAGGAACAGGTTCCATAAAGGTGTAAGTGCCTTATGGAGATTTGGATACTCTATCTTGGGGCTTACTCTTGAAAAGGAGTACAAAATTAGGAGGGGGGTTATGATTGGGTTTTACTCCTAAAAAGGAATCGCAAATCAAAAGTAAATTAGGAATGGTCAAGAGAAATTAAGACTGGGGATTACTCCTTAAAAAGAGGCCAAGGTTCAAGGTATTTGAAAATTAAGGGAATTGGGGCTTACTCCTAAGGAGGATTCCCATATTTGAGACTAGGGCTTACTCTCGAAAAGGAAGCCCAGGTTAAGGGAATTATGCTTGGGGCTTACTCCTGAGGAGGATGCCCATATTTAGGAACTTTATAACTGAGGCTTATTCCCAAAGAGGAGCTCCAGGTTAAAGGGATTTTAGAATTAGGGGACTTGGGGATTACTCCTGAGGAGTATGCCCAAATTAGTGATGATGAGGGGCTTAATCATAAGGAGGATTCCCATATTAATGGGAATTTGGACTGGGGATTACTCCTGAAAAGGAGGTCCAGGTTAAAGATTCTAAAATCATAAAGGATGAGGTTGAATGAATTAACTCTCTACCTTTCGTGACATAAAGATGTCTAAATCACTAGATTTGGGGAGATGTTCCATAGAATTCCTTTCAGATAAGGATTCCAATCAAGAAAACATGCCATAACTGGCATTGAATAGTGTATTGAAGACTGAATCGTGAATAGGAGAGGTGGAATGGAATAAGAGGTGTTAAATGGGAATTAAGGGAACCCAAAAATATATGGGCGCGCATGTCCTGGTGGCTGCATAGGTATCACATGGGCGCGGAAGTCCTGGTCCCATAGGTATACCTGTGCGGCACATGGGTACATGCGCGATTGTTAAACATTGGGGTAATACTTGGGCGATCCTTGATCAAAGCCTTTATAATTATCTCTAGGTACTTACAAAAGAGTGGTGCGCAAGTTTCAATGAGTAGGTAAGGAGGCGCACAAGTGTATCAATTTCCCTTAAGGGTAAAACACTTAGGCAAGCAAGTGTTAGTGAATTCGAACACTTAGAACTTATTCCTCGTGTGTAGTCCTTCCATTCTTGGTAAATAATTACCTTATAAGTGTTTAGAAGACTTGAAGAAGAGACTTGGGCATTCAGAGTTCTATATCTGAATTCTGGAAAAATCCTATCAAAATGGGGGGCCCACCGGGGGTATTTATAGGCTGGAGAAGATCCTGGGAGATTTTCAAAGAGGGCATGAAAGTCACATGCCTGACCATTAGGTGGCGCACAAGTGTACTTTCACGGCAGTAAGGGAAATTGCACGACCCAAGGTCATTTGACTCCATTTTCATTCATTTTTCTATTTTTGATGTTTTCTTCGAAGGATTAATCAATTTGTGCTAACTTATTTCCATTTCCATTCCTTTAAACAATGTGATGAATAGGACCATCAACAGTCGTGCACCCAGTGCAACTGAGGTGGAAGAGCCAGGCGATAAGCCACCTCACCTATCCTACTGAGAACTCAGAATGGTCTGATGAAGCGTGGAGATAACTTGCCGCCTCGTCCAAATATATGTAATCCACGTCGAGGTGAGACCCGTAAGAAAACGTGGACGCCATCCTCAATCTCTAGGGGTCTCTGCCTCCTATCAGCATAGGAATTCTGTTGGATCTGAGTAGTCCTCATCTGCTCCTAGATGATCTGTACCTTCTCCCTCGTGGCCTGGACCATCTCTGGTCTTGCAAGTACTGACTCCCCAGGGTCTGTCCAGCATAGAGGTGATCTGTAAGGTCGGTCATACAATGCCTAATATGGTTCCATCCCGATGGTGGAGTGGTAGATGTTGTTGTACGCAAACTCCAGCAAGGGTAGGTGATCCTCCCGGTTATGAGAAATGTCAAGGACACATGCACGGAGCATGTCCTCGAGATTCTGAATGGTCCCCTCCATCTGGCCATTGGTTTTATGGTGAAAGGTGGCGCTCATGTGTAGATGCATCCCAAATGCCTCCTTCAACCCCTTCCAATGCCGAGAAGTAAAGCGAGCATCTCAATCGGAGACGATAGAATATGGCACACCATCAAGCCATGCGATCTACTGAACGTAGATGTTTCCAAAGATCTCCACTGAGCCCTGCTCTCTGATAGGTAAGAACAGGGCCGACTTGGTGTGTCGGTCGAAAATAACCCAAATGGAGTTGTTCCTCTGGATGTACATGGAAGACATGTCACAAAATCCATAGATATCCTGTACCACTTCTACTCCGGGACCTCTAAGGGCTATACCAAGCCTGCTGGTACCTGGGGCTCTGCCTTCACCTGCTTCCAGGTGAGGCATTGTGAGATGAACTCTGATACAAACTTCTTCATACCCGGCCACCAGTGCTGTCATCTGAGGTCCCAGTACATCTTCGCTACACCAGTATGTACCACTAGAGGGGATGTGTGCAACTCCCTCAACAACTCCTCCCGTAATGAAACTGCTACCATGGTACGTCCTCTGAAATGGACGACGTACTCTCTTCCTATAGAGAATCCATCAGGTGCATGTCCTAAGGATATCTATGCACTTCAGATCACAAAGTCAACGTCCCCATGTTGTGCATCTCTGACCCACTGAAGTAGTGGAGGAGTGAATGTGAGCGACTGAAGAAAGGCTACCCCATCTTTATCCATGAAGGATATCTGCAACGTAGCTAGCTGCTTTGTCGACTCTTTATGTAGCTAGATTCCCTACCTCCAGCTGAGAGCATCAACTACTACATTCCCCTTCTCAGGAGTATAGACTATCTCAAAGCCATAGTCCTGGAGGAACTCGATCCATCACCGATGTCTCAGGTTCAGGTCCTTCTTCGAGAAGATGTACCTGAGACACTGGTGGTCAAAGTAGACTGTAAAGCGCTCGCCCATCAGATAGTGCCACCACATATTCAAGGAGAAGACCACTCCTGCTAACTTCAGGTCATGGGTAGCATAGTTCTCCTGGTGCTTCCTCAAATGTCATGAATCATAAGCGATCACTTCCCACTCCTGCATGAGTACACACCCCATGTCTGGTCCCTGATGCTTCACAATTAACTATGTTCCCTACTCCCACCTCCGGTAGCCTCAGGATGGGTGCACTGGTCAATCTCTGACTCAGCTCTTGGTAGCTCTCCTGACATCTATCCGACCACACAAAGGGTTTCCCCTTCTTCTTCAAATCTAAAAGTGGTGCTGCAACTCTGGAGATGTCTGGCACAAATCTCTAATAGTACCCAGCAAGACCTACGAAACTCCGCACCTCCGTCATGCTTTTGGGTGGCTCCTAAGCTAGCACTGCCTCGATCTTCACATGATCCAATGCAACTACCACCTCACAGATGACATGACTCATGAAGTGGACCTCTCAAATCCAGAACTGACACTTCGAGAGCTTACCTTAATGCTGGTGCTCTCGGAGCGTATCCAGTACAACCTTCAAGTGGTAGGTGTGCTCCTCCTCAGTAGTCGTGTAAATCAATATGTCGTCGATGAAGACTACGACAAATCGATCGAGGTAAGGCTGGGAGATCATATTAATGACGCTCATGAACACTTCTGGAGTGTTGGTTACGTAGAAAGGCATAACCAAGAACTCCTAGTGGCCATACCGACCCCTGAAGTATTTATTCTGCACTTCCTCGTCTCGAACTCTGAGCTGATGATATCCTGACCTGAGGTGTATCGTTGAAAACCATCGTGCTCCCTTGAGATGATAAATGAGGTCATCAATCCTCGAGAGTGGATAATTGTTCTTTACAGTCACCTGATTTAGGCGATGGTAGTCGAAACACAGTCGCAATCTCCCGTCCACCTTCTCGGAGAACAAACTCAGGAAGCACAGGGTGAAACACAGGGTCAGATGAATCCCTTTCCCTGCAAGTACCCACCTATACTCGTAGATCTCGAAGCGTATCGGGAGCCATACAATATGATTGAGTAGATATCGGGGTTTTCCTGGGGTACAAATCAATATAGAAGTCTACCTATCTGTGAGGAGGTAGTCCTGGAACGCCTTCAGGAAAAACATCCGCATAATGATCCACCACTAGAGGAAAACTCCGACTCTGCACATCAACTGCTATAAGGATGAGACTAGCCAACTGATGAGTGGTCGGATATCCTCTCCTCTGTGTGAGTCCATCTTGTGCTGCAAAGGATCCCTTCTCACCAGTGAAGGTGAACCTGCTCCCATCGGTGCGGACACATCGCACCTTGTGCCTAATACAGTCAATTTGAGCATGGACCGTACATAACCAATCCATGCCCAACATGAAATTGTAAAGCCTCGACCCCACTACAAAAAGATACCACCGAAGCTCTCACCTCTTAGAGTAAGCTCACACTACTGGAACTAGTGTGTAATCATCGAGTATGCTCCCGTAGGAGATTATAGCCATACGGATCGAGCCAACGGCTCTGTCGGAATCTCTGAGCTCTGAACAATGGCAGCGGTCCTGAAATAATGACTCGCTGTTATGTCTATAAGAAATACATCAATGGTGGAGTATACACAGATAGTACCTCAAATCATCTCAGGTGCGCCATAGTTTTAGGCCTACACTACCTGAAGCTGAGCATGCCTCTGTCTGCCAGCTCCCTGTGGTTCGGGTGGACCTCCTGGTGGTGGTGGTGGTGGTAGAGCCTCAAAGAGTCTCCCACCACCCGCTGCTCGGCCAGCTCCTCTTCCTCGTCCGCCATCTCTAGGAAGACCGCCATGGTCGAACCTATGCATCTACCTAGGCGGCCCCTCAACCATCTGTTTCTCCACTGTATGGCAGGTCGGACAGTCCTGAGCCATGTGGCCCTGTCCTCCGCATGCATATCATTGTATGCCTCTCGTATGACTGGCTCTACTGCTTGTGCCCCACACATCTGAACCAGTGTCCTGAGGTCATCCACCTGATGGCCTGGTATGCTTGGACCTTTGTGAAGTATGTCCACTTCCATCTGTAGAAGAATCTGGTATGTTTCACCCAGTGGTAGGCCTTGCTGCTGGCGTAGGCTCATCCAGGAAGCTCCCCACAAGAAGGGATCTCTCAAGTACTCCTACCTGCGTCGGAATGCTGAGGGATATCATCGATGCCTTGATCTCGTGCCTCAGTCCCTGCTCTAAGGTCCGGGCCAGGAAGAACGGGTCATGCACCATGTCAGTAGAATAGCACGAGGGGTCGGTAAATCTCACCGAGTGCAGGGCTACTGCCATGCAGCCCAACCGCAGCTGTAGAAACTCTTGAATGTGCACCACAGGGAGGGTGGCTGGAAAGAACTCCGAGGGGAAGATAATCTCAAAGACTTTCCATAGAAGAGATTCCTCTTCGTGCACCTGGTGCATCAGGCTCCACCAATCTACCTATTTCCGCGTGCAGGAGACTCGCCGAAAGGATCACCATAAGATCCGCTGGTGTCTGTAACAATATGAAGACTCGAACTACATCCTCCAGCCAATCCTCGGCTACCTGAGGGTTCATCTATCTTTGTAACCTGGGTGGTCTCAGATGCTGAAAATCGTGCAGTGCACTCAGGCGACGTGCACTCTCACCTGCTGGGGCTGGTGGCATCGGTGGCTCGGTGGTTAGAGGTACCGCCGATTCCACCACTGTAATGGGGCCCTACACTGAGGCCTCGTCTCTTGGTGAGTTGCCATCTCGCACAATGCTCAGAACCCAAGCTGGCTGCCATCGTGGGGCCATCCTGAAAGAAACAGGTGTGCCACACTTAATACATTATACCTACTGATCAAACACAAAGTAATCACAAAGAAAACTTTTGAGACACACTTGCAATCAATGTTTGCATGCATTGAGTCAAAAATCATAAGTCAGGGTCTAAGTGTATGGATACGTCTACCGCCGCACCAACACTAGACTCCCTGGACTGATATCCACACTTGTTACCCTAAACACTATTGCTTCACATAGAAGAATTTATCAAAGTCCGGAGTTCTGAGGTAGAATCGACTCCTCTGATACCAATTTGTCACGACCCGTCCTCGGGGCCCATGCCGTGACTACACCAAGCCCACCATCCATATGCCAGGGGCTGGAAACTAGCACCAAAGGCATAATTCCTGATAAAAGGGAAGTAATTACCTTTAAATAAGAAAACAAACACCAAAGAGTACACAAGCTGTAGTAAACACTAAGTAAACTGAGTACAAAAGTAAGTGCTGAAAAGTGAATGGGATAGAATACAAACCCAACTAAAAGTACATTACAACTGAAAAGAAAGTACAGCAGCAGTAAAGTAAATCATCAACCACCGAGTCATCCTCCAGCAATCCCACATGAAGGGTGGGTACAGATGGTCTCCTCCGCCCCTCAGGTCCGGTTGTCCACTCTGTGTACTTCCCTCTTGATAGTCCACCTCCGGGTACCATCACACTCCAGAAGACACAACCATGATCAGCGATGTCTTTCGTCTGCAACCCGCACAATGTAGTGCGGGCATAACCCGTGCAGGGGTGAGTATACGATACTCAGTAGGGACCCCAAGACCCCTGAAGGTCTCCTGGAATATAAAAAGTATAAACCACAAAGGAATGATTCAAATACGAAGTATTAACCAACACTACTTTGGTATATACCCATACATATACCTATGTCATCATTTCAATTTCGAATCAAACTTATGAGCCCAAATTCATCCCAGTCCAAATAGGAAGTTACAAACAAAACCACACATAAATGTACAAAGACAAACCACACAGGAATGCACAACCCAGTCCACATAGGAAAGTACAACTCAAACCACAAATGAATGCACAACCAAATCCACACAAGAAAGAAAGTAAATCATATCGAAGATAATGAAAAACTCTGCTCACACATGTATACTACTCATGAAGAGGGGTTAAGATGATTAGATGTAGCCTCTAAATCAGCTCCTTTGTCCAACCCACGTAGGATCCACGTACAGATGTCATCACTGCCGAACCCACGTAGGATCCTAGTAGAGTAACCAACACCGTCGAACCCACGTAGGATCCAATTATAGTTTTCATCACTGCCGAACCCACAGAGGATCCATGTACAGTCTTCCTCGCTGCTGAACCCACAGAGAATCCAAGTACAGTCGCCATTGTCATCGCAGTCGCAGCCAGCTCTAGGGTTCCCGCACATAGCACGCTCAATTTCCGGAGGGTCCGCTCCTTGAGTCAAAGATCTATACATCAACTGTCATTGAATACTAGATTTGATGTATCCCGTAGTTCCGTCCCACTTCATAGGGGAACAACCAAGAAAAACATGCCCATGTCACGGAGAACAAGTCAACCAATCCATTTTTCTAAAGTACATGGCATGTAAATAAGCGATACACGCCGTCTTATCAGACACCGGGTACTGCCCGTGTCATACGGCCTGTGTCACAGGGGTGGTCATGTAGATAAGTCAGTACACGGTGTGTAGTATAGTTACACGCCGTGTCCAAACCTCTAGGTCAGATCCATGTGCGCTGGCCTTGTCTGGTTGTGTGGTGGAGTACATGCCCGTGTACACCACCACGTGTAAATGTATTTCCAGAATACACGACGTGCCTCTTGGCTGTGTGGTTCTTCTCATGTCCATGTATCACCAAGATTACATGCCGAGTCTCGCGAAGCCTCTTCTACTTTTCCAAATAAGTTAATACACGTCGTGCCTTGGGCCGTGTATTTTTGTCCATGTATGTGTATTTCCCTTGAATACATGTCATTTCCATCGAAGTCTCGTCTGTCAAACTATGTGGACAGTACACACCGTGTGACCAGTGTCACATGCCGTCTGTCACTTCTTTTAATGTTCGTTACTTTTGCTGTAGAACGCTTGTACTACACGGCGTGTTCTTTGGAAGTACATGCCGTGTATTCTGGAATTTTCTAGAAATGACACCTCTAACCAGCATGCCTCTCGAGGCGTCCGTCCTTCATTCTGAGGATCCGTTTGCTACAAAACTCCCACTCCTAGGCCGTCCTGATGTTTCGAGGCTGTTTCCAATGTTTTTGGGGCATCCGATCGGCTCCAAAAACATGCCTTGATTCACCGCTTGAGAAAAGTTGGATAACACCAAGCAACAAGAATGGTAGATGAATCAGACTGTGTTAGTTTGGTCTAGTTCCTTCCGCATTAATTCGATAGCAAATGGTTTAGAAATAACCAGTAACATGGAAGAAAAAACAACGTTTCTCAATCAAAAAAACACCCCTACCTCAAAGGAAGTTCGCAATTCTCAAGGGCTACCGATGATGGAATCGATTTCGTCGTCGTCAGTGTCTCCTCCCTTGACGTGGAGGAAGAAGAGGATAAAGAAACTGGGGCCGCCAAATCAAATTTCATCATCGGAGAGTTAGCGTTCTTCGTTGAAGTGGACATGTTCTTCGCGGGAAGATGAAATTCTTCAAGGGACTTAGAGTTCTCTCCCTAAATCCTCACACAATCAGCCAAAAAAATAATATAAGGTCTCCCCTTATTTTATTATTTTTCCAAAAATTTCAAATTTCCGTAAATTAAATTAATTAAAGAGGTTCGATTAATTAAATTAATGTGTGTTGGTATTATTAAAGAGGAATAGAAGAAATCACATAATTAAATACAAGGGGGTTTAATGGAGAGTTTAAGGAGTTATGGGGAATGTGAAGGGGTGGGGCTCATGTGGGCCCCACCTCACATTTATCCTCACATGGGTAGTAAGGGTTCTAGTGGGTACCACCCTAACTTCCCCATGTAGAATAAAACCACTTAGGATAGGAAGAAAATTTGTACCACAAATTTTATTCAATTCAATTCATTATTAATTCCCAAATTTTAACAACTCCTTCCAAGAAAACTCACCTTTGGTAATGGTCCTCTTAAGAAATTATCGACGATGCGGTTCCATTGGTGCCCTCAGATTTCAATTCCATGCACCAGATCAAAAGTTTGAAAAAACCCACTCTTTCCTTCACTGAACGTACCTGAGCTAAACTTCAAAAATTGATTCCAGGAACTCCGGGCCTCAGAATCAGGTTCTGTCAGAAACTGTGTACTCGTAAAATCCCAAAAAATTGAAGAAAACAATTTCCTTCAAATTTACGGTTATTCACACCAAATACAACATTCATGGGTTTCACTATGTTACCCATACATATCGGAATCATGTCGCACATAGTTTAAACCTTCTATTACATTTAACATCATGTGGTCTAGATGAAGATGATCCAACAAGAAAATTGATACTTTTTTTGGAGCTAGAACAAGGATCGATGATCTGGGTGTCACTATGAATCCAATAAGTGTCATGACCCGTCCCTCGGGGCCCATGTATTGACTACCCCAATCCTACCTTCCATTGGCCAGGGGCTAGAGACTAGAACCAGAAATGCAAATCCCTATATCAAGAATAATTTCATATAAACATGTAAGAAGACAAAATTCATGAACACAACACGAAGAAACCATGAAGTAAACAATTATTGTAAAAATTGTATTGAATGTAAAGGGGGCGGAATATAAGCCCAAATGAAAAGTACAAGCACAACTGAAATTGAAAACAACTCATATAATGTCCACCAAGGATCCTACCTAAAATGTAATTATATCTCATTATCAGTATTCATTGCATCACATCACGACAAATGGCCCACCTCTGACAATCGTTTAGTCCTTGCTCTCTCATGCTCAATCAACACTATTCGTCATCTAGACAAGACTCAACATGGTGCGGAAATAGCTTGTGCAGGGTTGAGTATAACAATAATCTATAGGAACCATGAGACCCCCGAAGGTCTCCTAGAGTTCCACAAAGGATAAAACACAATGCAAGACCACAAACACAAATGCCAAAGTAGTTAAAAACACTACTTAGGTGTACTCCCATACATATACCTAAGTTATCAAGATATACACCTCTCGTACATGAGGAATCATAAGGATATGATTTTTAATTTTTTAGCACAACTGATCCATGAGGGAAAAATTCCATAAAGGTAACACCACAAAAGTAACAACGTGAAGGTAATAGAACCACAAATGTAATACCATGAAGGTAACACCACGCATCTAAAAATACCAAAAATGTAACACCAAAAAGGTAAAACCATCATGGTAAAAGTACCAAAAATGTAAACACTCTTCTCACTCTTGGTATATAACTCATTTAAAGAAGTACATAATATTAGTCGTAAATCTATATCATCTTATTCAATCGAGAGGCTTCACTACTGACTGACATAGGATTGATAGATATTGACCAACAAGGGATCACAAGGAACTAACCCACACATGATCGATAGATACAAACCTCACAGGGATTGCTAAGCTTGGACCCACATTGGAAAGATAGATGTTATGTCACATTGGATCGATGGTATTTCTTCATATTACAGCCCACCACTAGATTTATGCCCTAAGAACACTTGATTATAGGAGGATCCTCTCCTCATGATATCGAGTATACCTAAACCACTAGGAATTTCCTGTAATAATTATCCCAATGGACAACCATGTCTTAAAGATCCCAATGTGACAAACGGCATGTCAATCGAACTCCTGTTCTGTAAGTTATAAGTGTTTTAGTAACGAGGGCCCAATTGGATCCAGGTTCAATCCAACCCAGTCACACTCCAAATTTCTCTAAATATCATGTGGATTATACCAAAATATGTTCTCACTTCAAGGATCTTAT
The DNA here is from genome assembly GCA_963277665.1 of Viscum album. Lineage (NCBI taxonomy): Eukaryota > Viridiplantae > Streptophyta > Magnoliopsida > Santalales > Viscaceae > Viscum > Viscum album. Next base: position 1,258,943,074 of record OY728148.1, read on the forward strand.
CACAGTAGACTGCTCTTCAAACGAACTCACAGTTCACATGTTATGTTATTTTTCGGAAAACAGTGCCTAAAAGGGTCCGGGTCCGGTCCGACCTGGTCCGACCCAGTCTAGGCCAACCCGATCCAGTTCAGGTTGACCCGACTCGGTCCAGGTTTTACCCGTACAAGCCCACCCTCATTGGCAGTGCGGCCTGATAGGTGCATGCGGCCCGAACCGCGAAGGGTGTGGCCCGTGGGGCTCGTGTGGCTAGGCCCATGGAGGGGCACGGGCTGATGGATTGGGGCCCAGCATAGCTAGTACAGGGGGGTCCACCCATTCGTAAATCATAGTGGTGGCACAAAAGGGTGCCATATGTTCTTCTACGGGACCTGTCCCTCCGCCACCGCATTCGAGCCATGACCGTCTTCAGCGGCATGCGACGGTGCGCTGCTCGCCTCTACCCACAGCTGCCCAGTGCCATCTGCTGCTCTCCGCTGTGGCTAATGATATGAACCTCTCTATAATGGTTCACCATTATGTTCCGATCTGCCTTCTGCGGCTGGCACGGGCCCGACGCCGTCTTCAGCCGCTGCAGCTTCAGTTGTGGCCTTCATCGCCGGTAGCGCGCAATGGCATGCCACCATATCCTCAGAGGGAATCCAGTGCTGGCTGCTGCCATCACCTCCTCTACCAGTGTTGGATAATGGCGGACTTTCACAGGTCACATGGAGATCACTGGTGACCCATTTTCCATCTGATGGTGCCAACAGACTCTTCGGGATGCCCTCTTCATCCCTAAACAAAATATTTCGGGTTTCATCCCACAAGGATAAATTGATCGTGTAGAACACATCATATTTCATCAAAAGAAAGACTGTCAAGACCTTGTTCATTTGGTTCATGCCCTCTGTATTAGCTTGATAGAAAGATGGTAGGATAATTAATCAACAAACCATGATATTAGACAATAACTAAACTCGACATCAATATCATTGGAGAACATCCATGTTTGAGGAAGATTTGGTGTTATTCGGTTCGTGATTCAGTGGCGCTCGTCAGCAATCAATGGAATTGGTCCCATACTCCATGTGGTTGGAATCACATTATTTTACAAGAGCTATGTCACAAGGTGAAGTTGTTTCAATACTCTACCCTGAGCTCCATATAAATAGAAGAGGGGGATGGTGAGTAACGCCGTTGGGAATTTACGAGGTTCATTTAATGAATGAACCTCCCAAATTTCAATGGTGTTGTTACAAATATTGAGAAATCAAGCCAATAATGTCCGGTCAATTCATTGGTCCCACCACCACCAATTGTCCATTGGAGGAAAATAAAAAGATAATTAAAATAACATTTTTATTTTATTATTCTTTTAAAAGCCCAAAAACTATCTTTTTCTCCCGACCTATTGCAGTTGAAATGAATCCTTCCTTAATAGAATCCTTACACTACAGATTCAATGGCACTCGTGGATTTTTAATATGAGCATCATTTCAAAAGTCCGAAAAAAATGCTTACACATTCACTGAATGTTCATTAAAAATGTTCATAAATTTATTCCAGGCACACCGGTTCTTGGAATCATGCACTGTCAATTTTAGGAGAATCGTAATATTTCCATGTAATTAAAAACATTACATGTAAATTTTGGGTCTTTATATTATTTCATCCTTTGGAATTTTCATCCCCGAAAGCCACAAGATACAATAAGTTAACAAATAGGGCTACTGAGCATGAATATGAGCCTCCCTCACGCATGTTCTCTCTGGGAGGTTCCCGTGATACCAGTGAATGCGCACTAGAGGTATCGATCATCCACAAAGGACCTTCTCCTATCAATCGTCAATCTCTAGTGGGACCTTCATAAACATTACCCCATCATCAATTTTCAAACACTCTATGATTGATTATGTGAGATGGGTCATGCAAATATCTCCTCACCTGGGATACGTGGAAGATGTCGTGCATCCAATCCAACTATAAAGATATTACATAGCGCTATTTCACCTCGGCAATCCTCCAATGTATAAGAAATGGGATGATAAACATCGATGAGAGTTTTCTGACACCGCCAAATTCAATGTAATCCCCATCAAGGGGAGACTTGAAAGAGTACATGGCCCCCCTCCTAGAACTCCAGAGGTCTCCATATCTTATTTTCATAAGACTTATGTTCTCTCTATGCATTCATCATCATCTCATAGATGATCTGCACCTTCTTAGTGGTAGCCCGTACCAACTCTGGACCCATAAGTGTTGTATCCTATGGGTCTTCCTAGCATAAAAGTGATATTCATGGTCAACCGTACAAGACCTCAAATGGTACCATACCGATGGTGTAGTGATATATATTGTTGTATTCGAACTCCACTAAGGGAAATTGATCCTCCCAACTACGGCCACAATCCAGGATGCAAACACGAAGAATGTCCTCTAGTGTCTGAATGGTCTGCTCCACCTAACCTTCCTTCTATGGATGAAAGGTAGTTCTGAAATGTATCTATGTCCCGAATGCCTCAAATAATCCCTTCCACAACTGGGATGTAAAATGTGTGTTGCAGTCAGAGACGATTGTCGATGGCACCCCATGAAGGCGTTAAATTTATTGAATTTATATGCCTCTCAATCCAAATATAAATGCCTTCTAATGGATTGGTTAGAAGTTTTCTAACATGGTGAGTCAGTTAATGATCACCTAGATGGAATAATTTCCCATGGCTGTATGTGTAATCCCTGTCACAACGTCCATGGAGATATCATCCCACTTCCACTTTGTTACCTCTAATGGTTGCGCTAATCCTGCTGGAACCTGATGCTTGGCCTTCACCTACTGTCAAGTGAGGCATCATGAAACAAACCCTGCCACTAATTTCATCATTACTAGCTACCAGTGATGAAACCGTATGTACTGGTACATCTTTTCCACACAATGATGCACCTCTAGATGGGACTTATGGAACTCCCTCAACACCTCCTCCTATTGCACCACTAGTTCCATGATGCGTCCTCTAAAGATAATGGAATGATCCCTGGCTTCATAAAATCTATCAGGTGACTGTCCTAATGATATCTGAGCCCGTCGAGCCTTGCAGTCAATGTCCCCATGTTGTGCCTCACGAAAATGCAGATGAAGTGTGAGAGTGAATGTCATAGACTGGAAGTAAGCTGCTCCATATCTAAACAAAAAGGACATCTACAATGCGGCTAGCTACTCTGTCACCTCACTCTGCAACTATAGACCATACCACCGGTTGATTTCATCTTCTACTGTGTTCCCCTTCCCATGAGTGCAGACTATCTCAAATTCATAGTCCTAGAAGAACTCTAGCCAATGTCATTGACTCTAGTTCAGTTCCTTGTGGGGGAAGATATAACTGAGACTCCAATGATCAGATTGGACTGTAAAATGTTTTCCCATAATTTAATGTCACCACATTTTCATGGAGAAGAATACTATAGGTAACTACAGATCATGGGTAGCATAGTTCTACTCATGAAGTCTTAGATGTCTTGAACCATAAGCGATTAATTCTCACTCCTGCATCCGGACACATCCAAGTCTGGTCCCAAACGCGTCGTAGTAGACTACGTATCCAACGCCCTCTTCTGGTAGCCTCAATATGGGGGCACTTATCAGTCTCAACCTCAAATCCTCAAAAATATGTTGGCATCTCTCGATCCATAAAAAGGGTTGTCTCATCTTCATCAATGCTGACAAGGGTGTCACAAATCTGGAAAAGTCAGGTATAAATATCTGGTAGTACACATCAAATGCAATAAAACATTGCACCTCAGTCACACTCTTGGGTGGATCCCAAGAAAGAATTGCCTCTATCTTCACTAGATCTACCACAACTCTAGCCTCCAAGATTACGTGTCCCATATAGTGGACCTCCTGTATCCAGAATAGAATCATTGAGAGCTTACCATAAAGATGGAGCCCTCAGAGTGTATCAAGAACTATCTGTATATGATACACATTCTCCTCCTCCGATGTTGAGTACCCCAAGATTTCGTCAATTAAGACAACCACTAATCTATAAATGTATGGATGAAAGTTCATTTTCATGAGTCTCATGAACACTACAGTGGTGAGGGTCACACTTATAGACATAACCAGAACACATAGTGGCCATAGCGACATCTAAAGGTTGTATTTTTCACATCCTCATCTCGTACTCGGAGCTCATGATAGCCCGATATGAAGTCTATATTTGAAAACCATCGATCTCACTTAGGTTGATCGAAGATATCATATATTCTTTGAAGTGGATACTTTTTCATCACAGTAACCTAGTTCAGGCGCCGATAGTCCACATTGAGTCTCAAACACCAATCTGTATTCACCGCAAACAAAATTTGGTTTTTCCATGGAGAAACACTATGCCCTATGACCCATTCCTCTAAATGTCCTCTAGTTGTACCCGTAACTCATTAAGCTCCACTGGATCCATATGATATGATGATGTAGATATCAGTGTCATCTCAGGATACTGGTCGACGTGAATGTCTACCTCTTTGTATGGAGGTAGTCCCTAAACATTATTAGGAAAGACATTGGCATACTGGTCCACCACTACAGGATTTCTCGGACTCTAAACATCAACTTATTGAGGGTAATTCTAGCCAACAAATGTGTCATTTTCTAAACCCTCCTCTGATAAAGTCCATCCTATACTACAAAGGATACCTTCTCACCGATGAAGGAAAACCTAGTCCAATCCTCATGGATACTCCACACAATGTGCCTAATACATTCAATATGATCCTGCACTGTGGATAACCGGGCCATAAGCAAGATGACATCTTAAGGTCTCAATGGTAATATAAGAAGATATCATATGAAGCGGTCTCCTCCTAGAGTAAGCTCACACTGTCGGCAAGAGTTCACAATCATCGAATCACCACCGGTAGCAGTCTTTATTCGAAACGATCAAGCCAACGGCTCCATCAGATTATCTGAGCTCTGAAAGAGGTGTGTAGTAACGAAAGAGTGACTGGTACCTATTTCTATAAGTACTGCAACTAAAATAGAGTAGACATATATCATACCCCAAATCATCTCAGGATCACAAAGGTCATAGGCCTCAACTTCCTAGAGGTGAGCTAGTCCCTATCCTCCTGCTCTCTATGGTAATGGTGGACCACCTAGAGGTGGTGGTGGTAGAACCTCGAATCACCAGCCACCACCATCTACATGACCAACTCCTCTGCCCGGTCTGTTTCCCTACAAACCTCCTCACTCAAAGCCCATCCTCTGCCTCGGCAGTCCCTACATAGTTTGATGTTTGATCAAATAGTGGGTCAGGTAGTGGTGATCCATGTGACCCTTCCCACCGTATGATTATCACTATATGCTCCTCATTTTTCCTCCTCTGTCCCATGAGCCCTGCCCCACCGACCATGTATCTTGTTTTCATCCACCAGATGTTCTGGCCCACCTGGGCCCCTACGTCATCCGTCTACTACCTAATGTAGATGACTCTTCTACCTAACAGCTGGTGGTGGCTCTCGTTGTCGGTGGCTACTCAACTATGAATATCTCAACCAAAATCACTCACTTAACCACCCCATCCCATGTTGTAATGCTGAGTGATATCATAAATGCTCTGATCTCCCATATAAGAACCTACTCAAATGATCGGGCCCCAACGAATGTGTCTCTACCATGTTGGTTGTGTTTTGGGAGAGATTAGTGAACCTCGTCGAGTACTGGGCCACGATCAGGATGTCCTGATATATGTGAAACAACTCTAATATACCCACTCAGCGTAGAGTTTCTTGGAATAACTCTTCCCTAAAATTCACCTTTATGTCCAACCAGGTGAGGTTCACCTCATCATATAACTAGAGTGTCAGACTCCACCCTCTCCTAGATGGTCCCTAGAAGAGATTGGTAGCTAGGATCACCATCAGACCAGCTGGTTTCCTAGGAATGAAAAAAACCGTAGCCACATCCTCTATCCTATCCTCAACCGCATATGGATCTTTCTCTCTTCGAAAACTTGGATATCGCTGCCATTAAAACTCGTGCAACACACTCAGTCATTGAGCACCCTCTGTGGGTGGGGCTATTGGAAATTGATTTCCAGTGGTAGTGATGATGTTGGTACACCACCCATAAGGGATACCTCTGTTAGAGGGCCCTACACTAAGGCTTTATCTCTAGGATGGTCGTCATCATGTATCACTGGGAAATATTATCTGGATGTCTATGTGGTGGAATCCTGAATGAAAAAAGGTGTGCCTTGATCAATAAGTTATAATGAGTGAGATGACTCCAGCAAAGCATATGAAAAACTTCTCAAAACACACACAATCAGTTTTTTCATGCACGGAGTTGGAAATCCGAATTTAGGGTCTTGGTGTATGAATACATCAGCCATCACACCCACAGTTGATTCCCCAAACTGGATAACACACTAATAACAATTAAAACTATTGACAAAGATAAAATATTAGAGTCCTAATTCTTCAGTAGAAATGTCTCCTATTATACCACTTTGTCATGACACATCCCCCAGGGACCATGTATTGACTACCCCAATCCCACCTTCCATAGGCCAAGGGCTGGCATCTAGCCTCAGAAATTTATTTCCCTATAATGTGAAGGCATTGCCTTTAATCTTGTAAAATCATACAATACAAGAACCCAACAAGAAGCAACCACGATGTAAACTGATGTAGAAAAAAGTGTACTGAATGTAAAGTGTCCAGAATACATTCTCAAATGAAAAGTAAAAGTACAACTGAATGAGAAAATAGCACCTAGAACATCCACTAAGGAGCCTAGCTGAAGGGTAGGTACAACTCATGGTCAGTAGTCACTGTGTCACGTCACATCAAATGGTCCACCTTTGAGAAATGTTTGTTCCTGGCTCCCAAATCCACGATCAACACATTTCATCATCTACACAATACACAAAAAGTTGTGATGGTTTCTCATGTTAGGTTGAGTATAACATTACTCAGTAGGGACCCCAATACCTTCAATGGTCTCCTAGAGTCCCACAAACGATAAACCCCAAAGTAAGACCTCAAATAGAAAGCATGAAGCATTCAACCACTGTACATAAGTACATTACCATTAATATACCTAAGTTATCATGATATACTCATAACATACATGAGGAAACAAAAGGTTCAAACTTTTAAGAATTTAGAACAAATGATCCCCAAGGGACGAGAACCAAAAAGGTAACACCGTTTAGGTAACAACACGAAGGTAAAAGTATCACAAAGGTAACTCCTCGAATGTAACCCCACGATGGTAAAAGAACTAAAAAGGAAACACCACAATGGTATATGTACCACAATGGTAAAGACTCAAATCACGCCATGTATATAACACAAGTACATAAGTACTGATAATTAGTCATAAATCAAGATCATTTTATTCTGTCGAGAGGATTTGTTGTGGATCCACATTGGATGGATAGATGTTGAACCACACATGATCTCTAGGTGCTGACCAAAAAAAGATCGATAGATACTGAACCACACAGGATATCTACATGTCGACCGACACTAGATAGATAGATTTTGACCCACTTTGGATTTATTTTCTTTTTTCACATTACAACCCAACACTAGATTCCCGCACTAAGCTCGCTTGATTCCACGAGGATCTACTCCTCCATCCATCAGTTGTACATCAACCACCACAAATTTTTACTAAGAAGTATTCCAAAGGATCTCCATGTCGTAGGGGTCCCTAAGAAATAGATGGTGTGTCAATCAGACACACGGTCTATAAGATATAAGCATTTTACAATTGACGTCCCCATTGGATTCAGGTTCTATCCAACCCGGTTTTACTCCAACATTCTCCAGAACTCAAGTGGAGTATACCAAAAGGCCCATCTCCCTCCATGGATCCCATAGCCATAGACAGTTCATCAAATGGACACTCATTTCACTAGTTATGGATCTATTAGAGAAATTAGGTCTGAAAGGTTCCGGGTCCGGCCCGACCCGACCTAGTCTGGTCCGACCAGATACAGTTCGGTTCGAACCGACTCGGTCCAGGTTTGACCCGGCCTAGCCCGAACTGGACTGGCGGTGCGGCCCAACCCGAGGCGGGGTGTGTCCTGCTTGATGTGTGGCCCGCTAATGTGGTTCCCACCCATGCTAGAATGGGGGTGGGGAGGGTGCTTCCCCCCATTCATCCATCAGAGAAGTGACTCCATGGGCCGGCTCCAGGTCACCCATGTGACCCACATGAAGCAGGTCCTGGCCCTCCATCGAGGCTTCTGAGCTTTGACTATCTTCAGTGGAACAGGATGGAGCGCTCCTTGCCTCCACACACAGACGGTCGAAGCCATCTTCTAGTGTCCAAAACGACTTATGTCACAGATCTCCCCCAGGTAGTGTGCCATTGTGCACCTCTCCACCCTCCGCGGATGTCCTGAACTAGCTACCATCTTCACTTGTTGAGGCTATGGTCATAGCCTTAATCACTAGTAGTACGCAACGGTGCTCTGACATCTCCTCCATGGTTGGATGATGCTAGTTTCCACCATTACGTCCTCCACCGGTGTCAGTTGTCGTGGGTTTTCCGCCGGTCACCATGTGAGCTTTGGTGGAATATTTTTTCCTATGAAGGTGTCAACAGAATCCCCTGGATTTCCTCTTCATCGCTAAACACATTGTTACATGTTTTTTCCTACCAAAATAAAATGCTCAGAAACAGTACGTCACATTTCAACAAAAGGTGGAGGGTCTGGGCCTTGTTCGTTTGGCTCGCACCCTCCAAATTAGCATGATAGTAAGAGGTCAGTATAATGATTCAAAAAATAATTAAATTTGACAAGAAATAAAACATGCATTATGATCTTTTGAGAACGTCTGTGTTTTTCAAAGAATCAGTGTTCATCGGTTTGTGATTCGATGGTGCTCATCACCGCATGCTGCAACCAGTCCAATCCTTCATGTGGCTAGCATTGTGGTATTTTTCTCGATCATCATCTCTTTTTGATGTCATCCCAATACTCTACCACAAAGATTGATGAGTCATGAAAATTATTGGATTGAAATGTCTTTGGTCTCACCACCATTGCTTGTCCATTGGAGGAAAAAATGGAAATAAAATAACATTTTTATTTTAATATTCTTTTAAAAGTCCAAAAAATATCTTTTTCTACCAACCTAATGTGTTTTAAGTGAAGCATTCCTTAAGCGAATCACAATGTTACAGATTCAACTGTGCTCTCTGATTTTTTTCAGAGAATTAGTTCAAACATTAGAAATCACCACATGCACGTTTACTGAACTTACCTTAAAAACTGTTTAGAAATCCATTTTAGGGACACTGGGTCTTAGAATCATGCTCTATAAATTTTTACTAACTCGTAAAAAATTCCCTATACATAAAAAAATTTTACATGGAAAATCTGGGTCTTTACAATAAGGATGGGAATGAATCCATAAAAAGTAATTAAATGGTAATTTTTTCATGCATGTCTAACCCATACATAGAGAGAGAAGTGGCATTTGATATTTATAGTTTTTTCATTCGTTGTTTCTTTTTTTGACATTCTGGAGTAGGATGTAATGTTTGGGTGTCTCTTCAAGAATCAATCCATCTGTAGTTCTGTATAGGTGACATGGGGGATGGACAATGCCAAAGGTGAATCACTGTTAATATAAAACACCACAATGTTGTTCCATTTTTCATTGGGTGGTTAGAACAGTGATGCTACAATTTTATGGTCATATAACAAGGCAAACCCATGTATTTTTACTTCAAGTGGTAAGGAAAATGGAAGAGGAATTTCCAAATGGATGTGTATGGCATGGATACTAGAAACCCAACATGAAAGGGGACCATAGAGGTCCACACCATGACACACACTTATAAGACAATAATGAAAGGGATCTTAGTTTAAGGTTGTTGTTTTTGGACCATAGGGGCATACAACCATTCTATATGGGTACAAACCCTTCTAAGACTCCCCATCCCATGTGATCCATTCACGGTGTGTGAAATAAGAAGTGATGTTAGGATTTCCCCATTACATGGGATAACACAACAATATAATGGAAATTCTGGGAGGGAAAGTCCCAACCACACTAACATTCCCACTCAACGTGCATGGATGCACAGAGGGACCGCTCCAGGGGTGTCAACGATCCAACAGAACATATGATGGTGGAAAATCTGAATCAATGTGACTGAAATCTTGAACGTAGTGGGGGTGGTGTGATAACAGAGTATAAAAATTTACCGTATTTGAAACACTAAATCCATATCTTGTTACTATGTATGGGGAAAACAAATGAGGGTTGTACACTAGCCATATTTGTGATGTGGGAACTAACTAAAAATGTCATCTAAAGTCATCTAGAGAGTTTTCCCAAAATTTTAGCTGATCCTATATGGAATATCCAAGCCATTAGATAGAGTCCCTTCAAACATTGAAGAGTATGAGGAACCATATAAAGGGAAACATGATGTGTGGAAATGAATTGGGGGACTATCCCTATGGAATCAGACACTCCATGCCTCTTACAAGAGCACATTCATGAATGTCAGCATGGAACAACTATAGGTCGGATCAGGTCTACATTCCGGGATAGACTTCCCAGGTGAGGCATGGTGAATAATTTAAGGGTGGTGTTTCTCAAACTACAGTCCCTTGATTTATGTTCATAGTGTTTGGGCCATGGGTGCCCAGTTTAAGGTCATGTGCATGGGATGTATTAGTTTAGGTTAACATCATTTGGTGAGGAAGAAGATATTATTTATTTTATCTCCATTTGAATTCCGTGTTAGAAGTGTGTGGTGCAGAAAAATAACCCGATGTGAATGATGATCAAAGGAGAAGAACACCTCCCCACACATTCTCAAATAGGGATCCCTTGATAATAAAGGGTAGAGGTGTTCATGATTATATGGTTAGGACCAAGTCTATGATGTTTGGGTATCACTATGTATCCTATAAGGATGAGAATTAATCCACACATAGTTTTGGAATGCATCATGGTGGATGGCTAGTGCCAACAAGGGGCCCCCATGATCTCTCAAACGAGAATATCATGGTTGTTATTTAGTTTATTATCATGTGAACATAGTACTGAAAATGTTAGTTTATTGTTATAGAAATCGAACCAAATAAAAGAGAGATGTGTAGTGTAGTACCATAAGGAGACCTGATGTGAATGACTATCCAATAGTTCCACACCACAGCACACATTCCTTGATGATATCAATGCCAAATGTCCAATGGGGTGTGTATTGAATCTATTACTAATCCTGGAGATAAAATTTCTAGAAGTTTCTACATATCCTATAAGGGTTTGAATAAAAACAAACATATTTCATGAGGGGAGACATGAAATATGGATAGTTCCAAGGGGAAATGTCTTCTCAATAGATGATGTTGTAGCACTATGTATTTTATCATCATTAATCCAAGACACGATGTTAATATTTTAACTTCTTTTCGTAATGATCGGGGACGATATTAAATTTATATTAATGAAACAAGGATGCGTGGGATGTTAGTTTCTATTCATAGACCTCGAACCATAAGATGAGGCTTTGAAGGTGAAAAATGTGTCATGTGGAACCTTGAAACAACCAAATGTGAATGAGGACCAACAAGATCTAGACAAAAAACACATTAGAATAAATCAAAAATAGTTTAACATCATGGTGGATAATAAAACAATTTGGAGAGTTTGTGTCCATTCTTAATGATGTTGTGCTTGGGCGTCACTACATATCCCATAAGGATGTGAATCACTCCTTATATAGTTCTTGAGATCCATGATATTTAACATCATGTGGTAAAGAAGAATGTGGGAGAGGTATCACACTGGGGATGTCCATGGTGTTAAAGAATTACATGATGTGAACAAGGAACCTGAAATCCCACCTCACAACACACACTCCTAAGAGAGGACTCGGGTTAAGAGTGTGAAAGGATGAAGTAATGTATGGTCCCAAAGACTAAACACAAGGGAGTTCCATTTTTTATTATAAGGATGGTAATAAAGTCATATTTATTTCATGAATGTCCACTAAGTTTAATTTCATGTGGTAAGGATGATGATGGTGAACAATATAATGTCATGTTGGATGGTGTAGTTTTGCATCATGCCAGACAAAGGGACTCTTTCCTTTCGCATTCATGATAAATGGTCCATTAACATTATGGGGTTTAATGAAATACATCTAGGATATTGTAGTTTAAAATCATATTGGAAAAAATGATATTAGTTTCTGGTCATAGAGCGCAGACTAATGGGTAATTGTGTAGTTTATCATCATGCTCGATGATTAGGATGTTTTGCGCAACTTAATGTCATGCAAAATAGGATAGTCTAACATCATGTTGGTCGATATATATCTTATTTTAAGGACATAGATCTCGTACCAAGGGGGGATTGTTCATTTTATCATCATAAAGACTTATCAGAAAGTTCTGCTCATTTTCTTCTCAGGCAGGACATATTTAATTTAACATATTGTAGGATGATAAAGATCATATTTTATTTTCATAAAGCTCAATCGAATAATGAATCGTGTAGTTTGTCATACTGTAGGATGATCGAGATGTTTGGAATTGTTTAATTTCATGCGGGATAAAACAATTTAATTTCATGTAGGACAATAGAGATGTTAGTTTAAGGTAATAGTGCTCAGACCAATGGGGCATTGTGCAGCTTATCTTTATGCATGAAAAAAGGGAAGTTATACCTATATTAACAGCATGTGGGAGAGAATAGTTTAACTTCATGTAGGATGATAGAGATATTTCCCATGAAGAGTACTATTTAAGGAACTCTTCATGGGTGTCCAGAGTAATTTTCTCATTATCCATGGTGTTTATAGAGTATGAATGATTGGTATAAACTTTGTGAATGATGAATGGCCCTTCCCATTTAGGCTCTTTATTCAGTTGTTTCCTACTGAGAAACATCAAAACATGGGTAGAGAAAACCATGTCACCTTGAAATAAGGAATTGACGTGAAATCTCTTTTTGAATGACGAACTATCTTGTTTTGGTGACTCTCTAGATTATACAAGGCATAATGCCTATTCTCCTCAAGATCTTCTAGATCAACCAAATGGTATTCTCCTACTCTATATGATGTATAAGGATCATAGAAAGCTGTAAAAAGTCATTGAAACTGAACCTAAAAGGAGAGGACTACCTCTGTTCGAAATACAATGACATAAAATGTATCTTGGGTAGAATTATGAGTCATATACCAAAAAATCCATAGACTATTGGGGGGACTTTCCATCCAATATCTCTTATTCTAACACACCATATTCTTAAAAATTATTGAGTGGTTTTTTTCTAATAACTCAAACTAGCCATTTGAAATTTCATGGTGGAGAGAGTTGTGATTGGACTAGAAATTGTACTTGGTGTACAATTTCTTCAACTCAGCTACTCCGATTTTGGTTCTTTTATCGTTAAGTATAGAATGAGGGACCCCAAAATGATGGATGATGTTGGAGCTCAAAAATTAAACAATAGACCGAACATTGACTTCTATGAGAGGAATATCTTATTCAAACATGGAAAAGAAATCAGTCATGGTCTTAATGAACTTGTATTGGTGACCTATTACTGACACTTATGGTCCCATGAAATTGAGTACCCATACATCAACGGTCCAAGAGTAAATTGTAGAATAAATGGGATCTAGTGGCTGATATACAAAGTTGTCATGGATCTGGCATGCAATTCACCTCTTGGAAAAATCGATTCAATCGTGGACCGTGGATGACCAAATGTATCTCATCCTTTGAATCCAATGGGAGAGATTCATTCTTGCATATTGGGAACTGAAAAACCAAAAATGGGCTTACATCATGACCTGTGGAAGATCAACTAATTGAATGAAACTATGGATAATTCCATCAATCCCATATTAGTAGAGAGGTTTATCTAGCCTGAGAGTACTGTAGAGGGATAATTGAACTTCATAATTGCAGATTTGATAATTTTAGGATCTTACGAATGATTTTTTTCCATGATAAAGATATTTAAAAAATTAGTTTTCCAATCATTGGTTTCTTTAGAATTAGGGTTATATGAAGGACCACATATGGATGCATTAGTGGTAAGGTGGTTTACCTACTGGTTTTTCTTCATTTTCTGAATGGACAATGTTGATAAACCATCAACGCTCCTCATGAACGAATAGATATTTCTGGTCATCCTCTATGATATAAAAATCTAGACTAGTCGGGGCATTTTTTCAGCCATTTTGTGACTAAGGAACATGAGTCACCTCTAGTATAGAATGTATCTTTTCCATTAGCTATCCAATTTTCATAAACAATGGCATGAGATCGGGATTCCTGATGACATGAACACCATTAATCAACTTGATAACTAGATTATATTATCCTTTATCATATAGGTGTGGAACATATATCTCATTAGCCAACTCAATACCAGTTATTAGAGCCTGATTCTCTACCTGGTTGTTGGTGAAGCCTTCTGAAAGCAATAACCAATAGTGAAATATAGAATGTGTAGGATTGATAGAGTGAATCGCCATGCCTACTCTATTGATTCAAGGATCAATGAGAATTATTCTTTTTAGAATCTGAGAGGCACCGTCGAAGGGAATCTTCCTGAATGGTATATCCTGATCCAATGAGAGGATGTCTTCGAAAAGAAAAATAACAATCCATAAACAATTCGGTGAGGTAAAGTTGGGTGTCCAGATATACTGCTAGTGCCGGATCCACAACGGCCTTATGCAGAAAGAACATGATTTTTAACTCATGAAGGATAACTTCCCACCAAATAACATGGCCCATAAACATAAGATGGATCAAAATATAATTTATCATATCCATATGGGACACAAGCAATATCTCATGATTCTATAGAAAATGATGCAACTTAATCATTAAAAAAACCAGAACAAGCCATCTCATCTCGATAGAATAATATTTCGTCTCTCTGTCAAGGAGCTTGTGATTGCGATATTACAAAATTATCTTTGTCCTTTTGTTCATATATTGTGAAAGAAGGTTTCCAAGGGATCATTCAAGGGTGGTCACATAAAGGACCATAATCTTTTTGAAGATGAGTGTAATTGGAAGTGGTTTCTGCAGCAGATACTTCATGATATCCTCAACTGTGGTTAATCACTCTTCTTCCCATTGAAATACAACACATTTCTTCACAAATTTAGAAAATTTCCCCCACATTCAGATCAAAATCAAGATTAATTTCTGTATATAGTCTTAGCGGACTTGAATCCTTAGAGCTTCAAGTGGTTTTATGGAGGAATAAAGAAACTGCTAGCCTTAATCTTCTCTGCATCGATCTTGATACCTATGTATCTGACAACAAAATCAAGGAACTTTATAATGGTATCCTTGAAGGTGCACATCTATAGGTTCATCATCCGGTGGTGGGATCAGAAGAACTATAACACATCCCCAGGATCATTGAAATTGTCTTACCAGTGGTTGTATTTTTTAAAATAATCTTTAATGTAGAATTCCACTATCATTTCAAGGATCGGAGTGAAAATTCAGTTCATGGAACACTAATTAGATCCTCCTTCAATTTTCAAATTTAAGGGAACCACTGGAAAACATAAGGTACCCCCCGACATTTTAAATGTGGTGGAATCATCATTTTCAGGTTCCATCTAGTTCTGATTTTACACAAATATAAAAATCAAGGAAGAAGAGAACCTCAAATAAAGTGCAAGAATATATTAGCATATCTATCACTAGAAAGGGAAAATTATCTTTCAGGAATTGGTAGATGAGATCTCTGAATATGATACATACATAAGACTATTTATTCTAATTCCCAATGTGATCAAGTTTTTCTAACCATATCTGGTATTAAACATCCATGATGATGTTATCCTTTATGATTATATCAACATCAGCCTCATAAATAGCATTTTGAGACCTATGAATCTTCTTGGGAGGATGCTTAAACTAGTTATGAAATACTAAGAGCCCAAGGTTTTGGATGAATGAATATTGGGTCTAAAAATAGAATCTCAACATAACTCTAGGAAAATATGTCACAATGATTCTTGAGGAAGTGAAAAAAACTAATATAGTTCTTTTATAGGTTTTTCTATGCTAATCAGTGTTGGGCTCATATCTATATCACTACCAATATTGATCTATAAAAACTCATTTACTGTGGTGGAGATTTGATAATTTTTAGAGGTATGAGTTTCCTCCATGTCTTCTTCATCATAATCTCAGGAGAGGAAATCATCGTGAGGGGGAAATTCATCTGAGGTAATTGACCCTGTAGAATGATGTTTTTGGCATAACCGACTTGAGAATCTTTGTTAGAAGACTCCAGCATTATTGAAACCATGGAAACAATACCTATAGATCTGATTCCATTAGGCCTTTGAC
This sequence comes from Viscum album, assembly GCA_963277665.1. Classification (NCBI taxonomy): domain Eukaryota; kingdom Viridiplantae; phylum Streptophyta; class Magnoliopsida; order Santalales; family Viscaceae; genus Viscum; species Viscum album. The sequence goes on from OY728148.1 coordinate 1,258,959,432, forward strand.
AGAGGGGCGAACAAAATATAATTCCAAAGTAGTGTTGGTGGGGTGGTCTATGTCGAATTAGCCCATATCAGGGGAAAAAGAAGGTTGGACAAACTCTTGTTACTAGGGGGAACATATCAATACCTCACATGGGAAAGAGGCTCTGATATCACTCCATCCTACCATGTATTGAAATATGAGGTAAAATTTTAGTGTTCACTATTCCTTGGAACGTATCTTTCCCAAATATAATAGACAATGACAACATTTCCAATGTCTGGCATTGTAGCCTCTGACTGGTGAATCATTATGATGAAACCATCTCCCAATTCCATCTAGGGATCAGTCAATGTTGTGGTGAGCTCAACATTATTATTCAGAACACATTTTTCCTTGTTCTTGTAATATCCATCTTCAATGTAGTGGGATTCACTAGATAAAAAATAAGTTGCATCACCTTAGATAACTCCCACTTTACCATTGACTGAGTAACTGAGGAATTGATGTTATGCGAAAGGAACTACCACATAAAGAATGAGAAAGGGTCTACCCATCAGTACATTATTAGCGATATCCTCTGAAACCACCACAAATTCAATGTTCGATACTATTCCACTGAACTGATTCTTCAGGAGTATTATTTGAAATGTTCTTCACCCGGTCATATCATAAACCTAAATATTCATGTTAGTGGGATTCAAATATTATATAGTTATTCCTACCTCATGAAGCATCTGGGTAATTATGAGATTGATCTCGTAACCAATACCAATGAGAGAATGGTGTACTTCCACACCATTGAGCTAACCAGGGATGCAAAATGGATAGATGTTCCCCTCTCTATTGAATCCTTCATCTTCTCTTTAGAAGAAGATTATTTCAGGTGAATATTCTCACTCGACTCCCTCAAGATGGACTGAATATACAGCCACTACCTCTATCTAAAACTATAAGGGGATTCATAATGCTTATATGAGGGCTTCATAAAAAATTTATAAGAGGCGTATGGCCTCTACAGTTGATATCTTTTCAAGAATATGTGATGTGTTATTAAGAATGTCATACATACATTATAGAAGAACATTTATGGAGACTGTCTGCAAGAAGGGTGTCACTGGTTGAATTGGTAGATTCTAGATGGTTCTAGTAATATCCAATTTATCACGATCTTAACTACATGAAACAACTATTAGTTTGTTGTTAGATGATTGAGGTCAGGGGATAGCAGGACATGGACAGTCCGGATGTTGTCAATAAGGATATTTCTAGTCTAGTAGCACAAATTTTTTTGATAGTGAATCTAACAATACAGTATGGGAGTACTGTGCAAACATAGATATTTTTTGAGCCTTTTGACATGTCTCAATAGCATGCGTGGATTTCAGGGAACCGATGGTATGAGCATTCTATTGATTCACATATTCCCACCCTCATTGACTAAAGAACTGAATTAGAACATTAGGAAGACTGTATAGATACCCCGTGTCATTGAGTACTATGTATGCTTCCACTAGCTCGATGGTATTTATAGGGGAATACTCTTTCTCATCATCCAAGGAATCTTCCAATACATTTTAGATTTGGTGGATTCCGATTTCTGGCAGAATGATATCACCGAGTGTGTGAGATGGGTTCTGCACCGGCACGGGGCATTAATTTCCACATCAGTAACTGTGCCAGTTCTACTAAGGAGTAGAAGGCTAATATGTGGTAGTTGAAGTGATAGTTAGAGGAAAAACAGGAACATCAGGAGAATCAGATCAATCCAAACAATCACATAGGACACCATGTGACCATGAAAATTTCTTACGATAACGAAAATAATTGTAATTCTTATACTGATAGTTGGAGTCCAACTACCACTCATCTTCATTGTTCCTATCATGATTTATATAAATTACCATTACCTATTCGAGTACTGGTCTATATCGGATGGTATTTTAATCAACCTTGTCCTACAACTAATCCTTGAATATAAACCACCACATGAATGTAGTCCAAGGAATTTTTAATTAGGGAAGTAGTTGGGGTGATCAATAAGAATAACATCCTAGGGTCTTCTAAATGGTTGTAGTCTTAGAATAAAATGATACATGTAACATATAAAATAATTGGGGCCCTGATTTTCCCTCCAAGGCAGTGGTCTTTGATGGGGTGGTTATAGACGATTCTGTAGTGGGTGATGCTGAGCCTATGGTTGGAGTTGAATCTTTTTTCATTGATTAAGCTTGGGATTTTTATGTCTTAGTAAGGAATCCAACAGCCCGAGGGCCTCTATCTACACAGAATAATATGTCAGTTCCTTGGCGTCCCACCTACTAAGGGAGGAAATTGATGTGGCTGCTTAACATGCTGTAAGGCTTCCACTGGGTGTCGAGACTTGTCTATGATATCCCAAAATCCACCTAGGAATTTATGATCGATAAGGGAGGGAACCGATTAGGTATTTACATTCCCCATTCACATTTTAGGCATATTTTTTGGAGTAAGAGGCTTCTATATTGAATACATGAGGCCACAACACTAGGCGAAAAAGTCTGTGACTCCATCATCCAGCTATTGTTTGAACTTGAAGAGGTCAGAGATATCATTCTTGTGCATTGTGGAGATTAAATAATAAAGCAACATTTTTTAAGTACTTCCAATCCATCAATGTACCTTATGGTTATCTTTATGTACAATATGAACATATCCCGTTCCAAAGTCATTACAAAACATCTAATCTTGGTAGCTTCCTGGTGTGCTCGTGTTCCCAACATGGTTCTAACCCATGAAATATTTTGATATGGATAATGTTTTAGGTCTCTCATCCCTTTGATGAGGGAAAGGTAGGATTCCCAAATTTCGGGGTGCCTACATGACGTCCACCGATTCTGAATATATACTACTATCAGGGGGAATTTCCACCTGTCACATATCAAGGGCCTCAAGAAAAGTGATTATAGTAGATATTGAATATTCCATTCAGGGATTCATGTCTTGGTGAAGATTCATATATTGGTGAGAATTCCTGATCACCAATTCTTTAGAAAGATATTCATCATGATATACATACTTATAGTCATATGGAGATGATATTGGAGTGGGTAGCGGAATGAGTTGAGGAGCCACTGGAGGAATTACCTGAGTTGAGTCTTGAGGATGATTCTTAGGTAGCTCAAGTAGGTTTGGTATTAGGTACCCCGATATCTTTACATAGGCTCCATTCACTACCCTAACAGGATGTAGAGGATTATAGAGGTCAATAGGAGGAAACATGAGTTATTGTTCTTGTCCCTACCCCTACATCTCGTGTAGTGGAGGGACAAGATAATATCAAAGAACACAGTTATTTGGACACAATTCTACTAGATTCTCACCAAGATACTCATCAATGAACCTTTTCTATTCAGCAATCTGCCTGGTCAAAGTGGTTGTATCAAGGACAACCTCAATTTTCTGATTTTGACAGGATGGGTCAAAGGGATTAATGTTCCTAGTCTTCTCCATTACTTTTTATGTTTTTACAGATAGGAAAGGTCTCATAGGTTAGTGCATGGCCAAGAATATTAATTTCCAAGCGAGTAACAAAATCTAGGGGCAAGAATATTTTTTGTTTCTCTAGAAGGTATGTAATTTCCATTAGACCTGGCATCATCTCCCCCTTATAGGCGTATCTCGGGGAAAACCATATTCACTACAACAGTTCTAGGAGGAATATCATTGATGTCACTGGATATGTATGGTTTTCGGAGGATAGGAATAAATTGAAGATTAGTATACTTACCCCATCCACTAATTTTCACATATGGTGACACTTACTTAGAAATTCTACCAAGAAAAATGATGCTATGAACCCGTATTTGTTGATGGATACAATGATGTATGGGTGATGAGGTATTATGAGTCTTGGGTATCATTCAAACTCAAACATACACCACTGGTATTCATTATTTCGATGTGATCTCAACTCTTCAAGTAAGTCATCTGATAGTTGTGAAGATAGAAATGCATCACCAAGATGATATAGAGGAAGAAAATGACTTCGTTTTGGGTGAGATCCTCTGGGAGTTCAAATTTGGTAATAGTGATCTACTTGAACAATTCGGACAACTTATCAACATTGAGAGTTTCCCAAAAGCATATATTACCAGATTCTAGATCTGTATCATGGTATACCTATTCAAAAATTGGGATGGATGAGGAACTAGAATGAAATAGATATAGAATTATGTACTGATATACTAGAAGGTGGTGAATAGGCTACGTGTGATGATTGGTCACCCTCACTATTTCATCTCTCGAGGGAGGTCCCAATTGCATCATCACATCCCTTTAATATAGATTATAAACCACTTCATCAGTCATGAATGTTGCATCTATAAATGGTGGTTTTGGTGGGTGCTCATTGCCTATGAAGCACCTGAATAACACTTTGTGATCTCGTATTGAGGTTGATAATGAAACTACCACTAATGTAGTGGGCATCACAAAACAAATCCGGATGGGAGACAAATATTCCCCCACCTGCATGTATCTACAGAGGGATTTGGTGATCTGATACATTTCACCTATCAGTATGACATATTTCATGTAAGAAGTTCCAACCCTAGACACTAATGAAGAGAATCACGGGGAAGGTTTCATCATTAGGTCACACTCCACTTCAATAAATGAGAAATATATTAGATTAAAAATGATCTGGTTCTTATCGTAGATATTCATTTAACAGAGATGGTTTTTCGTACATCCTTGAGATGACATTTCAAGGAAATGTAATTCTCCAGAACGTGGATGACCTATGTGAGTATTTGTGTTGGCGTGGTGAATACCTCCACTTGAGATGATTGTCATATGGGGAGGACCTCCATATCTGTTGTTTTCAGAGTAAGTAATACCTAATCTTTCGGGTGCTGAGGTGCGAGGATCGCATAGGAATATATCAAATATAATATGGGGAGGACCTCTATATCAATTGATCGATGCGTAGGGAGTACCTCTGTGTCTGGGAGTGGTGGAACATGGAGGACCTATGCCTAAGATAGTTGAAACATGGGTATGATCTCCATGTTGATTTCAAGATGTAATAGGTATAGGCTCCAAAAGTGGTTGGAAGTCAGAGTTGGGAGTAGTGCCTCCTTACGAGGCCCTTAGTGTGGTGGTGATGATGAGGCAGAGAATCCACTTGGCCCTGATGGGCCATATCCAACCTAAAAATGACCCCTCCTGTTCGTATTGATGAACCCGAGTGTCTATCTCCATTCATTGAATTATTACAAAGGGTGTGATGGGTCATGGGTGCCTAATAGCCTTGGTCATGGATGATTTTATGGAGGAGTTAGGGACATGTGGGACTAAAAAATTATTGTTCCTCCACCCCATCATCTGCAGGTATGGGATGATTGATGTATTATTGATTTGGTCCTACAAAGCATGAAAATTAAGCTTTTAGGAAAGATATTAGAAATGCAATTCCCAATTCAACAATTTCATTCACTCTTCCTTAGTTGGATAGTGTGATCCATGGAAAATATGCCACTATCCATAATGAACAATGATTAACTAACCCAAGATATAATGAGTTTCAAGTTGGCCCTGTTATATTCTTGGTGTGACCTGATGCTGGATAGCTCGATCCGATGACATGATTGTCTATCAATTTATCGAATGCTACTAATCTCATGATAAGTAAAAGAATTCACCTCAGGTTCACCATCTCTGTTTGTGGACCGATGGTAGCTATGTGATATTACAATTCTTGATTTGATGACACACATGACTAGTCCCCATTGTTCTAGATGAATTGTTCAAATTGGGTTCGCCATTTCTCTTTCTAAAGCTTTCCACTTGGGTGCACACATCATCAAACTCCATGAGTTGTGACCCATGTGTTCATTTTCATGATTTCCCACTTTTTAAAGGTATCCATCATCCATCATTTCATTATGAATGTATTCCCCTAGAATGAAATATTATTTTGGGATGTTGGTCCATACTTCCATGGATTCAGCCTCTTATTTCATTTCGTAGTCCAGGTATCCCATATAGATTAAGATATAATTCTTCAACATCAATCCTGGATCCATCTTTTTATGGATGTTAATTAATTATACTTCTTCATTATAGACATTAAAAATTGTCATGTTAGGGAAGCAACCATATGTTGTTGAAGTAGGTATTTTGCGAATTAATGGAATGACTTGAAGCGAGAAAATTGGTCAACTATATTCTTATTCACTGGAGGTATTATCAAGGGATTTGAAACATGTGGCAACCCACGTCAATCAATGGATATTTTTTTCAATAGGTATGTATTCATAGGTTTTCCTCGACATCCCACATTTTACATGGGGTATGATGCGAGTTTAACTTATAGAGGAGATGGGGGATACAATTTTATCATCATTTGGATAGATAATGATCTGATCAAAACACTTGTGAAGGTGGATTAGATATGTATGTACTCTAGAGGGTCTTCCTAGAATGTTTACCAGATGGATGGATCAGAATTATCAACAAGAGGGGACCCAAGATGGAACGTCTAATAATGGGAATAAATCACAACATGAATGTTGATCTAGAAACCACTTAGGGTGGATCGGGGAGGTGCACCCTAATAATGGAAACACATGATGGATGGATCAAAACACTCAACGAGAAGAGACCTGAGGTGGTGTGTCTCATGAATATAAGGTTTCACATCGTGAAAGATGATTTGGAAACCATAGAGGGTAGATCAAGGAGGTGGATCCAATTGATGGGACACTATATGTATATATCCAGATATAGAATGATAGTGGAACTGAGATGGTACATCACATGAATTGAATATTTCAATCCGTGAAAGATGATATGGACACCACTAATGCTGGATCAGAGTGGTGGAATTTGTTGAGGGAGTTACGATGGTTTACCTTTGTCTGAGATTGATCCTCAGGGATGATTCATATGTAAACTATGTAGAAAACAAGGATCAAATAACATAATGTTCGAAGGGGTAATTTGGGGATTATAGATGGATATCATCCATGGTTATTCTATAAGCAATGGTGATATGGATGGAAATATCATTCCATCATGTGGCGGATCAGGTATGAAATATGATGGATATGTAGGAAGTGCTGAAATAATGGAATGAGTACAGAGAGTGATGGTATTGAAACTTAAGGAGGCTTCCAATATATCCCATTGTCTGAGAATCAAAGTCCATGTACTTCAGGATGGGTTGATGAGACACCTATGGAGGTAACTCAAGAAAATTAATTTTATGGATGGGGACCCAATGGGAATGTAACCTTTGAGAAATGGAATGATCTTATCTAGAGAGAGTCACTCAAGTGGATGGCCAATATGGGAGTGGATGATAGGTTTTAAATGTGGGGAGTCATACTGCATACCTTTCATAGAAGACTGGGATCAAGGTAATTGTAGTTTATGATTGAATTAGGAATTACACAAGGATAGCTGCCCGATTGGATCATTCAGAATTCATATGGGAGTTGGATCCGAGGGATGTGTCCAAAAAATGATAGATTTCACATCATGAGGGTACATCCCAATGAGGGAGCACTATAGTTTACCATTTTTTGGGAGTGATCATGAGTAAGGTTTCCTTAAAACTATGTGTATGGTATAGAGATCACAACCCACATTGTTCTACGAGGATGAATGGGGCCCAGACAAGGCTAGCATCCCAATGATATATGAGGCATGTGGTAGGGTCTTACAAATTGAGGACACCCTTGTGAAAGCTACTATGGAGACCACAGATGGTGGATCTGGGTGTTGAACCCCTATGATAGGGAACTAATGTTTACCATTAGTTGGGATTGACCATCATTGAGGATTCATATGTACACTAAGTAGAATATATGGATCAAAAAATACATGGCTCGGCACAGAAGAAAATGGGAGCTTACACATTGAGGTGGGCCATATGTAGTCACAATCACTATTAATCTATAATATAAAGTGATTCATTCTTGTTTTCTGAAAATAGATAATTTGGTCGGCCTGGTGACTGTGTCACAAAATATGCCGCTATAAGAAGTGACATGCGGGTTATACACTAAGGTGGATGAGGTAGATGGAGAAGTGGATTATTCTAGGTCTGATTCATGATGTGGATGTCATTTCAAATCATAAGAATATTATTTACTTCTAGGATGGAAAAGAGGATCTCACGTTTTTGAATGCTTGTGGGAGTATAGAGAAATTGAGGTGTGGCACCACGTGTGCATTCCACGGGGAGATACTATAGCTTTACATCATGTGCAGAGGACAATGGAGCATGGATGATTATGATCATGAAGATATGTTGGAGAGGACTCGCTCCTTACCCCTTTGACATACATAACTTATTCCCACCCACACATGGGGAAGGGAAGGCATCAATAATTCTATGATACAACAGGGTGGGGGAATGGGCGGTCATGGGGTCCGTGTTAGCATAGCTAAAAAAATATGAATAATCTATTAGCGTACCAAAGAAAAGAAGAACTAGGTATAGAATCACACCATGGAACACTGCAAGAGGGACCAATAAATCACTACTTACATTAATTTATGAACACAAAAAATAGGATGTCATGAAGCAAGAGGCCTTGTTGATAGGTGAATTATGATGCTTAGGTGCATCGTGGAGGTGATGAGATTCAAAAAATAGGTGCTCCATAAAGCAGGGTTATCTTGATTTGGCATTGGGACATGTTTTATAAAATGATTTATTTGTGAATCCTTAAGTACCATAGAGATCCTTCCAACATCTTTATGGGAATATTGCTTTGTGAATGGATTACCTAAAATTGGTAGGAGTACATAATAACATAGAGAAGTGTAGTTTAGGATTCTCTAATACCTTTCATAACTTATTTTTCTATTTAGTTCATAGTGCTCAGGGGCTTCGTGAATAGGGATATCCGAATGTGGAATGTTCGAGTAATAGTGCTTATGAGGGGGGAGGGTGTGAGATAGCTATTTATAGGCAGTGGGGTATTGCAATGATCGTAGGTGAACCACATAGTAAAAGTGACCTCCATGAAGATCTTTGGGGCTTGTTGGACTCACGAAGCCATCCATAAATATCCTTGGCGGCGGTTGGGGGCCGTTCAGAATCACATAGCCTATTTTCAACTTCGATTGTGACAATTGAGGAGATCGTCAAACTTTCAGAGCTGACCATCAAAACCTCGGATCTTCTAGTGGACTGAGGGTTTTGTGAATGTACCTCGCGAGGTAGATACATTTTTTAAAATTTGGTCTATTTGAGGTTGGATATCATCTGAACTAGATGCATCCATCCTAAATGTATCTTGGGGAATGCTTTTTGGTGCCGACAATGGTATAAAGGTGTGAGAGAATAAACATGATTCATGGAGCATAATCATAATCATATGAGATAGAAATGTGGAATAAGTACAATATATAATTAAATTGTGGTGAATTTAAAATGCTATTATATCAACACATACACTTTTGAGAAAAACCTAACCACATGTATACTACTATACAACATATTTACCATAGCTAAACAATATTAATATTCATGAAAACCCTTCTGAGGATAGCTAAACCATATTTATACTCATGAACGACAATATTATGATAGATAAAGTGATATTATACACGTTAAAAACACTTCAGGAACAAGAAAACAAAAATTATACTCATGGAAAACCATAGGAGTATATCTAATCCATAGTATTACTCATACACAACATTGTGAGCATAGCTAAACCGCCAATATACCTGCAAAAAAATTTATTATATTTTGAAATTGAAAACATTATCATCTACATTTTAAGGTGCTATAATACCCCCATAAATTATTCATCCATACAGCTTCCACAGGAAATAAATCACTAATAATATCATAATGATCCCATTGAAGGAATAAAATGGGTTTCAAAATATTTTCATATGGAATAAAAAAAATGTCCTCAATATTTTAAATTATTGAAACCAATAAATTCATTCACAAACAATATATTATTTCACATGAAAATATAGATTATTCTGTGTGAAAAAACAAATTACATTTAAATAAGACCATTTTAGGTAAATTATGAATTGAAACCATATGCATAACAAATTATCTATAAAACATTTTTGACATTATGATAAATTTTGATGCAATTGGTTATTTTGAAAATTATATTTCCATAATATAGGATTAATGAAATTGAAAGCAATGAATTTTTACTATCATTATTTTGAAATAAGTCTCATTATTGTTCCCGTGAATAATTTATTGTTGTTAAAAATAAATACAGTCAGTACATTTTGGAAATTTTTTACTTTCATCAAGAATATTCAATAATGGTGCCTTGCAATGGACTAAAAAAATTCAGAATCATGATCGGAGAAATTTAGAAATATATAAAATTAATATTATTCTAAATTAATGGGTGATTGAAAAAATTATAAATATTATCAAAAAAATTAGAGTGAAAGATAAATAATTTATTATAAAAGTATTGAAAAATAATAAGTTTGAACTAAATTTTACTGAAACCATAATAATAAATTGACTGTCAACACATAATTTTTTGGATGATATGCACAATATGAATTTCACCAGAAATAATACATAATTTGGTTTACAAATGTGAAGGTGAAACTTTTTGGTAAAAGGTATAATGGATGATGGGAACCACATTTTAGGAGCATAGTAATTATTCTAAAAAATTTTGAACATTATATGTGGATGAAATTCGTCACGGGGAAATATAAAAATTTACAGTATAATTTTCTAAACATATATTGATTATTTCACATTAAATAAAATCTAATCTGTTAGAAAACAATTAATAGAACAATAAAATTCATGATTTAGTATTCTAGCTTGACAGAAGTTGTTTGGTTGACATAAACTTACTGGTTTTCTATCATTGAATGTAAATCCCTTTAAATAAGGAACATGATATAGCACCTAAAACATAATTAATTAAATCAAAATATAAAAATAAATTCATTATTTTTTAATAACACCTTATTAATTATTCCATGGTTCTCAACAAGAAAAATGTCTGATAAAATTAACATTGTCACAAAGATCTCGTTACACATATTGAAACATTCAATTAAATCCCCAATGAATGACCTATTTAAAAATTAAATAGAAAATAAAAATTATTAATGATATAATCATGATAAATAATATTAAATGGTTAGTAGATATACCATGATAATGAAAACAAGTTGTACAACAAAAAATATATATCAAGGGCTAAAACGTTTTGTTCAGAAACCCTTCCATTGTTTCCACAGTCTGTTGAATTCCCTATAATCTAATTAATAAAAAATATAAATATATTAATATCAAATTTCATAACATTATTCAAGTATACATACTATTATGAGATTCCTTTATAATTAGTCTCAATATATATATTAGATACTTATTAACTATGAATACATTTGGGATTGAGTATTAATGAACATTTTGAACTAAATTATTAATAGTTGTCAGGTTTGTCATCCTTATCCTATTTATTTACTTAAAAATACTATAATGTATCAATCAATTTATGAAAAAAATTATATAATATTTTATTTTTTCATTCTACATGTGATTTTAATGATTCTTAATGATGATATCAATGAATAACATGTTTTTTAATTTTTAGTAAAAATATATAGTTAACTAAATTACGAATATTACATTTGTGTTATCATTATAGAAAAAAATTATATGATTATTTTCTTATTTAATTCATATATTATTAGTAATTATGTTATCCTAGAAATACATGATCTTATTATATAGTATTTATCGAGATGAAGTATATACAGACCCAAACATGAGTATACCATAATTAATTAATCATTGTGATTACCAATGTTGATTATTTTTGAATAAAATAAATATTATTGGTGAAAATTGATATTATTTTTTTAACTTGGTTAATTATAAAGGGTTATATTTATTAGAATAACGTAAATGTAAAATATATTTTCACTTTTAAATAACTAGTTTTTCCTCATGGTAGGTTAGTTTTAGCGAGTAAATTTGATAGTGATGGCTTATTTATTAAATTAGTTATAGAAAATTTAAATAATTATTATGGAATAGAATTTCATATATGAATAATATATATATTCACCCTAAAAATTTTTTGAAACATACTTGAAATATTGTGATGAAAAATTAAATTTCTATTTCTTGTAGGTGGTAGTCTGCATATATACAAGAGAGAATGTTTCATTTTTCTGATTGAATGGGAGGAAAATTGATAATGGTTATACCATAAATAAAATACAATTTTAGTATCTAATATCTTATAATTTAATTATAAAAACATGGTTATAAAGGGTTTAGTGGAGTGTGGATAAAAAGGATAATGAAAGGAAGTTAATTTGTAGGTAATAATTACATTGTGAATTTGGATCTTTTGTTGATTTATACTTTGGAAATAAAGAACCCGAGAAACATTATTGATGATATTGGACTGAAAACTTGAATAGGTGATATATTAGACCTAAACTTATATGTTTTTATTGGGAATTGTGTTCTACATTTGTGGCATTAAATTTGTTGATGTGAGTCCCTATATAGGTCAAAAAAGGCCCAATCATTGGAAAGGAATATAAGGTAAGGGATAATAATGTAATTGAAGAAATATTTTAGTATGATAGGAATTAAAATGTTGTTGATAATTTTATTTATGAATTTATAACATTAAAATATTTTATAATGTATATGAGGAAAACCAAATTAGTAAAAGTTGAGCCACAATAAATTAATAATTATAAAAAATTAATAATGACTAGATATTAGCAACATTTATTATTTTGTCTCTAAAAATATAAGAAGATCCATATTAACAAATATATATTTAATTAATCTGATTTTTCACTAAAATTTATCTAATTAAATTCTATTGAAAATTATATTTCAAATTAAACAATACAATGTGATGAAGATAAATTATAGAAAAGAGTGTTGTTTTTGTAACAGAAGGAACCTACACATCCAGATTTTGTACTAATGAAATGTTCTGATTTTTTTTTGTTTTAAAAGATAAATAAATTTAGAAAATACATTATATAATAAAAGTTATTTTCTAAATGATGTTATGGTGAATTATACAAAACCATACAATAAATCAAAGTTGTACCAAACTTATAAAATTAACTAATTTTATTCAACTGTTTTGAACCCTTATATTCAACAAGATCATTTTGAAATTATACTAAAACTGTGAATGTAATGCCTCGACCCCCAAATCCAGGAGCTAGTGCATTATTTTAATTCATTTCCATGATCACAAGGAATCATTTCCCAATTGGATGATCAGTTTAGTAGTGTTGGAAACAAGATACATATATAAGTTCTACAATGCAACTTGAATAGAAAAACAACACTAAATAATTCCATTTGAAGAATCCATGATTCCAAGATTGTGCCTGAAAGTCTCTCATAACTAAACACTTCTTATCCTAGGAAAATGAAACATAAGAAAGGGGAGAGCTCAAATGCTCAGTAAGAGTATGAAATACTGTGAAAGCTAACATAAAAATTAGGAATGGTGAATAATTGAAAACACATGCCTTTACGAATCATTAACATGAACACTTTATGGTAGGAATATGAGCAGAGTAAATAATTACATAATAAAACAAAGTCATGGGTATTCTATTATTCTAATAACCACATGAGATATCTATATCTAATCTCATAAAGATGGAATGCATAATGTTGTACATCATAATCACATAGTCAAGGCATCATGCCTAGACTACAAATAATAATTTTTCAAGGCCTTGTACCAAGACACTATTTTGTATCATGGGACGTACCGATGCATCGAGGATCTATATCTAGATCCACCAATCACATACTAAGTCCAATGAATTAATTATGTAAATTTTTTGAAATGTATTCAAAACATTGGTATAAAAAATAGCATACAAATGGAAATATTTTAACCACAAACCATGAATGGTATAAAAATAAAACATCCAAAGTCTAAAATAACATATTCCATAGAAAATAAAATATTGTATTATAATAGATTAGCATAAATCAATAATAATGAAGGATGTTTACATAGATGAAAATAATCATCAAAACTATTTGCCAAAATTATCCCCCTTTTTAATGAAAACATTTAAAAGTAACTGTTTATCCAGAAGCCGTTTAAAATAAATTTGTAATTTAATGTGTCCCATAAAAATTAAATACTTTTAATAAAATTGAAATTTTAAAACATGAATGTCGATCAAAATAAATCCTTAAAACAGTTTTTAAAATTTGGACATTAATGATAATGATTTAGAAGAATAAATATTCAAAACATTTAAAATGATATTTTAGTTAGAGTTCCTAACCAAAAGAGAGACAATTGAATAAAAATAATTGGGGTAGTAAAAAAATTATAATATAATTATAATAAAAGGATTAATATTATAATATTTCAAAGTACATTGTATACACCATATAAAAGTGAATTGGTGTATAACAACAAAGAAGTCTTAATGAAATGTAAATTGAGATGAAACCACATATAAAGACCATAACCTTAGATTAAGAATAAATTAATGACACAATTATGTGTGAAAAATATTATAACACCCAATATGATTGGATATTTAGTGTAAATATATCATAGGACATTCACACATATTCTTGAAAATGCATCACCAATGACATGGATTTTTTACTCAATGACTGGAAATTTAGTTAAGATTACTCTTATCAAGTTCATATCAATGACTTGAGGAATTATCAATGGAGTTATTATGTGTATCAAAATTATATCAACACAAAGGGGAGTGGAAATTACTAAATAAAGAATATATAGTAATTCCACACATAATATTAGAGTAAAAATAATCAATGAATCATGCAGAAATCCGAATGAGTGGAAATTAAAATTGGTAATTCCCTAAACCTTTTGGAATCTCACGAAACATACACCCCATGAAATAATGATCATACAATGAAGATGTAAATACCTATAAATTAAATTATATTAAACCAATAATAAAATAATTTAAAGTACATACACCTCACAATAAAAAATAATGGATAATATAGCATGAATCTCATAGGAATAAAGTGAGAAAAAAAAACAGTTATCACGTTGTAATCAATCAATTCATATGAATAAAAGTAAATAACCCCCAAATGAATCACAAAATACCATTAATTTAAATTAAATATTGATAATACATATCAAATGGTAGTATAAAATAAACCACATGCAATAAATAATTGGCGAACAATGGAAATCTCACAGAATTAAATGTGAGATAAGAAACCACTAACCTAAAGTTTGAATTGTCTTGTATGCTCCTTGTTATTCCTGAATTACAAACATAAGTAAATTTATTCAGGATTAAAATTATTTTTCATGTCTATTATTCCATTTGTATCAATTATTACCTAGCTATAACCATTATTAAATTATTAAAGTTCATATTGGATATTTTATCGATATTCGGAACAAGAGTCATAAATGAACTTGTTATAATTACAATTTGTCCATGTGTACAAAAGATAATTATCTACATAATTATATACATGAATTAGATAACATACATATATATATATTACATATCCAATATATATATTTATTTATAACAGTACGTACATTTGGAAATAGGAAATGAAATTCACGTTCCTGTCGACGGTAAGAAATGCTTACGCATGAATGGTACTTTCATTTATATTTTTTATTTTAATGAAATTAAAACATAATTATACATAGGTATATTATAATTAATGTATAATATCATTTATAATGTAATTAACAACATCCTTTCTATGTCTCACATAAGGAATTAATGAGTCATATCACTTTGAAGGGGCGGTAATCCGCACTTCCTCAAATGAAATTATTGCATTTACCCATAATGGAAACCTAAAGGTATGATATAAATTGAAAAAACATAAGCATAAAAAATATTAAAACATAATATATATAATATATAAATATAGTACCATCTTAATGGCCACCATGAGCGGTGGTAGAAGGTAATTGAACAATCATCCTTTCGCAAGGCATTAGTTTTCCATCCATAAAATGATTGTGTTCTTTACACGTTAGATGGAGGTTTGTGTAAGTGTAATTCAAATCCATATCATAAATAAATCCTATTATATTTATGATACTATTGTTGTTATTAAAGAAAGTAATAAATAATATTTAGGGGTTGAAGAAGTAAAATAAAAGAAAAGAAGTTAAGAGAAACCATTACCTTAAATTTGGGTAACTCCCTTGGGTTTGAACCAAAAGGACTTCTTGAAGTGACTTCTTCCAACGGTAAGGATTTTAGGTGGAAGAGAGAGATCGTTAGAAATTATTTGGGCATGGTTTGGACGAGCCAATGAGCTTGAGAGGTGTGAGGAATGGGTTAGAATTGGTGTCCTTTTATTAGGGAGAGGAGGGGATCTTTAGGAATGTCTGAAAAGGTTAATTTATTATAAAATTATCTTCAGTATCAAAAGATTGAAAACTCATTAAAGATGAATAAAATATGACTCATGTTCTAAATAAAGTCATCCAATAATAATTGGACTACTTTTGGAAATTTGTTTAATATTAATAATCTATTTTATTTAAATCATTTATTAATGAGGTGAATACATCATCATTATTGTGTCTTGAATAATTTAATTTATTTGATGTCTAAAAATTATAAAAAATAACATAATACATAATATCATTTTATATTTACAAATAATATTTATAGTAAAAATGATGACATATATAAACCCATGTAAATGTTTATATACTAAAAGATATTTGATTATGTCATTTTGTCTTTCCTTTAAGTTAATTAAATTAATGTGTCATTATCACTCTTAAGTGGCTCCACGGGTCACAAATCAACCCAAGGATTTCCATGGTCAGCCATAGCTCATCCAACATGGTTAGAAAAAGTGTTTATGTGGTTTTTTATTATTATAATATTATTTTTTACATTGAATTACCCTATTTACCTTTAGCAGCGGTTAATAAAAGTCAAAAATTAATATTCACCAAAAATTATTTTCATCTTATTGAAGAAAATTTTTCTTACTAATAACAACCATATTTTTTGGATTTTCGAAATTAAATTCCCAGAAGCTGTAAAATATCATTAAAATAAAAATATCAGTTTTTTAACTACTACTAAGGTGTTTTATGATTAATCAAAAATAGAATTTTTTCACAATGACACATAAAATTCCGCCTAATATGGTTATATTTTATACACAAATTAAAAAATTATGTCTATTTTACCAAATTCAAAACATAGATGCTTTATTAATTAATTTAAAATTAAATCCCACTGTCAAAACAAATAGTGTGTTTTTATAAAACAATAACTATCAAAAGATTGACCCTAGTTTATGTATAATTTCACAGTGAAATTAATTCCAATAACCAAAATTGGATTAAATGGTAATATTATAATATAATTATACATCCAAAACATTCAAATGTATAATTCAACACTATAAATAATTTTGATTACGAAATTTGTTTTTAATTATAATTTAGTATATTTCACGATATGACCAAATATGAAAGTTATGAGAAAAACACCAAAAAATTATCAAAACTAAAATTTTCTTTCCTCATTCAAAATAAGAATAATATTTTGTCATATTTAACATATAAAAGTGTCAAATATTGGATTTAAAAAAGTATTCTCCATAAAAAGGTGATAAAATTGCATTTTTTAAAAAATACTTATTTTATCTAAAAAAATGAATCTGTTATTATATTATTTCTAAGGAACCCCTAATATGGATGTAAAAATTATATGGAATATATAAAATTCAAAATTGAATTAATAATATTCATAAATTCTTTTGAACGTCTAGTTTGGTAAGTCACTGGGCGCTCCAACTTGGTGTTATGTGAGATGCAAGCTATTCAATTACGTTAAAGACATAATGTACTATATAACCATTGGGTGTTACATTATCCCCTCATTCAATAAATATTTTCCTCACAATTTAAGCTCGGGATTGAAAACATTGGTTTTGACATTTCAAAATTTCTTATTCGAAATACCACATTGAAAATAGATTAATGAGGAATCTATTTTAAAATAAATATAGGTAATTATGAATGTTACTGAAAATAACACATACTAGATTTCGATGTAGGAAAATGTGGATATGGAAGATAAAACTAATCATCATGTTCTGATGGAGAGTGATCAAGAATATTATTATGAGAAAGTTAACATTCTGAAAGCCCTAAAATTGTGATGGGTTGAAAGGTTTTTGATTACCTAATAGGAAAAGTAAATGATAAATATTTTTGTTTTAAGTTCCTTCTCATAATGGTGATTAGTTTATTTATTATATTAAATAAGACTTTAAGGATATATACTTACTTTACATGTAGAGTTTCATCTATTAATAAATTTCTACCCCAAACTTATCTTTTCTCTAAATGATGAGTATTCAAGATGACGTGGTTACACCAAAAACTCTACAATCAACTTATAGAGAATCACATAATCCTAAAAGGATGAACTATTTATTTCCATTGTCATTAAACATTAACCAATACCAAAGTTGTTAGTATGTTATCATATTATCCCCAAAAATCACAATCCTTTATAGAGAGAAATACTATTATTAATCTAAAAAATTTAAACAAACAATACCCAATGTTCAACAAATATCCTTTAATGAACAAATTTCCTTAAAATCCTTCAATATAATTCTAACTATGATTGAAACCCAAAACACAAATGAATTTGATTACATAGTCTTCCATGTTAAATTGTATCTCCAAATAACATCGACTACTCTTAAGGTCACATACTGAAAAGTAATTAACCTAATCACATATTCTCTATGATAGGTTAATCATTTCTATAAATATCAAAAAGTTCTGTAAATCAACAATAAAAAAATTGAAAAATATCCACCATTACTCCACAAATGAAATTCCAGTTTATTTTCCTTTGGCATATATTGTTCCCAACAGAGTAAACGTCTTCGAAAATAACATTTATCACATAATCACCAAATAATATTCCTAAGCTATGGATATCCATTTGATAACACATAATATCACAAATAAAATTAATAATATCATTTAACTAAAAATAATTTTTCAAACTAAATAGGGACTTGACGTAGTCAAGTGGTAGGAGATAAATCACAATCACACTTTGGTTGGGGGATCGATTCCCACAAGTTTGTCTGATGCGACGGGATGTCACACAGTCTGTGTGTTGTTCTTTTTCAAAAACTATATCTTATTACATTACCAAAATGAGATAAACTCCTCAAAATGAACATAACTTAATTTAACCACAAATGTTATCTCATACCTCCCATTTTCATCCAAAAATTTAATAACTGGTAATTTCATCAAATTCAAGGATCCTATAAAACTAAATTATTATTTATAAATATATCCACAAGAGATAAGATAATTCTTCCTCAAAAATCATTTTCACATGACAAACGGTAAGGTTACACATATAATAGAAAATTATTTCAAATTAATCCAATCAACAAAGAGGAATTATACTTTTAAACATTTCTCAAACCATTTATTTCCACATAGATTCATCTTTGAATAATATGATATCCTATATAATAAGGAATTCACTCAGGTAATGTCCAGGAAACCTACATTTATGGAAAATGACTATAAATGGATTCTTGGGACCATTTTTATTTTCAACCATAGTACTCTTCATTTTTTCTCAACAATTATTTACTTTATGTCCTTCTTTCCCACACATAATGCATTTCTTTGTTCTATTCAGACACATTCATGGGAACCTCCTTCCACATTTCCATCATGATGGAAATCAAATTTTCTTTTCTCTACGTGCTCCACTAATGTATCTCTTATTGTTCATCACATTTCTCTTTTTTTTTGAGTCCGAGATTTGGTAAATATATATGTTGTTGATAATTTTTTGGGAAAAACGATTCATCATGAACACTATATATTTTATGCCTATCAACATTCCATTTTGTTGCTCATTTCCACCAGTGTTCCCACCTTGTACATCATGCTCAATGTTACTATGACTTCCTTGGAATCCACCTTTTGATAAAAACCATAAAGCATTGTGTGAGTAAAAATAATCATAAAATCATTTGGAGAATTTTATGACACCTTATTTTCAATTTCAAACACCTTAGGATTAACCAAGTCCATTTATTCTCATCTTAAAATAAAATCCTTCAAATAGGTTTGTATTAAAATGTCAATTATCCTAAACATATCCCCCGAGAGTGTCATAACTAAATGTGCATCAAGGATCGTTGTTGTGTACCAAGATACCTTGGGTCAAGCCCAAAACTCCTTTTCTGAGTTTTCACTCCTAGGTACATCTATTCCAGATCCTCCTCTACCTACTCGTATCCAGATTGAGAAGTATTTCATGGAAAATAACCAAAATCTCTACATTACCAAAATTCCATGAAGTTATTATATACTAATCCTTAATGTCTATCTTATGGTAATGTGGTTTAATCGGTGTTTATCTAAATCTAGTTTCCTAGGTTTGTACTAATCTTTCTCCATTTCCAAATATAATGCCCCAACCTCAGAATCCAGGAGATGGTGCATTATTTTAATAATTTTTCATGATTACAAGGGAATCAAGTCAGAAATAACCGATCAGTTTAGTAGTCATGGAAACAATATACATATATAAGTTCAGTAATATGACTCGAAATGATAAATAACACTAAATTATTCCATTAGAAACATCCATGATACCTAGATTTTTCCTACAAGTCACTCATAACTAACTACTTCATATCCTGGGAAAATGAAGCATAAAGAAAGGGGTGAGATCAAATACTTTGTAAGAGTACGTAATACAGTGGAAGATAACATCACAAATTAGGCTTGGTGAATAATTAAAAACTCATTCCTTTAAAAATAATTAACATTAACACTTTATAGAAGGAATATGAGCTGATTAAATAATTCCATAATAAATCATAGTCATGGGTAATCTACCAGTTGAATAACCACATGCAATATCAATAGCTTATCTCATAATGGTGGAATGCATAATGGTGGACATCAGAACCACATAGTCAAGGCATTGTTCCAAGACTACCACTAAGATTTTATCAAGCCCTTTTGCGAAGATACTAGTTTGTCTCATGAGACCAACTAATAATTCAAGGAGCTATAGAAGGATCCACCTGTCACTTACTATGTCCAATTCATTTCTCTTATGAAAATGCTAAAACATATTCTAAATATTCGTATTAAAACTAGTATTAAAAATGTCATTATTTTAACCACAATCCATTAATGGTATAAAAATAGAATATCCACAGTAAAAAATAACTCATTCAATACAATATTGTTTCTGACGCTTTCACCGGGGCGCGCGCATCCATCCATCCGCGGAGGAGGACGCACTGCACTGTTTCCCCGCATTCCCACTTTCCAATGGCGGGTGGTATTTGCTCCATATTCAAAGACGTCTTCTCCTTGATCAAAACGGGATGATGGGATGTCGGTTCTTCCTTCTGCGGATTCCTTCTCAGAACTCATCACCTAGTCCGGGTCTCCCTCAAAAATTTAATACGTTGTTCTTGAAACTCTTCCCAAATCCATGTTTCCATGGATTCCGGTTAATTACACTGCTTCTGTCGGGAAATTCCAAAGTGTCCGGTCAGGGCAGCAACCTTCAGTCGGGGGAGTAGTCACGTTGAGGCATCAGTAGCGTGTCTGTATGCAGGGGACCTGGAATGTCTGTCTATTATCCTTGGTCACATGGCTTCTCGAGGGCGTGGAAGCCCGAGGCATCCCACATCGAGCACGGGGAATTATATGCCATAGACATATGTCTGAGGTTTTCCTCAGTTTCCTGTGTTTAACACAGGGTATGCCGCGAGTTTAACGTCCAGCGGAGACAGATCAGCCCGATCATAACATTATCCATAATGGATCAGATTGAGGGATTTCCCTTGAAGGGGTGCTGATGCCGGGACCAGCCCATGGGTGACTGTGAAGGAGACCAGACCGACAAGGTCTCACTGGGATATGACGATCCGGGCGATAATTAGGGTGGATGATGGATGGACGAATGAAGTGGAGGGGGAAATGGCAAGGGACCATCTCAAGGGCTAAAATGAAGTTGGTCTTGAGCCTCAAAGAGACCTCCTACGTATCCCCGTGGCAGGGAATCAAAGTCCACGTAGTTTGGGATGGAGCCGGTGAACCGGCATGAAGGTGGACCTTGGTCCGATGGATGTCGTCAGCGAACCAAAGAGAAGGTGGGCCTTGGTCTGATGCGTCAGTGAACCAAAATGAAAGTGGAACTTGGTCCAAATGGTGTGGGGCTTACACACAAGGCTGCCCGGGTGTGGATGAACCGACGTGAAAAAGGTCGGAGTGACCAACAGCTGGTGGTCTTGAACATCGGAGAGGCTTCCTACGTACCATGCCGTGACATGGATCAAAGATCACATAGTTCAGGTTTGACATCGGAATGACGACATGAATGGGGAGGACCAGGAGGGTCGTAGTGGTGGGGGGCTTAGACCTCGTGGAGGCTTCCTACGTACCATGCTGTGACATGGATCAAAGACAACGTAGTTCAGAGGGGCTTCGTCGGAGAACCGATGTGAAGGTGTACATTGGTCCGATGGGTGGTGGGCTTGAACCTCTGGAAGGCTTCCTACGTACCATGCCTTGACATGGATCAAAGACCTCGTAGTTCAAATGATGGGATTCGTCAGTGAACCGACGTGAAAGTGGACCTTGGTCCAATGAGAGATGGGCTTGATCCTCGGGGAGGCTTCCTACGTACCATGCCTTGACATGGATCAAAGACCTCGTGGTTCAAAGGGTTTCATCGGTGAACCGACGTGAAAGTAGACCCAGGGGTCTACTAGTGGTGGGATTGAACCTCGTGAAGGCTTCCTACGTACCATGCCTTGACAGGGATCAAAGTCCTCGTAGTTCGGATTAGTCACAATGGCTTGCCGTCGGACTGGAATACAGTTTAATGTCATTATGGACGAGAGTGAACCCTGACATGAATAAATGACGGGAAGTGGGCTTGAACCTCGTGGAGGCTTCCTACGTACCATGCCTTGACATGGATCAAAGTCCCCGTAGTTCGGGATGGCGGTGGGTGTCGGCGAACCAACGTAAATGAGGGACCTTGGTCTGATGGGATATGGGATTGAACCTCTAGGAAGCTTCCTACGTACCATGCCTTGATATGGATCAAAGTCCCCGTAGTTCGAGCTGGTCACAACGGCTTGCCGTTGGACTGGAATGCTGTTTAAAGTCATGCTGGACGAAGGTAGAACTCGACGTGAATTGGATGATTTTTGGGCTTGAACCTCGTGGAGGCTTCTTATGTACCATGCCTTGACATGGATCAAAGACCACGTAGTTCAAATGGGTGTGCAGTTTAATGTCATGCGGGGAAAGGAAATACAGTTTAACATCATGCTGGACGAGGGAATGCAGTTTAACGTCATGCTGGATGATGGAATACAGTTTAACGTCATGCTGGACGAGGGCATGCAGTTTAACGTCATGCTGGATGAGGGCATGCAGTTTAACGTTATGCTGGACAAAGTATTTTCATGGCCAATTCCAACTCTAAGCCCACGTGAGTCATGCTCAGTGTGAGAAACAAGAGACAGCAAGGACCTGACGATGACACCGCGAAGGGTGCGTCCGTGAGAAGCGAAGAGGGGCTTATGCCTTAGGTGGCCCATGGTGCTGGGACTTACTCTAGGATGGAGGCCCGAAGTGCGGCAAAGTGCAGCAAAAGAGGGATTTGGGACCAATGATGGGAGGTTTCTCATTCCCTATCACGCCCTCCACTGACCTTGGTAGTGGGGAAGTACGGAGATGCAGGGGTGCAGCCATCCTTTGGGGAACTAGAGTCGCCCTTCTTTTGGGAACAAACGCCGCTCCAATAAGGAGGATATCATCCCTTGTGGAGGGGTGATTCCACTCCAGTGGAGATGAGTGGCGTAAAAAATGTTCGAGCTTGGGGGGACCCTTCATGCGAGGAATGAGGTCAGGTCACAGTTTAACATCATGTGTGGAGGACGTGGTGCTTGGCAGTTTAACGACCAACAGCTCGGACGAGGTGGGTTCACTCCACACCCCTTGGACATACATAACTGGTACCCTTTGCTCCTTGGGGGAGGGAAGGTACCAGTAAGGCCATGGTCAAGGGGGGTTGTAAGGCGAACCATCGAGGGGTCCACGTTAGCATTGCTATGCGAAGAAGCAATAGCCATTAGCGTGCCTCTTCGAAGAAGCATTAGGCGAAGCAACGCTACGATTGGTATTGTTCGTGGGACTTTGAAATCGCATCGTGCATACCTGGAGGGTCGCAAGGGAAGCGGAATTTCCAAGAAAGGGAGTGTACTTCGCAAAGCAGAGTGCCTTGGCCTTTGCATGGTGCATAGGTGTGAGTGGAGGGTGCTTCTCGAAGTAGAACAACATTCGCGGAGCACTACCTCGTGAAGAAGAGGTGCCTCGCGAAGCAGGGTGCTGTGAAGTAGTGTGCTTCGTGATGTGTAGCGATCCTACCTTAGCATAGGGATCACTAGTACAGGTTGGGTGTTTCGCGAAGCATAAACTCTCCAAGGCTGCCTGTGTTCCCTTGGGAATCCCCCCCCTTCGCGAATGCCCTTGAGCTTTGCGAAGTGCATCCCTCTCGGAAGAGGGGCTCAAAATGAGAAAAAGCGAAGGCGTCACGCGAAGTAGAAGTACCTCGCGGAGCTCATGATTTCTGGGGGCAAAGGTTGCTTCATGATTCGGGAGAGGAGAAGCCGAATGGTCGGATTTTCCATCCCTGGGACTCAGGGGAAGCCCAGTATTTATAGGCAAGGGGCGCCGTGAAGCAGAACTCCCGCGCCAACTCTGGTGCTTCGCGGCGCGCTCATGAACGTAAAATTCGTTCGTGGAGAGGTACCGCCTCAAGAGCTTCGCAGCGGGCTTGCAAACATCAAATTCGTTCGCGAAGAGGTACCGTCTCTGGAGCTTCGCGGCGGGCTCACGAACATCAAATTCTATCGTGGAGAGGTACCGCCTTCGGAGCTTCTCGGCGGGCTCGTGAATGTCAAATTCGTTCTCGGAGAGGTACCGCCTTTAGAGCTTCGTGAGACCGTGATTCTCGGGGTGCTTCACGTCGGTGCTTCGCGAGGCAACGTGTCGGCCTTCTTTTTTGTCCCTTCCTTTTGTGAAATATTTTGGCACCAACAAATGCCCCCCCCACTCAGACTTGGAGCCGCGGAGGGTGAAGGGTCGAAGTCTGAGGGAAAATCGCCAAAATTGTCGGTGGTTCGCGATGCAACTTCGCGATGAGGGCCCATGGTGATGACTGGGGCCACGGATCCAGACGCGCTGCAATGCTCCGCGCAGGTGATGAGCATCACGATGCTCCGGGGTCGCTGCCTATAAATAGGGGGGTTGACCTCTTTTTTCTTCATGTGATTTCCTTGTCTTTTTGTGCTCTCTATTTCACGAAGCTCCGCGTACTCCGCGCCTGCTCTCCACGAATCGAGCTTTGCGGTGAACCGCGGATCTCTAACTCCACGACCGCGCCAAGCGAACTCATGTTTACCGACCTAGTCCAGACTCTATGGCTTGGTCTCGCGACCAACCTTCGTGATCCGTCTTCGCGTTCCAACTTCGCGATCCAGCTTCGCGATCCATTCTGAAAAAAAGATATTTTCTAAGTGCTGGAACTGAAATGGCCCATCGAGAAGCTATATTGGGGGTGCTTGCAGAAGTCGCCCGTCAGGATGAGATGGCCAACTGTCTAGGCCTTCGGGAGATGGTCCGCAGCCACTCAGACCACGCTTCTTTGACAGATCTGCTATCGGAGGGTTAGAAGAATTATCTGTAGTGTAAGAAGCGTCCTTTGTACGGCTTCGGGTTGAGGGATGACGTCTTCATCCCTAAGGCGAGTAGGGACGAACCAGTTTTCTTGATTAGGAGCATGCCAGGTCAGCACCAACGGTTCAGGACGGCCGATGGTCATGCGTAGGAGGAAATCGCACCCGTTACCACCAACTGTCTCTACAACCATGTGAACAATATTGACAGGAAGCCACTGCAACTGGAGACGTCCCCTCCTCTCTACCATACCATTCTGAAGGCGACTTTGCAGGATTCGAATAAAGGCTGGTCCGATGAGTGGGACCTACGCTAGGGCATCAAATTTACTGATGAATGGGCCTAGGCCTACTGGGTAGGTGCCTCATGTGCGGAGTTTGGGGTCGAGATGAGGAGAGTGGGTTTATATAAGGTGGCATGGGCCTCCCAATTCCACATTTACCAACTGAAACAACTGATGCCGGAATTACTGAGCAGATGGTCATCTAGGACCAATACCTTTCACCTGCATCACGGGGAGGTGGGCATCAGCCTATGGGATGTCCACCAGATTTCTGGGGTTCCGATTTTAGGGTCCATGTATGATGATTTCTTCCCCGTCATGAGCGCGTGGGAGGATACAGATCAAATGTCACGACTGGAGTTAGTGCTGATGGAACTCATCCCTGGAGAGGACAAGGAGTCAGTGAGGGATGCCCATTTTAAGAAATGGTTCATGTGCTTCCTGAATTTCCCAGAGAATCGAGAGTTCCCTCGAAGGCCTCGAACTTGTCTGAGGGTGACCCAACAGGCTAAGGAGCATTGTATTGGCGGGTATTGGAGGACAGCTAATGGAAGACTTGGGGTTTCAATTTCATCATTGAACAACAGCCGATAGTCAGGCTGGCGACATTCATCACTGCTCTCATCTGTGGTTGGATTCTACCGGTGAGGGATACAAGCATGGGGGTGCAGCCCAGCTCGTTTATTATGGCGTCAATGTTGGCCATGGGGAAGCAGGTCAATCTGGGGATTCCAATGCTCTCCAAACTATACAGAATGATGCGGCACATTAGCGAGGGCAAGAAGCATCCAAGGATATGTGGGACCTTCCACCTTCTATATGGGTGGATTGCGGCGCACATCAGGGGGATCTATGAGTATCCAATCCCTATTTCGCCGCCAGGATCAAACTTCCACCCCTCCATCCAGAATGCGGTCAGGAGATTCCCGTTCAAACTAACCGTGTCGATGGTGCTGAATCGAGTGTGGAGGGCGGATGAGTTTAATTTCCACCCCTTCCCATTGCCAACGGGGATACATACTGATGACGGGCGGGGAACGGAACAACATTGGTCTTACCTTTTGGCCTTTCGAGGTAGTGTTTTGGTGGCATGAGTAGATCATGAGCCACTCTTTGAACCTTACACCCTGCATCAGTTTACGAGGCAGTTTCGATGCCTCCAGCGGCTGACCCTGAAGGTCTACTGTGAGGTGTGTCACGAGGAGAACCCGTGTGTGATGAGGCAGCTGTGGCTCATGTTCACACGGGAAGATGGGAAGATGTGAATTGCATTGCCTCCATCCACCGCCGCTTTCGGATTGGTGAGGGAGTATGCCATTAGTTGGGAAGCTGCTTACCAAGGGGAAATGCTGAAGCAACCAACTATTCGGGTCGGTGATGCTGGGACTCCTCTATCTCGAGGTCGGGGTTGGAGGGCAGCTAGGGCCTCTCGCCGTGGCGGAGCTGCCATGGCGGCGAGACCTGTAATGGCCGAGGGTGTAGCAGCAGCGGCGGATCCGGTGATTCCGTAAGAGCAGGGCCATCCGGAGGGGCGGCCACCGAGGGCCTTTTGTAGGATATCCACTCAGGCCCCGTGGAAGCGGCTGCGTCATATCGACATGGTAGTGGATGCCATCTTCCCGGAAGCCTCGGACATTTGGGATGTCCACCGGAAATTCCTCAGCCCACCCGAGACATGGGCCCACCTGAATCGCGTCAGGATGGAATTACCGAGCATAGGCCCAGTCCGGGCTGGTTTCATGGCGTCTTTGGTGGAGGCAGAGCAATACCTGGACGAGCTGGAGGATTGTGTTCACTCTAGTGGTGTCCCTCACCCAATGATAGACTGGGTGAGGGTATTGCTGAATGAAATGGTCCCCCCACAGTTATCAGCCGCCAATATGAGGGAGCGCTTTCCCCTGCTGGAAGAGTCAGAGGACTCCTCTCGGGAGGATGAGGCTGGAGGACGGAGCCCGTTGGAGGAGGGCGAGGTTGGAGATCGCGGCTCAGATTCTGAGGATTTCAAGGAGGCTCTCGAGGTAGCATTCTGAACATCATTCCTTATGGTCCGTTCTTGGGTCATTATGGACATCTCACCGATGTTTACGCCATGCAGGAGGAACTTGTTCGCAGGCCTCGTTCTCGCCCCTCGATGGGTGATGATGTGGGACCTTCAGAACCAGCGCCTATGGATGCGTCCAGTTCTACGTCTGGTGGGACCAGAGCACCCGAGGTGGCTCCTCCGGAATCTCCAGACCTGCCGACAGTATACGGAGGGCCTCGCATCGGGGTCTCATCAGTACCGGCTTAAGAGAAGCACCAAGAGGACGATCTCCGTAAGTTTCATCTACCGGTTTCCTTGTCGTCATATGTAGACCATGCCAACTAACGTTTATGTCCCTCTCTGTCTTACAGTTCTTCGACTAGCATGGGATTCTATGGAAAGAATAGTTGGGATGTCTGGTGGAGTCCCTCCAAAGGGCATGCTGGTGATGTTGGCGACAGTCCCCCCATCTCCCCAAGATGCAACACACATCATCACTTAAAGGACCACCAGCAAGGTCGTGCCTGAGGTCTTCGATGTGGACTCCGATGAAGAAGATCGGCCGGCCGGTCTTAGTCCTGTCGCGCTTGCTTCGACACCAGATGTCGCACCGGATTCAACGCCAGTTGCAGATCCCGCCGAGGACTTCTTGTAGGCGTATACTGCGTACGAGCCTGCTAATTGCGTAGACTGGGACGAAACGGCCTCTGACGAGGAAGAAAACAGCATAGTCCACCGCCGGACGTGGAAGCTAATCACACGCTTCATCAAGGACACCCCCCAAGCGTTGTGGCTGGACGAAATGGATAGACTTCGCTCACGGCTGCGCGAACTGTGCGCTGGGGGAGTGGATTCCCAACGTCTTCATGCGCTCATCCGAGATCTCGTGGCTGAGAAGATCCGGGAGCATGATCGTGGGCTCAGCGTGGGCTGGCAGCGGAGGAAGGTGAAAAGCATCACGAAGCTCCGGGAGGCTGAAAGCGAGGTCCAACAGCTGTAGAACCGGGCGGATGAGCACTAAGCCTCTCTTAATGTGAAATCAGAGATGATCTCTCTATTGGAGGCCCAACTAGCGGGGGCAGAGGAGCTTATGAGGCAAGCTTCTGGAAAGATGGCTGCCATTTAGGGTGAGGTAGAGAGGGCCAGATCCAAGGCTGACGAATTGCACCTCACCGCTGCTGAGGAGGAGCGGGAGCTGAGTCAGCGGCAGCAAGCCTTGGATGCCACAATCCAACGTGTGGCAGAGCTACAATTCTCTTTTGACAGGGTCAACCCGTTCATGGGGGAGGCGACCCACGGGTATTATAACAAACCAAAAACCTTTTATTGGTACTTTCATGCTTCAATTTCTTCCTTCTTTGTTTTGAATGATGTAGCATGCACGATTTCCACTGTTTGAATCGCCTCATTACATCCTTACAATGTTTTCGGGACGTTTGGCGATAATTCCCCAAGCCCATGTGGGTCGAGCCCGATGTGAGAAATAGGAGATAGTTGCCTTCTCGTCCCACCTATCATAAGAGTGGAGACCATGCTCTAGGCATCAGGGATTTGGATTACTAGTCCGAATTTCCGAAATATGGGAGAGGCTTGACTGGAGAAGGAACTTTCCAGAACATCCGAATTACCGTTTCTTCAGCGTGCCCTCATGTATGAACGGTGCAACACTAGGGGCAGTGGAATCAGTCCGAACAGACGGAAACGGGAAGCGTGAATTATGATGCCCATAATTCGGAGCACTGTGGGGATTGCGTGACAATAAGGGACAACCGTTAACCATGGAGGGGAAGCGGTATCCTTACTGCGTTAGCCTGTAACGGGGACAAAAATTAAAGTCAACCGTTGACAATGTTCGAAACACATGACCATGTGAAAAATATTGTCGGTCAATCTTTTGGGACATTGACCCATGACAGTTGGCGGACCATAGGTCAATCATCCATTCTATTAGGGGTTCCTTCCAAACATGACCAGTCTTCTAGAACGTTGTCCTAGGATGGTTGGTGAGCCGATGCGTCATGAGGCCAGGCCGTTAGGGGGGTCCCTTCAGACATGAAATGGGACGAGGGTCCGTATTAAGGGCACACAGAGCGTGGAATATGGATTGGTGGTTTGTCTGAACAGAATCCATCACTCATGTAATTACACCACCGTGGTGGGAGTACACCATATGGGTGCATCGGTTTGATCATGGATCATTCCTTCTTTCAGACAGCGCCTATCTAGCGAGGGGTCCGACCAGGGGGCCGGAAAGGGGAAGGATGGGATTAATGACTTATATGGTCTAGACCCTAGGAAAAATTCCAGGGTGTCTCTATATATCCCATGAGGACGTGAATCAAGACATACGCAGTTTTGAAGCATAGTGTCGTCATAGACCAACACTGATAGGTGAAATCCTCTCTAGTAGAGGCTCTGGTGCATCCCATGATTAACATGGGTCATCCTGAACTTTTTTAGGGTAGAACCGCAGTTTAGTGTCATGCATTGAGGACATATGGACTCTTGTATTTTAACATCATACGATAGGACGTGTAATAAAAGGGAAGATCCCAGGGAGCATGTGGTGCAGTAGATATGAAACCGACGTGAATGAGGACTTGGAGTCTAAATCACACCACGTACCCCCGGAGGAAACTCTTCAGGTCGAGGGACCAAGAGTGAGGATTAGGTTGGGCCTGAAGCAGAGTGGTCTGGCATTCCTACATACCCCATGAGGATGGGAATCAATCCGTAGGTAGTTCTAAAAGCGCAGTTTAACATCCTGTGGGACGATGAGATGCCTGGCCGTGTTGGTACACATCCCGCCAAAACTACTAAGCCCACGTGAGTCATGCTCGGTGTGGGAAAAAAGAAGTAGTTGTGGGAATTTCTCGACACAGAAAGGGGAAGATTAGGCCAAAGGGACGCTCGGTGAATACTGGCCCAATGACACTAACACGACCATTTAGCGCACATAGATGCGCAAAGAGAAAGAGACGAGTATGATGGAATTCCACTTGAACATGAGGAAGTGGATATTTGTGAATCACGGCACTCGAGATTCAGATCACGATGATGGTGGCGTGACGATGGAGGATAACTGTTGACCATGGTGGAAACCCAGCATCCATATTGCGTTAGTCTAGAATGGTGATAGAAAAATGAGGGTCGACTGTTGACCATGTTTGAAACATGGGACCACGTCACAAATGTTGGTAGATATCCGTAGGGACGTTGGCCCGAAACGATTGGAGGGTCCTTAGGTCCAGCATTTATGGAGAGCCCTTAAGCCTAGTATCCATGTCATCCGAGGGTCATATTGGATGTGGAAGAGGATGAGGATCCAAATAGTGAGCTCATGAATCTTGGTCATGGGACGAGGGGAATGTCCGTATGAAAATCCCACACTTCGGGCTCTTTGTCGAAACACATCTGAATACAACAACGAGACGTATTAGATACAGGGAGAAGATTCATTTCCCATAGGGAGATCATAGTTTAGGGTCGTAGAATTCGCACCATGGATGAGAGGAAACATTAGAGGCACATGGTGGAGTAACTGAAACACCTGGCGTGAATGGGGATAGGGGGTGTGTATGGTGTGGTGAACAACCCGACGTGAATGAGGAAATAATCCCATATCACACTGCACGACCCCCTTGGGAGAGGTTTTGGGTCAAGGGACCAAAAGAGAAAGTTAGGCTGGGTCCGCGGGGATGTGCCTGGGTGCTCCAACGTATCTCATGAGGATGAGAATCAAGCCGTACGTAGTTATTGAAAACGTCTTATTTTAAGGTATTAGAGCTTGGACCATGAGTGGGTAAGGGGAGAAAGGGACACATGGAACGGTGGTTTCAAAACTTTACGTGAATGAGGACCGAATCCCTACTTACCATCCATTCTCTGGGGAAATGCTCGAGTCGAGGGACAAAACACAAAGGTTAGGCTGGGCCCACGGGGAAGTGCCCGGGCGCTTTTACGTATCTCATGAGGATGAGAATCAATCCATACATATTTATGAAAGGTGACATGGTAAGATACCAGTGCCAGGGGAAACGGGGAGTGCGGGCATGGCCCTTGCACTAAAAGAAGAGGAATTTTATAAATCTTGTTTTTCCTTTAAGGTGAGTGGTTTTTTTTTGAAGCGACAGGCCTAAAGTAGTAGGCTGTGGTGTCACCACAAGGATCAAGCCGTGATAAGAGTTGACAAATGGCATGGCACATGACCAATACCCAACGTGATGTCCTCTATAACGAGGTCATCACAACGCAGTGCCGTTTTTCGTCGTGCGGCCAGGACGATAATGTCACAGTTTAGGGTCGTGTGATAGGACCAAGCGTTCATTTTATCATCATGCAGTGCAGACGAAGAAGAGACGATGCTAGTCGGGGGAATGTGCGCAGTGTTATAAAAAAATAATTGATGGAGACATGATCCCACATCACATTGTACACCACTCAGAGAGGGAGACCTTAGGCCGAGGGGCCTATATAGGGGTAAGAGGTGAAACAAGGGGGGAGAGACTAGCTCCCGAAATGGGATGGACCTGAAGACAAGGCATCTGGGATGTCCTACGTTTCCCATGAGGATGGGAATCAAGCTGAACGTAGTTCCGTATGTATCTTAGTTTATGGTCTTAGAGCTTCGACCATGAATGGTAACAACTTTCCAAGTTAGCGCAGACGTCAACCCGATACCTAAGCCCACGTGAGTTAAACTCGGTGTGGGAAACAAGGGGGGAATCCTTATCACAATTCCTGGGGCGCCCATCAGAGGGGAGTTGGTAGAGAGCCCCGAAGTACACCTTTGACGTGGCTTGTTTTCCCAACGCGTAGACGTGCACGGAGGAAAATTACCAAGAGTTCCAAGACTCTACATGGACATGATGAAGTGATGAAGGGTGTGAATTGTGTACCCGACATTTTGGGCTTAATGGGTTGGCATGGCGATAGAGGAAAACTGTTAACCATGGTGGAAACGTAGCGTCCATATGACGTTAGCTTGAGGTGGGAACAACAAACGAGCATCGACCACTGACCATATTCGAAACGGGAGATTTTATCGATTTGTTGTCCGAAACCCTCAGGGGCGTTGGCCCGTAACAGTAGGAGAGCCCTTGGGCGTAGTATCCAGTCCATTCTTGGGGGTCCGTCTGGGTGTGAAATATGATGGAATCTCTGATGCAGGGATACACAAAGCCTAGAAAGTGGGTGCGGACGTGTCTGAGTAAAGTTTGGCATTCCAGGTAATAGACCAGAGTCCCCTTGGACACATTGGTGAACCGACGAATAGGGGTCGACGAAACAGCTCAAGAGGGAGAGGTACATGGAGTGGTCATTATGAGACCGACGTGAATGAGGAGATAATCCCACACCTCACCATATAATCCTCTCATGGAGGAAGGGTAGACCAAGGGGCCAAGATGGGATGAAGATTCTTGAGAGATGGGGCTGGACCTGAATCCTAGACATTCAGGTGGTCCTACGTATCCCATGAGGATGGGAATCAAGCCACACGTAGTTCTCTAAATGCTGATTAACGTCATACAGGACGAGGGGGAGTAATATACCCCCAAACAAGGGAGGTTTACAGTACGGCGAAGAAACTGACGTGAATGGGGAAATAATCTCACACTACACCATACACTCCTATAAGAGAGGACCTGGGCCGGGGCCCGAAAAGACCACGGGGCATTATGGTTAGGCATTGGTCAGGAAGGCCTAACCTGCTTGCAGTTTAACGTCTTGTAGTGAGGACAAGGGCCGGGGACCCGAGGAGGCCAAGGGGCCTAAGGCTGGGCCTCGTAAGGGAAGGCGTATGACATGGTACATGATCTCGACGTGAATGAGTACATAGTCCCACACCACACCGTACACCCCTGGTAAGAGGTTGGGCGGAGGGGCCCGAGAAGCCCAAGGGGCCTAAGGTCAGGCATCAGTCAGGAAGGCCTGACTGGTTTGCAGTTTAACGTCTTACATGAGGACGGGGAAAGAGATAATTGTATCTATTACGGGGGTGTGTACGGCATGGAAAGTAACATAACGTTAATGAGGACGTAATCCTACACCACGCCGTACATTCCTTATAGAAGAATTGGGGTCGTGGGCCTGACTGCTAGCACCACCCGGAGGGATGTTTTCACTTCGGGATAGGGAAGAACGAATCACTGCACTTGATGTTTGGGACATCTCGGGGTGGACCCGAAGATCCAGGACACTGTTGACCATGTTCTAAACACATCGTTCCTATGGTGACCTGATATGGGAGCAACAAATGAGCGTCGAACATTGACTAAATTCGCAACGTGGGACCTGTATCGGCTTGTTGCTTGAAAACCCTCGGGGGCGTTGGCCCGTATCGGTAGGAGATCCCTTGGGCGTAGTATCCAGGCCGTTCATGGGGGTCCCTCTAGGTGTGCAAAAAATGATGGAATCCCAGTCATGGAGTGGGTGAAGCATAGATGTATCCATCCACGAAAGAAGAAAACATCTCTAGGGGGGATGTGCAGCCAGGTCGAGGCTTGCTCGACGTGAGTTGGGGAAAAAGTATGCACCCTGCCATATGTATTGACCCGAGGGGAAGATTTTGGATTTTGGGCTGGGCCAACAGACGAAATGCCCGGGTGTTCCTACGTATCCCATTAGGATGGGAATCAAGCCATACGTAGTTATTGAAGGCCATGCATTTTAGCGTCATGCGGTGAGGACATGGGAGGATAGAAGAACGAGAGTGGGCACATGGTGAAACCCTTATAATCCTTGTATGAGAGGGGTTGTATGAGCAGGGATAAGAAAGCCTACTCCTCGCTACACAAGGTCTCTCCAAGGAAACTATTCCCAGGGGGGATAGTGGAATAGAGGATCATGGGGCTCGGCTCAAGACGAGGCGTCCGAGCGTTCCTACGTATCCCATTAAGATGGGAATCAAGCCACACGTAGTTCTTGAGGCGCAGTTTAGTGTTTTTCTGGACGAGAAATGTGTCTCAACTGGGTATATGTACGGTATGGTGGGTAACCCGATGTGGATTAGGATGTAATCCCACACCACACCATACAATCCCATTAGAGAGCCAGAGTCGACGCAGGCCAAGGGGCCAGAGGCTGAGCCTCGGTCAGGAAGGCCTGACTGGCTTGCAGTTTAACGTCTTACAGTAAAGACGGGGGCTGGGGGCCCAAGGAGGCCAAGGGGCCTAAGGCTGAGCCTCGGTCAGGAAGGCCTTACTGGCATACAGTTTAATGTCTTACATTAAGGACGGGGGGAGATCTTAGTTTAAGGTCATAGAGCTCGGACCATTTTGGAGTTTATCGTCGTGTAGGACAAAGATGCAGTTTGAGGTCGTGTAGAACCCTTTTTCCCTAGGAAAAGTATCTCTTGAGGAACATGGCATTGGTGGGAGGGGTTATCCACTCTCCATCCATGGTCACCAAGGAGTTTTCTCCATTGGGGTAAACCTTGTGGATGATATAAGGCCCTTCCCATTTGGGTTCTAACTTGGGCGGTTTCCTACCGGGGATCATTGGTGCTCGAAGGGCCAGTACTAGGTCGCCCTATAGAAAAGAACGAAGACAAACCTTCTTGTTGAAGGCCCCCGCTATCTTATCCTGATGCCTTTCCAGATTGTGCATGGCATGAAGCCGGTTCTTGTCCAGTGCTTCTAATTCAGCTACACGGATTCCGGCTACCTAATCTGATGTCTGGTGATCATAGACTGCAGTGTGTAACGATGGTAGCTGGATCTCAATGGGTAGGATGTTCTCAGTTCCATACACCAGGGAATATGGGGTCACCTGGGTAGACTTGCGAGTCGTCATCAGATAAGCCCTGAGGGTGTTGGGGAGCTTTTCCGGCCATATTTTCTTGTTCTGTCCAACCGTCTTCAGCAGAATGTTCGAGGGGGTTTTGTTGAATGACTCGATCTGTCCGTTTTCCTGCGCATGGTAGTGGGAGGTATGGTTCGAACGGATGTCGTACTTGGCGTACAATTTCTTTAGTTCAGCTTCTCGGATGTTGGTGCCGTTATCGGTGAGGACGGCGTGAGGGACCAAAAACCGGTGGATAATATTGGAGCTCACAAAGTCGACGATGGAATGGGCCTTGACCTCTTTGAGTGGAATTGTCTCTGCCCACTTGGAGAAGAAATATGTAGCAATCAAGATGAACCTACACTGGCGAGCTTTTGGCGGTGGATATGGTCCCACTACATCAACTCCCAATACCGCAAATGGACAAGAGTACTTGGTGGGGGTGGAGGGGCTCCAGCGGCCGATGCAGGAAGTTGGAGTGAACTTTTCACGCGTGGAATCTCTTGGCATACCCAATACAATCATGGATCATAGAGGGACAGAAGTACCCCAACCTCCAGATTTGATGGGACAGCTTCGGCCCAGAATGATGGGCACCACAGGAACCGACATGAACCTCTTGCATAACATGAGGAATCTCTACTACTTGAATGCAACGGAGGAGGATTCCATCAAAGCTCCGCTTATAAATAATCAGTTCAAGACTAGGGCTGCTCGGAGGGTAAATTGCAGCACGCAGCATCAGATTCACTTGCGCTCGTCCCGGTCGTCTGGGAGGCGACCATTTTAGACATACTCGACAAAAGGTGCCCTCCAGTCGGGAGTGGCTTCAACCACTGTGTCTGACAAACCCGGGACCCCTGACGTAGAGGTTCGGTGGTGAGATGACTTACCCGTAGGCCATAATTGTCTACTTGGGTGACGGGGGAAATGACTCTCTAGTGTGCCACAAGTATGATCAAATCATCTTGCTCGGGTTCTGCGAGCGACGCGGCTAATCCATCCAAGGCGTCTGCTTGACCGTTTTGTGACCGTGGGACATGGGTAATCTCTGGTCGAGAAGAGAACTGGGCCATTATGTGGAGGGTGTACTCTATCAACGGTACAAGCTCCGGCTTCCTGACGACGTAGTCCCCATTAACCTGTTTGATTACCAGATCGGAATCCCCTTTCACATGTAGATGGGGCACATTAATCTTAAGGGCCAACTCGAGGCCGGTGATGAGATCCCTGTACTCTGCCTCGTTGTTCGTACAGCCTTCTGACAACAGGAACGAGTATTGCAAGACGACTTGCGCCGGGGTAATGAAGACAATACCCAGACCCACTATGTTGAGCTTAGGATCGTTGAGCTTCCTACCTGTGGGTCTATAGGAGGTACCGTCGAAATGCATTTGCTAACACGGGACGACATGATCGACTGAGAGGATCGTCTCATCAGGAAAATACAGGTCCAGGGATTGATCCGTGGAGGTTGGATGGGCAGCTAAAAAGTATGCCAACGTTTGTCCCTTAATGGCCTTCTGAGGTACGAACCTGATATCAAAATGCTGTAGAATCACCGCCCACCGTTCTAGTCGGCCAGTCAGCATGGGGCGGTTCTGGATGTACTTCAGTGGGTCTACCCATGAGACCAATTGCACCTCATGGTGCTGCAGGTAATTTCGCAACTTCTGTATGGAGAAGACGAGCGCAAGGTAGCTCTTTTCAATAGGGTAGTATCTGACCTCCTTATCGAGAAGCATGTGGCTGAGATAGTAGAGAGTTTTCTTGGTACCCTCGTTATTCTTCTGGGTGAGCAGTGCACCGAGGGATCTTTCCAGGGCAGTCACGTAAAGGACCAATGGCTCTTCAGAGACGGGTGGAATCAAAACCGGAGGTTGGAGCAGATACTGCTTGATTTCCTCAAAGGCGGTCCAACACTCCTCATCACATTCGTAGGCGATGCCATTCTTCATGTGCCGGGAGAATGTCTTACACATGTTGGCCAGATTCACGATGAATCGGCGTATATAGGCTCAGTGGACTTGGAGGCCTCAAAGTTCCTGAATATTGCTCAGGGGAGGCATTTGGATGATGTCCTTGATCTTCTCTGGGCCGATCTCAATACCTCGGTATCTAACAACAAAGCCCAAAAAATTCCCAGAGGTGACCCCGAAGGAACACTTCAAAGGGTTCATCTTTAGGTGATGGGAACAGAGGAAACCGAACACCTTCTCAAGGTCTTTGAGATGGTCCTGGCACAGACATGATTTGTCCACTAGGTCATCTACGTAGAATTCCACCAGCATCCTGAGAATGAGCTTGAATATGCGATGCATGGCCCTCTGATAAGTGGCACCTGCATTTTTCAAGCCGAAGGGCATAAACTGATAGAAAAAGGTACATTGGGGAGCCCTGAAGGCAGTGGACTCCTCGTCCTCAGGGGCCATCCGGATCTGGTTGTTCCCGGAATACCCATCCATGAAAGAGAGATCATGGAACCCGGCCGTGGCATCAATCAATAACTCTGTCACCGGGAGTGGGAAGTCATCCTTTGGGTAGTGGCGATTAAGGTTGTGAAAGTCGACGCAAACTCTGATCTTCCCATTCTTCTTCCTAACTGGCACAATGTTGGCAAGCCACTTGGGGTACTAGACTTCCCTAATGAAGTTGGCTTTGATAATATTGTCAACTTCGGCCTCAACCATAGCACCATGAGAAGGGTGCATCTTCCTGGGAGGCTTCTTAAACCCACGATGGTTTTCCGGGAGGCCCAGATGGTGAACGACTACCTGGGGATCTAGTCCTAGAATCTCGTTGTAACTCTAGGCAAACACGTCACGGTGTTGTTTGAGGAAGTCGACGTATTTTTGCCGCTCCTTGGGGGACATGGCTGCACTAATCAATGTGGGTTTCAGATCTGCCTCACTACCAAGGTTCACCTGTACCAGTTAATCAACCGTGGTAGAGACACCTTCCTCAAAGGTTGGGGGGAGCATCCTCAAGGTCTTCCTCTCCACCCATGGGGGGATTTCCCACGACGGGAGATACTCCTGGGCTATCAAAGCCTGATGGGCAGCTGGTGCTGGCTTGGGCAGCAGTGGTCATCATATCTGGAGACTCACTCGCCATTTAGACCATAGCAATGAAGGCAGTCGACCCTATCCCATCTGGCCTTCAGCATAAGGGGCCACGTTTGATGATATCAAAGTAGTGGTGACGTGTCAGCCTGAGTCGGTGGATTCCAGCCCGGTGGAAGAGACACGTATGGCGTTCCGCCATTGTCATTAGCTTGACATTTCGGCACCGTACAGTGGTAGGATGTTTCAGGATCATCTGAGCCTGGTTGATGTGGGAATACGAGGTGATTTTCCAACGCCGCTTGGACGCGGGAACATGCCTTGTGTACCTGAAACAACAAAACATTTCCCCATGTCGGGGGTTGTAGCCTCCAATCGGTGGATCATGAGGGTGTAGGCGTCATCCATGCTTGCCCAGGGATCACATGTAACCGGTGTGGGTTCATCCTCACTTACTAGGATTTTCTTATCCTTACTCTTGTAATAATAAACATCCAGATAGTGGGCCTCACAAGAGGCGAAAGGAGACACATCTCCTTGGAGCACACCTACTCGACTGTTGAGTGAGTATTTGAGGCACGGGTGATATGACGAAGGGACCGCTGCTTGCAGATGGAGCCATGGCCTACCCATCAATGCGTTGTAGGCGGTGTCCTGAGAGACGACCATGGACTCGGTGCTGGAAATTAGGCCACCAAACTGAGTCTTTAGGCGGATCTTTCTGATTGGGGTTTGCTCGGTCCTGTCATACCCCTGTATTCTGAGGTCAGAGGGTGTTAAATCACCTTCAGACAGACCCATATTTCGCAATGTCCAAGTCGGAATTAGGTTGATTCCGGAACCCGTGTCAACGAGGCAGCGATGGACTTCCACACCATTGAAGTGGACAGTGATGTACATCGGGTGAATATGTCCCTATATAGGAGGGTCCTCATCATCACCAGAGAACGAGATAACTACCTGACATTCGGCGTTCTCAATTGTCTCGACATGGAAGGCTTCTACAGCTGCTCCCTCCGTCTCAAACTGGAGGGGGCATCTTAGGGCCTCGGCAAGTGCCTAGCACATTTCAGATGACAGGAGAAGGGACTAAAGGATAGAAAGTCTTTCCGGAATTCCGTCCAGGTGCTTCAGGACATCATACTTTAAAGCTAAGCACGAACCTCTGCCTACAGGAGGTTGTTCGATAGTTGGAGGCTTAGCGGGTCCTGCCGGTTGAACCGGTGGTCAGCTAGTACTAGGTAAATCCTACTGCCTACTAGTTGAAGCTTGGAGAGTAGTCACCGGACTAGGATCTGACAGCGGAGGCTGGCCTGTAGCCGGGGGAGACAGACCGTGATACGAACGAGGCAGCTCTCCCTGATCTAGTAGGACAAACGGCGGTGGAGGTAGATCTGAGGGCGTTATATGGGGTTGCGCGTGCTGAGCTCTGCGCTGAGCCTACTGTCAGGTCTCAGTAGCGTGCATGGCCTGGATGAAAGTGCCCGCTGACGTACCTCAATGACCGGCGTGGTTGCGGTTCCGCTGATGTTGGTGTCGGCTGGAAATGTTGGGGAGGTTCGCCTGGCGTTCCACCTCGTCGGGAGTCATATAGGGCTTTACCAGCTCCACGATGTTAAACGAAGTGTACCCCTGGCTGTCACTCGACGAGTCATCCACCACTGGGCAGATTTTGGAAGGAATCGCCATTTCAGGGGGCGTAAAGTCGCCGAGAGTGCAGGATGACGACGACACCGGCGGAGCGCGTTGATTCGTCTTGCGCCATCGCTTCTTTCCATTTTGGGAAGAGGTCGGCTGTGAAGACGATGCAAAGGTACCAGCTACTTCTTCTGAAGGTTCCGGCTACTTCAGGTGCGCACAAATGATACCATGGGCAGAAACGATGGTTTTTCGAGCCATCCAGTTGTC
Organism: Viscum album; assembly: GCA_963277665.1. Lineage (NCBI taxonomy): Eukaryota > Viridiplantae > Streptophyta > Magnoliopsida > Santalales > Viscaceae > Viscum > Viscum album. The sequence goes on from OY728148.1 coordinate 1,259,000,274, forward strand.
GTATTTCAGGGATCCGCAGCTGGGAACCTGCTGCCACTCGCCTTCGCTGTAGGTACCGATCTCTGACCCTGAAAAGACACCCGCCACTTGTGTTGGTGCCGGGCCCAACCTGAATATGTTGTTGTTGACCTGGTCTCGAAGTCAGTCTTTAAACACGTAGCATTGCTTGAGGGTGTTCCCTAGAATTTGATGATAAGGATAGTAGTTGGGGTGATCAGTGAGATTCTCCTCTGCCGGCCTTCTGCACTCGGGCAGGCGCATAATCCCTTGCTCTATAGCACTTCAGAAGTAGCTAGGGAACTGATTTTCATTGAACGAATAAGTCTGGTGCCTTCTTTCCAGATAGGGGGCCCTGGGGGCCTGGCCTTGATGAGGGGCCGGAGGGGCCTGCCGAGGAGGAGGCACCTGATTGTCTCGCCTAGGTGGAGGTGGGGCATTGCGCGGGGGAACCTATCGATTCTGAGGCGTCCACTGTTGGGTAGGAGTCTATGCTTGAGGTGGAGGACCTCTGCGGGGTTGCCGGGAAGGTTCCACTGGTAGTAATTCCAGCTGCCTAGGGGCTTCTATTTGGGCCACCGCGGTGGGTTCGGCTCTGGCGGTCCTCCTGGTTGGGATCATATGGGGAAACGATCGTGCCTGACTAGCCTGTTGTAGATCCACCTCATGGTGTTGAGCCTTATCTGAGAAATCTCTAAACCCACCAGGGTAGTTCTGGGTAATCAGAGAGGGTACTAGCTCCGTTTTGACGTTCCCCACACACATCGTCAGTAATTTCCCCTGAGTCAGTGGTATATCAAGGGAATACGTAAGTCCCTTCCACCGGGCGATGAAATCTGCGACTCGCTCATCAGGCCTTTGCTTGCACTTGAAGAGGTCTGAAATGCTGGTCTTCCTCGTGCTGGAGGTAAACTGGTATAGGAACTTCCGGCGGAGATCCTCCCAACCGGTCACCGATCCGATAGAGAGCTGGTTGTACCAGACGAATGCGGGACCATCCAATGTCTGTATGAAACATCAGAGCTTGGCAGCTACTTGCTGGGCCGGGGTCCCCAGTATGGGGCCACACCTGGAAGAAAAATGTGCCATGTGCTGCGGCGGGTCCTCTGTCCCGTTGAAGGGAGAGAAAGTGGGGTTCCCAAAACCCGGGGGTGCGGACATATCATCCACCCACGCGGGATACGACTTTTCATCTGGTGGGACTGCCACCTGCGGCATTTCCAACGCTTCGAGGCGGGCTGTGAGTGCCGATATAAGATCATCTGGGCGGGGTTCCCTGTGTTGACGGGGATTCCGAATCACAAGTATGTTGCTAGGTTCTTCAACACGGTAGATGGCTTTGGCAGCTTGTGGATCGACTGGAGGAACGACCAGTGGGGCGACTGGGGGAACCCGGACTGGATTCTTCAGATTTCCCCGTCGTTCGGGGGGGTTTGGCGAGACGTATCGTGCCCCTTTTCTGTATGTTCTGGCTTCTGCCCTGTATGTGGAATTAGCATGATCAGGGTTTCCCAGAGGCATCTCACTGGGGGAAATTGTTCCTGCCCCTACTTCCCCGGCCTGAGATTACCATAGTCGGTTCACCGCTCTGTAGTGCGCTCAGCCAAGAGTTCGTCAACCATCCTCTTCTGCTCAGCAAGTTGCTGGCGTATAGTGGCCTTCTTAGGATCTTCATCTATTTTCTACACAGAGGCAGACGGGTCGGAGTGCTTGATAGTTCAGACGTACTCTTTACCCTTGTCGGTATTTCTACCGAGTACCAGCGACTCAGTGGGTACAGGGAGGCCTAGCAGGTTCCTCTACTGATGGGTAACCCTCCCTGATGGGTCCAGCAGTGGAGGTACGCCCTCGGGGGGTAAGTCTCCATCAAGAAATTCAATCTTGTCTTCCTTGCCCACTACGTTAGCCATGTGGACCGCGACCCCTCTCGAGGGCATGTCCTCAATGTCGCATGGCGAATCAGGCTGCCGTCGGATAGGGTCGAAGAGGAGTGCGGCATAGTGTCCCCATCCATGGACTTGCACATGGGGGGTAGCTTCCCTGATGACTCTACGGAGTACTTTGAAACTCTGAACACATTTCCGTTGAAGGGAGCTCTGACGGCCTGGTGACTTAGGGTGTTGGGCCACAAGGAGTGCGGCAAATTGATCAGGAGGCATTGCTCGCCGATTTCTTCATTGTTCTCTCGACTTCTGGGGTACACCACCCGCTCATAATGAAGGCGGTAGTGTTTCGCCCATAGGGTTCGACAAAAGAACCCCACTTCTTCAGTGGTAAGGGACTCTGGTGCGCAAAAGTTCAGCACCGCCGTCATCCATAACATCTCCGGGAAGTAATCCGCTACGAGAATGCTCTAGAATATCCTGGGTTTGGACTCGGGGTCTGGCCCTATATTGCCCCACTCGTCAACCGGGGGAGGATGAGGGACCAGTAGCGGTACCGAGGCGGACCTCTGGGATAGTAATCTCGGCGGCGAAGAATACGTCGAACGAGCTGACTGGCCGCCGAATTCTAGGCCATCCCCTGAAGAGTGAGGTGACCTGGCCACTATGTCACGATACGATGGGCTGATAGCCACAGCTTCCGGCACAGAGTCGCGGATGCCGGCGACAGGTCATGTCGTCTCTCTACCATCGTTGGCCCCCAAAATAGCTCTATGTGATCTCTGGTAGAGGTAGAGGGCGCTTCTGGTGATAATGGTGGTGATTGCACGGTGGAGACCTGCGGAATTTCCATGATTTCTTCCTCCTGGATGTACCTGCGGAGAGAGATGGGAATCTGGTGGACCTCACATTCTAGGATAATGAGGCTAACGCGCCTGGTTCCTGCCCCAGTCCTTGATACGGATGAGCGGGGAGAAGGTTCCATCGCTGAGTCGCATTCCGCTTCAGAATCCGAGAAATGAGCCGGTTTGATCTCCACCCGGGCCTTCCCATGACTCTTCTTGTGGCGGCGATGACCCGATCTCCTACCCCAGGGTGGCTCTTCGGGACAGGGTTGATCCCTAATAGGTAGCCTTGGGGCGGCGATGGCACCGTGGCTGAGAGGGCCCCCGCTCGAGATAGCCGAGGTGCGAGGGGCACCGGTGAAAATGTCGAAGGGTATATGGGGAGGACCTCCATGGACAACACCCATGTGGGCGGAGCCTCTATTGGAATCGGAAGGAGCATTGGGAGGACCTCCATGGTCGATGTGGGCAGAGCAAGGCTGAACTTCACTCCCCAAGTTTCCGGGGCGAGGACCTTCGCCAGTTCTAGAGAGGACGTAGGGAGGGCCCCCACGTTGGAGAAGGACCGGATGGACAGTGCCTTCAGATCGATGGTCAGGGGCAGGAGGATGGACTCCATACCCTGTATAGTGGGCGCGGGAAAGGATTTCATGCTGAGCGTCACTGCCGCAGTGTAGGTCTTCCTTCGGGATGGGGGTAGCACGAGGAATACCTCCATAATGAGCTTCAGAGCGGGGAAGGCCCACCCTCTGTGGAGTATTGGTAGGGGGAGTGTAACGACCCAAAATTTGGAATAAATCATGTTTCCTAATTTTGTGTGTTGTTTTATTTTATATTATTTTTATACTCAACAAAAATGTTTCATTTGATAACATGAGTATAATTAAAATGTGACCGTTGGTCTTTGACTGTTATATGACCATTGGTCAATATGACCACTAGAAACTAAATGTTTTGATTATTTTATCTAAATACAAGTAATCTTGGTTAATTAATATAGAAAGAATATTTGATGGCCTCACCCAGTAGTCTTGGACCGATCAAAGCCCATCTAATAGAACTTGGGAAGGAGGTAGCACCACTGGGCTTTGCTCTGGACTAAACCCAAGCAGAACTTCATCGTGTGAAGCTAGAACAGGATCGCCTTCGCGAGATGTTCAAAATGATAGAAATTACTACTCGTGCGATGTTTGCCGAGCCTCCCTCAGATTCTCTCACCTTAGAACATCTTACACTTAGGCCTTATGCTGGTGTGATAAGGGGCTATGTAAGGAGACCGTAACTGCCTTGTGTAATCCTTTGTTTTAAATAAAAATTTTGATTTCTTCTTATGATGAATTTTATGAATTTTCTAATGTCTGGATAAATATAGTATGCATAATTTTTATGAATCATAGAAAAGGGATATTTTAAAAATGTTTAGGTAAACCTTAAATAATTAAAAATGTGTAATGATTTTCAAAAAATGATCGTCTACAATTATGTTCAGTACGAAATTTAGAGTCTAATAAGATCAACTTAATTTTTGATGAATAATAAATTATGAATAGTGATTTTATGCTTGGGATTAGTAATGTGACCAAATGGATTAGTAATCTCACTTAATGAATGTATTAAAATAAGCTAGGCACTTTGATTAAGTAATGCGATTCAATAAAATGGTTAAATAACGGTTTCATAAGTTATTATTCAAGTATTAGTTTTTTCGGGTGAATTGTGTTTTCTAATTAGAAATTTAATTAAAATAGTTTATAAAATTATTTTTATAAAATGGTCTTCATTTTTGAACTCCAAGCATCGATATTATGTTGAGGTAATTTTTGGGGATTTTTCTGAAAAAAATTAATTTTCGGTGAATAATGTTTTTTTAATTAAAAATTTAATTAAAAATATTTAGAAAATTATTTTTATAAAATGGATTTTATTTTTGGAATCAGAGCACTGATATTTGGTTAAGGTGAAATTTTGGGATTCTTCTGAGAAAGTTGAATTTTTGATGAATAGTGAAAATATAGTTTTTTAAGTTACGGGTGTTTAATGACATCATTAAATGATGTATTAAGTATGTAATCAATATGGTCGACTTATAAATAGTAATATAAGGTATGAGGTGTCCCAAGTGGACAATACCATGGGAAAATACCATGGGGAAGCCCATGGTTTTGCCAAAACCACTAATGTGGTGTCCCTTGGCCATTAATGCCATGTCCCCTCACTTTCCCTATAAATACCAAGACATCCTCTCATCCATTCGACTCCCCACTCTCCCCCAACGAAGTTCGGGTCTCATTTCCTCCCAAGGAGTCCTCCCAAGGTTCCCCCAAGCCCTCAAGGTCCCATCCATTGAGTTTTAAGAGTTACGTTATAAGGTAAGGGATCTGACCTCTCTCTTTCTTTTCAAGAAATCTCTTTTATGTATTTATTTTTTTGCTCCATGTTCTTATGTTAAAGGATGTTCTTTTATACTAATCATACATCCCTTTTCATGTTCATATAATGATATATCTCCTCTTTCTCTCATTATTTCGTTTTATGATTTTTTAAGTGGCGCCGTTAGGCTGCCGAAATTTTTGTAACGAATTCTTTCTCCCTTCTCATTTTTCAAGATCTATTTTCATGTAAAGTATTTCAAGTATCTTTTTATTATGTTGGGGTATGATATCTAAATTTATCATACTGATCTTTTATGATCATATGATTAGAGACCCCATTTTATCTCTTCAATTCAGTATATTGACGTTTTAAGAGGCGTCGTTAGGCTGCCGAATTTTTAAGTGGTTCTTTCACCTTTCTCCTTTTTCAAAGTTCTAATTCCATGTCAAGTCTTGCAAATTCATTTTAATTATTTTGGGGTATGATCTCTAAATATATCATACTGATATATTATGATCATATGATGAGAGACCTTATTTGATCTTATCAATCCATTTTTGTTGAAGTTTAATTGGCGCTGTTAGGCTACCGAATTTCTAAGGGGTTCTTTCACCCTTCTCATTTTCAAGATCTACTTTCATGTCAAGTCTCTCAAATTCATTTTTATTATTTTGGGGTATGATCTCTATATATATCATACTGATCATTTCTGTTCATATTATGAGAGACCCTATTTTATCTCGTCAATCCATTTTTGGGAAGTTTTAAGTGACGCCGTTAGGCTGCCGAATTCTCATAAGAGAAATCTTATTTTTGTCTTCCTTTCAAGTTCTTCGTTTCATATGGTATATAATTCTAATTTCATTACCATGTTCTTAAATACTATATATTCTGTTCCCCTACTGTTTTATGTATCATTTTTTAGTGGGTGACCCATGTCCCCTCTCTTTTCAATGTTTTCTAAAACTATGTATCGTAGACGTTATGCTGCATAGTTTTCGTCTCAAAATGCCTCCCTCTTTATCTCAAAATTATTTTATGTTATTAAGTGAATACTCAAAGATATTATTTCTACAGGGTTATTCACATATATATCAAAATGTTCTATTTTAAATTCTGGGATTTACATACATGAAACCCTCTTTCCCTTTTTCTGTGGATTTAAAGTGATGTAAAGATCATGTCTTTAATGTAGTTTTTAAAACGTTATGATTATGAAATGAAACCCATTTATTTTATGCTATATGGGTTATTGATTAAATTTTTGATGATGATATATGTGGCTCACATGATAATAAAGGAAAATTTAAGGGTGCGCCCTGATAGCACTCCAATGCATTGGGTAATGATGTAACCACTAGAGATTACAATTTTCACGATATCTTGGTGAATAACCTTGGTAATTTTCAAATGACACCTTGGGGATGGACCTTGGTGATATGTTCATGATTTTCAATGTTAAATGATGTAGACACATCTTCATGTTATGAAAAATGTTATTTTTATTATGATATGCCTCATGATTTCTTTCTCATGCCTTAATGTTATTTTCATGACCTTATTGAAGTATCTCAAGTTCACATGTAAAATGTTTCTCTTGTTTCCCTTACTGGGCCTTCTGCTCACCCATTCTTTTGATGTATGTCCCCAGGTTATTAGATGCAGTAATGAACCTAGGATGAACATGAGGAGAAGCCATTCATGTGTTTAAGAAGAATCTTCTATGTTTTCGTGTTGAAAGTTCCTGGTTTCCAAGACACTAAACCTTAAAGATCCTCAGTTTTGTAAAATGTAATTACTGTTTATCTGATAAAAAGGTATGATGCTATAGGGAGGGCCTCCGTACGGGGTGACATCACTGTGGGTTTGTTCGCAGCGATCACCATTCAGGCCTGCAACCCGAAGAGTCAACCCAGCCTGCCCATGGGGCGGTTGGGGTCTCGATCCTGGTTGGGCGAAGGAGTGCCCTTGATCAGTGTATGTAGGGACTCCATGATGCATGTCGTCTATGGCTCGAGCCACTGTAGTTTTTGACGTCGATGCACCTGGGCGAGCGTCCTCAGCCCGGGCCCGGTGCTGACGTCGGGTCAGACGAGCTGGCGCAGGTGGTGCAGGGGCATGACCTGCCTGCTCTTCCTGCAGAGTCGGACGTCGGTGATGACATGGACGAATGGGAGCCCCTGCCTGGAGCCCTGGGTCGGGACCCTGATCGGGTCGACCCAGACATCACCCGCCTCATCAGCGTAAGGTGAGGAGTCTTCGAGGCATTCCAGGGACAGGCTCCCGAAACGATTGACCGTTGGGGTGGGGAGAAAGGGATCCCTGTGCGGCCTGTTAGGGCGTTGTTGATGGTGGGGCCTAGATTCCTCTAGGTCCAGGCGAGCCATATCCCGAGTTGGGATGACCCCTTCCTCCTCATACCTACTTACAAGGTTGTTGTTCACCCTTCGCTGGATGATCTCTAATGGGGAGAGGGGACGTGGGTGCCCCGTATTCTGTGATGTAGCGGCCATCGTGGCGGTACCGGAGCCATGCAGGGTGGTTGTGCCGGTGTTTCCCCTGCCCCTGCGTAGCCGATCGGGCGGTGATCGTGTCTCTGCAACAGCAACCTGGTTCTTGGAAAACGAAGGGATCAACTCATCAGAACTACGAGGAAAAAGGATTGACAACCAGTGCCCCAGTGTCCTTCCATTCTCCACGTCTGTAAGAAGCATCCGTGCCAACACGTTGCAGAATGGAGTGCACCACGTTCTACTACCCCGACTTCCTATGAGTTTCAAAAAAGGCCCGCTATTTTCTTGGCGGGACCAGGCGCCAGATATCTGGATCCGGTGACACGTCAATATACTGGTGTCTCAAACTCTACTAATCTTCATATTGAGGAGAATACTTTCACGTCGGGTTCACCATTTATGTTTCCGGTGCTTTTGCCGGGGCATGCACATCCATCCGTCCGCGGAGGAGGATGCGATGCACTGTTGCCCTGCATTACCGCTTTCCAAAGGTGGGCGACATTCACTCCTTATTCAGGGTAGTCTACTCTTGGATCGAAATGGTATGATGGGATGTCGGTTCTTCCTTTTGCGGATTCCTTCTCAGAACTCGTCGCCCAGTCCGGGTCTCCCTCATAGATTCAATAAGTTGTTCGTTAAACTCTTCCCAGTGCCATGTTTCCATGGACTCTGGTTAATTACACTACTTCTGTCGGGACATTCCAAAGGGTCCAGTCAGGGCAGCAACCTTCAGTCGGGGGAGTAGTCACGTTGAGGCATCAATAGCATGTCTGGATGCTGGGGACCTGGGATGTCTGTCTATTATCCCTGGTCACTGGGATTCTCAATGGCGTGGAAGCCCGAGGCATCCCACATCGAGCACGAGGAATTATCTTCCACAGACATATGTCTAAGGTTTTCCTCAGCTTCATGTGTTTAACACAGGGTATGCCGCGAGTGTAACATCCAGCGGAGACGGATCAGCCCGATCAGAGCATTAGCTAGAATGGATCAGATTGAGGGATTTCCATTGAAGGGGTACCGATGTCGGGACCAGCCCATGGGCGGCTGTGAAGGGGACCGAACTGACATGGTCTCACCAGGATATGATGGTCCAGGCGAGAATCAGGGTGGATGATGGATTGACGAATGAAGTGGAGGGGGAAATGGTAAGGGACCATCGCAAGGGCAACAGTGAAGTTGGGCTTGAGCCTCGAAGAGACCTCCTACGTATCCCCGTGGCAGGGAATCAAAGTCCACGTAGTTTGGGATGGTGCCAGTGAACCAGCATGAAGGTGGACCTTGGTCCGATGGATGTCGTCAGTGAACCAAAGAGAATGTGGGCCTTGTTCTAATGCGTCAATGAACCGACACGAAGGTGGACCTTGGTCCAAATGGTGTGGGGATTACACACTAGGCTGCCCGGGTGTGGATGAACCGACGTGAAGAAGGTCGGAGTGACCAACATGTGGTGGGCTTGAACCTCTAAGAGGCTTCCTACGTACCATGTCGTGACATGGATCAAAGACCACATAGTTCAGGTTGGACATCGGAAATCCGACATGAATGAGGAGGACCAGGAGGGTCCTAGTGGTGGTGGGCTTGGACCTCGTGGAGGCTTCCTACGTACCATGCCATGACATGGATCAAAGACCACATACTTCAGAGGGGCTTCGTCGGAGAACCGACATGAAGGTGGACCATGGTCCGATGGGTGATGCGCTTGAACGTCTGGAAGGATTCCTACGTACTATGCCTTGACATGGATCAAAGACCTTGTAGTTCAAATGATGGGATTCGTCAGCGAACCGACGTGAAAGTGGACCTTTTTATAATGAGTGATGGGCTTGAACCTCGGGGAGGCTTCCTACATACCATGCCTTGACATGGATCAAAGACCTCGTAGTTCAAAGGGTTTAATCGGTGAACTAACGTGAAAGTAGTCCCAGGGGTCCACTAGTGGTGGTCTTGAACCTCGTGAAGGCTACCTACGTACCATGCCTTGATATGGATCAAAGTCCTCGTAGTTCGGATTGGTCACAACGGCTTGCCGTTGAACTGGAATGCAGTTTAATGTCATGCTGGACAAGAGTGAACCCTAACGTGAATAAACGACGGGCGGTGGGCTTGAACCTCATGGAGGCTTCTTATGTACCATGACTTGACATGGATCAAAGTCCCTGTAGTTCGGGATGGCGGTGGGTGTCGGCGAACCGACATAAATGAGGGACCTTGGTCCGATGGGAGATGGGCTTGAACCTCTGGGAGGCTTCCTACGTACCATGCCTTGACATGGATCAAAGTCCATGTAGTTCGAGATGGTCACAATGGCTTGCCGTCAGACTGGAATGCAGTTTAACGTCATGCGGGACGAAGGTAGAACTCGACATGAATTGGATGACGGGTGGGCTTGAACCTTGTGAAGGCTTCCTACGTACCATGCCTTAACATGGATCAAAGACCTCGTAGTTCAAATGGGTGTGCAGTTTAATGTCATGCAGGACAAGGGCATACAGTTTAACATCATGTTGTACGAGGGCATGCAGTTTAACGTCATGCTGGACGAGGGCATGCAGTTTAACATCATGCTGGACGAGGGCATGCAGTTTAACGTCATGCTCGACGAGGGCATGCAGTTTAACGTCACGCTGGACGAGGTATTGTCATTACCAATGCCAACTCTAAGCCCACGAGAGTCATGCTCGGTGTGAGAAACAAGAGATAGCAAGGACCTGACGATCACGCCGCGAAGGGTGCGTCCATGAGAAGTGAAGAGGTGCTTATGCGTTAGGCGGCCCATGGTGCTGGGACTTACTCCAGGATGGAGGCCTGAAGTGCGGAAAAGCGCAGTGAAAGGGGGATTTGGGACCAATGATGGGAGGTTCCTCGTTCCCTATCACGCCCTCCACTGACCTTGGTAGTGGGGAAGTACGAATATGCAGGGGTGGAGCCATCCATTGGGGAACTATGGTCTCCCTTCTCTTGAGAACATACGCCGCTCCAATAAGGAGATTATCATCCCTTGGGGAGGGGTGATTCCACTCTCGTGGAGACGAGTTGCGTAAAAAATGTTCGAGTTGGGGGGACCCTTCATGAGAGGCCTGAGGTTGGGTCACAGATTAACGTCATGTTTTGAGGACGTGATGCTTGGCAGTTTAACATCCTGCAGCTCGGACGAGGTGTGTTCACTCCACACCCCTAGGACTTACATAACTGGAACCCTTTGCTCCTTGGGGGAGGGAAGGTACCAGTAAGGCCGTGGTCAAGGGGGGTTTTAGAGCGAACCATCGAGGGGTCCACGTTAGCGTGGCTATGTGAAGAAGCAATAGCCGTTAGCGTGCCTATGAAAGGAAGTATTAGGCGAAGAAACACTATGAGTAGTATTGTCTGTGGGACTTTGAAATCGCATCGTGCATACCTGGAGGGTCGCACGGGAAGCGGAATTTCCAAGCAAGGGAGTGTGCTTCGTGAAGCGGAGTGCCTTGGTCTTAGCATGGGGAATAGGTGTGAATGGAGGGTGCTTCATAAAGTAGAACAATATTCATGTAGCACTGCCTCGTGAAGAAGAGGTGCCTCGTGAAGCAGGGTGCTGCGAAGTAGTGTGCTTCGCGATGTTTAGCGATCCTACCCAAGCATAGGGATCACTAGTATAGGTTGGGTGTTTTGCGAAGCAGAAACGCTCCGCGGCAACCCTGGTTCCCTTGGGAATCCCCCTCCTTCACGAATTCCCTTGAGATTTGCGAAGGGCATCCCTCTCGGAAGAGGGGATCAAAATGAGACAAAGCGAAGGTGTCACGCGAAGTAGAAGTACCTCGCGGAGCTCATGATTCTTGGGGGAAAAGGGTTCCTCGTGATTTGGGAGAGGAGAAGACAAAAGGTCGGATTTTTCGTCCCTAGGACTCAGGGGGAGCCCAGTATTTATAGGCAAGGGGCACCACGGAGCAGAACTCCCGCGCCATCTCTGGTGCATCGTAGCGCGCTCGCGAACGTAAAATTCGTTCGTGGAGAGGTACCACCTCTGGAGCTTCGTGGCGGGCTTGCGAACATCAAATTTGTTCGCGGAGAGGTACCGCCTCTGGAGATTCACATCGGGCTCGCGAATGTAAAATTCATTTTCGGAGAGGTACCGCCTCCAGAACTTCAATGTGGGCTCGCGAACGTCAGATTTGTTCACAGAGAGGTACCGCCTCTGGAGCTTCGCGAGACCGCGATGCTCGGGGTGGATCGCGTTGGTGCTTCGCGAGGCAGCGTGTCGTCCTTCTTTTTCGTCCCTTCCTTTCGTGAAATATTTTGGCGCCAAAAAATATGATATATTTTATTATAATATATTAACCTCAATAGAGAATAATGATGGATATTGACATAGATGGAAATAATCATCAAAACTATTTGAGAGAATATCCCACTTTTTCTTGAGAAAATATTAATGTCTCTTTTTATCTAGAAGCCGTTCAAAATATATTTTTTATTCAAAGTATCCCATACACATTGAAACTTTTAAAAGGAATTTTAATTTTAGAAAATTAATGTCCTCATAAATAAATCCTTTAAACAATTTTTAAAATGTGAACATTAATGATAAATATTTGGAGAAGAAATATTTAAAACATTTAAAATGATATTTGAGTTATAATTCCTAACCATAAGAGAGATACATGAATTCAAATAATTGAGGTAATAATAAATTTCTAATAACATGAGAATAAAGGGATTCATGGTATACTATGTCAAATTATATTATTTACACCATATAAAAGTGAATTGTAGTATGACAACAAAGAATTCTTAATGGAATGTAAATTGAGATGAAATCCCTTATATAGACTATATCCATAGGTAAATAATAAATCAATGAAATAATAATGTTTGAAAAATATAAACACACTCAATATGATTGGATATTTATTGTAAATCAATCATTGGAAATTCACACATATTCTGGTAAAAAAACACCAATGACTTGGATGTTTAACTCAATGAATGGAAATTGATTTAGGATTACTCCTATCTAGTTCATATCAATGACCTGAGAAATTATCAATGGAGTGATTATGTGTATCAAAAGTATATTCAAACAAAGGGGAGTGGAAATTATGACATAAATAATAAATATTTATTCCACACATAATCTTGGAGTAAAAATAATCAATGAAGCATGTGTAAATCCCAATGAGTGGAAATTGAAATTGGAAATTCCCTTTCCGATTTGGTAACTCCTGAAACATACACCCCATGAAAGAAGGATCATTCAATGAAGATGTAAATACTGATAAATTAAATTATATTACACCATTAATACAATCACTGGCAGTACATACACCACACAATTAGAAATAGCATCTAATATTTCATGAATCTTGCGGGATTACAAAGTGCAAAGAAAAACCCTTATCATGTTGTAATTAATCGAGTCATATAAAAAAAGTTAATAACCACCAAATAAATCACAGAATACCATGAATTTAAATATAATCATGATAATATATAACAAATTTTTTTATAAAATACTCTACATGTAGTAAATAAGTGGAGAACAATGGAAATCTTATGCAATTATAAGTGAGATAAGAAACCCCTTACCTCAAGTCCGACTGGTCTTGTATGTTCCTTTTTCTTCTTGAATAATAAACTTAAGTAAATTTATACTTGATTAAGAACATTTTTCATGTTTATTATTTCTTTTATATCACTTATTACCTAGATATAACTATTAGTTAATTATTTTATTTCACATTGGATATTTTATCGATGTACGGAACTTGAGACAAAATGGAAGTTATTATAATTACAATTTTTCTATGTGGTAAAAAGTTAATTATATCCATAATTATATACATGATTTAGATAATATATATATATATTATATATCCAGTATATATATTTATTTATAAAATTTCATAACATTTGGAGATAAGAAATGAAATGCACCGTTCCTAGAGACTGTAAGTGGTGCATACACATGAACTCTACTTTCAATTAAATATTGTATTTTAATGGAATTAAAACATAATTATACATAAGTTTATTATAATTCCAGTATAATATAATATATAATATAATTAACATCATCCTTTATAGGTCCCATATAAGGCATTAACGTGTCATTTCACATTGAGGGGACATTAGTCTGCACTTCCTCCAATGAAATTATAACATTTAACCATAATGGAAACTGTGAAGGTATTCTATAAATGGAAAATACTGAAGCATAAAGATAACATAAATTTAATATATATAATATATAAATATAGTTCAATCTTAACAGCCACCATGAGTGGTAGTAGGAGGTAATTGAACAATCATCGTTTCGTGAGGCCTTATTTTTCCATCCACAGAAACAGTGTGTTCTTTACCAATTAGATGGATGAGTGTGTAAGTGTAGTTAGAATAATTCTCATAACAACAACCTAGTATATTTAGAATACTGGTTTTTTATAAAATAAGGTAATAAAAAGAGTTAGGGGTTTGGGATGTAAAATAAAATAATAGAAGTTATGGGAAACTAATAACTTTAATTTGGTAACTCCCTTTGGTTTGAACCAAAAAGACTTCTTGATATGCCTTCTGCCTAAAGTAAGGATTATATGTGGTAGAGATAGATCTTGAATGATTATTTGTTCAGGTTTTGGATTATCCTAGGGGCTTGAGGGGTGTGAGGAATTGGTTAGAAGTAGTGTCCTTTTATAAGGGAGAGGATGGGCTCTTTAAGAATGTTAGAAAATGTTATTTTATTATAAACACATCATCATTTTAAGAAGGTCCAAAACTAATTAATGTAGAATTAAATATGACTAATTTTCAAAATAAAATAATATAATAACAATTTAATGGGTTTTTTATATTAATTTAATATTAATAATCTTATTTTTATGAATCATTTTTTAAAGAGGTGAATACTGCATCATTATTTGGTCATAAATAAGTTAATTTATTTGAGGTATAAAAATTATAAAACAAATACCATAATTTAGGAAATATTTTTTTATTTCTAATTATTATTTATAGTTGAATATATGACTGATATAACCCCATGTAAGAATTTATATTCAAAATAACATTTGTTAATGTCATTTTTGTCTTAACATTATGTTAATTAAAATAATGTGTCATTATCACTCATAAGTGGCTCCATGGTCTCCCAAAATCGACCCAAGGATGACCATGGTCGGACATGACTCATCCAATTTGGTTAAAGAAAGTGTTAAGGTAATTGTTTATTATTGTAACATTCTTTTTACCTTGAATTTCCCTATTTACCTTTAACAGCGATAAATGAAAGTCAAAAGTTATAATTCACCAAAAATTATTTTCAACTTATTGAACCACATTTTACAAAATAATAATAACCATATATGCCGGATTTTTGAAATTCAATTCACAGAAGTAGTTAAATTTCATTTAAATTAAAAATTCAGTTTTTACACCAACTAAGTGGTTTTACTAATAATCAAAAATTGTATTTTTTCAGGAAAATACCAAAAAAATTTCCAAAGCTATATTTGATTTTCAGAATTATAAAATGATGTCAATTTTACCATATTCAAAATATATATGTTGCATTAATTAATTTAAAAATAATTATCGTTGTCCAAACAAATAGCGATTTCTCAAAAAACCATAACTTTCAAAAGATTGACACTTGTTTATGTATAATTTCAATGTGAAGTTAATTCTAACGAGAAACATTGGATTAAATGGTAAAAATTTAATCTAATTATACTTCTAAACCATTCAAATGTTTAATTGAATACTATAAATTATTTTGAATAAAAAATTTGTTTTTAAATAAAATTTAGTATTTTAAACTATTCACCCAAATATGAATGTTATCATAAAAACACCGAAATAATTTCGCATCAAATATTTTATGTCCAGATTCTAAATAAGAAGGTTATTTTGTCAAATTGAATATATAAAAGGATCCTATATTGTATTTAAAAAGGGTTGTCCATTATAAGGTGGTGAGATTTCTCTTTTTGAAAAATTACTTCCTTTATCTGAAAAAATGATTTTATTCTTATATTATGTATAAGTAACACATAATATAGATGTTAAAATTATAAGTAATATATAAAATTCAATATTTATTTAATATTTTTCATATCTGATTTTGAACGGTTATTTTGGTAAGTCGTTTTGCGCTCGAACTCAGTGTTGTGTGAGTTGCAAGTTATTGAATTACTTTAAAGTTATAATGTACTATGAAATCTTGGGGTGTTATATTGAAAATTATTGTTAATTATTTTCATGTGCATAAAATTTCATAGTAAAACATTTTGAAAATAGTGAAAAATAATTTAATAATAATTTAAAAATAATTTATGTCCAAATTAAAATATTTTATATGTTTTGAAAAAAATAATATTTAATTTTCTGAAAAACTTGTGTTAATAAAATATTATAAATACATATCGCTTTAAAATACTGGAAAATCCCATTTTAAAAATGCATGGATATCTTTTTTAATACCTTTTAAAAATAATAGTACTTTTATGAATAAAACTGATACATATAAGATCTTATGATGCTCATATGGGGACATGGATATATCACTTGTAGGAAAGAATACTCATTGAGTTTGTCGGTTCACTCCCCATTCCACAATATCTCATTTTGTATACCAACACCCAAAATAATTTTAAATTTTCTTTCCGAAGATATTCCCTTCTTATGAATAACAAATTTTTAACTTTTCAAAATAAAATATAAATTAATTTCATATATGAAAATTATTTTATAACTTTATTATTGTAAAAATAACTTTTCAAAAATAAATTATTTGAAATTCTGAATACAATAATAATTACTTGCATTTAAATGACTTAATCATAAATTCCTTTAAATTATGTCAAAATAATAATGTTAATATGCATGAGATGTTATTAAACATTATAGATGACACACATAAACACCATTATTGATGAAATATACTTATATTAATGAACATTTAACATGTGAAATTATTTATTTTATCATTATAAATTACATATAGAGATTAATAAAGTCAATTTCCCTTTAAATATAGGGTATACAAATTTAAAAACAAAAAACAAATAGTTAAATTTTGGAATTTTCAAAAGAAAATAAATTAATTACATTAAAAATATATATTTGAACCAAAAAATGTTATTTATTATTGAAAATTAATCCATTAAAATATTTATGAAAAATATTTTCTTTAAAAAAAATAATATTTCACCGACTTCAATACCAATTTTTATAAAA
This sequence comes from Viscum album, assembly GCA_963277665.1. Lineage (NCBI taxonomy): Eukaryota > Viridiplantae > Streptophyta > Magnoliopsida > Santalales > Viscaceae > Viscum > Viscum album. The sequence goes on from OY728148.1 coordinate 1,259,017,089, forward strand.
TATCTTTTATCCCCCCCTTTTATAGACAATCCATTTTTTAAAAACATTATGACCACTAAGGATTGTGTTGTGACTAAATTAATACACTAGAATATAGAGAGATATTCTAAGAAGTTATTTTTGTAAAGCTTCACTGAACAGAAATTGTTTTGAGGAGTAAAAAATTGAGAAGAAGAGGCTGACTTTTATAGAAGAGAGGAGGGTTACTCCTCCAATTTTTTAAAATATTAAATAAATGTAAATTATTTTTTTAATTAAACATGGATAAAAGGTAAATACATTCAATGATAATATGATGATGGGTAGAAATAATCTTATAAGATAATTGTTGGATAATTTTATGTCACTCTATTGCCGATATAATTTAGTAGTATATTTTTTAACACTGTTAAATCTAACCATGAAAACATTGGTATTGTACTTTATGAGGGTCAATAATGATACTATGAAATTCCAAGGAACACACTAATTGTATACGTAGGTGACATATCTATTCACAAGGACCATAACTACCTTTTTGTTGACTCAAAATACTGATACATTGGTTTTAGGGACCAATGGTGCAGGAATTATATAGGATTGTCTCCTTTACTATCCTTATTTCATATGTCCATTGTATATATATATATATATATGCACATATGATTTTGGTACGTCTTGAATAAATATAAAATATTCCTCTGCAATGAATATCATCCAGCATGTCCTTTCTTGATAGTGGCAATGATATGATGAGTTATGAGGCCTTAGATTTTGGCCCATCCCACACAATCATATTTGTTTTTTGATATGTAGCTAAAATACCACCAGTTGAGTCATTGATGATACTTGTAGAGTATGAAGAGTATATGCGTAATCATATTTCACTCCATGTGTTCTATAACTAGGGTCCTTTGAGGTTCTATGGTTATCCAAAACCCCAAAAAGTTCAGCAATACCTAGATTTGGTGGTCCATATCATCAGAATCATCAGGTCACCAATGGAATAGGAGATATTGTAGAATTATAGCCTTATTCATGGGGATGATAGGTTTTGGTGGGGTCTTTTTACCCCAATGCAAGATGATTCGACACTCTAGAGGGTCGATATAAAATAGATATTTCATGAGGAATACTATACCTACTTTTTATGATCTGTTTAGATTCATGGGATTATAGAGATTTATTATATATTGGTGGTGGTGGATGAGTATGCAATGGGGTTCACATACCATACAAGATACTCCCTTGACATGATCTACAATGGCTACTTCATGGAATAGAAACATTAGTAAGGAATCTGAAAGAAGTAATGTGATATCTTGTTTCCCTTGTGAATCCGCTCTATTGAGATAATTTTGGTGGGGGGATTAGTGAATGAAATTTTAGTTTCATAGGGATTCCATGAAACTTGAGAAGGCACTAGGCATTATAGAGATGATTCTTCTGTAAAATTTGGTAGAGGTCATTCAATTTAATCTTGAGCATGAGACCTCCCCATGATCCTAATTTGGAACATCATCAAGGGAAATGTGGGGTACCAGGGCATACTTATTTGGGTCATTTCTATTCTAGATATGGGATTTGTCACCTAGAATATGATTGTATGACCACACATGGTGAATGGCACTTGTAGATAACTGATGGAAATCCATGGAAAAGACATTACCATTATATAGGATCTACCAGGTGATGTAATAGATGTCCCCTTGTAATAATATGTAAAAGAGGAGATGGAAGAGTATAGGGTGGTTGGGAATATTGTGATATCCTTCCACAAACACCACTAAGCAGGCCATCTCATGGTCTGGGATATGGAGGTTAGGGCCACGTATTATTGCAGGCTATATTGGTATATGACCTTACAGTAAATGAGATCATCAATGTTATGATATGTGTTTTATCCACTACATATTCATAAATAGTTGATATATGCATCATTAATTACTTTATCACCATATGATGGTTTGAGAGATATAGCTCCCCATCGAGGCCCTATCCCAACAACCATGTCTCCAGGTTCTTATAGGGAACACTTATTTTATATTTTTATATATAGATGGTACGAGCTATTCATTGGTGGAGAGAGGTTCACAAGGGACATTTTTTTATCATGATGGAACAAAATGAAATTAACTTAGGTATGGGTTGTTTTTCTATAGTTCAACCCCAGATTGAATGTCTGGGATGATGATTCATACTCCTTCACAATGATGTTTTAAGAATCAAGTTTTCGAGTGAGAGAAATATAATAGTGGGATGAGTTCGTGTTATGAGTAAGAGGATTCATCCCATCACCTATATGTTGGTGAGTATATCTATTTCAACAGCTAGATCTTCAATAATCTATATTTCTTCAATCATAGAAGATTATATGGATGTCTTCCCTGTGGATGTTTTGGCACTACCTCAGAGGTGAAATATAGAGTTCTGTATCCAATTTAATTCAAGGACCTCTTTGATATTCTCTATGGAAAATCCGATATCCACTTGTAGAACTCAAGGAGATATTTTTTTTAGTTGGATTAACTTTGAGATAATGGATTTTTCAGACCCGTGGTGTCCATCGAGGAGATATAGTGTTGTTGGTGAGAAGTATGAATGAGAGTATGAGGCTTTTCTATGATTATTTTTCCTGAACTAGGACATGATAAATCCCAATTAACCCATACCAATGATTTTTTACATCAATGACTAGTTATGAAGCATGATATGGTTTTAGTAGATCTACATCTGATCTAGTAACCACCGATTGAGAATTTATGAGGATGATATTTCGAAGCTGGAATTTTGATTTTTCAATGGACATTATGATTTCCTTCAAATCCCTTGTGGAGTGAAAAATTTCTTCAATGTGATTATGGATTTGATGAGTCAGGTATTCCATATATAGATGGAAATGTTCATGGTTATATCATTGATGGAATACTCATCTACTATGTGATAGAGGGGGAGTATGAAGATCACAAGTGGATGCTCTTAGTTTTACATCTTGAGCACCATATTTGTTGTAAATTGTTGATGTTCAAGTTCCTAATTCATGTGGTTCACCTTCTGTGTAACATAATTTTGAATCATGGTTTGGCTATAGTCACATTAAAGATCAATAAAACTATTTCATGGGGAAAATACATGTACATGTCAGAGGTATAAAGTATTCAGGTATTTGTTGGGTACTAAATGTGGTTTCTGGTAGAATTCACTAGGATTTCAACCCCTTATATGGACATGACATGGAGAGGGAATCCATTTAACTTGACTCATTAGTTTGGAATATCCTTTTAGGATTTCATGCTAAGGTAGTAAAGTGATCCTATCATGAGACTATCAGAGGAGGTTGTGTAATAAATAGTTTTTTACATTGCATCAAAAGCTGGGCTCGGCTATGTGTTGATACAAGATATTGAAGTTTTCGTATACCAGTATAGGCAGTAGATACCTCATGAATAGAAAAAAATGACTCATGAACTATATATGTCATGAAATTATTTCTTCCTGAGGGTGTGGATGCAATACCTTTTGTGAGATTTCATTGTAGGTTACTCAAACCATCAGAGTCATAGGCACATCATCATGTACGGAGAATTGAACCAAAGATAGTTGTTATACATAGAGGTAATGTAGAACTATAAATTTTTGATAGTATATACTTCAATGAAGGTAAACCTTGTATCATATTCCAATATTAGTAATTAATATTCTATCTTGGTGCCGCAGGCTTCAAAAAAGTTAGAATGCTTGTAGCTGACACTAAATGTGTTGGATGATACACCATTTCCTCAGTCGATGGCATTTACAACCCCGAATCCTAATAATTTGAGAGAGTAACATTTTAGGGACATCAAAATTCCTATATTTTAGGAATGTATATCCATAGTTGATTCACTATATGGGTATTCTGAAGTATGGAATCACATCATCATTTAAAACGGATGGATGAAGGTCCTATTCTAAATACGGGAGGAGGTCATATGAGAGTTCAACAATTCCCTTAGTTATACATCCTAGTATGGGGAAGATGATCATAGACCACTATGGGTAGTTTCAGAAGACTATTATGTGACAAAGAATGGATGATTTCAACTCAAGATGCCTCAACCTTCAGTAGGTGAAGGCTGAGCACCAGATCATGAATGGTTTGTTGTAGCCCTTTAAAATCCCAATGTTGAGTACAAAATCATAGTGTTGGAGGAAAGTTTATGGAATTTTGTGTTGGACATTGACCAGAGCATGATGGACCACATTCCCTTGGTTTAGTTTTTTCACAATAAAATATACCACTCAAATATTTTCATGAAAAGTTTTGAGGCCCTAGAAAGACTATATAGGTCACTCTTGTGATAGAAAAAGATTGGAGAGACATCTCTTGAGAGTTCAGAGTAGTTGTATTCAATGGTGAAGAAGGGACTGGTTATCTACAATTGGATTTGGATGATTCAAATAAGGGAAAACTATTCTACATTTATAAATCATATGAATTTTTTTTTGATCACATAGAACATGTTTCCTAAAATACTCCCTACTAAGATGGTTTTGGGTGTTCAGTTGGGTGGAATGTTATCCTTAAGGTTCATTAGGTCATAAGGGTCTTTTAATCAGTTTGTAAGTTTTTTTATAACCTCCCCCAACCCACAATGATAGATTAGGTGCATGATGCCTTCCATGTGTTGTAGTTGAGGATTAATTTTCATGACCCCATGAACATTATAAAATTGGAAGTGATGGAATTTGAGGTTGGAGAAACGTTTTCATATCACAATTTGGGGATCTAGTATTGTAAGGAGAGGAAACTGTGTGGATATTCCATACCTTGGTTCATGTGTTATGGAAGTTCAAGAACCCGCAAGAGGACTCCTGGAAGAGAGAGATCCAATTACATGCATAGTATCCCACATTTTTTTGTTAGTTATTTCATTTAGTGGATGAAATGAATAATGGAGGGAATGATATTGTGATCCAGTTTCCCCCCTTCAATTTCTTTGAAATTATTCTACGTATATTTTTAATGTTGGGAACTAAGACGGTGTGTCATTTTTATGCTTGGTGTACCTAGATGTAATTTTATGAAAATATTAAATTTATTTTATATCATGCGCACATCATTTAGAAAATAAAATTCGATAAATCATAAATGGAATCTCGAATATAAAATATGATACCACATATGAGCATGTAAATCAATTTTTACCTTTTCGTGACAAAAAAAGGTTGACATGGGGTGTTTTGAAATTGAGACCGTAGGCAGGTTCATTTAGATAAAAAAATAGAAAATTGTATATTTTAATGAAATAGAACTAATATTGTTTTCTATGTATCCAAAACTAAAGAGAATCCTCCATGTATATCCACAAAAACCATGTGGTGGATTCCATATATTTTTTCTTCCTCCAGCATAAAGATTGATTCAGGTTATGTGGAGACTATGGATCAGGGTTGATCATGAAGAAATAAAGACAATGAATTCCTTTGATCATTGGAAGGAATATTCATCGATGAAAAACTATCTAATACCCATGTTGGACTATCCAATTCATGTATTCCTCCATTGTGGATAAAATTTATTAATCATAATCATTCCTTCATTAATCAATAAAAATTTCGGAGACACGGTATGAATATATGTACCGATTAATTTTATTATTGAATTCTTTATAACCCTACCTTTCCCCCATTAACAATATTTTCCATGAATTCATGGAATAGATTTATAATCCATTGTTATTGATACCTTTTCAAATAAATTACTTCATTTTCATCATTGTTAGACTCTTATGTCATCATTCGACATTGAAATGTGTGACTGAGTGTGATCATACCCCCGGTTTCATGACAGATTCAAATGCTACGATTATAACATCAAATCAATAATGAAAAATGGCCATGTAGTTTTCTAGTTTTCGATTCACTAAAACATAATATAGAATTAGTGATTGAGGTGTGGTGGTTCATATAGGTTGTACAATTTACCTTTATTGATCAATGGGTACCAGATTATAGCCACTAGAGAGAGTGAATTGATATCAGAATCAAGATCCAACAATTTTGGGTATTGAAAAGGATGAATCTAAAGGTTGAACAACCAGATCATGAATCCCATATATAGATATGTTGTTTTATTAAAAACAAAAATACAGACTATGTATCACAATGAATTTATACTGTGTATCCCTTATACAATGGTTTCATGATTTTTTAAAGATTATATGGATTTTATGGCATGTTTAACTCTTATGCATCATGAACCTCTTCCCTTGGTGGATGAGCCCTATGGAAGATTACACGTGAAGGAACCCATTTTCAAACATTTTTCAGTGGCTTATCATAATCAAATGTACAAAGAAATGACTAAGTTGCATTGGAAAAGACCCTAAGTTTCATGGACAATCCATTTAGACTCCCTATATGCCACGTTTTTTCTACACAGTTGGCGATCCATGTAGCTTTAGGGAGATGGGAAGGTGGTTAAGTAAAACAATACACCATTTTGGTCACCTCAAATGGGGTTTACCCCATAGATACTTTTAATTACATTTCAAATTCTCATATCTCTGACATTTTAATTATATTTTGGCCCTCAAGTATAATATTTTAAGTGTTTTTACTTGTAGAACAAGATGGTTCCTTAATTTATGGGTTTTGGTATATTATGTGTGATTTTTTGGTGTTACGCTTGATAATAAGGAACCCAAAAAACAAATTTAATCAATTATTGGATCACCAGAGACCTATAGAATTGAACCCCACCCCCACCCCCATAGTATGTGTGAAGTTCCTCTATTTATCATGTAGAACACCATATTATATAGGGTTTGTGTTCTTTAGGAAATCAAGTAAAACTCGTATTAAATAGGAAACGGTTAATCAAACTATTTAGTCAAAAATCCCATCATCAGGGGTGGTGGTCCACTATTTCTTGTGTGAAACCCCTATATGATAGGGTGCATGTCCTCACAACACCATAGTGGGACCCCCTGTTGAGAAAGTGAAAAAGTTCTCAATGCAATCATTTAGAGTGGGACCCCACTGACATTCCTGGGAGATGGTTCTATAATTGTTATCATTCCTCCGCCCCCATGGATGTGAGGAACCATTGTGAGGTTTGGGACTACTTGTGGTTACATATGGGTATATGTGAAAGATGTTAGGAATCACAGATTGTCTTTTGTTACAAATTAAAACAATTTCATGGGATGGGATATGTGATGGGTATATCCTTTATCTATTTATGTTATTCATTTAATAAGAGTATATTTATATATGTATCCATGTTATTATATTTTATTACTCTCTTAACCTAGATTGCAAATACACAGGGGTTTGTGTGCATAATCATCGTGTTGAGATCATAGTTGTTGGATTAAGTTGGTCTCCTAATATTAGTGGAAAATACTTGACATGTTGTCCACCCATTGACTGTGTTGAACCCAATATGTTTTAATGATCTTTCTCTCATGGTCTTGGTTGATATTTTCTTTTTTTACTATCTAATTTATTTCCATTCCTATTTTTGTCTTACTCCTCCCCTTTTAGCATTCTGGGAGTCCTTCTAGGTATATTTATACTCAAATATACATTGAATTTTCCCATAGTTTTTGTATCTTATTAAGACTATGGATAAGTAAGAAATGACTTTAGGGGAGATTTGGGATATTTTGGGTATGGGACCTGGACTATGTTGATGGATTTTAGATCATGAGATGTGGCCCCATTGAATTTTATATTCCGGTTTTGTTAGGTTTGGACATCTTTTTTTTGGGAATTTTTTATTTCTAATCACTATGTATTTTTCACGACTGTACTCTTATGCAACCTAGATGTTTATCAGACATGGTTTTCATTCAAGGTATTACATAATTTCTATTATTATTCCAATTCACTTCTACATTATGATGGATGGGTGTGTACATATAGGTACATTCAACAAAGGCCTCCCATGTTGGATATACCTTTTTGTGTTTGTCACTACCCCAGGTATATGGAGGCAGGCTAGCGATACTTTCTCTTCGAGCCCTTATTATGTTCGGGTTGTAAAACAACGTGTGTAATATTATAATTTTTCTACAATATTATTTTTTCTGTTTTGTTTAGTTTTATTTAAAATATAAATTTATAAATAAATAAATTTAAATTTTTTAAATGTAAATACACTTTTAGATTAATCATTTGAATATTACATTACAATAAATTTTTGTTATTTTTATGAAGTAATTGATTGTTATGAGAAGATTGAATAACATAGTTTCTATAAAAATTATAAATTATATGACTTTATCAATATATAACAAGGACATAGAAATTTATAAAACATTTTAATTAGTCAAATATTTATTTCATGGGTAAAATTATAAATTGTCATTAAAGTAACGAAACTAAAACAAATTGGTTTTATTTTTAAAAATTATTTAACATTTTATTACCATAAATAACTATTTATTATTATCTTCATTTTATTAATAATTTTTATAGAAAATTTTGTTTCATATTTCCTTTAATATAGTGACCCAAGATAAAAATTTGTAAATTTTAAATTATTTCTATAATTTTAAATTTTGAAATCATAAATAAACACATAGAGCCAATAACTATAGTGTAACAATCTATGATGATCTTCTACATAAGAAGCATCTTATAAAATGATTGGTAAAATTTTACCATATTTAAATCAATGTACATCGACCCTTAAAAATTCCCTTAGTAATATATACCATTTTAACTTGGGTAAATGAATCCTAATAAATATTTCATGTTTACCACTATGTAATGGAAAAAACAAAATCTCATCAATGGTTAGATCATAATAGTATGGAAACATGAGCATGGGAGAATTAGATTTTTTAATGAACATTAAACCGTTAGGTTACTCAACAACTCATAATTGAATTACATGTAATCTGAAAGGAAAAAAATGTTCCATGGCAATGAATTGTTAGATAATAAACGTGTAAAATGAAGAATAATAATGGTCATAGGATTTTGAAAGGTTCTATAAGTAAATTAAATCATGTGATTGTAAAAAAAGAAAAATTTGGTCATCTCCACACCAAACCATGTATGTATAGCCTAACATAAATTTTGTTGGGCATGCATTTTTTCAATAATAATCTAAAAATCATATCGATTTTAATTCTCATAATGACCCTTGTTTTTTACTAATGATAATACATTAAGTATGTTTCATGAAAATAATAGACACTGCAATAATTATTCTGGATTTATATTCATGTTATTTTTATTTATAGAATACTAATCATGAATTTGGATTTTTTTTATTGTTCTCTAGAAACATTGTCCATACCCTCCATTCATAAGTTATATGTAAGGAATAAACCCCACATTCAAAATAACGTATATAGATTTCATACCCTATATTGATAGAATTTATGGAACATCATCCCTATGATAAAATTCTAACAAATTCTTCTAAAACCCTCTATTTAGTAATTGGTGGTTTTGATTATCAACCCTTTGTTTGAATAAATATATGGAATATCACACCATTATTGATGTCTGGAATATCTATTACTACCCTAAATTTTTAGATATTCTATATAGTTAATCAACCCTACTCTGTAGAGATAAAACCTAAACTATGTAATGGAACCCTACGCTATACAATGGAAATCAATGTTATGGATTTGAACCCTACATTGGTATTTTGAAAGGTGGAGATTTTTTATCATTGATTTTATATGATAATTTAGCATATTATAAATAAAATTAATGATTAGTTGAAAATTGTTTTACAACCGATTTAAAGGATCATCATGATGGATTCGAAGAACTGCATTCAATAGAGAAAATAAATCCTATTATTAAAGAATTTTACGACTCCCTTGGTAATTTTGAATTAGAATATCTACGATCTCGTTGGAGACTTTTGTGGACCATATTAATTTAAAGAAAGATATAAATATGATAAGATCATATTTATATGGAGTTGTGATATATTATCAATATATTATTTGAAAACTAAATAATTTATAAAATACCAAATAGAATGATCACCTATTTTATTTTTAGAAATATGTTAAAATTTAGAGATATAAATTTTCAACCTTATACTACTGTGAATCCACTGCTTGTTTGTTGTTATGTTTACTAAAGATCATTTTCAACAAGTATATATTCAATGTTATAATTTCATGAAGAATTTCATTGTTGAATAATACGATCCTTTTCTTATCAGTTACTACTATAGTTAAGATGTAGAAAACAAACCAGCAAAAATAAAATACTTTTTATTTATTAGATTTTCGACTTCTCAGACACAGTCACGGGGAAGTATCATATTATTTGTATAAGGTGTGAATAAAAACATCAATGTAGGGAAATGATAATGATATATTTATCCTTTATATAATGGTTTCAACATCCTACACTCAGTTGTTCATTTAAAGGTCTTATAATAATATGGCCACTCTATTGAAATTCACCAAGATCGTAGAGAAAGAATTGGTCAAGTGGATTGTGGGATCTTTTTGCCCTGAACCACTATAAAATTGGTGTGTTTATTCATTTTGTCTACATACTTCTCATATTACATAAAAAATAAAACATTTCATATCTTTATAAATCACACAAAGTGTCAAAATATAGAATCTATTGATATTATCAAAAAAGGACAATTCACAACCTTCTGTTTCATATTTGTATTACCTGACATTAAAATTGTTATCAAATGTAATTTTTTTTTTGAAAAATCTATAGGAATCATAAAACAATAAGGTATATAAAAAGAATTTTTTAATGGATAATCCGAAAATAGTTATGTTTCTGATTCAAGATCCTTATTTTAATGTAGATAACTATGGATGACGGAATCCCTGAATGATTATATACACGAATAATCCATGATTCATTGATTCTTCAATTATCATTATCCCTCATGGAATTACTAAAAAACCAAGAAATGGGAAGTTGTAGAAGAGGCAATATATGAAATAAACTCAAAAAAATGAAATCTATTATTTTTGAACTTACTTCTTATGAATTCTATCGACTTTCACAATAACCTATTGCTTAGGAGATGTAGAAATCACTTGTTGTGACATATGATGGAATATATAACATCTGACTTATAATGTATGCCACTAAAAATATAATATATAACACCTATATATATTTATATAGTTACTAAATCACTCAAATTAATGTATTATTAATATATATTTGGAAAAATATTTCATCCTTCGGATATCCCAACACTCAATGAGATCAAGTACTGAATGTACAAAATGTACTAGCCTGTAAATGGAATATAATATCTATATCTATTCAAAAATCATCAACTATCAATAATTTAACTATGAAGTTACTAATTGGAAAGCTAATGTGGTTCGAATTAGAAATAGAAGATGATGGTGAAGAACACAAGATTGTGAAATTGGAAACTTTTACCTTTAAGGTGATATCTCTTAAGCAAGAATGAAAATCAAAACAAGAAATCAAATTAAATAAACACATATTCCTTAGACTCTGAAATGGAATAGGATTGGCTATGTATAATTTTTAGAAAAAAATACCAGAATAAAAAAGCATTAACAATATCATTTATTAGGGATAAGAATGAACCATGAGATTTTAGTTTTTACAAACGAAAAAATATGGGTCACATCAGACGTGTTTTCCCCCAATTTAAATATTAAGTAAGGTGGAAAGAAATGAAATATCAAAAGAATACTAGTTATGATCATAAAGTAAAAACGTCCATGTAAGCTACATGTTGTGTTTTTGGAGACTTCAACAACCCCTCAACTTTTAATTCATAAAAATAGCCACAAAATCTAAAAATTAAAATGTGTTTTATAAAAGAGGAAGAAAAAATGGTACAAACCTATTACTATTTTGATGTTGATACTGAAAGATTCTCAATTATTAAATTTTTTTTCTTAATATTCAATTTTATAATAACAATATGATTATTTATTAAAGAAATGTAAATAATTAAAAAATATCATCAATTATTTGTTAGGTAGGAGAGACATTATGCTAAAACTACATAATGAAGTAATTGAAATAATCAATTCTTCTACATAATACTATGTTGATCAAGAAAAATGTAATAATTAATTAAAATATAAAGTTTAATCTTATAAAAGTGAAGGAATTAATTTATTTAATGGATGAAATTTAATAAATTTTATTCTTGTAATTAATTTTATGTAAATAGAAAATTTTGGAATATAATGTAATCTGAAAATTGAATATTATACAAAAATAATACTATTCCAAATTTAATAAAAAATAAATTCCATTATCAAGTTATTATTGGTCACTACAGTAAAAAATTAATAAGATAAATATTAAAAATATTGGTATTAAAAATAATTTTATTATTACACATATGTCTGAAGATGTCAATACAAATTTTGGAAAAATAAGGTAGATATGGAAACATATAGTTTTTCTAAATGACAAAGCTGGACCCAAGAAAATATGGGTCCTAAAATAAAAAAAATGATTAAAATATTTTATTGGAAAAGCTCAAGTTAATATAAAACTATATTTTATATTGATATTGGATACTCAAGACATGAGAGTCAAGACACTTCAAATTTTCACACTCCAATAGAAATAGATGGTGGTCTAGTCATTTTTTGTGACAATGAAAAAGGAATGATAGTTAGAGTTGGAACAATTAGAGATCAAAATAAAATGTCAATCAACATATTATTGTATATAAAATTTTAAATTATTGCTTGATAACTATTTCTCACCATTGTGATGATGGAAAGTTTTTGATTTTTTCAACAATTTCATTCCTCTTTTCAATGATATCTTCATTAAAATTAAATCACATAGAACTGGAAATGTTTATACATTGGATCTAATTTCCATATGTAAATAAAAAATGAATTATTAAATAATTATACAATTTGATTACCCCAAAAACAAAATTGAGAACTTTGTGATTAATAGAATTTATGACACGCGACAATAAGTGCATAAGGTAATATACTATCTCTTTACAATATAGTATATTTACTATTTGAAATTTATCATTAATATTTAAATTCATGAAATAAAAATTTATATTGAAATGAACTTGACACTGGGTTATCATGCATGATATGAAACAACGATCATCCTCAATAGCTAGCGTTACATGCAAAAGCGACCATCCTAGATGTCTTGTGCTATACACAATACCGATTCTTACTGAGAAACAATCAGGAATTAAAACATTATTATTTAATATAATAAGATATAAACTAGCCATTTTAAATATTATTAACTACTATATAAAAATTTATTCTTTAGGAATCTAAATAATTTGATGCAAATAAATTATAAATGAATATAATAACCAATTCAATATTAAAAGCATATTTTTATAGAAATCTATTATTTTGGCTTAGAAATCTATTTTACCCTAATAGATTAAATTAATTAAACTTTGTGAGTGATATTAATGTAATAAATATTTTTCATATTCTATAAATTTTTTCTATTCGTCCAATATATTATGTATGAAAATATAAAAGAGAACCCAATATTTTACATAAATATTTATATTTTTATTAATGCATGTTTTACATCTTTTTAATTGAGAACCAACTTTAAATATTCGTTTTGAAACTTTTATGGAATTATTTTGATAAAATAAAAAAACATTTCTTCATTAATAATTCCAAAATTATATTAGGATGAATATTTGGGATTTATCTTTGAAACTTCGATTTTTAGTGTATAGTACAAAATACAATGTTTTAGTTAAAACCTCTCTTTTTTATTTAAAGAATTATTAATGTTCAATTATATTATAATTTTATTTGAGAGACATTGGATCAATTAATAATCTATTAATATAATTTATTTCACTTTAATAAATATATGTTTTAAATTCAATATAAAAATATAACAATCTTTTGAACATTTTTGTACTAAAACAGTTATTTTTCCTGTCTGCAAGATAAGCATTTATCTTAATTTTGCCTCTTTTGTGATTTGAATTTTAAAAATATCACATAAACTATGGTAATATATATAATATTTTTTTCTAACAATATTTACTTAATTTTAGACCAAAATCATTAGTGAATGGGACTGCAATTAATTACGGTGTTGAAGGTGTAATTGGTATAAAATGGACTGAATCCCTAATATTGAGTGACCAAATAATGTAGAAACCTATAAAAATCCAATTTAATTTAAATATTTCATCCCTAAATCTTAAAATAATTAGTTTGGGTTGTTTTTAATGATATATGTTATGTAATAACTTGTGCACACCTAACTACATTTCAAGAATACCATTTGAGTTCTCTTCCTTCCTTATAAAATGCCAGCACATCTACCCATTCCTCACACCTATAAAACTTCTTAATTGTTTCCAATAACTAGACAAGTAGACTCTCGTAATTTCTATTCCAAACCGTGAACCACTATTTTGGGCAGAATCACTTCCCAAAATTCCTTTTGGTTCAAACCAATATAAGTAACCCGATTAAAAGGTTATATTTTTTTATACCTTTAATTTAATTTCCATTATCCAACCAAAAATAACAAATTATAATATTATTTTATAAAAACACCAGTATCGTAAAATAATTTGGATTTTACTATGCTGATATTTTAACATAAACGTACATACACCACCGTATAATGGTTAACAAACATAATGTTTTTATGGACGACGAACTACTGCCACACAATATGATGATTGAATGTTCTTCAATTTACACATCTAATGGTGGATGTTATGATTTAAAATTTGTTTATATATTTCATATATGATATTTTATGATTTATTTTCACTACGTTGAACTTTTTATAATACATACATTTAGTAATTTCCAATTTACATTAATACGATAACAATGTTTGAGGATGTGTGGACTACTGCCCCTCAAAGCGATATGATTCGTTGACATGATAAATGGAATGTATAAATGATGGTTATAATTAAAAATATGAGAAATAAAAAACATATATACAATATTCATGAAATAATTACCTTATGTATATAAATATATGCATATATCATTTTTTATTACCCATTCACACACATTAAAAGAGATGACATCCTACCTGGATGTGTGGACTACTGCCACCTCGAGATGACGTGTTTTCATTTACATCACATAATTCAATATATAAGTATATATGAGTAAATAGTATTATATTTATTATATAATGAATATTCTATAAATAATTGAGTTACTTATATTATATCCCCAATGATCATTAAAAAATGGGAATATTACTTATGCGTACGTACATCCTACCATCTCCATGATTGTAACACACTCTATTTTTGTAACCATATTTAGTGATTCATTTTGAAAGTATAATGGATGTAATAATATGATAATTATTTCATGCTTATCATTCTATGGATATTAAATAATGACCCCTTTTACAACAGTTTACAAATAATAGTTTTTTGACACATGAACCAATTTTTTTCAAAACAACTGATATAAACATAATTGTTTATGTAGTTTTAGAAAACATGGTATTAAGTGAAATAAAATTAATTATAAAAATGAAATGTTCTATAAAGTAATTATGATATTAAAATATGTTTTTCATAATGGATGTTAAAGTATGTTCACTTAAAAGGAATCACAATGAAAGGGATTCTTGTCTCATTTCCACTACATGATGAATAATAAATTATTGTGCCCTTAATTTATTATAAGTGGTGTAATGAATTCCACATTAAAATATAATATCACGAAACATATTATATTCATTGAATTAAAATGATTTATTTCATACCTTTTTTTTCAATTAATTTACAACCACATTGGTAAGGGTCTTCCATCTCACTTTTATATTTGTGATATGAATGTCTTATTAACCACTAAATTATTTTTTGTAATGTACCTAATTCTTGTTTTGATATATTATATCATTAATTGTTTTTAATTAATGGTATTTAATAATTTCATTTAATAATATTATTTTATGATGTCTATGATTAAAAAAATATTCAATGTGGTATGGGACAATTTGAAATGTTTAATGATTATTTTCCTAAAGACTAGTCCTAACGATCATTCAATGGAACTTCCTTTATATAAAATTTTTTATCAATTTTTTCAATAATTAATTTCATTATTCTCTATTGATTCAAGATAATTTTCATGTATTATTTCTATTTTCCTATCTTCATTACTCAACGTGTTTTAATTTTTTTAAAGAAATCACATCATTACTTATCTTTTTAGTTGGAGAACCTGTCTTACTCTGATAACCTTTTTTATTAATTTTTTTTAAAAATGATTGTAAATGATTTTATAAAGAAACTTTTACACCTTTTTTCTTTTACCAAAATCTAAGAATGAATCTACATATCAATTTCCTAATGATGATATTTTTATCCTATTCTATACAAATGGAATATTCTTTTTTACCTCGTACAACATGTATAGATTTATTTTTCATCATTTCTTTGAATCCACATTCTCAATTCCCAAAGTTTCTTCAAAATAAAATAATATTTTCATCATAAATATTTTTAAAATTTAATTTTTTATTTCATTAACAAAAAAACCCTTTATTTTACTCCTCTTGAGTTTGTTTTGTTTACATTTTCCTTATTCCTCCACTGGATGGTTTCTTATTGATTAGTAGAAGGATTTTATTCACATAAACATTATTTATTAATATATAGTAACCATGAAGTATAATTTTTTTTACGATCACTAATATTTTAATTTCCCCTTATTATCCATTTCATTTTTTTAGGGATATTACTATTTCCAAAAACATATCAAATTTTACATTCATTGCTTACATTGACAATAATTTTCATAATTTGAGAATTATTGATAAATATGTATCTCTCATCCAATATTGTTTTTTCGGTAAGGCATATTAGTTATTTTTATTCTTCAATATGAATAATTCTTTGGTCGGGAAATGACAGGTAGAGCATGGACTTTTGATACCTCTATGATGGTTCGATAGGTTCTAATGAGACAAAAAATTGCACATATGGGTTTCTACTATTTGTTTTAAACATTCTTTTGAAATGTTTGGATGGTAATAGTTTTTAATATGGATGAGACATGAAATCCATAAATAATGAAAATTACCTCATATTGGTTTCATTTATTATTCATCGATGAGATTTTACTTCGATATATCAATGGATAAATTTCATTTAAGTAAATTTATTAATGGCATGGGTTTTATTTTCCTGCCTTGGATTATTTATTTTTCCTTATTTAACAATTTTAATGGAATGTGTTTCCACTTATAACATTTCATTATTTTGTTTATACATTCATTCTTTTTATTTATTATGTGGCATGTGAGTTCAATTATTTACCTTTCCAAAATTATTATCCTCATTGATTCATTATTGCTTCTGCTATATTTTTCCCTTACAGAGAATTTGATCTCACTATTATAATTTTACATACCCCATGAATCCAAGAAGAATACTATGATATAAATTACAAAATATAGTAGATTCATTAATGTTATCCTCAAGTTTATTATTTGAATAAAATAAAAAATATATTTGAATTATTTTATCTATTTGTAATGAAATACTAAATTATGTATATAGTTTACCAAGACTACAAAACTGATCAGTTCTTTGGGGTTTCATTTTTTATAATCATACAAATATATTTAGATGTTGACACTAGCTTTAGGATAATTGGGGTTGGGTCACTGTAGTGTGTAATGAATAATGTTTCGTAGAAACCTTGGGAACTAACTTTTGGAAAACCAAGATTAGATAACCTAATAATAATATAAAATTTCAATAAGTATAGATGAAAACCATATAATTTTAGTAATGTAGAGATTAAGTGGGTGTTCCTACCGATACATTATGGTATGGATACTATAATAGATTGTGGTTCTGTCAAAGATATGTCTAAGAATAAAAACTATGACATATTGATCTTGGATTGACCTAGGGTAACATGTTACATGAAAATGTGCCTTACTGCACACCTAGTTTGACACCCTCATGGTATATTAGTAGGTTAATCCACTATTATTTACAAACAATTATGATGAATTTGGAAACATAATATGTAACCTAGGTCTATCATAATGTGTTTTAGATTAAAGATAAAATGTCATGATTTATAAATATCACTATTGATTTTATAGATAAACACTTGAACAAGGGAGGAACTATGTGGAAATAAATTGGATGATGTATTTTTGTATTTAAGTTGTATTGAAAACCATATTTAAAATGTTATTTAGTGATTAACCTAATTTTAATGATGTCTATGTTATATATTTTTCAAATTATATTAATATGGTTTTATAAAAAGAAAACCTATAAAACGGGTGAAAACAAATCAAATATGGAAATAATACGGGCCTTGAACTTATTACCAAAGAATAATAGGGGTTTCATTCCATCCACTGACCTATGCAATGTTCTTTTTAATTTTTATGGTTTTTAGTTAAACAATTTAATGAATAAATATTAATGATGAACAAATAGTAACACTTTTCAGTCTTATAAATTAATCTATTAAACAAGTTTATTATGGGAGATATTTCATTACAAATAGTTTGAAATTTCACTATTTCATAGTAATTACAATCCATTAAAAGTTTTTAGTGCTTCAGTCATAAAAAAATTCATTTTTGGTAATTAATTTTTTGTATTAAAGGGATGAATTAGAATTTTATCGAAGAACAACCAAAATTTTGGATTGTTAATTTGATATGGAAACCTATCAAGTAATAATATTTTTTATATTATTGTTCATAAAATAAAACAACCAAAATTAGTAAAATGACTTAGAAATAAATTTTTTTCATAATACCAGAATCATTATGAATAGATCACTTTCTAAATCCTCAAATAATTATAGATTTGAGGCCCTCAACATTCCATTGATAATTTATTTGTTTATAATTTATGACCTTAATCACTCCCTATAAATATTTACAATTTTACTCCAATTATGTATCTCTAATTTATAATATTTTTCTCCTGTAAATATAACTAGTTCATTGGTATTTAATCTGAACATTGTAATTTTAATTATTTTTTATAGATGATTACATATGAACAATTCTCACGATGTGATATTTCAGACATATGAAATATCAAAAAAAATTCACCATGATTTATTTTAAATAATGATGAAACAATTTATATAATGTGGGGAGAATGTGACACCCCAAAAAAACAAAAGTAACATCATTTTTTCGATAGAATTTATGACACGTGATAGCATGGGCATAGGTAATATAATATCCATATATATTAAAATATATTTACAATAGAAAATAGATTTTATATATTTAAATGCTTAAAATAGTGAGTTAGATCGAAATGCACATGAAATTGGGTAATGTAATATCATAGTCTACAAAAACCAACCTCTATATCTTGTGTTACATTAAAAATAATCCTTCTTTGATGGCTTGCGCTATTTGTAATACCGTGTCTTATTGAGTATATATCAATAGATAAAATATTAATATTTAATATAAAAAAAATTAAACAAGCCCCAATTAATATTATAAACTATATTATGAAAATATATGGTTTATTAAATTAAATAATTTGTTACAAATAAATTATAAATTAATATGAGAACCAATTGAATATTAAATGAATATTTTTATAAAAACCTATTTTCTTTGAGCACAATGTTGTTTTACAATAATGAGTTAAATTAATTACAATTAATAAGTGATAATAATGTAAAAAATAAGGTATATATTCAATCAACTTTTTTTGATATTCATCCAATACATTTTTTAGTCGAAAATAATATTAAACCCCATATTTTGTATAAAGTCCTTTATTTTATTAAGGCATTTTTTACATCGTTTTAATACTGAAACTATTTTAAATATTAAATTTGAAACTTTTATGAATTTAGTTTGATAAAATAAAAATTATTTTTTAATTAATAATGCAAAGAAATATCTTAGGATGGATTTTTTGGATTTTTCGAGGAAACATTATTTTTTTAGTAAATAGGGGAAAATATTTTGTTTTAGTTAAAATTCGTTTTTTTAAATAATTATCAATATTAAATTATATTATAATTTTTTAAAACTAATATTGTATAAATTATAAATAAATTATTATAATTTACTTAATTATAATCAATTTAAATATTAAATTTAATATATAAAAGTAAAGATATTTTAATAAATTTTCTACTAAAATTAGTTAATCTGACTGTCTGTGAGATTGTCAGTAATCCAAATTTCACAGCATCAATGATTTGAATTTTGAATATATATCATACCAAATTTTAATAAATATTTATTTTCTGGTATAAAAATATCAACATAATTTTTTAAAAGAAAAATTAGTAAAAGTGATTAATTTTTTTAAAAATTATTATTGTGTAATTTGGATTAAAGTGGACTAAAACCATATGTTTATGGACCCTAATGAACTTTCCACATTTCAAAAAAAATAATATTGAAATATTTCTTCCATTAAATATATATTAATAATTATTGTCATGTTTGTGATGAATTTTATTTGGTAAATGCAAGTGCAAACCTGACTTATTTTCAAGAATACCAATTGAGTCATTCTCCTTCAATACAAAAGGCCACCAAATCTACCAATTATTCACACCTCTAAGACCTACTAAGTTAGACCAATACATTCCAAAATAGTTTCATATAATTTCAATACTTATCCTATATTAATTCCATTTTTCATAAACCCTTCATTGAAATACTAATAGTTCAAACCAAAAAAATTACTTGATTTAAAAGTAATGTCTATTCGCAATCTGTATAGTTTCATTTACATTATTCAACCACTAAAATATTGTTATTAGGTTCTTGCATTAAAACACTAGTATCCAATATATATATGTATGTTTTTTTCTTGTAGTTTAATCTAAACTTACACACACCACCAACTAATTGGTAACGAATAGAATGTTTCTATGGAAGGTGAACTACCGCCTCATGAAATGATGATTGATCATTCGTCTATTACCATGTCTCATAGTGTCCATTATGATATAAAACTTCTTTATAAATGTTAAATATGATAAATTTATGTCTGTATATTTATTTTAACTATTTATAAAACATACATGTAGTACTTTACATTTTACATTAATATGATAACATCGTTTGAGGATTTGTGGACTACTGCCCCCTCAAAGTGATGTGATCCATTAACACGATACATTAAATGTACAAATAATGGGTATAATTAAAAATACGAGACATAAAAAAATTATATGAAATTAATGAAATAGTTAACTTTATATATATATGTATATATATATATATATTGTTCTCTTTATTACCCATTCACACACTTTAAAAGAGATAACGTCGTTTGTGGACATGTGGACTAATTCCTCCTCGACATCATGTGTTTCCTTTGACAACAAATAATTATATATATATCTTTATATGTTTAAATAATATGATTTTTTAATGATCATTATGGAAATATTTTAGTTACTTACCTTCTTCGTGCAACGATCCTTTTAAAATGAGAATGTTACTCATGCGTACGTACGACCTACCATCTCCATGATTGTAATATATTATAATTTTCATAAATATATTTAATTATCACATTTGAAATTATAATTTTATTAAATATATTATAATTCTCTCTTTTTTATCATTCAATAGATGATATATACTGACCCCTTTACAGTAGTTGACATACAATATTTGTTTTGACACATAAACTGAATTAGGTGAAAAATAGCCGACATAAACATAATTGTTTATGTAGTTTTAAAAAAATGGTAATAAGTGAAATAAAAGTAATTTTAAACATGAAAATGTTTCTTGAATAAATTTTAAAATTAAAATAACACAATTATACGTTATATTAAAGGATGTTCACTTGAAATGAAACACAAGTTAATGGACACATTGGAATGTTTAATGATTTTTTCCCTCAAGACTAATATAATGAACTTTTAATGTAATTTTAATTATATTACATTATATAAACATTTCTCAATATTAACTTTCATTATTATATTTTTATTCAGAAACTTCTTCAATAATTATTACTATTCCCCACTATTTTGTACTTAATGTGGTTTAAAAATATTTTAATGAAAACCCATCTTCACTTTTCACTTAATTCAGATATGCATTTTTATTCTAAAAACCATGTTTTATTAAATTGATTTCAAAATTAATTTTAAAATTATTTGGTAAATAAACTTATACCCTATTTATTTTACCAATAAAATAGATATAATACTATTTTTAATTTCCAAATAATGCATTTTTCTATCCATTTTATCTACCAAATGAATATTTTATCCTTGTAAGACCTCTACGGATTTATCCACCATCATATCTTTGAATACTAATTCTCAAATTTAAATTATTGTTTTCAAAATAAATGGATATATTCCTCAAAAATATTTTTTAAATTTAATATTTAATTTCATCAACGATAACAACCATATATTGTACATCAATTGGGTTTATTATATTGATACCATCCATATTCTTCCTCTAGATGGATTATTATTGAAATATCCTAGAATAATATTCACATTGAATTCAGAGATTTATTTTTTAGTCAACATGAAGTACTCAATTTCCTATAATCATTGAACTTTTAGTTCCCCCTTATTATCCATTTCATTTTTCATGAATATTATTGTTGCCTAAATTTTTCACCATTTTATATATGGTTCCTATAATGATAGATATTTTATTAATTGGGATATTATTGATAGATTTTTCTATCTTATCCAATATGATTATCTGATAAGAAATTTTAGTTATTTTGATTATTCAATTTGAGTTATGTTTTGGACTAGAAATTATGGTAGGATATTGGACTTTATATAGCTCCTCTATGCATTGATAAGTTCTCATGAGATGTGTAATTGGGAAAATGAGTTTCTAACCTTGGTATTATACCATCTTGTGAAAGGACTTGATGGTATTAGGTTTTTATGTGCAGGAGACAAGACGTCCATAAATAATTAAATTTCCTACATTGTAGTTTTAGTTATTATTCATCGATGATATTTTGCATCAACATATCAATTGATACATTTCATTTTAGTTCATTGATTAATGTAATGTGTTGTAGTTTGTAACCCTACCATATTTATTTTTTCTTATCTGATTATTTGAATGTCATGTGTATCCAATTATTTCAATACTCGTTTTCTTAAATACTTTTATTAATTTTGTTGATTTCATGTCGTGTGGGTTAATTTAATTACCTTTTTATAATTACTATTGTAATTGATTCATTATTTATTCTTCTATATTTTCCATTACGAAGCATTTGAGATAACCCTTATTATGTTCCTTTCAAGAGGAATCTGAGAATATAACTATAAAATAAATATAGGAATATAATAGATGAAGTAGAGTTATACTCATGTTTTTTTGTTTAGATGAAAATAAAATATGTTGTAATTCGTGTATTGATTTATACTGTAATATGCATTTATGGATATGGTTTACCTAGAATACTAAACTGATCAAACTTTCAGGTATTTATTCCTTATTATCATTCCAATGTATTTAGTAGTAGACACTACCTCTTGGATATCTAGGGTTGGGTCTCAAAAGATAGTTTCAAATTAATTTTGGTAGAAACATGGGAACTAGATTTAGGAAAACCTCGGATACATAACATAATACTAATTTAGAATGTGAATAATTATAAATAAAAACACTATATTTTTTGTAATGTATATATTATATTTTCTATCCTAGAGAAACATTCATATATAGATACAACAAGTGGACGTGGTTATGTCAAATATGCACCTATGAATAAAAACTCCGTCATGGTATTCTGGGCCGGACTTGGCATAACCTGGTACACAACAATGGGCCATACTAAACTATTGGTTTGACACTACATGGTGATTTTTATAGTATAATTCAATTTTCATTACAACCCAAAATGATGGATTTGGATACATATGTTATGTATGTTATACCTAAGGATTTTTAGATTTAATATAAGATTTAATGATTTAGAAATCAAACTAATAATATTTAAAATAAGCCCTAGAAAATAGAAGGACCTATATGGAAAAAAGATTATTAGGTATTTATGTATCGAGGTTGTATTGAAATCATTATTTAAAATGATATTCAGTGATTAACCTAATTTCAAGGATGTCCATTATATATATTTTGGAAATTATATTAGTATGTTTTAGAATAAGACAAACTCTAAGGAAAGTGACAACCAATCATATTCATCAACTCTGTGGGTATTGTACCCATGATTGAAGCACAACAAGGGTTTCATCTGAACAACTGACCCTCACGTTGTTCGTAATAATATTCTGGGTTTTTAGTTATAAATATTAACAAATTAATATTAGTGATGAACCAATAGTAACACTTTTTAGGAATTTATATTAATCTATTAACTATATTTATATTGGGATATATTTAAATAAATATAGTAAGACATGTCACTATTTTATAGGCCTTACAGTCCATTAATTTTTTTTAAACATTTAGACATAAAAAAAAATCTTTTTTGGAAATTAATTGTTGGGATTAAAAGAATGAATTAAAAATTCATCAATGCCCCACCAAATGTTATGAATGTTTATATGAGATTGAACCCAATATTTTAAGAATATTTCATTTCAATCTTGGTGAATAAAAGAAATAACCAGAATTAGTAAAATATCCTGGAAATATTTTTTTCCCAAACACCTAAATATTTATATAACTGATGGATTTCTAAATCATAAAAGATTTATGAATTTGTGGCCCTCCAATTTATAGTGGGCATTAACATGTTTTTGATTGATAACCTCATTCAATCCCTATAAATATTTATTCTTTTCCTCCAAATGTGCATCTCTAAAATTTAATGATGTTCATCAATATAGATACCTAGATATGTGGTATTATTTATGGACATTTTACATTTAATTCTATTTTTATTGAAGATTACATATGAAAGATTATAATTATGTGGGATTTCAAACATAAGAAGTATCAAATAATCTATCAACATGATTTATTTTAAGTTTTGAAGACACCATTTAAGTAAGGTGTAGAGAATTTGACTCCCTGAAAAACTAATATAAGAATCTTATGTTTGATAGCGTGTATGACCTGCGACAACAAGCACATAAGGTAATATGAAATCTCTACACATTATAATATATTTACTATATAAAGAAGATTTTATATATTTCAATCCATGAAACAAAAATTAGATTTCAATTCATGTGACACTGGGTTAGTGTACATCATATAAACTAAGACCATCTTCTATAGCTTCTGTTACATCCAAAATCGACCTTCTTTCACAGATTGTGCAATAGGTGATACCGAGTGTTAACAAAAATTAATTTGTAATGAAAATATTATTATTCATATAA
Source organism: Viscum album (assembly GCA_963277665.1). Lineage (NCBI taxonomy): Eukaryota > Viridiplantae > Streptophyta > Magnoliopsida > Santalales > Viscaceae > Viscum > Viscum album. Next base: position 1,259,042,357 of record OY728148.1, read on the forward strand.
TATTATATAAAATATCCTTTCTAAATATTATTAACTTACTTATGAAAATATATGGTTTATACTACTAAATTTAAGGTTGAAAAAATTAATTATAAATTAATATATGAACCAATTTTATATTTAAAAATTATTTTATAAAAAACAATTTACTCTCACAAACTAGTTTTACCCTAATAGATTAAATTAATTAAAATTTGTGAGTGTTATTAAATTAATAAATACATTAAATATTAAATGAATTATTTTTTTTATTCATCAAGTATATTTGTTAATTAAATGATAAAATAAAAAAAAATTCGCATAAAACCCAATATCTTTTAAGGCATTTTTTACTTCTTTTTAATGGAATACTGATTTACAATATTAAATTTTATAATTTTAGGAATTTTATTCAACAAAATAAAAATAATTTTTGGATTCAAAATTTCAATCATAGTTGATGATGAATATTTGGGATTTTTCCGAGAAACCATTTTTTATTGAAAAGTGAAAAATAATGCATTTTAGTTGAGAACTGCCTATTTGTTCAATTGATTGGTACTGTTAAATTACAAGATTTATATGTTTTAAAGTCACATTCGATAAATTATAAATAAATTTATATAATTTAGTTCATAAGAATAAATATATAGTTAAATTTAATATTAAAATATAACAATCTTTTGAACATTTTTGTACTAAAACAAGTCAATCCGTCTGTCTCTGAGATTAGCATTAATATTAATTTTTTTGCTTATTTGATTTGAAATTTGAAAATCTAACATAAACCATTGTAAAAAGAGTATACAGACAATACCTACCCAAATAGTCTCAAAAATTTCCTATACTCGACCTATAAGTATCACTTTGGGAATAAACACTTCCATCAAATCATTTTGGTTCAAACCGAAAAGAAGTTGTTTGATCAAAAAGAAATGTGTTTTCTAAAGCTCTCATGTTGAATTTCCATTCTTCAACCCCTAAAATTTTCTTATTATTTTATTTTGTTACAAAAAATTATCCTCCACATACTATTATGTTATTACTCTAATATATTAGCCAAAACATACCCACACCATCGTGTAATTGTATAATAACATAATGTTTCTATAGATGGTGAACTACTTCCTCACGAAATGATTACTTTTCATTCTTCCATTACCACCTCTAATGATGCATATTATGATGTAAATTTTGATTATATATGTTATATATGATATTTATTACGCATTTAAACTTTTTTTTAAACCTTTTATAATACATACATTTAGTACATTAAATTTTACGTTAATATGATTAAATCTATTGAGGATGTGTGGACTACCTCCCCCTCAAAGGGATGTGATTCTTTCACATGATAAATGGAATGTTTAAATGACTGGTATAATTAAAAACGTGGGACATAAACAACATATATATATATATATATGATATTCATGACATAATTAAATATATATATATATATATATATCATTTTCTATATTACTGATTCACACACTTTAAATAAGATAACTTTGTTCATGTACATGTGGAGTACAACCTCCTTGACATGATATAATTTCTGTTACATCATATTATTAATTATATAAGTATATATTATTAAATAAAATTATTTTTACTATAAAATTTAATTATTTAAAAGATTTAGTTACTTACCTTCATTCCATAATTATCATTTAAAAATCGGATTTTTACTCCTGCGTACAAACAACATACCTTCTCCATGGTTGTAACATATTCTCATTTTCATAACAATATTTAATGATTGATTGTAAAAGTGTAATTGTTGTAAAAATTTGATAATTATGGCATTTTTATCATTCTGGGGATGTTATATAATGACACCTTTGACCATAGCTGACCAAAAATAGTTGTTTTGACACATAAACCAAATTTTTTCAACGACACCCAACGTAAATTTAATTTATTATGTATTCGTAAACATTAAGATGAGAAGTGAAATAAGTATAATTATATACAATAATAATGTTTTCAAGATATTATAAAATTAACATATGTTTATTATACATACTGTCAAAGTTCGTTCACCTAAAAGGAATGACAATGTAAGGTATTCATGTCAGATTTTCATTATGTGCGGCATACTTATTTATTGTGAACATAATTTGGTATATATGGTGTACATAAATTCACATTTACATGTAATATCATGAACCCTATTATATTATTGATATTTAAATTTTTTATTTAATACTTTTGGGTTTTCTAATTCATTTTTATAACATTTTTAAGGGACTTCCATCTCACTTTTGACATTCAAGAGATAAATGTCGTATTTACAACATAATTATTTTGTGTGGTGTAAATAATCACTATTTTAATATATTATATCATGATTTCATTTTTCTTAATGGTATTTAAAATTTTCATTTAATATTATTCTTTCATGGGGTTTATGATTTAAATTGTTTTTCAAAGCTATGGGGAAAACATCTGATTGTTTAAAGACTATTTTTATCATGACTAATCCTAATGATATTTAAATATAATTTCCATTAGAGGAAAATATATAAACATTATTAAATAATACCTTTAAATATTTTTGGGTTATTCAGGATCATTTTCATGTATTAGTACCAATTTTTCAACTCATTGGTTCACAAAGTTGTTTATAAATATTTTAATAAAACATCGAATTCACATCACTCTTTAGGAAGAGTTTTTTTTCTAAAAACCATGTATTATTAAAATAAATTAAAAAATAATATAAAATGATTTGGTAAAGTCCATTTTACCTATTTTTGTCTAATACCAATCTTTTAGAAGGAATCATCTTGTCACATCCAATTGAGTAATTTTCCAACATTTTGTCGTAAAAATGAGTGTTCTTTTTTATCTCTTATAAAATTTAAGGATTAATCCTCCATCTTTTATATAAAGCCTCATTCTCAATTTCAAATAGTTTTTCAAATGAAAATGATATTTTCAAAAACAATAGTTTTAAAATTTAATCTTTAATTTCATCAATGACAAAAACCCTTTATTTTATCTACATGGTTTTGTTGTATTGATACCATCCTTACTCTTCATATGGATGGTTTATTATTGATTTGTCCAAGAATTATATTCACATTCACTTAAATGATTTATTTTTTAGTCACCTTGACATATTAAAATTTTAATGATCATTAAAATTTGAATTTCCCCTTATACTAAATTTAATTTCTCATTGATATTGAAATTTACCAAAAATTATACCATTTTACATTAGAAGGATATATTGATAGTTTTTTTATTAATTAAGGAATTATTTATAGATCAAAATTTCTCATACAAATATGTTATGTGATAAGGAAAATTATTTATTTGTATTATTTAATATGACGTATGATTTGAAACAACAATAGTGGAGGGGTCCCAAATTTTATATAGCTTTTCGATGCATTGAAAATTTCTCATGAGATGAATAATTACGCAAATGTGTTTATACCCTTAGTTTTAAACAATCTTATTAAAGCTCTTATATTAATAGATTTTCATGTGCCTGAGAAATGACATCTATAAGTATATAAATTTCAATTTTAGTAGTTTCAATTATTATTCATCTATGTGATTTTTATAAAAAATCTATGGATACATTTCATGTTATTTCATTTATTAATGGAATTTGTTTTTGTTTCATTATTTTCCATATTTATTTTTCTTAATAAAATAATTTTAATGGAATATGTTTCCAGTTATTACCTTACTATAATTTTTATGTACATTTATTCAGAATGTTTATTACATGGCATGTGAATTCAGTTATTTACCTTGCAATAATGACTATTATAATTGATTAATTATTTATTCCTCTATATTTATCCATTTCTGAGAATTTGAGCTCAGTATGATTATGTTTATTTCCCCAAAAATCTAATAAGCATACTATGGAAGAAATTTTGGAATATACTAGATGGCGTAGATTTATACTCAAGTTTTTTTTTTGTGTATGAGAAATAAAAATGTTTTAATTAGGGTATCCATTTGTAATTAAATAATCATATATGTATCTGGTTTACCAAGACTACTAATCTTATCAGTCCTTTAGGGCTTGATTCCTTGTAATCATGAAATAATTTTATGTAGCATACCCTAGCTCTGTGCTATCTAGTGCGGGGTTGCTAAAAAAATTGTTTCATAGATCTTCCATAGAAGACGTGGACATTACAATATATATTTATTTCATCAATTAACTAAGAAACTATTTGTTTTTTTATTTTTCTTGTGTTATGTTTGAAAATTATGGATTTATTTATCTATGTCAAATCGATGATCAACATAAATCTTCCTGTAGAACTATTCATAAAATTGCTACATCTAAATGATTAAAACTCATCCATTTGGATTTTGGACCATATAGAGTAGAAATTTTGTATGTTAAATTATATGTTTATGTTTTATTAGATTTTTTTTCAAGATTAACATGGGTTTAGTTTTTAAAACTCGATAGTGAATTATATATTGTTTTTGATAGTTTTTTTAAAATTGTTAAAAATGAAATCTATTTTAAATTAATTTCATTGAGAAGTGGTTATGGTGAAGAATATGAGAATTAATAATTTAATAATTTTTTCTCATTTTTAGGTATAAAACACAATTTATCTACACTAGGAACACCATAAATAATTGAATTATTTAAAGATGAAATAGAAGTATTCCTGAAATGTAAAGGAAAATGTTGAATGAATAAAGTATTCCTATATATTTTTATGCATAAAATGTAATAACAAATTTCTATTTCTAGAATATAGTTTTAATAAGAATTATTATTTGAAAAGAACAATATTAAATTTTTTATAACAGAATACCAAAAGTAAAATAAGTAATTTTTTATGATTGAAATATATATTTCTTGAATACTAAGGGTTTACATGGTAAATTATATCAAAAAAAATGATGATGAAATATTCCTTGGTCATTCTGAAAATTATAAAGCCTTTATAGTGTTTAATAAAAATTCAATGATTGTGGAATAATATGTTCCTTTGATTATTGATAAAACTAAAACATTCACTAAGGAGAAGGACCAAATAGATGAAATTAATGACTCATTTGAAACTATGATAATTAAATCACCCAAAATTAATTTTGATAATTATTTACATGAAATGAAGTTCATTTTATGGGAATATGAAACTAAATAAAATGAATGTGTGTTACCTAGACATTATATAATATTAAAGGACCATCCCATATTATAGAAAATCTAGATATTTTAGTTAGAACTAGAATAAATATATGAATCCTAATTGAAGTTTCTTATTTATCTATCAGAGAAAGAACCTAGGTCTATTTATGTAGATTAAATGGATAAGAGTTAGCAGATAGCCATGCCCAAAGAACTAAACCAATTTATAATAAATGAACTTTTGGAATTTTGAAAAAGATGATCCAATAATAAATTAATTGGATCCAAATGGATCTATAGAAATAAAAAGAATGGTCAATGGATCATAAATAGAAACACCTCTATTTTACTAGATAAATGATTTAATTAGGAAGAATGAGTATATTTGGATGAAATATTTGTAAATGTAGATATATTATATTTCATTAAAGTCCTTTTAATCTATATATCTCATATTAATTTTTGAAATTATATTAGAGGGATGTTAACTCAGGGTTTTTTAAAAGGATTTTAAATAGAAGTAATTTTTTTAAAACTACCACTATATTTTTAAAGCCCTCAAAAACTAAATTATATTTTAAAAATTATCAATCATCTTCAAGGCCCTCAATAGATTCATAAATCATGGTAAGAAATATAAAGTTCAATTTTGTAGGATAATGGATTTTTATATGATTTGGCGATGCTAATATTTTTAAGAAAACTGTTTGGTCAAATATTTTACTTGTATAAATTTATATTGATGATATAATATTAAATTAAAAAAATAAATTTATTTTTAGTGATTTTTCAAATATAATGAAAAATAATAATTTTAAATGAGTATTTCGTTAGAATTGATTTTTCTTCGAGTTCAAATCTATCAAAAAATTATGGAAGTGTTCTAAATCAAATAAAATACATTTTTTATTTATTGAAAAATAATGTAATTGATTATAATAAGACATAATCATATCATATGTGTACCAATATAAAAGATGATTTGGATGAAACTGGAAAATGATTGAAAAAAATTAAAAAGTGTTATGATTTGTATTTTATTATATCTTTTGACTAACATTCCAAAACTAATGATTTTTTATGTCAACGTGATAGATTTCAGTCAAATAAAATATAATCCTAAATTATTCCTATTAAATTAATTTTTATTTATTTAAATGGCACTATTTTTAATCAATAATTTACCCCTAATAGATTATGTTAATTTAATTTTTTTTTATATGGTGGTGTTGGATGTTGTAGATTAGATAGAAAAAATCCACACATGAACTCATCAATTTTAATGAAAATCATTAGTATCATAGTCGAGTAAGAAAAAAAACTCAAGTACTCTTTCAATAGGGGAGGAAGAATATGTGTATACTAACAGTAGTTATGAAAATGTTTTGTGAATAAAACACACACTATTAGATATTGGAAAAAATTTCAATAATATAAATCGTTAATGTGATAATAACAGAGCTATTAATATTTTTAAAAATTATATAATTTAGTCTAGGAATGAGTATATTAATATCAGAAATAATTTCATTAGATATCATGTACATAAAATGGATATATCTTTAGTGTTTATAACTACAAAAAATAAATTAGGTGATATTTTTTCTAAACCTCCTCTTTATAAATGTTTTGATTTTATTAAAGGGAGTTTTTGGATTATATAACATTTTAAAAAATACTTTTTCCAAATTTCCCATTCAATTATTTTATTTAATAACTGTATGTTTATATTTTTAAATATTTATATTTATTTAATTTTTAATACTGTGTCTTTTCAAAATTAAAAATTTTAATGTTTACTCACATCTTCAACATGTGATACCATAACTAAACCATCAGAATTCTCTATATCTCCTTCATAATCCTACTATTTCATAACTGTTTAGACCATAGTGAATATCTTGTTTTTGTTTTCTGAATCCCTAAAATCTGAACCATCATTCCTCAAACCTTCATCAATGGATCCTTCAAGCTATCTTGATGAATCCTTTCTGAATGATCATGTATGTCATTATGTTAGCTATCAAAAATTTATTCATGGATAGTTAATCGATTTTTCCTTGATAAATGAAAAAAAATATGTTGTTCAAAAATGAAATCATATTTCTTTGATGAAAATTTCTTTTTTACAAAATTATTTCTCTATTTATTTTTGTTTTTGATGTAAATGATTTTTATCATAATAATAAATCATATTTCAGAGATGTTGAAGATGTTGTTTTTTGAATTCTTTATCGTGGTAAATTTTCTATTTCTTCATCAAAATTTGATAAACATATACTCTATCCTAGTGAATGGGAATCTATTTTTATTTTTCAGAAGATATAATTAATTTCACATTTGGAAAATTATTTTTAAAAAGACGATGACAAAAGAATAAAATACTGATCAAATAGTCTGGAATGGGTTTATTCAGTTATCAATTGAACCAAGGACAAAAAATTTATAAAATGTATTATATATTGATATTTAAATTTTGATTTTTTTGATTAACATTATCATGTTAAATTTCCATAGTTATATGCTGAGGTATATGAATTATTGATGTCTAATGAACCAATAATGAGTTTTTATCACTACGAACAAATTGTTTCTATTTTATAGATTATACTGGGAAAACATTGAGACATATAATTAGTTTAGATATGGAATCGCATTAATATTTAAAATGATGAATATATTGGGATGATAGGATATCTTTTGATTAAATATCTCAGTAATATGTTACATCTTGGTATCATTGAACAAGATAGAATGATAGAAACTACACAAGGGGAGAAAGTAATGTAACCATCAGTTTGATCTTTTAGACTATGGAAAAATTATGAATCTTAATCAATAGATGATAATAGCCTTAAACAATGATGAATAATTTTTGTAGTCATTTTTGAGGCCATTAATGTTACTAGATAAGTAAATCAAATAATATTTGAAGCGAAAGGGGTTGATAATTTAGAGCAAGAGACTCAAAGGGAAAATGAATAGAGGTTAGTTGTACCTATTTCAAGTAGATCAACCCCTACGAATCCATCTTTTATTGATGTTTATTTAGATGTAGTAAAAGTTTATTCATTAATATAAGGATTATAAGATCATGTAATGGATGGATTGAAAAGATATCTAATGTTTGATAATATGGAGGAAATATTAAAAACCAGAGCTCCTTTTAATGATTCTTATGAATCATTGAATAGGGATATAGAATCTCTAATTAAAAATTTCAATCACATAAATTCCAAAAACATGTCTCAAAGACTATAGATAAATAATGAGAAGAATAAATTTATGTTTTCAAGAGTTCAATAGTTCTTATATCTGAGTTTAAGGCTCATCATGAAAATTCAAGACAAGTTCAATAAACTTTTGTTTCTATTGGTGATATTGAATATTTTATCAAAACGTTTGTTGGAGGAATCAGATATTTAAAGCAAGGTTCCATGATGAAATATAATGATGATGATTAAATGAAAATTCTGGGAAGAGTGTTTTAATCCTTGGGATACTATCAACTATAATCAATATCTTCAAAGAAAACATCATTATATATGATGATAATATTTGAAGATATTACTTCTGTGTTAGAATATTTCAATGATATATTGAACAATTTTTAGTCTGAAATTACACTTTTGAATGTTTTTTGAATAATCAGATATGTTTGATTAGTCATCTATCTTCAAATAAATACAAGTTGGGTCCATTTATTCATCATGTGAGAGATAAGCTGACTATATTCATATAGTTTGGATAATTAGTTACGTGTTTGTTAATTTAAATTTTTATGAGATATCAAGTATTGATCATAATTAAAGGAATATGCTCTAGCAATGGACAAGAGTTTTTAACAGTCATTTTCAGATCATGTTAGTGAATCTAAATGATATTAGAAGTGTTTTCCAATCCATTCCTCATCATGTGGCATTCTCTTCTTGTGAAGAGGATTAAGAAAAATCCACCCCATCTAACCCAATCCCAACCTTTTAATAACATTTCATATTCTGATTAGTGGATTTTAATATATTTTATAAAAAATTTATTTTCAATTCAATTTAACGTACCTTAAATTATCTATATATGGGTGATTTTAATATCATTTCATAATTTCATTTTTATATTATTTATGTTCATTTTTATAATATCACTACACATTTCATCTTTTTATAACCAAAACACTATAAAAATAATTTATTTTCTATAAAAAATTGATTTTTTTATCCATTTTGGTTTAATTTAATTTTTATATCACAAAAGGGGGAGGAAATTAGATAAACACAACATTATCCATTTTTCAGGTATCTATTTTCATTTAATCAAAATAGTTATGTGAAATAAATATAATAGTGTAAAAATTTAATTTTCAATGAAACGGCCATTTTCATTAAATTATTACTATTTTGTTTATAATTCCACCATTTCATTTAAATTATGTTATGGGTTTTTTTATCAATAAAGGGGAGGAGATTGTTGAAAATGTATTGCCCCAAAATTATTATATAATTGTTATTAATTTTCCTTCTCACAAATACCCTTTTTTCTATTAATATTAATTTATGTGAGTTTCAAGAGAATAATATTATTTGATATAAATATAATGTAATTATATTCATGTTATTAATCCACAAGGAATATTCATCAATAATTCAGATATAATTTTCTTAGAAACATTATTCATACTATACGTGGATAAGCGCAGTGCAAGGAAAGAACCCTACATTCTAAAACACACATATGGAGTTCATAGCCTATTTAGATAGAAAGTATGGAACTTGATCCATAAAGTGAACAGTTAACATACAGTTCAACGATGCGACATTCATTAAATAAATTTATTCATTATCATCCTTACATTTGAATAAACGTATGGAATATCAATCCATCATTGAGGGCTATAATCCCAATACATACCCAACATTTGGAGAATGAATTTATGATTAATCAACCCTAGGCTATGCAAAGAAACCCTATGCAATTCAAAGAAACCTAATGCTATAGAGATAAACACTAAATTTCTCCATTAAAATTGAATGATTTTCAATACATGATTTTATCCATTATTTATGCCACAGTTTTGATGGAGTTAAATATTGATTGAATTTTTTTTTGACCAATTCAAAGGCACTTCATGATCTATTGAAAGAACCTTATTCAATGTATAAAATCACTCATATTAATATGGTCAGTTAAAAATCCCCTTGTCATATTAAATCTGAATGTATATGATATATTACACACCATTGGTAGATATGATATACCAAAATAAGAATATATATGATCATATCATTTTCACATGAAGTATGTGTGAAAAAATTTCAATACATGATTTAAAAACTGTATACACTCTAATATTCTGAAATGTCTAATTAATTATATTATTTTAAAATATATTATTCATTTTGGAGTTATATATTATCAACCTCATAACAATTTTAAACTGCTACTTGTTGGTTTCAACTTTTACTAATGATCATATGAAACAAATATCACTATAGAGTTTTTTTCCTTAAACCCTTTATTTTTGAACAAGGAGATCATTATACTATGAGTTAATCTTATAAATGTGAAGTAAAACCATCACCATCAATTATTTAAAATCATATAATTTATTCATGTTTTGACAACTTTAACTCAATCATGGTGGTGTATATGAATCTTGGTCTAACTATGGATAATTGGTTCCCTATAGAAGAACTATAAGGCTCTATTTAGAACTATTATAATGGTGTTAACTCGATGCAATAAATTGTGGATTTTAAGGTATTGTGATCAATAAAACCTTCTAGTGAAATTCATCAAACTTATAAATAGAGTGCTGGTGGAGTGGAAAAGGGGATATTGGTACCCCAATGCACTAGAAATTATTTATGTTTTTTATTTTTGTTTATCCATTGCTCATAATATGTATAGAAGAAAATGATGCATACTTTTATAAATTTAATAGAGATTCAAAATGAAGAATATTTCAAGATTATTTAAAGTAAAAAATTCAACACCCTATTTTGTTAGATTTTTATTTTTCTAAACTAACAAAATATACTCATGCAAAACATTGTGGGCACATCTACACCAAAATTATACACATTAAAATCCATTAGTAATAACCAAATATAAATTATACTCACCAAAATAGTTTGATTAAAAATAAACCACAAATAATCTCATCAATAATCATATATGTATATATTAATCACAAATATACTTATTCACAGTCATATGAGTATAACAAGACCTCAATTACCCTTATGATCAACCATTTTAGAATAGGTAAAACATAAGTATATCAACACACAAAATCATTATCTCATGATATATAAATCCATAACCCCTACATTGGAGGGAAATATCAGATTCCATCAAACAATAATTAATAAATATAGATTCCACTTGAAATAAAACAATTCGTATATCGTAAAAAATTAATTAATGAAAAATATTTTTCATAGTATTTCAAGATGGTATCTCCAAAATTTTCCATAATAAAATAAATAATTCCTAACCAAGAAATTAAACCAACATAAAATATAATTTCATTTGAATATTTACATGGTAGTTCATGCAACATAACATCAATGAGAATATTTTTTATAGAGATAAATGAGAGATTTGAAGTGATCCCATAGAATATTTTTATAAATTGTTATATTTTTATATAACATGTGATGTTATGGGTCCATTGGAAATGTCATTTTTAAAAAGGATAAATTTATAATATTGTAATTAAATCATTTTAAAAATAATTATTTTGAACTAAATGTCAATACATAATCCATTAATGAATCAAAAATGTTGAAAACCGTAGAATTGAAAAAATAAATTTTTATTAGATGTTAAAACATTTCATTTTGAAAGGCAGAAAAAAATAAATATTTTCAAATACCTTTTATAAATAAAAATTTTAAAAAGTTTAAAAACTTATTATTTATATTTTGAAATTTGAAATAGGGAATTAAAATGATGTATCATATAATTAGGATTCCAAATATTAGGGATAATATTGTTAGGAAATTGTAATATGGGTAAGGATTGAATATTTTTGTTAGTCAATATGTGAATTATTATCAAAAAATATACATTTATATGGGGATGAAATCTCTTTTGGAAGAGGATTTGAATAATAATAAACACATTTAATATTTATTGAGTAATTTTATAATAAAATAGAATATTTTAATGTAATAATCCAATATTTGAACAAAGTTTTCAAGAATAAACATTTTAACTCAAAAAACAGGTCATGTTTACAAAGACACATAAAATATTTTTTTCCATTGAATAAAAAGAAATTATTTTACGAAAATTATAAGAATATTAAAACACCAAAAATATACTGAATAGGGTAAAATATTTTATATAGGTAGAAATAAATGTACATTAATAAAATCACAGGGAAAAATAAGATATATTTCTATAGAAATTTAATCTGAGGAAAATAACTCCTTACCAACATATAATCATATAATTTGATTCACCTAAAATGATATAAAATTAAATGAAACAATATATATCATAAAAATTTAACATAATATTAAAATAATATTGAATGGTAAATAAATACACTATTAAAGATAAAACATGGTGTAAAATAAGAAATATGTGTCATTCGGTGAAAATTTTAGATAAGGAACCCACATATTTTTCCATGTGTAGTCTAATACACATTATAATCTTATATAACACATAAATATAATTATATTCTATTTAATAACATTATTTATGACTATAATATTTTATAAAAATCATTTATAAATATTTGATATATAAAAAATAGAAATTTATTATCTATTTTCTATATCACGTGTGAATAATCTAGATCGTTTTGGACTAGTTGGATTTCAATAGTGTAACTCATTCTTATACTAAAATTCATCATTTAAAGATCATAAAATATAATGTATTTGAAAATAAAACATTATGTAGGATTTTATATTTTTCTTCAAAGGGGGTTTAGGTTCTGGTTTTAATAAATGAAATTATTCATTGATAGGATTGAATTATTTTTAATAAATGGTCATTGTTATCATAATTCATGGGTTTAATATAATTGTTACAATTATAAAAAAAGAATAAGATACTTATTTACATACATATATTATATATTATTATTAATTATTTTGTCATAATCATCTATGATATTATTTTATTTTATTTTATTAAGTAGGTGGTGAGGAGATCCCAAACAAGAACATCCCATAATTAATGGGTGATCATGATCATGAATGTTTTCAATTTTTTTGTTATATTATTAATTGAAAAGAATAATTTTATATTTTGGAATATTAATTGGTGGTGAATAATAATAATTAATAATTATAATATAAAATAAAATGTAATGTATCTTCAACTTATAAATAAATGGATTTTCTTTTTGTTGTGTTCATTTTGGAATATTAGTTTCAAAATGATCATTTATTGCTAATAATAAATATTGGAAGACTAATTTATATTAACTAATTATAAAAAATGAAATAAATACCCAATCTATTTAAAAACCTGTCATGAGAACAATCATTTAAATGAGGCGATGAAAAATGAAATGTAACATTCATGTAGGTGGTGGTTTAGACACACACATGAGTAACGTTTTAATTATTTAGATTGAATGAGAGGGGATCAGATAGAAATTATAACATCGATAAAATAAAATTTATTTATATTAATTATACTAATTTAATTATATACATTTGGTTATAATGGTTTTATATGAGGGTGGATGAGAAAGAAAATAATATAAGTTAAAGGGAAATTAATATTTACATTAATATTTTAGTCCTCTTTTAATGCATTCTTTTCATATTAATGGATTGTATAAACATTATGAGTATATATGATTTCAACTATAAATAGGGTATTATGATGAAGTAAATTGGTTAGAGCTTAATAGGAATTATGAACGAGGTGTGTGGATTTATAAGAGAATACGTGACCTCTATATATAGGTGAAAATCAAGGAATATTATTTGGAAAAGAAAGTTACGCAAGGGGTAATAATTAAATTTAATGAGTGTTAGGTGAGTTAGGTGGGGAAATTTTGGAGGTAAATTTTTGTATGACATTCTATCTAATCAAATATATTGTATAGGGTGTACTTTTTAGACTGGTTTTTTAAAATTAAAACCACATGATATTCCTCATTTTAACATATATAGATCTTGATTAAATATTAGTCATGGTTATTATTTATTCACTAAAAAACAAGATGACAATTATAATAAACCTCTAATGTTCTGAATATGATTTTTACTCCATTCAATATAACTCAATAACTAAATATGATAAATTCATGATGGAAATTAAAACATATAATGTGTTGAAAAACTATTTTTTTAGAAATATGGGTTATTTTAGTTGCTAAATTTTATTATTATTAAAAATAATTTATTTCCAATTAAATGAGTGGTAATTATTATATATATTTTTAAACATAATATTACTATCATAGTTTAAAATATTCCAATTAATTTTAAAATCTATATTTATGAAAGTTTCATTCTTTAAAAAATAAACATTTTACTATATTAACTATTATATATAATTGGTATTCCCAAAAATGAAATCAATATATTATGTAATATGAATCTCTTAATAAAAAAATCATATTTAATTAATAATGTTTATAAATCTTATTAAATATAATTTTTATGTTTGTGCACATAGTAAATAAAACCTATTCATTGAAAATCTGTGTTTTAAATAATAATATATATAGTATATATTTATTACTGTTCATTAGCATAATAATATAAATTTATTTATTATCTAAAGAATAATTTTTTTCTTCAAAAAAAAATAACTAAAAATTAACATTTCCAAGTTTAATTGAAATATATGACTGAGAATAGTTATAGAATTAAAATTAAATTATACTTATTTTTTAAAAATTATCAAAATACCCTTTTATGGTTAAAATTATATATTAAAATAAATAATTTTACTCATTAAAAAATATTTAATAAATTAAAAGGTTACATAAATTTATTTCGCTACCTCATATATTGATAAATTAATAAAATTTATAATTATAAAAACAATACAGTTAACTATTAATTTAGAAAATAATTATTTCATAAGACTCACAAAAAATCATGCTGCACTTATATTTATATGATTATATTTATAATTAACTTTATTTCATAGAATTAAAATTTTAAATTTATAAATTTACCTTCTAATGGAAAATTAAATAATTAAGGGAAATATAATTTTATTGTTAGATTCCCTTTTCAAACCTCA
Source organism: Viscum album (assembly GCA_963277665.1). Taxonomy (NCBI): domain Eukaryota; kingdom Viridiplantae; phylum Streptophyta; class Magnoliopsida; order Santalales; family Viscaceae; genus Viscum; species Viscum album. Next base: position 1,259,057,694 of record OY728148.1, read on the forward strand.
GGTGTTATTAATACTATATTTTATAAATTAATTAATAATTATAATATTTTTTATACTAATGATTATATTATTCTTAAATTTTCAAAATAATATTCATATAAAATATCACCCATATTTTTTGTTCAATGTTTTATGATTATTAAGCATTCTAAATTTGGACTAATTAAAAAAGTATATTTAAGGTTCATTACGTGTTAAAACCCCACCGCCCCTCCCCCCACCATAAAAATATATTTCCAAAATGTTTTAATTTTTTATCTATAAAATTAGAATATGAGTGATTAGTATGAATCTATAGATATATATTTCACTAAGATAAAAACCTAACTATCCTTGTTAGGACACAAAAACTATCTATCCAAAATAATGTTCTTTCGGAGTTAATTGGGTTATACATATCCCATCTTCATTATAAAGATCCTTTTTCCAACCAAATACTATAACAAAAATGTTATGATAATATACAAAAATATGTTATTATATTATTGTATGTATATGAACTGTAAATCCTATGATGTATACCCTAATGAAACATTCATTTAAACCATGGATAAATTCATTTCATCTATAATATAATTTCACCAAACCTTCTATACATTAATTTCACATAGTTTTCCTATGGCCTTTTTTATTAGGTTCTGTAACCGAACTCATCATATGATTCCCAAATACATAAATATTTAAAAATATTCCATAATGATAACGTGAACTAAGAAAATAATATCCCCCCAGAGTGTCAAAAAATACATTTGTGACTTTTTCTCGTTTGCTGGATGATAACTGGGTTAATACCCAATACACCTAGTTTATGGTTATTACTTATAGGTAAATTTGTGCCAGATCATTTATCAACTTTTAGTGTCTTGATATAGATATAACTTGTTGGATAAACATTTAATATCCACATTTAAAAAAATTTAAACATATTCAATTATATTCAGAAAATCCCTAAGGAATATCCCATGGGTTTTCACTAAAATAATCACATCATATTCAACAAAATAACTAAATAAATCCTAAAAATAAATAATATTTTCTCGGAAACCATTTATAGTGACATTGGATAAACATATCTATATTTTAAATTATTTTCCAAATTTATACATTAAATATCTCAAAAAAAAACACCCAATTACATGAATGATTGGTTCTGTTCCTTAAAATATCATATACAAGAAAAACCCATTTTTTATAATTTTGAAATTTTAACAATATTCCAACAACACTAGATCCCAATAGTGAAATATAATCGATCATTATCTTAATTATAAAAAGGGGAATGCAAAGATAATAAATAGGTGATCATGAATGATTAATAAGTGAAAAATTGATCATCAATTTTTCAATGGTTATATCATAATAATATGATAAAACATGACTAGAGAAGAAATGTTTTATAAAAAAACATTGATCAATAATAGTTCCTAAAAAATTATAAAAGAATAAATTATAATATGAAATGGATAAACACGTAAGATGGTTGTTTCTGATGCTTTCCCCCATGATGTTTGTATCATCATGCTATATGAGTTGTGACACGTGTATTTGATACACCATATTCACACATTCAGAATGAAAGAAATATTCATCACTTCTTTAGGGATCTTAGATCCTTGATTGAAACCGGATGGTTGGATTTTGGTCCCTCTATACATGGATTCCTCATTAAAATTCCTCGCCAAATCTGGGAATCCCTTAATGATAAATATGTCACTCGTGAACCTCATTTTTGGTTCCATCACTTCATGGATTCTAGTTAATTACACTATTACTAGCTTGAAATTATAAAGGTTCATGTCTTGAAAACAACCATCAGTCATGGAAGAATACTGGTTGTGAATCAATGGATTTTCTCGATGATGGATCATTGGTCACCTGTATTCCTTCCCACTATAGGCCTTCTCTAGATTTATCATGGGGTATTTTATGCTAAGGCATGTCTTCTGAGGTTTTTCATGGCGTCCCATGTTTAACACGGGGTATTCCATGAATTAAATGCCTAGTGGATGTGGAGGGTCAGGAGTTTCACATCTTAAATATATATATTAGTGTGAGCATAACACTTGAAATGGTAGATTAGATTGGTATGTCCCTATAAGGGCCATAAAATAAATTTTACATTATGGATGTGTCGAAACACCTGATAAGAGTGGACACATGATGGTTCATCCAAAAAATGAAAAATTTTACACCGTGAGAGCTGATCTAGACACCATTGAGTGAGGATTTGGGAGGTATAACTCAGTGAAGAGGATACAATATAGATGGTTCAAAACCCTGATGAGATCACACCCATGGTGGTGTGCTTAATGAAGGGAATGTTTCACCACCTAAAAGATGATATGGAAACAACTAAGGTTGGATTATGGAGGTGCACCCTAATGAGGGGGACCACATATGGATGGATCGATATTACCAATGAGAGAGGACCTATGGTGGTGAGTCTCATGAAGACACTATTTCTCATCATAAAGGCCGATCTGGACACCACTAATAGAGGGTCTGGGATGTAGGCCCCGATGTGGGGGATATCATGGTTTACCATTATCAGAGATTAAACCTTATAAAAACATCCTATATTCTATGTGTGTAATATAAGGATTAAACCCCAAATAGTTGGAAGGGTAGATTTGGTGCATACACATGGAAAGCGGTCCGGGTGCTACAAGAAGCATTAGTGATATAGATGGAATGATCATTTTAGGATATGATGGTCTGGATAGTAATCAGGATGGATATGGATGAATTGATAATTTAATTGATGGAATGTGGTGATTTATAGTCTTGATACTTAGGGAGGATTATTACGTATCCTTGTGGCTATGAATCAAATTCCACATAGTTTGAGATTGAGAAATGAGACACCAAAGGTGATGAATTGTGAAAATGAAGGACATAGATGGGGAACCAAGTGGACCGTAACCTATGGGATAGGGAATGTTATTCCCAAGGAATATTAACTTGAGGTAAGGACCATGATGGGAGTGGATTATGAACATGAACCTTAGGTAGGCTTCCTAAAAACCCGATTTAGAGAAAAGGGATCAATTTCTATGAAATTAAGGATGAAATTGGGTCTTAAACAAGGCTAGACAACCTTATGGATGGATCAGAGCACCTCAAGAAGGTTTATTCAAGGGATGTTTCCCAAAAAGGTAATATTTCACATCATAAGGATACATCCCTATGAGGGAGAACAATTGTTTACCATTTTTTAGGATAACACCAATGGAAGGATTCCTATGATATATGTTTAGATGATTGGGGTTAAAACCCGCATAGTTCATTGTGGATGATTAGGGGCTTACACATGGATATCAACAAAAATGGAAATGAGGCATGTGGAACGGGATTAGACACTATTTCCTCCCATGTGAAAGATGATATAGACACAATAGAGGGTGGATCTGGGAGGTTAACCCCTTGTAGGGGGCGGTAAGTTTACATATGGTTGGGATTGAACCATGGGGAGTCTTCCAATATTCCCTATATGGAGAACATAGATCAATACCTCAAATAGTTTGGTGCTGAAGTACATGGTTCTTATGCGCTGAAGGGAACCATATTGAGTCATTGTCTCTATTAACCAAGAATCCCATGTTAGTCATTTTCTGTAAGATAAACAAGAAAATGTAGTAGACCTAAGGATCATGTCTCCAAAGGCGAGTCCATGGAATGTGATATGGCAATTACACATTGTGCATTATCATGGATATGGAAATAAGGGCTTACTCAAGGAGGGATTTTTGAAGAGGATCTCATCCCACGTGAGGAGGATATCATTCCTTTCTTATAGGGAAACAAGGATCCCACTCACATGTAGTTGAGTGGACGTAGAGAGTAGCCGAGGTGTGGAATCCTATTTGAATTATGTGGGGATATAATATAGTTTAACATTATGTGATAAGGACAATGGTACCAGGATGTTTAACGTCCTACATTTTAGACATGAAGGACAGGCTCATTACCCCCTTGACATAGATAACAGATTACCACCAACACTTGGAGATGGGAAGGCATCAACAATGCTAGAATATCGTTAGGTGGATTATTGGTCATTCATGTGGTATGTGTTACCATATAAATGTGAATAAGAAATATCTATTAGCATACCAAATAAAAAGACACACTAGTAGATAAATGAATCATGGAAAACCACACAATGGCCACAGAAATGACTATGTACATGCCTAGTGAGACTTCAGGAAGAGAGTATCAAGAAGTAATAATTATTGATAAGAGGTGGTTGATATAGGTTAGGGGAATCACAAAGACAGGATCTATTTAAATAAAGGGGACCCTACATTGGTGTAGTGACATGAGTTCTTAAAGGTATACTTCATGAAGGATTAATGATTTGTGAAGCCTCACTTTCCCTGGATGTACTTCCTCTTTTCAAACGGTGTAGGCCTTTTAGAAGGGGATCCAAATAATATGAAGGGGTAAAATAGAACAAATAGATGGGGTTTATTGATAATCTAACACCATAGGAAACACTTTTTTCTCTCAAAATTGTGATTCTTATAGGCATCAATAAAATGGAAATTTAGAGGTGAATGTTCATATTAACAATTCTTATGAGGGGGGTGGGCCAATGATTTATATGAAATGGGGTCCCATTCTTATCTATGGAATTACATGAATTAAAATTTATCTCTTTGAAGAGGTTTGGGGCTCATAGTACTAGATGATCCTTCATTCGAATTCCATTGTAGTGGTTGTGGGGCCCATCGAACTAATAGATCCCACAATCTACATACATTGTTGAAGTATTAGGGCTTATCGGACTCATGGATCCTACCATCATCTTCCCACAAGTTTGAGAGGATTGGGGTCTATGTGAAAGTGCTTTACAAGGAAAACCCCTTTGTTGAAATTTGGCCAGTTTTTTCATGGATTTCAACTAAACTAGCTACATCCTTCCTAAATATATCTCAGGAATTATATTTAGGCACCAAAAATTGTCCTCCCCTATTAGCGTCTATGGGAAAAGGAAAGATATGTTCTTGGAGAAATTCAATGAAAATAGGGAGATCGTGATGCTGGACTGTAGTGAAAGGTGTGTTATGCAGGCTGGGAGAGGGCCACCGTGAAACTTAGGATCACAGAGTTTGTCGCAAAGCTCTGTTGGTTGTCGCATTTAAATTAGATGTCAGGGGCCCATTTTCCATACTAGATATCCACAAACTATTCCATATGATCCCTCTTTTTGCGAAGTCATCCTCCCCAAGAATTTGAATTCATGAACTATGTTAATTGCACTATTTCTCTACGAATGCTTCTTGGAAAATCGGGGAACCACGATCCTATGTTTCTCCATGATATGTGATGTGGACACTAAATTACATTTATCCTATACTCCATGATCAATCATCGTGAACATTTATCCTGAACATAATTATAGAAATCGAAAATATCACTGAAATTATGGATGCACAAGAAGTTGATTGAGATTTCCTTGTGGATGCTACCCATGGAGATGATCTATTGAACAATATTCTGAATAGGAATTACCTTTAGTGCAACTCTGATCCTAAGGCATTGCAAGAGTTGTTTTCAAATGTTAAGAAATAATATATTCTTTTAATGATAATTCATTTGTATGTATTTGGCCTGATGAAGGATTTTTACATCCTAGGGGAAAGCAAGGACAAACTAGTTTACTAGTTCATAGGTACACTGGGTCAATAACAGTGGATTAGGGATGTTGATGGCTATACATGGATTGTTCATTCACCTAGAACCATATAATTCCTTTACTATAATCCAAAAATACAATGTGGAAGAATAGAATCCATATAAATCATAGTCATATTATCATGAAATCCTAATGGGGGTTTGGGAACCCAAAAAATGATGTATGGATGATTGGGACCTATGGCAGGGAGGAAACAACAATTAGTATTGGTCAGGGGCCTACTACATAGGTGTATCCATGGTAGAATTTGGTGTGTACTTGAGGTGGATTGGCCTCTATGATGAAACATGAGATTCCAAATACCACATTTACAGAACTAAAGACATCATGCCCAAGCTACTATGTATATGGTCATCGAGGACATGCACATTTCAACTTCATCTCGAGGACATCGACATCAGCCTCTAGGACCTCTACCATATTAATGTGATTCCCATTCTAGGAGATATTTATGATGAATTAAAACACAAATATATTACATGGTAGGGTTAGGAGAATATTCTACATCTAGGAATGATGTTTCTTGAAGTGTTGTTGGTCAAAAATAAAAACAAGAAGATGAAAAGGGATGTTAACATTAAGTGGTGGATTGGTTGTTTCATAAACATTCCCACAGAGAGGAATGTTGACATATATGAGGTTCCCATCAATCTTCCCATAAGATCTCATTCTTTCCCTAGAGGGTTCAGTGAGAAATGTAAGGTTTTATTGGTGAATCCTAGATAAAATTCAAGGGAACACATGGGGGTACATCATCAAAACAGATCATCAACTGATTGTCTACATTGTTGGGATCATATTGGTTACAATTTTTGTATGGATAATAACAATAATAAATGATGACATGGGTGTTTGTCCGAGCATTTTCATCATGGAAGCACTAATATAAATGGTAAATCACTTCATCCTTGGAATTTTGGAATTGGAAAATTTGAATAAGGATCCTTGGAATATCAATAATGGAATGAAGCCATTGTGCATATGCAGATCCATCCACATCCTATATGGATGGGTGGAACTACACATGTGGGGATATGAATACCTTATTCCAATTTCCCCTCCTTTGATTAACTTTAAACAAACTATCATGAATTATTTAGGATGTTTCCCGATCAAGAAGAACATGATTAATTTGATAAACATGATTTGAAGGGGAGAAAAATTAACCTTCCATCCCATTATTTTTCCAAAAAGATTTTTCACTAATGATGATAGGGGAACTGAAGATTAGTAGTTAGAGCTCATTTCCTATCAAGGTGGATTGATGGTGGTGTGTCTTGATAGCAATCCAATCTTGGATCCATTTAGCCTGCAACATTTTTGAATAATTCTCAAATGATTATTGGTACTAACCCTAATAGTGAACCTGGTGGTATGTCATGATGATCACTCATATAACGACCCATACTTTACATGCAATGTTATTACTTAAAAATTGAAGAACACTTATTAAAACATATGAAAAAACCTTGTAAGGACCGTATAGATATAGTGTCTTTAGAAACTGTAAAGCATAAACAACTGGTTCATAAAGCATCTACTTTGCCTCCCATTTATTTCATCATATCTAGAGTCCCTTTTTGGTATATCATACTTAATAACCTTCTTCCTGACATGGGGAAATAAAACATACAAAAGGGTGAGCTCGAATGCTCATTAAGGGTAAAAAAATAAATATCAATCACATCATATACAGAAGAACATAACTTTTGGAAATCTTAACCTGCAAAAGAGATCATAATTACATAACATGGGATAAATCATAGTAGTGAAATGTAATCCCAATAATAAAAACATAAAACATGAAACTATGTGTCATACACACATAATCATTGAGAATCATTTCTTATTAGTCAAGACTCATTGCCAAGACTATCTTAGTGGACAAAGTCCATTTTTGAACCGAGTTCACTCCTCGTTTCAGTCCTGTTTCACTGAACCGTATAACATGTCAATCTAGCCATGTCTATATCATGAGATATAAAATCTTTACCAAATGAATTGGAGGGAGATATAGGTCCCACCCATCTCATAATGATATCTTTCTTATGTGTGCCACAAAATCATAAACCATACATCATAGCATAACCCATGTAATAAAAATGGGAATCATAAACATCGCGACATCATCAAACAATTCATATAAGATAAAGGAATTCATAAAAATAATTCCATCACAAAATAACCAAATCAATATAATAATAGGGATAGAAACAGAACCCTTTTTATCTTAGATGGAAAATAATTTTGATAAAACACTTGAACTCCATTCTTGAGGAAAATATCCTTTCTACTTCAAAAACACTTTTCCTTTCTTAACGTGTCATGCAATCCTAAACTAAAAGAAGTTGATTAAAAATAAACATGAAAACTTGTAAAAGAATCTTCTTGGAAATAATGTTCTAAAAATCCATTCATTCCGTATATGTTAAAATAACATTCTTCTAGTACTTTTGTCGGAAAAGTCAAAAAGTACCTCGTACGAAAAATGACAAAAGATTTTGTTCATATCTTTTACTAAAAACTCACCGAAGTGTAAAATTAGATTTAAAAAATTTTAGGTGGATGGAAATAATATTACAAATTGAGGAAACATGGATGTGGATGATAAAATACACCCCAGTAAATACCAAATTATATACAATCTCGGATAAAAATGAGATTGTGATATTTTCCCTTACCTTAGGTCTGATTTGCTTCGTAATTGTACGAACCTCCTGTATAATGATTTAAATAATGTTATTGACTTATTCCAGAATCCTACGTATTTTTATGATATCATATATGGTTATATTCTTAGCTTCTTATTAGTAATATTTCATTAATACTTGTTATTCGGGTGTTTATTACCTTTTGTTCTTATGCGTGTTTTGTCGAATAAATTCTTATTATTATCTTTAGGTTATAGATACCTCATTTCCAGAATGGTATTAGTGTAATATATATCATATTCATTCATTAAATTTATTTAAATAATCATTACGCAATGAAGATCATGTAGAACGAATCGCATCACATCGTGGAGACGACATTCCGTACGCACGCACGAGCTATGATATCATTCCCATGATCGTGGAATTGTATTGTAGTGTATGTATACTATTTCAGAATCAATAACACTTTAAAATAATCATATATATATTCATTACATTCACCCTTATACCCATCCATGTAAGGTGGTGGTGGAAAATAGATTACACCACGGTGTGGAGACGGTATTCCGTACGTACGCACGCGCGGTGATTTCGTTTTCCATAGGATGGATAAGAGGTGAAATAGCGTTGTTTCATATTTATAATAACATATCATTATATGATTGATAATGATGTTATTACCTCATAATGAAACAACTAATGAAGAAGAAGTGGTAGAAGAAATAAAGATGAAAGAATCGATAACGGGCATTACCTCTTCTTTGAGGCGCTTCTTTGAGACCTCCTTTTAGGGCACTAAAATTGGTCTTTGAAGAAGACCAAGACCTCTAGGATATCTCTAGGTAAGTGTAGAGGATAAAGGTTTAGGGGTTGGCTGAGATTGAAGGTTGAAATTGGTGTGAGGAGGAGAGGGAGGAGGTGCCCTTTTATAAGGGAGGAGAGGGGAACCTTTGGAAATATAAGAAATATTAGTTTATATTAAATCCCAACCCCACTTGAAAAATTCCAAAATGACTCATGTACGATGATTAAATGAGATAGGGTTGTAATCTCATCAAAAAATAAAATTTAGACATGTTAGTAATTTATTTTAAACATTATCAACTTGATTTATCCTTATTTATCATTTTAATTTTATTTGTGGTAATAATATTCTAAATTTTAAATTATTATAAATAATTACATATGTGTTGTTAATTTTCTATAATTTGACAATTTATGACATTTTAGAACATTTAAATTTAAATTTATAAATTATAAATATTTTTGTTATTTTTAAACAATTTTATAGTATGTTATTTTTATAAAAGAACAATAGTGTCAATTTTGACACTATTCATTAATTTGAATTTAAATAAAATATATACAGAAGATATGTTCAAACTAAAAGCTTTAATAGATCCAAAAAATGTCATATGTATCTAGAAAATTAGTGGAGAACATTAAATAGTTCATATAATATTTATTTTATTATTTTTAAAACCATTTATTTGATTTCTTATTTAATAAAATAATTTCAACATCACTATTGTGTCATAATAAATTATAATTATTTAATCCCTAAAAAATTGAAATAAATTCCTATGATGTATATAATTGTATTATCTTTTTGGGGACTGTTCATTTTTGAAGTAGCATGAAGTTTATCAATAAATTACAATTATTATACTTATAAGATTTAAGAAAGTGGCATATTGTCACATTCTTTGGTTTTAATAATAATTAAATTATTTTCATGGAAAAAAGTCCATTAAATGAATATAATCCGACCCTTAGGTGATATGATTCTACCTTTAGTCATCCAATAGGATTTTGGTAGGTGTTAGGGTAATTTTATAATCTTATATTTACCCTTAATTACCTGATTTACCTTTAACTATGATAAATAAAATTCACCGTAGTTACTATTCATAATGCCCAAAAATAAAAAGTAGCATATTAACATAAATTGGACCCACTGATTCTGAATATGGAATCCTTTTTTCAAAATTCAAAACATATTAGATGTAGTAATTAATTTAAAATAAATCCCGTTGTTATGAAAACGGGTTTTGGAAGTTAACACATTGCCAAAGATTGAAATGTTTTTATCTATGAAGTCAATGTGAAATTAATGCTAATGACATAAATTATTTTAAATGGTAAAAATATATTCTATTTATACTTTAAAACCATTCAATATTATAATTTATGCATAAAAATTATCTCAATGAAAAAAGTTGGTTTTAATTAAAAAATAGCGTATTTTTACTATTCATCAAAATATAAATGTTATCTGAAAAATATCAAAAAATTATCCAAAGTAAATTTTTATACCCTGATTCAAAAGAAGAATTTTATTTTGTCAAATTGAACTTATAAACATTTCAAAAACTATATTTAATGTGGGTGTGCCATCAAAAGGCGGGAAAACTGTATTTTTTTTAAAAATACTTCTTTTATCCAAAAAAACTGATTTTGCTTTTATACCTCATTCTAAAAAATGTATAAGTTGAATTAAAATGTTATAAAATTCAAAGTTAAGTAAAAAATATTCATAACAGCTAGTTTTAATAATATTTTAATAGCATATCACTATTTAGTGAAACTCGGTATTGCGTACGACGCAAGCTATCGAGGAAGGCCGCAGTTGCGTGTAAAGAAAGCCAAGATAGTGTTGTGTGTAGTGAAAGATTCCTTTGATGATTTATATAATATAAAAACAAAATATTTCTCATAAAAGTCTCGGGTGTTACATTCTACCCCCCTTAAAATGAATTTCTCCCTCGAAATTTGTCACTTTGTAACAAATAGATGAGGATACCTCTCCCTCATCATATCCTCAAGCTCCCATGTAGCTTCTTCTAGTTGGTGGTTCCTCCATATAAACTTTCACCAAGCGAGTGGTCTTATTCCATAGGACTTTTTTACTATGATCTAGAATCTCTATCGGCTGTTCTTTATAAGAAAGATCCTGCTCCAACGGTACAACTTCTTAGCTGAGTACATGTGAAGGATCAGGTATGTACATTCTCAGGAAAGATACATGGAACACATTGTGAACTTGAGAGAGATTCGGCGGAAGCGCCAATCGGTATGCTACCTTTTGAACACAATCCATTATTTTGAAAGGACCGATATATCTAGGGCTCAACTTCCCCTTCTTTCCAAATCTCATGACCCTCCTCCAGGGAGATATTTGTAAGAACACTTTATCACCCACTTCAAACTCTAGGTCTTTTATTCAGTTGTTGGCATAACATTTCTATCGACTCTAAGCTGCTCTTATGTGTTGTTGAATAGATTGGACCTTGTTTTCCATCTCATCAACAAGATCAGTTCCTAATAGCTTTCATTCCCCAACTTCATCCCAGCAAGTTGGAGTCCTACATTTCTTTCCATAGAGAGCTTCATAAGGAGCCATCTGAATACTAGAGTGAAAGCTATTAATATAAGAAAATTCCACCAAAGGTAGGTTTTGATCCCAACCACCTTTAAAATACATAGAGCAAGCCCTCATCATATCTTCTAGAGTTTGAATTGTTCTCTTAGACCGACCCTCTGTTTGAGGATGGTAAGCAGTGCTGAAACTAAACTCTGTATCTAGAGTATGCTGAAGACATATCCAGAACATCGAGGTAAATCTCGGATCCCGATCAGATATAATATAAAGTGGAACTCTATGCAATCTTATCACTTCCTTTACATATATCCTGGAAAGCTGATCTAGAGAGAAATCCTCTCTAATAGCAATGAAGTGTGCAGAATTTGTAAGACGATCAACTATGACCCAGATAGCATTATTGCTTTTGGATGTTTTAGGATGTCCTGTGACAAAGTCCATAGTGATGTTTTCCTATTTCCATTCGGGTATGGGTAATGGTTGTAACTGCCCCTTAGACTTCTATCTCTCAGCTTTAACTTTCTGAAAAACCAAGCATCGAGAGACATATTTAGAAACATCTCTTTTCATTCCATCCCACCAGAAGTACTCTTTTAAGTCCCTATACATCTTCGTGCTTCGAGGCTGAATAGAGAATGAAGAACTATGAGCCTCATCCAGCATCTCCTTCTTTAATTCTGGGATGGGAGGAACACAAACCTGATTCATGAACTTTATTATCCCATCACAATCAAGGATGAATTCAGGAATATTTCTCACCTTCTTTTGTAACTCTACATCTTATTTCTGTGCCTCTATAATCTTCACATGTATAGATAGTTGAACATTCATTTGAGAAAGATACGATTTCCCCCTTCCATTAAAATTCCAAGATCTATCCTTTGTAAATCCATAAATATTGGATCTTTTGTAATCCTCATAATGGATAAGCTAGCATGGTCTTGTCGACTTAATGCATCTGCCACCTTGTTTGCTTTCCCATGGTGGTAATGAATTGAGGAGTCATAATCCTTAATCAGTTCCAACCATCTTCATTGGCGCATATTCAGATCCTTTTGTGTGAAAATATACTTTAAACTTTTATTATCATTATAAATGTCACACCTTTCTCCATAAAGATAATGCCTTCGAATCTTTAATGCAATGATTACCGCAGCTAACTCCAAATCATGTGTTGGGTAATTTTTCTCATGGATTTTCAACTACAGTGAGGCATAATCTATCACCATATCATTTTGCATAAGAACACACCCCAACCCCTTCTTGGATACATCACTGTAGATCACAAACATTTCTTCACTACAAGGCAGTGTGAGCACAGGTGCACTGGATAACCTTCCTTTCAACTCCTTGAAATTCTCTTCACATTCCTCCATCCAAAAAACCTTAACTCCTTTCCGAGTCAACCTGGTGAGTGGATTAGATAATCGTGAAAAATCTTTCACAAAACGTCGATAATATCCAGCCAAACCAAGAAAACTTCAGATCTCAGTTACTATTGTTGGTCTCGACCATCTTTTGATAACCTCTGTTTTTGCAGGATCCCCAGATATCCCCTCTTTTGAAATTATATGACCCAAAAATGAATCTTTTTTAAGCCAAAATTCACACTTGGTAAATTTGGAATAAAGATTCTCCTTTCTCAGTGTCATCAATATAATTCTCAAGTGATCTTCATGTTCTATATTTCTCTATGAATACACAAGAATATCGTCTATAAAGACTATCGCAAATTGATCAAGATAGTCTCTAAAGACTCTATTTATCATATCCATGAAGATAGAAGGGGCATTAGTAAGACCAAATGGCATCTCTATAAATTCATAGTGTCCATACCTTGTATGGAATGTCTTCTTTGGTATTTCCTCCCTTTTGACCCTTAATTGATGATACCATCAACGAAGATCAATCTTGGAAAAGTATTGAGCTCCGCGTAGTTGTTCAAATAAGTCATCAATGCATGGGAGAGGATATTTGTTCTTGATAGTGAGCTTGTTAAGTTCTCAATAATTAATGCAGAGTCTCATTGATCCATCTTTCTTCTCAACAAATAGAACAGGTGCTCCCCAAGGTGATGCACTAGGGCGTACGAATCCCTTATCAATATTCTCTTGGAGTTGCTTCTTCAATTCCTACAACTCAATTGGGGCCATTCTATAAGGTGTCTTTGAAATAGTCAAAGCACCCGGTACGAGTTCTATTGAAAACTCAACTTCACGATTTGGTGGAAGACCCGACAATTACTCCTGAAAGACATCATCAAAATCCCGTACAACAGGCATATTCTTAATCGTGAGTTTCCCACCAACCATTTGAGATAAATAACCCTCATTTAGTGGAATCACGACCCATAAGATGGAATAAATTTCCACTGGAAGGTTATGTTCATCCTTGCATCGATAGATGACCATAGATTGATATGGAATATGAAATGTGACTTCCCTTCCATGGCAATTGATATGAGCTCCATATAAAGAAATCCAATCCATGCCAAAAATCACATCAAATTCCACTATAGGAATGATCACAAGATTTGAAGGAAGCACTTTCCCACAAACTTCAATCGGGGAAGATTTATAAACTTTTGATGCGACTGTTGTGCCATTAGGGGTTGTCACAGCTAACTCAACATCTAATTGTTGAGGTAATACGGTGATACTCTTAGAAAAATCTTCAGAAATAAAAGAGTGGCTGGATCCAGAATCAAATAAAATATTTTCTACTTTAGAGTGGATGGTAAGTATACCTTTCACCACATCGTTATCGTGCTCCACATCACTGATAGAAATTGCATGTAACATTCCTTTGTCTTTAGCATTAAGATTTTATTGATGTCGATCATCATCAACAACCCTTGGATTAGGGAATTTATTGGCATAATTACCCATATCATTTCACTTGAAACATTGAAGTGTAGTAGGTTAATTCTGTGTGTCCCTTCCTTTGTATGCATCATTAGACATATTCTTCCCATAATTGCGGCATTAAAATGCTCGATGACCTTCCTTTCCACATTTGAAACATTTACTTGTTCTTTTAAGACATCTCCCTCCATGTTTCTTTCCACACTTTGAGCATAAGGGAAGGCTCATCTTCTTTTCAGTGTGCTCTTTATATTTTCCTTTGAATTCCATTTTCCTCTTCTTATCAAACCCATATGACTGATGGCTTACCCCAATCTCTATCTCCACTTTGAGAGTACATCGAACGATTTCCTCGTAGCTATTGAAGTCCCTTATGGCTAAGGCCGTTCGAAGACTTGGTTTTAAGACACTAAAGAATCGATCGATCATACTCTCAGGTTGGATAATAATACCAGAAGCGTACCTTGCATGTCTTGTAAAATTTGCTTCATAGGTACCAACAGATTCATCATCCTTTTGCTTCAGTTCAAGAAACTCTTTCTACATCTTTGTTCGGAGAATACGAGGGAAGTACTTATTGAGAAATAAGTTCTTGAACTCATTCCATTCCATGGACTCAATTTCATCTCTTTGCCTCGTATTCTTAATATGATTCCACCATTGATCAGCATCTCCTTCCAAACGATACACTTCTAGGTTGAATTTATCATGTTCAGAACATTGAAGAACTGAAAATATCTTTTCAGTAGTACTGATCCATTGTTCAGTAACTAATGGATCAGTAGACCCGCTAAATGAAGGTGGACGCTGCCTCATGAAGGATTCAATAGAATGTTGCTCCTTCCTTTGCTCGTTTTTAAGTCCAGCATGATTCGTAGCTTGAGAAAGTTGTGTGATCATGGCTAAAATATTTTGCATTCCAGCTCCCATATCGTTTGGTTGCTCAGGGGGACAATCATTGCATTGCCCGTCACATTCCGCATTAACACGGTTCTTTCGGGTTCAAGCCATTGACTAAAACCAAGAAGAATTGTGTGATCAACACTAATTATAATAGGAAAACCACATAATCAAGAATAAAATTTCACAATTAAGGTAATATCCTAGGTTATTCATGTTCATTTCTAAAACACTAAGATTTTGTTCTATGCTTAGAATTATCCTTAGGGTTCTTACTAAGGCTTTCACATCATAGTTTCCAAAGGTTGACTATACCTTTCCTCTGATACCAACTATAACGACCCATACTTTACATACATTGTTATTACTTCAAAATTGAAGCACACTTATTACAACATATGAAAAAACCTTGAATGGACTATATAGGTATAGTGTCTTTAGAAATTGGAAAGCATAAAAAACTAGTTCATAAAGAATCTACTTTGCCTCCCATTTATTTCATCATATCTAGAGTCCCTTTTTGGCATATCCTACATAATAACCTTCTTCCTGACTTGGGGAAATAAAACATACAAATGGGTGAGCTCAAATGCTCAGTAAGGGTAAACAAACGAAATATCAATCACATCATATACATAAGAACATAACTTTTGGAAATCTTAACCTGCAAAAGAGATCATAATTTCATAACATGGGATAAATCATAGTAGTGAAATGTAATCCCAATAATCAAAACATAAAACATGAAACTTTTTTTCATACACACATAATCATTGAGAATCATTTCTTATTAGTCAAGAATCATTTCCAAGACTATCTTAGTGGACAAAGTCTATTTTTGAACCGAGTTCACTCCTCGTTTCAGTCCTGATTCACTGAACCGGTATAACCTGCCGTTCCAGCCAAGTCTATCTCATGAGATAAAAAATCATTACCCAATGCATTGGAGGGAGATATAGTTCTCACCCGTCTCATAATGATACCATTCTTATGCGTGCTACAAAATCATAAACCATACATCATAGGATAACCCATGTAATAAAAATGGGAATCTTAAACACCGTGACATCATAAAACAATTCATATAAGATAAATGAATTCATAAAAATAATTCCATCACAACATAATCAAATCAATGTAATAATAGGTATATAAATATTACCCTTTATTATCTTATATGGAAAATAAATTTGATAAAACACTTGAACTCCATTCATGAGGAAAATATCCTTTCTACGTCAAAAAAACTTTTCCTTTCTTAACGTGTCATGCAATTAAAAACTAAAAAAAGTTGATTAAAAATAAACATGAAAACTTTTAAAGGAAGATTCATGGAAATACTATTTAAAAAATCCATTCATGCCGCATAAGTTAAAAAAAACATTCTTCTCGTACTTTTGTCGGAAAAGTCAAAAAGTACCTCGTACGAAAAACAACAAAAGATTCCTTTCATATCTTTTACTAAAAACTCACTGAAGGGTAAAATTGGATTTAAAAAATTTTAGGTGGAAGGAAATAATATTACATATTGTGGAAACATGGATGTGGATGATAAAATACACCCCAGTAAATACCAAAGTATAAACAATCTCGGATAAAAATGAGATTGCGATATTTTCCCTTACCTTAGGTCTGATTTGCTTCGTAAGTGTCTGAACCTCCTGAATAATGATTTAAATAATGTTATTTACTTATTCCAAAATAATACATATTTTTATGATATCATATATGGTTATATTTTTAGCTTCTTATTAGTACTATTTTATTAATACTTGTTATTCGGGTGTTTATTACTTTTTGTTCTTATGTGTGTTTTGTCGAATAAATTATTATTCTTCTCTTTAGGTTATGGATACCTCATTTCCAGAATTCTATTAGTGTAATATATATCATATTAATTAATTAAATTAATTTATATAATCATTATGCAATGAAGATCATGTAGAACGAATCACATCACATTGTGGAGACGGTATTCCGTATGTACGCACGAGCGATGATATCATTTCCATGATCGTGGAATTGTATTGTAGTGTATGTATACTATTTAAGAATCAATAAAAATTTACAATAATCATATATATTCATTACCTTCACCCTTATACCCATCCAAGTAAGGTGGTGTTGGAAAATAGATTACACCACGGTGTGGAGACGGTATTCCGTACGTACGAACGCGCGGTGATTTCGTTTTCCGTAGGATGGATAAGAGGTCAAATAGGGTTGTTTCATAATTATAATAACATATTAGTATATGATTGATACTGATGTTATTACCTCATAATGAAACAACTAATGAATAATATGTGGAAGAAGAAATAAAGATGAAATAATCAGTAACAGGGATTACCTCTTCTTTGAGGCGCTTCTTTGATACCACCTTTTAGGGAACTACAATTGGTCTTTGAAGAAGACCATGACCTCTAGGATGTCTCTAGGGAAGTGGAGAGGAGAAAGTGGTAGGGGTTGGCCGAGCTTGAAGGCTCAAATTGGTGTGAGGAGGAGAGGGAGGAGGTGCCCTTTTATAAGGGAGGAGAGGGGCACCTTTGGAAATATAAGAAATATTAGTTTATATTAAATCCCAACCCCACCTAAAAACTTCCAAAATGACTCATATCCGAAGATTAGGTGAGACAAGGTTGTAATATCATCAACCAATAAAATTTAGACATGTTATTAATTTATTTTAAACATTATCAACTTGATTTATCCTTATTTATCAATTTAATTTTATATGTGGTAATAATATTCTAAATTTTAAATTATTATAAATAATTACATATGTGTTGTGAATTTTCCATAATTTGATACTTTATGACATTGTATACCATATAAATTTTAATTTATAATTTTTAAATATTTTGTTATTTTTAAACAATTTTATAATATGTTATTTTTATAAAATAACAATAGTGTCAATTTCGACACTATTCATTTATTTGAATTTAAATAAAATATATACAGAAGATATGTTCAAACTAAAAGCTTTAATAGATCCATAAAATGTCATATGTATATAGAAAATTAGTGGAGAACATTAAATAGTTCATATAATATTTATTTTATTATTTTTAAAACCATTTATTTGATATTTTAATTAATTAAATAATTTCAACATCACTATTCTGTCATAATAAATGATAATAATTTAATCCCTAAAAATTATAAATAAATTCATATGATGTATATAATTGTATTATATTTCTGGATACTATTCATGTTCGAAGTTTCATGAAGTTTATCACTAAATTAAAATTATTATACTTATATGATTTAAGAAAGTGACATGTTGTTAAACTCTTTGGTTTTAATAATAATTAAATTATTTTAATCGAAAAAAGTCCATTAAATGAATATAATCCGACCCATAGGTGATATGGGTCGACTTTTAGTCATCAAATAGGATTTTGGCAGGTGTTAGGGTAATTTTATAATCTTATATTTACCCTTAATTACCCGATTTACCATTAACTATGGTAAATATAATTTACCGTATTTACTATTCATAATTCCCAAAAATAAATAGTATCCTATTAACATAATTTGGACCCAATGATTCTGAATATGGAATAAATTTTTCAAAATTCAAAACATATAAGTTCCAGTAATTAATTTAAAATAAATCTTGTTGTTAAGAAAATGGGTTTTAGAAGTTAAAACATTGCCAAAGATTGAAATGTTTTTACCTATGAATTCAATGTGAAATTAATGCTAATGACATACATTATATTAAATAGTAAAAATATACACTATTTATACTTTAAAACCATTAAATATTATAATTTATCCATATAAATTATCTCAATGAAGAAAGTTGTTTTTAATTAAAAATTAACGTATTTTTACTATTCATCAAAATATGAAAGTTATTAGAAAAATATCAAAAATTTATCCAGAGTATATTTTTATACCGTGATTCAAAAGAAGAATTTTATTTTGTCAAATTGAACTTATAAACATGTCAAATACTAGATTTAATGTGGGTGCTCCATCAAAAGGCGACAAAAATGTATTTTTTTTAAAATTACTTCTTTTATCCAAAAAAACTGATTTTTATTTTATACCTCATTCTAGAAAATGTATAAGTTGAATTAAAATGTTATAAAATTCCAAATTCATTTAATACTATTAATAATGGCTAGTTTTAATAATATTTTAATAGCATATCCCTGTTTAGTAAAACTCAGTATTTCGTACGACGCAAGCTATCGATGAAGGTCGCGATTGCATGTATAGAAATCCAAGCTAGTGTTGTGTGTAGTGAAAGATTCCTTTGATGATTTATATAACATATAAACAAAATATTTCTCATAAAAGTCCCGGGTGTTACAACTCGTGTGTGATGAGGCTGCATTGGATCTAGTTCAGTGAGGAGAGTATGGTGCAATAGTAGGGATGATGCACATCTTGTTTTTGTAGTTGTGGAATTAGATCCAACAGTTCTAAGGCTTGTACTATCTAGATGTCGAGTAATAGAATCGTTGTATATCCCAGTGGTTCACATTGGGTAGACATAGAATTAAGGTGAACCATCTAGAGGGTTCATCAGTATACATACCCATGCTCTCAAGAATCATCTATGTTGCATGATTTCAATTGAGGATTCCTTCTATACTAATACTTGGGGGATCTGGGGTATCAACAATAAATTTATAATTTCATATGAAATTTAGTATCACATCAACCTATTTGGGATTGATCTTTTGGGCATTTCTCAAACCAAAGTCAGCTTTTGGGCATCCTAGTTAATAGGGGAGCAGTATGTGGCTAACTGTGAGAACTCACTAGACTATTGAGGAAGTCCACATAAAATGACGAATCTATTGAATGTATTACTATATATGCCATATAAAACATATCGTTCATCCTTTAAGATGGTTGTGGGATTTCCCCTTCCTATTGAATTTGATGGGTCTGGGGGTAGATGTTGATAAAGATATCCCTTTTGATAAAGGCGAGGTTGCGTCCTCAGAGGAAACAACTTTCAGATGATTTTCTGAAGCTCTTAAAGTAATCTGTAACATCCCAGTTCCAGAAGCCACACAGAGGACCCCTGTACATGGTTGGTCACATTTCATCAAGATCATTTCCCCTAATTCTAGAGGCTGGTGAATTGCAGCAAGGGTGTTGGGTGTGATAGTGTGGAAACCATTCCCTCCTTGGTAGAGTACAAAGTGGATGTAACAACACATACAACTGCGAAAACAGTAAATATCCAACAACAGTAATAGCAGAAGACTGATAAATAAACAACTGGAGCATAAATATATGTATGTGATGCATGATACATATATGTCTAGGATAACAGCCAAACAAAGTCACAATGATGAATACAATACTAATCCAAAGTAAAAAAGAAAAACCAATGAGAAACTGCTCAGCATTGCAAGCATCATCTTGGTCCCATGCTCTCTAGCTCCAGTGCAATCAAGAACCTAAAGCAGAAGGGCGCTTGAACTTATCTTTACCTACAACAATATATTCTATTTTGTCTCAAAATAATGACCCAAAAAGGGTGTAAGATAAAGATCATGGTAGTCAACCTATTGAAGATCTATGCCTAAATGTTGGTGAATATTTGGATGGTAAAAGTACAGAAAATAGTAAACTTGAAAATACTTAGTAGAAAGCAATCCACAGTCTCTAGAATATAATGTAAAAACAAGGAAGATTCCACTCAATAAAGTATAACAAATAGGTAACCCTCTAGATGTTATCATAGCCTAACCCCTATGGTTCAACCTATATGTACTAGAAACCCTCTGGGAGGCACACACAGTCTCACCCCTCTGGTTCTGCTAAATATTAGACTCTCTAGGGAAGTAATCACCGTCGATTCCCCCTATAGTATCATATCTTAATAAAGGTGCTATAGGAAAGCACTCAATGTCTCATTCCACCTTTGGTCAATGTCGAGGAACTACAGACAATCTGAGGAAGCACTCAATGTCAATTCCCCATGTGGTCTCGCATCGTTAAATTAAATCCACTCTAGAGAAGCACTTACGTTTAAAATCCCTATAGTCTATACACCAGGTTCTCACAGCCCTGTGTAAGTCAGCTTGTATAACATCATACAGCGGCCAAAGTATCCTTAGGAACAATATGGCTATCATTCTACAACATCTTAATATGGAAGAACAACAGTCACTCCATCCTACAACTATGCAGGGATCTGGAAAAAGACTAACAGGAAAAGCCAGACCAAATATTCATAAACAGTCAACAAATGCATGGTAAAAACATCCAAAGCACATTAATTAACTCTATTCACAAACAAATAACCTCTACTCACACAAACAGAAAAGAAGGCAATTTACAAGGTTAAAAACGGTAAACTCACAACACCCCATTCATGGGTATTTGCAATTTTTCATATACAATTCAAAGTTATTAATATGAAAGGAAGAAACCACCTTCCTTTAGGGCTCCGTCAAAACGATCCAAAACCAACCGTACCCAGAAAAACTGAAACTCGCTTCATGGAAAAACACTCTAAAACTCCTTTCATGTCATCTACAAGCCATAGAATCAACACTCAAGTCAAAACCAACACTATATCTACATGAAATGACTGTAGATCTGGAAACCCTATAGGGAGGAAAGAGAATACCTAGGGAAAACCACGGAGAAACCAAGATGAGGGACTTACCAAAGATGAACCGCCTTCGATAGGCCAAGAAACCCCTTCTATTTGCCTCCAAAATGAGCCAAGGTGCTTCCCCAACCTCTAGAAATTGAATCTCCCACGAGAGAAACAAGTAGGAGGAGGAATGGTGGAGGAATTGAAAATCCAGAGTGGCCCATGACATAAAAAACCCCAAATTTAAGTGGTCGCATGGTTTCCACGAATGGTTTAAAAAACCGTTCTCCAACCGTGCGGTTTCCAATCTCTTATCCAGAGGCTTCACATGGCTTTCCTGTACGGTTTTCCAAACCGTGCATAGCCAATGTAGAGCCCACTATCAAGGGTTCATGATTTCCTAGGCTGGCCGCACAGTTTGTTTAAAACCTATGCCAACTTGCGCCCCTGCACAACCTTTGGAAAAATTTCTCATTTTCACAAAAACGACGAGAAAAGGAAAACGTACCTTAAAAGAATGTCTGGGTTTTTAAAAACTTCCCCCCTTAAAGAATTTTTCCCCCGAATTTCCCTAGAACGGTGTAGAAGAAGCAACCCCGAACAGCTCCAGCGGTTGTACTCATACATCGGCCTACCTCTACCATGTCTGGTCATGTACTCGCTCGTGTTGCCATCTCACCCAAACCAGAGGAAAATATCAGCCACATAGAACCTTTTTACTATGATCAAAAATCCAGATAAGATGCTCCACGAATGATGCATCCCCTTGGAGCTCAACCTCCTCAGGTTGAAAGACATGAGACTAGTCTGAAAAGTAACGTCGAAGCTGTGAAACGTAGAAGACATCGTCCATAGCCTGCTACCTCTGAGGTAAATCCAACCAATTGGAAACCGGCCTGACTCTCTCCAACTCCTCAAATGGCCCAACATTCCTCATAGAAAGATTACCCTATCTATTAATCCTTTTGTGCCCCAACCTTGGTGTGACACACAGGAAAACCTGATCCCCGACCTCGAACTACAAAGGTCATCTCCGCTGATCAGCCAAAGACTTCTGACGAGATTGTGCAGTAGCCATCCTCCTTCAAATCAACTCAATCTCCTATTTGGTCTCCTGTACAAGACAAGGTCCAAGAAAATCTGCCTCTCATTCCTCCAGCCAACACAGGGATGATCAGCATGGCCTCCAGTACAAAGCCTAATATGGTTCAATATGAATAGTGTCTAGAAAACTGTTATTGTAAGAAAACTCTACAAGAGGTATATGCTTCTCACAATATCTTCCAAAGTCTATAATACAAGGTCAAAGCATATCCTAAAGCACTTGAATCAGATGCTCAGACTGGCCATCTATCTGGGGATGGTATTTTGTACTCAAAAGTAAATGTGTACCCAATGCCTTCTAAAACCCCTGCCAGAACGTAGAAGTAAAGCGTGCATCTCTATCTGAAACAATGGAGTGTGTAACTCCATGTAGATGTACAATCACTCAGATGTACAACTATCCCATATCATCAACGTTGAAGGTCTCCTTGAATGGAATGATGTGAGAAACCTTCATGAGTCTGTCAATGACAACCCATACAACGTCATTTCCTCAAGGCGATCTCTGTAAACTGGTCACGAAATCCATCGCGACGTCATTCCACTACCACTTGGGAATGGGTAACTATTGTAATAGAACTGACGGTCACTGATGTTTTTCTTACACCTACTGAAAAGTGTAACACCTCATTAAGAAACCAGCAACGTCCCTCTTCATACCTAGCCACAAATACTGACGGTGTATATCACGATACATCTTGGTGAAACCAGGATGAACTTCCCAATTAGTGGATTGAAATTCCCACATCAGCTCCTCACGTATGTCTACTGGAACCCATAAGTGTCCTGAAAAATGAAAGATCTCGTCCTCACCTACTGTCCATCCAGGAATAAGGTCCTCTCCTGACTCATTTTCTTGTAGGACTGGGACTTCACAATCTGATAGCTGCCTCATTCATACCCAATGAAGAAGTGTAGGGGTAACAACTACAAAAGATAAGAAATTATGCCCCTATCTACCGTGGACCTCCAAATTCTTCTCAATGAACAGATCCATAAGCTTCCACTCACTGTTGGCCTCCTGAACTGCATGTATTTGAGATCTCTTACTCAATGCATTAGCCACAGTTTTGCCTTTCGCAGGGGTATATGCAATCTCAAAGTAAATGGACTAAAGATACTCATCCCACATATGCTGTCTCAGATTCTAATCATGTTTAGTGGAGATATACTTGTGACTCTTGTGCTCAGTGATCAACACAAAGTTCTCTCCTAGAAGATAATGTCTCCAACAGCGTAAGGAATGAACAATAACCGCCAGCTCCAGATCGTGTGTTGGTAAATGTTTCTCGTGTGGCCTCAATTTCCGAGACCCGTACACGATGACTCCATCTACCTACATAAGCATAGATCCAAGACTGATACCTGAAGCATCATAGTAAATAGTATAGCTCTTTCTTGGCTTTGGAAAGACTAGTATCAGTGCTGAATTCAACCTCCCTTTTAGCTCCTGGAAGGCTGACTCACAAAAATATGACCATAAGAACTTCACCCACTTCTTGGTGAGACCTGTTAGTAGTGCTGTTAGATGTGAAAATTATTTTATGAATCGTCTGTAGTATCCATCTAGCCCTAGGGAACTTCCTACCTCAATGAGGTTCTTCAGCTACTCCCAAGAAACTAATTCCCTCACATTCTCTAGGTTTACTGATACTCTTGTCTCTAAGATAACATGACCCATGAAGTGAATCCAATCCATCCAGAAGTGGCATTTCGAGATCTTAAAATATAACCGATGCTCCCTCAGAGTACTCAAAATGATACCAGGATGGGTAGCATGGTCATGTCGAGTGTGAGAGTACACCAAGATATCGTCCACGAACACCACCACAAAAGAGTCTGTGAATGGATGGAACACTCGATTCATAAGTGCCATGAAAACTGCAGGAGCATTCGTGAGACCGAATGGAATAACCATATACTCATATAGACCATACCTACTCTGGAATGCTGTAATAGGTATATCAGATGGTATAACATGAAATTGATGGTATCCAGATCTCAACTCAATCCTCGAGAACACCCGGGCTCCTCGATGCTGATCAAAGAGATCATCAATCCTAGGCAAGGGATATCAGTTCTTGACCGTCAACTGGTTCAGCTTCTGATAATCCACACAAAGCCTAAGGGTGTCGCCTTCTTTGTAAACAGGACAGGCAAACCCCAAGGAGAAGTATTGGGTCTGATAAAACCCTTCTTATGTAACACCTCCAACTGATTCTTGAACTCCTACAACTTAGGTGTAGCCATCCTATAAGGAGGAATGGACACCGGTGACACTCTTGGACGAAGCTCAATCCAGAAGTCTACCTCATGCTCCGGAGAAAAACCTGAAAATTCTTCTAGAAAGACATCCCAAAAATGATCCACCACTAGAGGAAAGTCTAATTGTGACATCCCCTAGTCATCCAGATAAAGACTAGAAATATGTGTTGTAACTTCTCCTGAACCATGATGCTCTGGTCCCACTCTTCTCGCCTGGACATACCACTCACCCTTATGAAGTAAATATCCACCCTCTATTGATATAACACTCACCCTTCACCAGTAGCAGTCCATGACTGCCTAGAAGGAAACTAGACAGTCCCTCCCGAGAATTTAGTCATAGACGGTAATCTATAGAATGTAAAGATCCCATAAAAAGTGACACCCCGCAACCTCAATATGGCACTCTATGCACTAACGTACACCAGATATACTAGCCCCAATGGTGTGTCTAGAGTCAGAATGTCGGTAGAAGAATAGATAAAGAGAACAAGGCTCTCCACAATAGTAACAGAGATAAAGCTATGGGAATGCCCTGTATCAAAAATAGAATAAATAAAACTGCGGCTACTAAGATCGTACCTCGAACTGTAGAAGGTCTGGGATCATGATCCTACTGGGTCTTCTCCATCCCAATAGTCTAGCCCACTCCCCATCCATGTAACCCTGTTTGACCACTCTGAGCAGATCCACCCTGTTGTCGCTGAAAGACTAGTGATAGACCACCCCGGTCTCGACCTTCACCTCGGGCCAAACGTCAGGAAGGACTCCAGTTCCCAGAGTGGTGAGAAACTAGTGGTGATGGTCCTGAACGTGGAGTCATGGAAGAACATATGTCACCAACTGCTGGTGAGAAAACCTGACAGAAGCGTTGAAGGTGTCCCATCTTGCCGGAAGAACGGCACTCCACTGGGTCTCTCTGGAACTGCGGCCTCATATGCCCTGCCCTTCTTCACTAGTATCATACCACTTGAACACCTGAATATGTGTCTCTCTGCCTCATATCACAATGTGTAGACTTCGTACGGTGCATCCTGCTGTCAGCTGGTGAAGCACTAACACTGGAAGTGGAACCGCCTTGGATCTTATCTCTGGAATCTCTCTGATTGCGCTCTTAAATTATTGCCTGGTTGACAATGGAAGTGAAAGACGTCATCTTGAAGATATTAACCTGTGAGCGGATAACCCGTCTGAGACCATCCTCAAACATCCTTGTCAAGAACAACCCATATCCTCCCTGGAGGGGTGTAAAATGCTTAAGAATGGTGAAACGAGAGGAATACTCCATGAGAAAAAGTGTACCATACACTAGGTGCATGAACTCCTGGGCTTTGTCGGCCCTTAGGGTCTCCGGATATATGTAGTCTTAAAAGACGCATTGAAACTCCTCCCACTCCATAACCTAGTGATGACCCGCCTGTGAGATCGCATCCCAACACCTCTTGGTGGAGTCTCATACCATATAGGTATCGAGATTGACCCGCCTTTGTGGAGGAGTCTCCAGACGCTCGAAGATCGTCATCATGGATTCTAGCCATGGCTCTGTTGCTTGAGGTCCTCCTTCCCCTGAGAAGTGGAAGGATTGTACTATTGGAAAACCCGCGTCAAGTCTGTCATCAGCGGGGTTATAGGCAGTGCTCCCTAAATGGTCTGCATCATCCTCATAAAGCCATCCCTGAACTGTGCATTAGCACCTGAGTTAGGTACAACTCCTGGTACCAAGACTGGCACAACAGGAGGATCTATAGGGAGTCCCTGATCAGCCGTATCTGGTGTCTAATCACCGCCTTGTGGCAGGCGTACAACTGGAGGACGTCTCGGTGGCATGACTTTAGAAGGTCATACACACTCTTCAGATAAAGGTTAAAATGGACTGAAAAATTTGAGTACACTACTTGTACTTAAGAAAGACTGTGTCTTCCCGAATATAAGAACACCAGACACGTAGTCAAAACTACACGGTGTGTAGTCTGGGTTTTTCCAGACATTAAGCCTAAATTACCACTATGGAACCTAGAGAACACTAAAAAAATTGACAGTTCCAAATTCTTATTTGTGGGGGCCCATACACACCACGAATCAATGTCTGGAATCTTATACAAGATAGAACAAGGAAACATGCAATGATCCACCAAACTCAGTCCATGACGGCCCGCAACACCTCAAGAACCAAAATTTGACACTCATTCAAACAAATACTTACACAATCAATGATCTAACAAGAAGATGATATATTTTTTATCAACGAATCTATCACAACATCATGCATATTCTACACAACATCTATCACAACAAAATGAAATTACTAATGCATCATAAATGACCTGGCTATAATGCATGGTATAGGATTTCTAGAAAGTTCCTATATAATGCATGAGATGGAACACCCTCATCTCATCGGTTTGCGACAAAAATAGAACCTTAATAAACTTAATAATAACAATAAAAAACATGTGAGTCACTAATAGTGAAAATCAAGGAAACCATAAACTTGAAAACCCATAAAATTTAATCATAGAGGTAGATTGGATTTTCCCTGTACACGGGTAAGATGCTCCCAGTCACAGCTTATTACCAAGTACCTATTCCATCCTATCCCTACATATAGGCTCCAAATAGTATTTCAAGAGAAAATAATTCCTTTGATATCACTTTGTAACTTCCCGATTCTGGAAGCCACCCAGAGGTGCCCCGTACCTGGTTGGAAACATGGCCTCAAGCACATTTCCCTGAACACCAGAGGCTTCTGACTAGCAGTGAGTGCCTTGGATGTGCTTGTGGGGAAACTTTTCCCTTATTGTCAGATTACATAAAAGAAGGAACAACACATACAATTTCATAAGTAGTAAAAATTCAACAACAATAACATCATAAGACTGATCAATAAAAAACTGGAGCAGGAATATATGTTAGTGATGCTTAATACATATATGTCTAGGAAAATAGACAAACAAGTCACAATGTTGAATACTGTTTTAACCCATAGTACAGAAGAAAAAAAGATGACCAACTCCTCAAAATCACAAGCCTCGTCTTGGTCCCAGGCTCTCCAGCTCCAGTGCAATCAAAAACCTAATATAGAAGGGCGCTTTCCCTTATCTACACCTTTAACAATATAATCTGTTTGGGCCTAAAAGCATGACCCAAATAGGGTGTAAGATAAAAATCCCAGTAGGAAACCACATGAAGATCTTTGCCTAACAGTCAGTGAATATATGGTAGATAAAAGTATAGAAAACAGTAAACATGAAAATTCTCAGTTTCTAGCAATCCATACTCTCTATCATGTAATGTACAAAAAAGGTAGCAGCCACTCATGCCTGTCGAAAATACAGGTATCCCTCTGGGTAAATCTCACAGCCTAACCCCTATAGATCAACCTAAAAGTACTAGCAACCCACTAGGAGGCACACACAGCCTCACCCCTCTGGTTCAGATAACGATTAGACTCTCTAAGGAAGCACTCACCTTCAATTCCCCATGTTGTCTCGTATCGTACTAAAGGTGCTCTGGGGAAGCACCAAATGTCTCATTCCCCATGTGGCCCACGTCGAGGAACTAAAAACACTCTGAGGAAGCACTCAACTTCAATTCCCTATGTGGTCTCACATTGTAAAATTAAAGTCACTCTAGATAATCCCCTACATCAATTCTCCCTATGGTCTATACACCATGTTCTCACGGCCCTGTGTAAGTCAGAAAGTATAGAATCACATAACAGCCAAAGTATCCTCAAGAACTAATTTTCTAGCATTCTATAACATCTCAGTGTAGAAGAACAATAGTCACTCCATGCAACAACTAGGCAAGGAACAGTCAAAAGCCTAACAGGAAAAGCTAGACCAAACGGTCATAAACAGGCAACACATGCATGGGAAAAACATCCAAAGCACAATAATTTACCATGTTCACAAACAAATAATCTCTACTCGCACACACAAAAAAGTAGGAAATTAACAGGTATAAAAATAGTAAATGCACAACACTCCGTTCATGGGTATTGGTGATTTTTTCACATACAATACAATGACATTAAACCGCAATGCACAAACCACATACCTTTAGGGTTCCGACGAAATGATCCACAATCAACAGCACCCACAAAAACTGGAAACTGCTTCATAAGACCACTCTAAAACTCCTTCCTTATCATCCACAATCTTTAGAATCAACACTCAAGGCAACCCCAATACTATATCAACATTAAAAGGATGAACATCTTGAAAACCTAGAGAGAGGAAAGAGAATATCTAGGGAAAACCAAGGAGAAATCAAGTGGAGAGACTTACCCGAGAAGAACCGACTTCGATCCAATAAGAAAACCCTTATATTTGCCTCCAAAACGATCCAATGAGCTTCCACTACCTCTGGAAATTGCAACTCCCATGTGAGCCACGAGTAAGAGGAGGAATGATGGAGGAATGGAAAATCCCGAGTGGACTGGGACTTAAACACCCCATATTTATGTGGTTGCACGGTTTCCCTGCATAGTTTGGAAAAAACATTCACCAACCCTTCTATTGCCACTGTCTCATCCATGGTCTTCACACGGATTACCCACATTGTTTGAAAAACTGTGTGCAGCCCGTGCGGATCCCACTGTCTCGTCCAAGGGCTTCACACGGCTTGCTAGCATGGTTTGAAAAACTATTCTCAGCCCATGCAGAGCCCACATTCAAGGGTTCCCGGATTCTTGGGTTGTCTATACGATTTTTTTAAACCGTTCACTAACCGCGCGCCCCTGCACAACCATCAGAAAAATTACTCTTTTTCTCATAAACAACTAGAAAAGGAAAACGGACCTAAAAAGAAGGTTCGGGTTCTTACATAATCTCTAACTCATTCACTTGTCCTATTATCCCCCACCCACACATTTTTTAGGTTCTTCTAATCACATATATTATGTATCGGATAACCATTCACAAGAGCCCACTCATCATTGGGATGGGGGAATGGGGAACCAGGAACCAGTATCTATATCTGATGAAATTGGGGCTGCAGGGTCCAATAGTGATACAGAGGCCAGGGATGCCTCTGAAGAACCTTTAGAAAACACAATCACATATAAGGGGACACATCCTAGTATCACAGTGAGGACAATATGAGGGGGAGAGCCAGTCATGTTATATATTACCTGACCACCATATGTTTAATGCCTCATAGATTGATAATTGTTTTTCCCAATAATATTGATAGATACAACCCTCATTGGAATATTCCTTAGAGTGAAGGAAGGTCTGTTGGTGAGAATGGGTGTAGAACTGGGGGTCCATTTTATAAGGGGGATACCAATTCAAATGGAGCCATGTGACTGAGCTGACTACGCCATGACATCTTGAAATCTGTAAATTCTTGCCCCTGGTTGTGCTATCAGCATGGTTGATAGGGATAATCTTATCGAGATGGGATCTAGTGATAAAGATCATCCTCGTGATATGTATCTTAACCCATTAAACTTGATTCCATAATAGTATCTAATTTCTGAACTCCATGCTACATTTCCTAAGTATGAACATGATTATCAGATGGAGCTAGAAGAGTTGGATTTTCATGTCGTCACTTAATGTTGGGTACACGATGCCATTCATGAAACTAATAAAATTATTCCTAAAATAACTCTACAATAAAAATGGATAATCTGAATTGGATCATATTAACATTGAGGAGTAGAGGAAAGATCATTCCACATTAATCACAAATCATTCATAACTCTTTGAGAAAATTGAAGATACAACTTGATGAATCCCAGTAGAAACTAGAACAAGTGATCCATCATGTGCATGAGATCTAAACCAAACAATACAAAATGATGATTACTGATAATGAGAGTTACACTATGATTTTAAATGAGGAGAGGGTAATAAAAATCTATAAAAGACTCTTGAATCTATACACCATAATGTGGCAGGGTTGATGTGTTCCATCAAAGGGGAAGATCCATAAAGGGTATGTTTTTTCAAATGCCTAAATCATAATTTATTGCATGTTTTTATGAATTGTGTGCATGATAAAATATATTCATTTCTTATTTTACATAACCACTATGATATCTACGAAGAAATTGATGATCAACCCATATACCAATGTGGTTCATGCCCGGTGTGAATACCAAGGGATGGCCACATAATCATTCAATGGGTATAAGGATTCCTGGTAATTATTGCATATGTTGGGTCTGTTATTGTCGACTAACCACCCAGAATGTTTGGTATGAGAGATGATTTTACTAGAAAATATGTATCTTTGAATAGATAACATTACTTTCCACACGCTCTATATTTCATGAAAGGGATAACAGTCAGGGTGTTGGAATCCATCCGATCAAAAGTAAAATTGGGTGTGTGAATCATGAAGATCAAAATTCAAAACATGGAGATAATGGAATGATGATACGAGATAACCACTTACATTATTGGATATATATTATTGATAACATCAGCCTAAAATGGGGATTAAAAAATGAGGGTGTCATTTTGTCCAAATTCAAAACACATGAACTAACTTGAAATGTCATATGATTTCTTTTATGGTGTAGTCCCAAAGCAGAATATTACCCAAAGTGTCATATAAAATCCATTAGGGAATTTATTAAGACAATAATGAGAATGAGTATCTAAAAAATGTGAATACAAAGTATGGGGTGGAATTTACAGAAGTTTGAATGACTTCAGTAACTCTTGAAATTATGCCACTATGATGAAATCCCTTTTTTTAGGAGAATTGGGATGAAAAAAAGATCAATACTATCATCTTAGGGGAGTATCATCTCCAAGAATGAGTGAAAGATGAAGATATGAAATATGAAATACATGAATATCAATGTGGGAGAGGAACTCTCAGATGATGGCCTATAATTCTCTACAGTTTCATTTCATGCATGTGAGGATAATGACCACATCATTTAACATCATACATTGTGTAATAAACATTGTATAATTTAATGTCATGCAATCATGAAGTTTCTCACAGTTTAACATCCCATTACAGGGAAATTCCCCATTGATTAAGGTCATACTACCATGACCCTAAACATTAGTTTAATTTCATGTTACTCGAGCAATTATTTCTATTCCAAGAATTTTTTCATGGCACATAGGGGAGGAACCCGATGAGAATGATCCAAAGAAGGCTTGACCACCATAAAATACCGCAAAACAGATTTAAAGATGTCATCTATAATGTAGTGAGAGATCAAACCCCACATGAATGATAGCCAAGGTGGACTGATTTCACACTAAATATTCTCTATGGGTCTTTCATTTTATGGTCATAGAGTTTGGACCGATTAAATCTTCTGCATCTCAACCTTATTAGTATCCTCTCTACCAGAAACCTTAACACTATGTGAGATATGATCAGTGTATGAAATAAGAAATAGTATAAGGGTTTTACATAACATGTGGGGGAACATGTAAATCATGACACAATGAATAAAATCCTATGATTAATCCATAATGTGAAAATGAGGGTAAGTTGATACAATCACAATCTGGATAATAGGGTGAATGGTAAGTAAAGAGTGGTTTTTGACCATGTATAAAACATAAAGACCATAACTACACAAGACACGAATGGTGTAATCAAAATTTGGATCAACTATTAACCATGTTCAAGACACAAAACTAATTGCATGATTCCAAAGATTCATTAGGGTGTTGGACCATTACAAGAGGCGAGACAAGGAGGCATGAGACCATCACTATTAGGAGGTCCATCTAGATATTAATGATGAAGGAAAAAACAAACCAAGAATGACTGAAATTGTGGACTCCACATATCATAGAGTGAGATTCAATCCCAAGTGTGAAAATAGTTTATGGTCTTATTTCATGGACAATAGAGAACAATTTAAATTTATGTTTCTCAAACCAATGTGAATATTTTGTATTAATGAAGCGTAGACTACTAGAAGAAGCTCATTCTTTGGGTACGCATAGAGAATATGGGAGACAAAGCCAGATCATAATGAGTACAAAGAGGAAATCATGTTGGATATACACTTTAAGACTAATGAAGGCCAAAATGTTGAAAAGGGATTATGAACTAGTGTTTGGGCCCAAAGAAAAAATGTTTGTGCATCGCTACATATCCCATTAATATGGGAGTCAATTCGAACATTTTTCTAAAAACACAACATGGTGGGATACCAACATGTGTGACAGAAATCCTCTCTGATGACGAAGTGAAATCATATGATGATTATCATGGGGAATCCTGAACATTACACATTTATGGTTAAAAATTATCATCATATATTGAGGATGATTTGTGGTTTTTTAATCTCATAGAGTCTAAACAATTATCAACAATATTCTAAATTGGTATGTGCGGTGTGGTTTAATGATAAACCCAACATGAATGTGGCCAAGGATTCACATACCATGCAACACACCCTAGAAGAGAATAATGTCCATCAACTATTAGTTTATGGTCATAGATTTTAGACTATAATGAATAAAACTCATCTTAGGGTATGCATGTGTAACATAAAAGGTAAAACCCGACATGGATGGGGACTAAATAGTGAACATGTGCTACATGGATGCCTCAAGTAAACTAAATAAATCTTATGGTCATAAAACTTAATCCAAAGGAATATACAATGTTCTGAAGGTTTGTAAGAGTTTGTGGGTAGGCCCAAATACAAATTTCATGGGTTTCACTATGTTACCCATTCATATGGGAATCAAGACACACATAGTTCAAAAATTCTATGTTGTATAAAATCATGTAGTAAGGACGAAGATGATTCAACATGAAAATTGTTAATGATGATAGGGATGGACCCGAGATCAATGATCTTGGTGTTACTATGTATCCAATAAGTGTCATAACATGTCCCCCAAGGCACTTAATGGTGGTCATCTGTAGGTCACATGGTGAGCTCTGCTGACCCATATTTCCATTTTATAGTGCCAATGGACTCCTCGGGATGCCCTCTACATCCCTAAACCCACTGTTTTGGGTTTCGTCCAACCAGAATAAGTAGATCATGTAGAACACATGAAATTTCAACAAAAGGAAGATTGTCCATAACATGTTCATTTCACCCGAACCCTCTATATTATATTGACAGTAAGATGTTAGGATAATTATTCAACAAATCATGAAATTAGATAAGAAATAATCCCTACCTAAAGATAGTTGGAGAACATAGATGTTTGAGGAAGAGTTGGTGTTCATCAGTTCATGAATCGGTGGAACTCATCACCACTCACTGGAACTGGTCCCATCCTCCAAGTGGTTGGCATCACCATATTTTACCAGAGCTTCATCACATGGTGAAGTTGTTCCAAAACTCTACTCTGAGCTCTATATAAATAAGAGAGGCAGAGGGTGAGTAATTCCATTGGTAATTTATGAGGTTCATTTGATGAATGATCCTCTCAAATTCAAACAGTGTTGTTGCCAATATTGAGGACTAAAGCCTATTAATGGTTTGACATGTCTTTAGTCCCACCACCACCACTTCTCAATTGGAGGAAAATAAAAAGAGAATTAAAATAAAATATTTATTTTATTATTCTCTTAAAAGTCCAAAATCTATCTTTTTCTGCTAACAAACTATGGTAGAATAGAATCCTCAATTAATAGAATTATTGCGATACAGATTCAATGGTTCTCTCGAGGTTTTAATTCGAGCATTGTTTCAAAATTTAGATAACACTGCTCTTGTGTTTTCTAAACATACCTAAAAAATTCTTCATAAATTTATTTTGTGCACACCTGGTCTTGGAATCATACCCTGTCAATTTTTAGAGTATCATAATAGTTCCATATAAATAAAAAACATTACATGGAAAATCTAGGTCTTTACATTCTCCCAACCAAATGGATTTTCAGCCCAGAAAGCCACAACATAAATTTAGATAACAAATTGGGCTATTGATCTTGAATATGAGCCTCCCACTCCCATGTGCTCCCCACGAGGTTCTTGTACTACCAGCGAATTCACACCAGAGGTATCAATCATCCATGATGAACCCACTCCTATATATCCTAAATATCTACTAGAAAATTTGTAAACATCCTGACATCATCAAAGTCTAGCTCACCATGGTCGATGACCTGATATTTTTCATGAAAATATCACTTCATCTTGGTTTATGGATGATGCCGTGCATCCACTCCAACTGTGGAGACAGTTCATAGAAGTATTCCACTTCGCAAATCATCCAAAGTATCCGAAATGGTCTGATAAACCTCAATGAGAGTTTCACACCTAGGACAAATCTCTATCATCACCATTGATGAGAGTCTTCCAAGAATACTTGGTACCCCTTCTGGAACACCAGAGGTGTTCGTCTCTTGTCTAAATAAGAAAAATGTCTTCTCTGTGCATTCATCATCTACTCCTGATTGATCTACACCATCTCAGTGCTAGCTCATGCCAACTCTGGACATATAAGTGCTGACTCCTATGGGTATATCTAGTATTGAGGGGATTTTAATGGTTGACCATACAATGCCTCAAATTATGCCTTACTAATGGTGTAGTGATAGCAGTTGTTGTATGTGAACTCCACCAAGGGAATGTGATTCTCCCAACTACTACCACAATCTAGGACACAAGCACGAAGCATGTCCTCCAGTGTCTGAATGGTCTGCTCTACCTGATCATCCATCTATGGATGAAAGGTAGTGCTCAAATTTAGCTTAGTATAGGATGCCTCATGTAATCCCTTCCAAAGCAGGATGTAAAATGTGTGATGTTTTCAGAGACGATTGTCTATGGCACCCCATGAAGTCGTACAATCTTTTGTACATTGAGGCATCCCAAGACATCTACTCATTCCTTCTATAGGATGTGTTGGAAGTGGGCTGACATGGTGAGTTGGTCAATGATCACCTATATAGAATCAATTCCCCTGGTAATGGAGTATTCCCTCTAACTGGTGGTTGGGGATGAACAGTGAGGAGAGTTTGGTGCAACAGTTGGGATGATACACATAATGGGTATAGACATGTAGCAGTAGATCCAATAGTTTCGAGGCTTGTACTATTTAGATGTGGAATAATAGAAGCAATATCAATCCCAGTGGTTCACATTGGGTAGACATATAATTAAGGTGAAACATCTATAGGGTTCTTTAGTATACATACCCAAGCTCTTAGGAAGTGTCTATGTTGCGTGGATTCAACCGAGGATTCCTTCTACACTAACGCTTGGGTGATTTGGGGTATCAACAAGAAATTTATAATTTATAATGAAATTAGGGATCACATCAACCTATTCGGGATTGATTGTCTGGGAATTTCTCAAACCAATGTCAGCTTTTAGGCATCCTAGTTAGTAGGGGAGCATAATGTGATTAAGTGTGAGAACTCACAAGTCTATTGTGGAAATCCACACAAAAGGATGAATTTGTCGAACATATTACTAGATATGCCATCTACAACACTTCATTCATCTTCTATGATGGTAATGTGATTTCCCCTACCGAATGAATTAGAAGGGACTTGGGGGAAATATTGATAAAGATATGCATTTTGATAAAGGCGAGGTTTCTTCCTTAGAGGAAACAACTCTCGGATGATTTTTTGATGATCTTGATGTAATCTCTAACTCGTTCACTTGTTCTATTATCCCCCCACTCATTTTTATAGGTTCTTCTAGGAGCATTAATTATGTATTGGAGAACCGTTACCAAGAGCCCCCTCATCATTGGGATGGGGGTATGGGGAACCAAGAACCAGTATCTTCATCTAATGAAATTGTGGCTACATGGTCCAACAGCGATAGGGAGGCTAGAGTGTCATCTTTAAAACATTTGGAAACCATAATCACATATGTGGGGAAACATCCTAGTATCACAGAGAAGACAATACGAGGGGGAGAGCTAGCCCTGTTACCAATTACATGACCACCATATGTTCCATGCCTCATAGATTGATAATTGTTGTTTTCAAGATAATATTGATAGATACAACCCTCATTTGAATATTCCTTATAGTGGAGGATTATATGATGGTGATAATGGGTGTAGAAGTGGGGTCCCTTTTATGAGGGGTATACCAATTCATATAGAGCCATATGTCTGAGTTGACTGGGCCATGACCTCTTGAAATCAGTAATTTGTGGCCACTAGTTGTGAAATCAACATGGTTGATAGGGATAATCTTATCGAAGAAGTATCTAGTGATAAAGTTCATCCACATGATATGTTGCCTAACCCATTACACATGATTCCATAATAGTATCCAACACTTGAACTCCAAGCTGCATTTCTTGATTACGAACTTGATGATCTGAATGAGCTAAAAGATTTGGATTTTCATGTCGTCACATAAATTTGGGATACATTATGTTGTTCATGAAACTACTAAATTTTTTCATGAAATAACTCTATAATAAAAATGGATAAGCTAAATGGGATCATGTTTATGTTAGATTTGTGATTATTGTGTTGGAGGGGAGGATGTGCAAGGTCTGCACATGCTCATCTAGGGCTATCGTGCAGAGAAGATATGGGATAACAGTCAGATTTTAGACGATGCCTAGTGACTGAAATTTTTTGAAAACATATGGACTCTCCGAGAATTCAAATAGGATATTAATTATCTATATGAGTAGAGGATAGATCATTCCACATTAATCAAAAATTAGTCATAACTCTTTGACTAATTGAAGATCCAGCTTGAGGAATCCCAGTAGAAGAAAGAACAAGTGATTCATCATGTTCTTGAGCTCTAAACCGAACAAAACCAAAGTAAGATTATTGATAATGAGAGATACACTATGATTTTCAATTATGATTGCGTACTAAGAATCTGTAGGAGACTCTAGAATCCACACACCAGAATGTGGAAGTGTGGATGTGTTCCATCAAAGGGGAAGATCCATAAAGGGTATGTTTTTTCAAATGCCTAAATAATAATTTATTGAATGTTTTTTATGAATTGTGTGAATGAAAAAATATATATTTTGTACATAACCACTATGATATATACTAACAAACTGATGATCAACCCATATGATAATGTTGTTCATGCATGGTGTCTAAAAAAAGGGATGACCACATAATCATTCAATGTGTATAAGAATTCCTGCTAATTATTGAATACTCAGGACCTTCTATTGTCGACAGACCACCCAGAGTGTTTGGGATGAGAGATGATTTTACTATAGAATAGGTCTCTTTGAATATCCAACATTCTATTCCTGACATTCTATAGTGCATGAGAGGGATAACACTCAGGGTGTTGGAATCCATCTAATATAGAGGGAAATTGGTAGTGTGAATCATGAAGATCAAAATTCAGAACATGGAGATAATGGAATGATGATACGAGATAACTACATACGGCATTCAATATATAGTATTGATGACATCATCCTAAAATGGGGATAAAAAAATGAGGGCCTCGTTTTTTCCAAATTCAAAACACATGAACTAACGTGAAATGTCATATGATTTCTTTCAGGGTGTTGTCCCAAGTAATAGATTAGCCAATGTGTCATAGAAAAACTACTAGTTCATCTCTTAGATAATAAAGAGAGTGAGGTTATAAAAAATGTGAATGAAAAGCATGGGGTCGAGTGACCGGATATTTGAATGACTTCTGAAAATCTTGAAATTATGCCACTATGATGAAATCCCATTTGTTTAGTTGAATTGGGATGAAAAAATGATCAAACCAATCTTCTAGGGGAGTATCATCTCCAAGGATGAGCGAAATCTGAAGATTTTAATTATGCAATACATGACCATAAATATTGTAGAGGAACTCTTAGATCAATGCATATAATTCTATACAGTTTCATTTCATTCATGTGAGGATGATGACAACATCATTTAACATTGTACTATGTGGAAGAAACATGGTATATTTAATGTCATGAAAACCTGATGTTTCTCACTATTTAATGTATTTTTATAGGGAAATTCCCCATAGTTTAAGGCCATACATCCAAGACACTAGTCTTCAGTTTAATTTCATGTTACTCGAACAATGAATTCTATTCCTAGAATTTTTTCATGGCACAAAGGTGATGAAACCTATGAGAATGATCCAAAGAAGGTTTGACAACCATAAAATAACTTAGAATAGATTGAATGATGGCCTATGTGATGTAGTTTGAGAAAAAGGCCCACATGAAGGACAGCCAAGGGGGACTGATGTCACACTAATGATTCTCTATGGGTCTTTTAGTTTACGGCCATAGAGTTTGGACCAAAGAAAACTTGTCTGTCTCAACCATAGTAGTATCATCTCTACCAAAACCCCTCAGACTATGTGAGATATGCCCAATGTATGAAATAAGGAATAGTATAATGGTTTTACATCACATGTGGTAATACACATAAATTGTGACACAATGAAAAAAATCCTACGATTATACCAGAATGTGAAAAATAGGTTAAGTCGAGACAATCGAAATATGGATAATAGGGTGAATGGTAAGTAAAGGGTTGTTGTTTGACCATGTATAAAACATAAAAACCATCAAATTTGAGATCAACTATT
The DNA here is from genome assembly GCA_963277665.1 of Viscum album. NCBI lineage: Eukaryota > Viridiplantae > Streptophyta > Magnoliopsida > Santalales > Viscaceae > Viscum > Viscum album. Next base: position 1,259,097,613 of record OY728148.1, read on the forward strand.
AACCATGTTCAAAATTATAGACTCACTGCATGATTCCTAAGATAAATTAGGGTGTTGGACCATTATGAGAGGTGATCCAATGAGGCATGAGACCATCACTGTTAGGGGGTCCATATATATGTGAATGATGATGGATAAAAAAACCAAGAATTAATGAAAGTGTGGACTCCACATATAAAAGAGTGAGATTCATTACCAATTGTGAAAATAGTTTATGGTCATATTTCATGTACCATGGACAACAATATAAATTTATGTTTCTTAAACTAATTTCAATATTTTGTATTTTTGATGCATATAATACTAGGAGAAGCTCATTCTTAGCGTACACATAAAGAATATTGGAGAAAAAACCCGAGTTCAATGAGGACTTAGAGGCTATCATGTTGGATATACACTTTATGACTAATAGAGGCCAAAATGCCGAAAAGGGATTATTAACATGTGTTTGGGTCCAAAGACAAAATGTATGTGCATCGCTACATATCCCATAAATATGGGAATCAAGTTGTACAATGTTCTAAAAACACTACATGGTGGGATACCGACACTGGTGAGGGAAATCCTCTCTGACGATGAAGTGAAAGCATCTGATGATTATCATGGGGGGTCTTGATCATTAAAAAGTTATGGTTGAAGATGACAATCATATATTGAGGATGATTTTTAATTTTTTTAATCTCATAGAGATTGAACAATGATCAGGGGTATTCTAAATGGGTATGCGGGAAGTGGTTTAATGATAAACCTGACATGAATGTGGCCAAGGATTCACATACCATGCAACACTCCCTAGAAGAGAATAATGTCCATCAGCTCTTAGTTTATGGCCGTAGAGTTTAGACCATAAGGAATAACACTCATCTATGGGTATTCATGTGCAACAAAAGATGTAAAACCCGACATGGATGTGGAATAAATATGGAGCGCGTGCTACATGGATGTCTCAAGATAAACTACATTAATATTATATTCATAGAAACTCAACCAATGGAATGGAAAATGTCTTGAAGGTTTGTAAGAGTTCGTGACTTGGCCCAAATACAAACTTCCTCGGTTTCACTATATTACACATACATATGAGAATCAAGCCACACAAATTTCAAAAATCATCATTTTTTTGACATCATGTGGTAAGGATAGAGATGATTCAACATGAAAATTGTTAATTATGTTGGGGATGGACCTGATATCGATGATCTAAGTGCCACTATGTATCCAATATGTGCAAAGACCAATCCCACAGGGCCCATGCCGTGACTACCCCAAGCCCACCTTCCATAGGCCAGGGGCTGGTGACTAGCACCAGAAATGCATATCCCTATAACGGGAAGGAATTGCCTTTAAACATGTAAAAATACAAAATTCATGAACACAACACAATGAAACCCCGAAGTAAACTATTGTAGTAAAAATTTTACCGAATGTAAAGGGGTCGGAATACAATCCCAAATGGAACGTACATGTAAAACTGAAAGCAAAAACAACTCCTGGAACATCCATTGAGGATCTTACCTAAATGGTAGGTATAGGTCCTGATCAGTAGTCAATGCATCACGTCATGTCAAATGGTCGACCACTATGAAACATCTATTCTTAGCTCCATCAACCTCAATCAATGCTATCTATTATCTACACAAGGCACATCAAGGTGCAGACATAGCCTATGTAGGGGTGAGTATAACAATACTCAGTAGGGACCCAAAGACCCCCAAAGGTCTCCCAGAGTTCCATAAAAGATAAATAACAATGCAATACCTCAAAAACAAAGAACAAAGCATTCAAAAAAACTACCTAGGTGCATTACCATACATATAAATAAGATATAAAGATATACTCCACTTAGACATGGAGAATCATAAGACTCTGAAATTTAGTCCATTAGCACAACTGATCCATGAGTGAAGAATACAACAAAGGTAACACCACAAAGGTAACACCGTGATGCTAAAAGTAAAACAAATGTAACACCAATAAGGTAACCCCGTTAACGTAAAATTACCACAAAGGTAAATACACATCTCACAGTAGTTATATATTGCAATTACAGAAGTACATAAGATGAGTCGTAAATGTAGATCATCTTATTTTTTCGCGAGGTTTCACTGCTGACCCACACAGTATTGATATATATTGACCCACAAAGGATCTCTTGTCACTGACCCACAAAATATCAATTGATACTGACCCACATTGGATCGCTACGCTCTGACCCACATAGGATTGATAGAATCTGACCCACATATGATCATTGTTATTTCTTGGTGTTACATCCTACCATTATATTTACGCCCCATGCACGCTTGATGTTGGGAGAATCCTCTCCTCGATCCTTCGGTCATATCTCAACCACCAAGAATTTCCATGAATAATTATCCCAATGGAAAACAATATCATAAGGTTCCAATGTGACAGATGGCACATCAATCGGATGCTCGGTATGTAAGTAATAAGTGTTTTAGTACTGAGGGCCCTGTTGGATTCGGGTTCGATCTCACTAATCCATTCTAAATATTTTTCTAAAACTAAAGTGATTTATAGATTAAGGACGGTCTCACTTCAAGTATCTTATCACCGTAGATAGTTAGTCAAACAAACGCAAAGTTAAAATGTTATGTACTTTTTGGGAAAACTGTTCCTGAGTGTGTTCGGGTCGAGTCCGACCTGGCCCAACCCAGTCTAGGCCGACCCGATCTGGTTTTGGTCACCCAGCCTGGAACAGGCCTAACCCGTGCCATCCCACACTCCTTGGTGGTGTGGCTCAAAAGGCTCGTGTGGCCCGGCCCGTGAAGAGCACGGCCCGCTGGGCTCGTGTGGCCTGACAGAGAGAGGAGCATGTTCCGATGGAGCGGGGAACCCCGGGGTGTTCCCCATTATAAAATCATAGTGGTGGAACTAAGACGCACTAAAAGGTGGACTGTGAAATCCATCCATCTGCCAAAAAATTTGAGCCGTGATTTTCTTCAGAGGTGCACGATGGTGCGCATCTCACCTCCTCTTTCAAGGGGTCGGTGTCGGCTGCCGCCCTACGTTGCGGCTCATGTTGTGTCCTTCTCTATGGTGTTTCACTTTTTCATCCCACTCCTCCTTCCACAGCTGTCCCGATCCCCCTGCAGTGTTCACATGTCGCGGCTACGGTTGCTGCCTTCATCACCAGTGGCACATAATGGTGTGCCGCTATCTCCTCCACGGTCGGCCTATGCTAGGATCCAACATCACCTCCTCTGCTGGTGTTGGTTAACGATGGTCATCCATAGGTCACCTGGTGAGCTCTGCTAACCCATTTTTCTATCTAATGGTGCCAATAGACTCCTTGGGATGCCCTCTTAATCCCTAAACACATTATTCTGGGTTTTGTCCAACCAGAGTAAATAGAGCCTGTAGAAAACATGAAATTTCAACAAAAGGAAGATGGTCTAGACCATGTTCATTTGGCCTGAACCCTCTATATTATCTTGATAGTAAGAGGTTAGTATAATTATTCAAAAAATCCTGAAATTAGGAAAGAAATAATCCATACCTCAAGATGATTGGAGAACATCTCTGTTTGAGGAAGATTTGTTGTTTTTTGTTTTGTTATTCGGTGGTAGTCATCACCACTCACTGAAACTGGTCCCATCCTCCAAGTGGTTGGCATTGCAGTATTCTACCAGTGCTTTGTCACTTGGTGAAGTTGTTCAAATATACTACTCTGAGCTCCATATAAATAAGAGAGGCGAAGTGTGAGTAACACCGTTGGAAATTTATGAGGTTCCTTAAATGAATGAACCCCTCAAATTCCAACGGTTTTGTTACAAATAATGAAGAGTCAAGCCAATTAATGGCTTTACATGTCTTTGGTCCCACCACCTCCACTTTTCCATTGGAGGTAAATTAAAAGATAAATAAAATAACATTTTTATTTTATTATTCTTCTAAAATTCCAAAATCAATCTTTTTCTCCTGATGAATTGTAGTTGAACAAAACCCTTCCTTAACAGAATCATTGTGTTGCGAATTCCATGTTGATCTCATGGTTTTAATTCGAGCATCAGTTAAAATGATAGAAAACACTGCTCTTGTGTTTACTAAGCATAATTCAAAAAATGTTCTTAAATGTATTCTTGGAACACCTGGTATTGGAATCACTCATTGTCAATTTTCAGATAGTCATAATAATTCAATATAATTAAAAAACATTACATGGAAAATCTGGGTCATTATATTCTCCCCACAATAGGGATTTTCATCCCCGAATTCCACAACATAAATTAAGATAACAAATTGGGCTACAGAACATGATTCCGAGCCTTCCGCTCCCATGTGTTCGCCTAGAGGATCACGTACTGCCAGTGAATGCACACCAGAGGTATCGATCATCCATGAAGGACCCACTATTGTCGATCCTCAATCTGCATTGGAACATTCAAAAAGATCACCACATCATCAAAGTCTAGCTCTCCATGGTCGATGACTTGAGATTGGTCATGCAAATATTTCATCATCAAGTATACGTGGAAGATTTCTTGCATCCACTCCAACTGTAGAGACATTGCATAGCGGTATTCCACCTCGCAAATCCACCAAAGTATCAGAAATGGTATGATAAACCTCAATTAGAGTTTTCCACCTCATCCAAATATCTATCGTCCCCATCAAAGAGAGACTTGCATGAATACATAGTCCTCCTTCTAAAACTCCATAGGTCTCCGTCTCTTGTCTGCATAAGACTAATTTCTTCTTTTTGCATTCAACATTGGCTCCCAATTGATCTACAACTTCTTAGTAGTAGCTCATACCAACTCTGGACCTATAAGTGTTAACTCCTATGGGTCTGTCCTCCATATAGGTGATCTGCATGGTCGACCATACAATGCCTCAAATGGTGCCTTAATGATGTTATAGTGATAATTGTTGTTGTATGTTAACTCCACCAAGTGAAAGTGATCCTCCCGACTACTTCCACAATCTTGGGCGCAAGCACGAAGCATGTCCTCTAGTGTCTGAATGGTCTGATACACCTAAAAATACGTCTGTGGATGAAATTCAGTTCCCAAATATAGCTGATTACTGAATGCCTCATGTAATCCATTCCACAACTAGTATGTAAAATGTGTGCTATAGTCCGAGACGATCGTTTATGGAGTTCCATTAAGATGTAAAATCTCTTGTATATAGAGGCGTCTCAATCCCTCTACTGATCCCTTCTCTAGGATGTGTAGGAAGTGGGATGACATGGTGTTCCAATCAATGATCACCTATATAGTATCATTTCCCCTATATGTACAGGGAATCCCTATCACAACGTCCATGAAGATACCACCCCCTTCAACTTCGCTATATCTAATGGTTGCACTAAGCCTGCTGGAACCTAATTCTCATCCTTCACCTGTTGACAGGTGAGGCATTGTGAAACAATCCATGCCACAACTTTCTTCATTCCTAGCTAGTAGTGCTGAAACTGGATGTCATGGTACATCTTGGTCCCACCAGGATGTACCTCTAGAGGGGATGTATGGAAATCCCTCAACACCTCCTCCTATAGCACCACTGATGCCATTATGAATCCTCTAAATAGAATGATGTGATCCACACCTTCAGAAAATACATTAGGTGATAGTCCTAAGGATATTTTAGCTTGTTGAGGCTTTAATCAATGTTCCCAAGTTGTGACCCTTGAACATGCAGATGAAGTGGTTGAGTAATAGTCATAGACTGGAGGTAAGCTACTCCATATTTATCCACAATTGATATCGGCAAAGTGGCTAGCTCCTCTATCTCCACACTCTACACAGGTAGACCAGACCACCTATTGAGTGTCTCTATAACTATGTTCCCCTTCCCAGGAGTGTAGAATATCTTAGAGTCGTATTCCTAGAGGAGCACTAGACAATGTCATTGTCTTTGGTTTAGGTCCTTCTGTGAGAAGATATACCTGAAACTCTGGTCATTAGAGTAGACTGTAATTTTTTTCCAATAATGTAATGTCACCACATTTTCAATGAAAAGAATACTACTGCTAACTCTAGGTCATGGGTAGCGTAGTTCTACTCATTTTGTCTCAACTATCATGAACCATAAGCAATCACTGCTCGCTCTTGCATCAGGACACATCCATTTCTGGTCCCTGATGTGCTGTAGTGGAGTACATATCCTACACCCTATTCTGGTATCCTCAAGATGGGGGCACTTCTCAGTCTCTGACTCAACTCTTAAAAAATCTGATATCATCTATCCATCCATATAATGGGATGTCCCAACTTCGTCAATGCTTCCAAGGGTGACAGAACTCCAAAAATGCCAGGTAAAAATATCTGGTAGTACCCATCTAATCCCATGATACTCTTCACCTCAGTCACACTCCTGGGTGGATCCCAAGAAAGAACAACCTCTGTCTTCTTTAGATCAGCCAAAACTCCAGCCTTCGAGATTACATGTCCCAGAATGTGGACCTCCCGTATCCATAACTATAACATCATGAGCTTACCATAAATATGGTTCTCTCGAATTTTATCCAGAACTATCTGTAGATGATATGATTTCTCCTCCTCTGATGTCGAGTACACCAAGATGTCATCAATTAATACCACCACGATGTTATCGATGTATGGATTAACGATCATGTTCATGACTCCCCTAAATACTGCAGGGGTGTGGGTCACACTAAAAGGCATAACCAAGAACTCATAGTGGCTATACTGACATCTAAAGGTCATATTCTACACATCCTCATCTCGTACCCTGAGCTGATGATAGCATGGTCTGAGTTCTATCTTCCAAAACCATTTAGTTCCCTTTAGTTGATCGAAGAGATCATAATTCCATTGAAGTAGATACTTTTTCTTCACGGTCACATGGTTTAGGTTCCGATATTCCACACAGAGTCCCAAACTCTAATCTATATTCCTGGCGGACAAAATTAGGGGTCCCCATGGAGAAACAGTGAGCCTTATGAACCCCTTCCATGGAAAGTCCTCCAAATGTACATGTAACTAAAGAATCTTTGTGGGATCCATCCGATATGATGGTATATATATCAGTTTCTTCTTGGTATATAGGTCGATGTAAAAGTCTACCTATCAGTGTGGATGTAGTCCCGAAACCTTATCAAGAAAGACATCGGCATACTGGTTCACCACTACAGTATAGCTCGAAATATCAAAATAAACATCTCAGAGGGTAAGTCTAGCCAACAGATGTGTGATTGGCTAAACAATCCTCCAAGAAATCCCATCATGTGCTGCAAATGTTCCCTTCTCACCAGTGAAGGAGAACCTGGTCACATCCACGCAGATACAAAACACATTGTTCCCAATACAGTCAATATGATCACACACTATGGATAACGAGTCCATACACAACATGACATATTAAGTCCTCAACTCCGCTATAAGAAGATCCCATCCAAAGCTCTCGCCTCTAAGAGTAATGTCACACTATCGACACCAGTGTTTAATCATTGAATCCCCTCCGGTAAGAGTCTCCAGCCTTAAGGATCGAGCCAATGACTCCATCAGAATAACTGATAACTGAACGAGTTCTGTGGTAATGAAAGAGTGGTTGATGCTTGTTTTTATAAGTTCTGAATCTATGATAGAGTGGACATAAATCATAACTCTAATAGTCTTCAAAGCACAGAGGTCATAGGCCTCAGTTTCCAAGAAATGAGATCGTCCTTGGCCTCCTACTCCCTATGATCATAGTGGACCACCAGGAGGTGGTGGTGGTAGAACCTTGAATCTCCGCCCACCACCTGCTGCATGACCATCTCCTCTACAACGTCTTATACCATATGGAACTCCTCACTCAAACATCTTCCTCTACCTCAACATTCCCTCACTTGTCTGATGGTTGTCCATACGGTGGGTCGGGTAGTCACGAACCGTGTGACCCTTCCCACCACACGAGTAGCACTGCCGGCTCCTCATTTTTCCTCCTCTGTACCATGAGTCCCACACCACCGACCATGTATCCGAAGGTTGTACACCAGAGGATCTGGCCCACATGGGCCCCTGCTTCATCCATCTACTACCTACTGTGGATTATTCGGCTAACTGACATCTGGTGGTGTCTCTCGTTGTCGGTGCCTGCTTAGCTAAGAATATTTCAACCAAAATCACTCTCTCTATCACCCCCAGCATGTGTTGGAATGCTGAGTGATATCATAGATTCTCTAATCTCCCATCGAAATCCCACTCAAAGGTCGGGGTCCTAAAGAAAGCGTCTTGTACTATGCTGGTGGAGTAGACGGAGAGATTAGTGAACATCTTCGAGTACTGGGCCACATTCATGATGCCCTAATGTATGTTCAATAGCGCTTATATACCCACTGAGTGTAGAGTCACATGGAAGAACACTTCCATGAAAAGGCCCTTAAAGTCTGCCCAGGTGAGGGTCACCTCGTCATGTAACTAGAGTGTCAGACTCCACCCTCTTCTAGCTACTCCCTGGAAGAGATTGGTAGCTAGGATCTCCATCAGATCAGCTGGTGTCCCAACTAAGAAAAAAACTATATCCACATCCTCTAGACAGTCCTCAAAGGCCTATGCATCGGTCTCTCCTTAGAGCCTTAGGGGCCTCTTCCACTGAAGCTCGTGCAACATGCTTAGTCGGTGTGCACCATCTATTAGTGGGGCCGGTGAAAAAATGGTATCTCAATGGGTAGTGGTAATGTAGGTACACCAAATAAAGGTTCTAACACCATTAGAGGGCCATACACCAAGGCCTCATCGCTCGGTGGTCCATCATCATATAATCTATGAGGAATCCTAGACGGATATCTACATGGGGGCATCCTAAAAGAAAACAGGTGTGCCACAATTAATAAGTTATACCTAGTGAGCATACTCGAAGAAATCATAATAAAAACTTTTCCAAACTCAAGAAAATTGTTTTTTCGTGCACTGAGTATGAAATCCAAATTTTGGGTGATGTTTTATGGATACGTCAGATGCTGCACAAACACTGGAATCCCAAAATTGAAAAACACACTAATAAAACATAAACCTATTGACACATAGAAAAGATCAGATTCCATGTTCTTCGGTAAAACTGAATCCTTTGATACCACTTCATCACGACCCGTCCCCCAGGGACCGTGTCGTGACAACCCCAATCCCACCATCCATTGGCTAGGGGTTGGCAACTATCACCGAAAAGGTGTATCCATATAACGTAAATGCATTTAATTTAATCCCATAAAAACACAAAATACAAGAACACAACAAGAAGAAACCACAGGGTAAATTGTTGGAGAAAAAAGTGTACTGAAAGTAAAGTGCCCATAATACAATATGAATTGAAAAGTAAAAGAACAACTAAATGAGAAAATAGCTCTGAGAACGTCCATTGAGGAACCTACCTGATGGGTAGATATAGCTCCTCGTCATAAGTCATGTTATGTTAAATTGTCCACCTCTTAGCAATGTCCATTCCGGGCTCCAAAATCCATGATCAATGTTGTCCACTATTTTCACAAGACATGGCAAGGAGCGAGGGTAGCCCAAGAAATGGTGAGTATTAAATTACTCAGAAGGGACCCCGCGACCTTTGGAGGTCTCCCAGATTTCTACAAAGGATAATCCAAAGATCAATACCTCAAACCGAAAGCACGAACCAATCAAAAACTCTACTTATGTACATGAATATACATATACCAAAGTTATCAAGATATACTCATATCATAAATGATGAAACATAAGGCTCCAACTTTTATTCCTTTAGCACAACTGTTCCAAAAGGGAATAATACAACAAAAGTAACACCATGTAGGTAGCACCATGATGGTAAATGTATCAAAAAGGTAACACCACGAATGTAACACCGTGATGGTACAAGTACCATAAAGGAAACACCACAAAGTTAGATGTACCACAAAGGTAAAGACACATCTCACACTAGGTATATAACTCAAGTACATAAGTACTGATAATATGTCGTAAGTACATATCATCTAATTCTATCGAGAGGCGCTGCTTCTGACATGCATAGGATCGATAGATTGTGACCCACACTGGATCGCTAGGTGCTAACCCACATAGGATTGATAGATACTTCCCACACAAGATCACTACGTGTTGAACCACATATGATCGATAGATACTGGCCCATATAGGATTGATGTTCTTTTTTCACATTACAACCCAACACATGATTCCCGTACTAAGAACACATGGTTATGGTAGGATCCTCTCCTCAATCCATATGTTGTATATCTGTCACCATGAATTTCTACTAAGAAGTATACTAATGGACCACCACGTCCTAAGGGTCCCTAAGCAATTGACAGTTTTTCAATTAGATGCTCGTTCTGTATGTTATAAGCATTTTATTACAAAGGGCCCTGTTTTAATTTTGTTCAATCCAACCCAGTCATACTACAACATTATCTAGAACTCAAGTGGAGTATATCAAAAGGACCATCTCACTCCAGGGATCCCATATTTATAAACCTTTTATCAAAAAGATGCTCGGTTCACATGTTATGGTTCTTTTAGAGAAAATGCGCCTGAAAGGTTCGGGATCATATCTGACCCAACACAATTTTTTCTGACCCAATTCAGTTTAGTTCGACCCTACCCAGTCCAGGATTGACCCAGCCCAGCCCGAATGGGCCTGGCAGTGCGACCCAACCCATAGCGAGGAGTGACCAACTAGTGGCATGGCCCGCTAAGGTGGGGACCACCCAATCTAGCATGGGGGTAGGGAGGGTGTTTCCCCAATTCAGTCATCCAAGAGGTGATTCCATGGGGTGGCAGCAGGTCACCTATGGGATCCTCATGGAGAAGGTCTCAGCCCCCCATTGCGGATTCTAAGCCATGTACATCTTCAGCGGTGCACGACATCACATTGTTTGTCTCCGCATGCAGTCAGACGATGCTAGCCTCCGGTGTCTGACACATCTTATGTCATGGCCCTCTCTCTATTGGTTTGTCGTTGTGCACCGCTCCGCCTTCCGCGGTCAGCCTAAGCCTGCCTCCGTCTACACCTATCATGGTTACGGCCACAACCTTTTTCAACAGCAGTGCACATTGGTGCACCGTCATGTCCTCCACGTCTGGCTGGTGTCAGTCGCCACCATCATCTCCTCTTCTAGTTCCAGTTGGCAGTGGTCTTCTACGGGTCACCGGGTGTGCTTCGGTGGCCCATTTTTTCCACTTGAAGGTGCTGACGGACTCCCTGAGATTCCATCTTCATTTCTAAAACAACCATTATGGGTTTTTTTCATCCTGAAAAAATCTCTCAGACAAAACACATCAAATTTCAACAAAAGGTGTAGGGTTCGTGGATTGTTCATTTGGCTTTCACCCTTTACATTATCTTGATAGCAAAAAGGTTGTATAATGATTCAACCACTCATGAAAATAGAAAATAAATCAATCCTACATCAGGATCATTTGGGAACATCTCGGTTTGCGGAAGAGACGGTGTTCATTGGATCATGATTCGATGGTTCTCATCACCACTTCTCCCAACTACTCACATCCTCCAGGTGGTTGGAATCATGGTATTTTACTATATCTTTGTCTCTTGTTGAATATATGTCAATAATATACCCCAAGCATTATATTAATAGGAGACAGGAGGGTGAATATCAATGTGAGGAATTTATGAGGTTTATATAATTAATGAACATCCCAAATTACAATGGTGTTATTACAATGATTGAGGAGTCAATACAATTATAGGATTGGCATGTCGATGGTCCCTCCACCACTGCTAGTACAATAGAGTAAAATTAAAAGAGAAATAAAATAACATTTCTGTTTTATTAATCTTTTATAAGTCCAAAATCTATCTTTTTATCCTGACCTACTGCGGTTGAAGTGAAGCATTCTTTAAAAGAATCCCAGTGTTGCAGATTCAACGGTGCTCTCAGATTTTTAGTCTGAGCATTGGTTCAATAGTTAGAAAATTCCGCTCATACATTTACTGAATGTACCTTTAATAAAGTTCATAAATTAATTCCTATCACACTGGGCCATAGAATCACACCTTTTCAATTTTCACAGACTCGTAATAATTATATATAATTAAAATATATTACATTTAAAATATGTATTCTTACAATATGGATGAGAATGATGCCATAAAAAGTTATTAATGGGTAAATTTTTCATGCATGTCTGACCCATACATAGAGAGAGAAGTTGCATTTGATATTTCTTTTTTTCATTTATTTTTTCTCTTTTATTTGAGATGATGGACCTTGATGTATTTTTTGGGTGTCTCCTCAAGAATCAAGCCATGTTTAGTTCTTTATAGGTGACATGGTGGATGGCCAATGCTAAAGTTGATTCCCTATTAATTGAGAACACCACATTGTTGTTCCATTTTTCTTTTTGTGGCTAGAACAATGATGCTTAAATTTTAAGGTCATATAACATGACAAACCCATGTATTTTAACATCATGAAATAAATACACTGGAGAAAAAAATTTCAAAATTGATGTGTATGGCATGGATACTAGAAACCCAAGATTAACGGGGACTAGGGAGGTCCACACCAAGCCACAAACGTATAAGATAACAATGAAGATGATCTTAGATTTAGGGTGTTGTGTTTGAACCATATGGGAATAAAACCATTCTATATGGGTACAAACCCTACCTAGACTCCCAATACAATGTGATCCATTCTCTATGTGGCAAAGAAGTAGTGATGTTTGTATTTTCCAATTATATGGTAGAACAGACTAATATTATGAAAATACTAGGTTGGAATGTCCCAACAACGCTAACATTACCACTCAACGTGCTTGGATGCCCAGAGGGATCATGCTAAGGCTGTCGATGATCCACCATATCATATGATGTTGGAAAATGTGAATCATAATCACGGCTATCTAGAACATTGTGTGGGTGTATCGATAATGGGGGATAACTATTTACCTTACTTGAAACACAAAATACATATCATGTTGCCAGGAAAGGGGAAAACAAATGAGGGTTTTACACTAGCATTATTTGGGATGTGGGACCTAGCTCAAAAAGTTGTCCAAAGTCATCTAGAGCATTTCCAAAAAAATGTTGGTGATTTTATATGGAATATCCATGCCATTATATGGGGTCCCTTCATAAATTCAAAAGTATGGGGAACCATACAAAGGGAAACATAATGTGTTAAAATGATTTGTGGGATTATTCCTATGGAATCAGACACTCCATTCCTCATTAAATCACATATTCAATAATTCCAGCATGGAACATCCATAGGCAAGATGAGATATACACTCAATGTTAGAATTCCTAGGTGGGTTTTGGTGAATACTTTAATGGTGTTGTTTCTTCAAATAGAATCCCTCAATTTATTTTCATGGAGATTGGACCATGGGTGCCCAGTTTAATGTCCACTTCATGGGATGTATCAGTTTAGTTTAATGTCATGTGGTGAGAATGAAAATGTAATTTATTTTATGTCCATGTGAATTCCAAGTGAGAGGTTTCTGGGGGGGGGGGAATAACCTAACATGAATGATGATCAAAAGAGATGAACACCACACCACACATTCTCAAATAGAGAACCCATGAAATGAAATGGTAGAGGGGTTCATGATTATATTTTTGGGTCTAAGTATGTGATGTCAGGGCATCACTAGGTATCCCATAAGGATGGGAATTAATCCACACATTGTTCTGGAATACAACATGGTGGATGGCTATTGCAAATAGGGGGAATGTTTTCTCAAACAATAATATCGGGGAGGTTTTTTAGTTTATTGTCATGTGACCAGAGAATTGAAAATGTTAGTTTATGGTCACAAACATCAAATTAAATAGAGGGGAGATGTGCAGTGCAGCACCAAATGGAGACCCGATGTGAATGACTATCAAAGAGGTCCACACAACACCACCCATTCTTAGATTATATTCATTTCAAATGGCCAAAGGGGTGAGTATTGACTCTACTACTGAGCATGGAGATAAAATTTCAAGATTTTTCTACATATACCATAAGGATGTGAATCAAGGCACACTTATTTCTTGAGGGGAGATATGAAATTTTAATAGTTCCTAGGGGAAATGTCTTCTCAATAAATGATTTTTTTTTTCACTGTGTAGTTTATCGTCATACATCCAAGATGTGGAATTCATATTTTAACATTATACGTTAGGTTTTGGGGATGTTATGCAATTTATATTATCAAAACAAGGATTCTGGGGATTTTAGTTTACGTCCATAGACCTCGAACAATAGGATGAGGCTTCGAAGGTGAAAAATTTGTTGTGTAGAACCATGATACAACCCATTGTGAATGAGGACCATCAATATCCCCACACAAAAAACTCAATATAAGAAATCAAAAATAGTATAACATCATGTGGGAAAAATAAAAATTTTTGGGAGTGTTTTTGTTCATGCATAATGATAATGTTCTTGGGCATCACTATATATCCCACAAGGATGGGAATCAATCCATACATAGTTATTGTGATCCATGAAGTTTAACGTCATGTGGTAAAGAAGAAAGGGGGAAAAGGTATCCCAAAGGGGATGTTCATGGTGTTAATGAATACCTTCATTTGAACAAGGACTATAAAATCCCCCATCACAACACACACTCCTAATAGATGCCTCGAGCTATGGGTGTGAAAGGATGAAGTAACGTATGGGACCAAAGACTAAACACATGGGAGTTCCTTTTTATCTTATAAGATGGTAATAAAGTCATATTTAGTTCATGAATGTCCCTTAAGTTTAATTTCATGTGGTATTGATGATAATGGGGAACAATATATTGTCATGTAGGATAGAGCAGGTTTATATCAAGCTAGACAAAGGGACACATTCCTTTTATAGTCATGTAGAAAGGTCCATCAACATTGTGGGGTTTAATGACATGTAGCTAGGATTTAGTAGTTTATAATCATGTTGAAAAAAGGATATTATTTTATGGTTATAGAGGTCATACAAATGGGGAATTGTGTAGTTTATCATCATGTTGGACAATCAAGTAGTTTTTTACAGTTTAATGTCATGAGAGATATGACAGTTTAACATCAAGTTGGGAAATACAGATCTTATTTAAAAGTTGTAGATCTTATAATAAGGGGGAATTTTTCATTTTATCATCCTGATGAACTATCAGGATGTTTTTCTCATTTTCTCCTCATGTGGGACATATTTTTTTTAAATCTTTTTAGATGATAAAGATCATATTTTATTATCATATTGCCCAAGACAATAAAAAATTATGTAGTTTTTCATCACGTAGGATGATCGGGAAGTTCTGCATTTTTTAATGTCTTGCGGGATGGAACAATATAATGTCATGTAGGATGATAGAGATGCTAGTTTAATGTCATTTTTCTAAGACCAATGGGGCATTTTGCATCTTATATGTATGAAAGTTAATAAGTAATTTCCGCCTAGATTTACATCATGTGGGAGAGAATATTTTTACTTCATGTAGGATGATAGAGATATTTCCCATTAAAAGTACTATTTAAGAAACTCCTAATTGGTGTCAAGAGTAATTATCTCACTATTCATGGTGTTTATAGTGTTTTCACGATTTGTATACACATTTTTAATGATGTAATGTCCATCCCATTTAGGCGCTAACTTCAACAATTTCCTACTAATAACCAAAAAAACATGAGAAGTGAAAAACATGTCACCTTGATAAATGGAGCGGGTGTGAAATCTCGTGTTGAATTTCGAGCTATCTTGTTCTGGTGACTCTCTAGATTATAAAAGTCTTGATCCCTATTCTCTTCAAGATCTTCTAGTTCATTCAAATGGACTACTGCTACTCTATCTAATGTCTGTAGCTCGTAGACAACTGTATAGAGTCATTGAAACTGAACCTAAACTGGATGACTACCTTTGTTCCAAATACAATAATATATCAAGTATCCTGATTGTAATTTTGAGACAAATTCCAAAAAATCCATAGAGTATTGGGGAGATTTTCCCTCTAACTTCTCTTATTCTAACCGACCATATTCTTAAAAATGTTTGAGAGGGTCTTGTTGAACACCTCAATATGGACATTTGAAATTTCATGGTGGAGAGAGGTGTGATTAGACTAGATATTGTACTTGGTGTAAAATTTCTTCATCTCAGCTACATGGATGTTAGATATTTTATCATTAAGTATAGAATGTGGGACTCCGAAATGATGGATGATGTTAGAGCTAACAAATTCAATAATAGACTGAAAAATGACTTCTATGAGAGGAATAACTTCGTCCACATTGAAAATGAATTCAGTTATGGTCTTAATGAACATGCATTGGTGAGTAATTACAAATGTGTGTGGTCCAATAAAATTGATTACCCACATAGAAAAGGGACAAGAGTACATTATTGTAAAAATGGGATCTGGTGGTTGAAGCACAAAGTTGGCATGGATCTGACATGCATGGATTGTCATGGAAAAATCGAGGCAGTCATGGACCATGGAAGACCAAATGTATCCCAACCATTGAAACTAGTGGGAGAGATTCATTCCTACATATCGAGCACTGAAAATCCCAAAACGGACTTCCATCATGACCTGTGGAATTTACTCTACTTGAATGAAATGGAGGATAATTCCATCAATATCATATTGTTAGAGAGTTTTCTCCAGCCTAATACTACTCTAGAGGGTTAATTGAAATTCATGATGGTAGATTTGATAATGTTAGGCATTTTCTAATGGATTATTTCCATGATAGAGATATTTAAAAAAGGAATTTTTCAATCATAGGTTTCTTTAGAAATAGAGGGTATGTAGGACCATGTATGGAAGAATCAACGGTAAGGTGGTTTACCTACTAGTTTTCATTATCTTCTGAATGGACAATGGTGATTAACAATCATTGTGCAACATGAATGATTATATATTTATGGTCTGCATCTATGATATCAGAATCTGGACTGGTCGGGGAATTTTCTCAACCATTCTGTGACCGAGGAACATGAGTCACCTCTAGCAGAGAATGGATCTTTTCCATTAGCTTGACAATATGCATAAATATTGTCATGAGATCGGGATTCCTGGAGACATAAAAACCATTAATCTACCTGATAACTAGATCATAGTATCAATTCTCAAAAAGGTGTGGAACAATGATCCCGATATTCAACTCAATACTAGTTATGAGAGCATGATACTCTTCCCCATTGTTTTTTAAGACTTTGGAAGGTAATAACCAATTGGAAAAGATAGAATGTGTAAAAGTGATAAAGATAATCCCCAAGCCTACTTTGTTTAGTCATGGATTAATAAGACTTATTCTAGTTGGAGTTCGAGAGGCGCAGTTGAAGGGAATCTTCCAGCATGGTATATCCTGATCCATTGAGAGTATGTCTTTGACAGGAAAATAACGATCGATAAACTGTTATGCAAGGGATACTTGGGTCTCTAGATTATCTGCTAGTGCCTGACCCTTGACGGTCATATGCAGAAAGAATATTATTTTGAATTGCAGAAGGATCAATTCCCACCAAACAATATGGTCCATGAACATAGGATGGTTCAAAATATAATTTAGCAGATCCACATGGGACAATAGTTATATCTCATGATGCTATAGATAATGATGAAACTGACGAATCGAAAAAACCAACACATGCCAAACCATCTTGATAGAATAATATTTGGTCTCTCTGTCAAGGATCTTGTGATAGATATATTAAAAAAAAATCTTTGTCCCTTCGTTGTTCTTATGGGTACGAAGATTTCCAAGGGATCATTTAAGGGTGGTCAAATAAAGGAAAATAATATTTTCTTAGATGAGTGGAATTTGAACTGGTTGTTGTCATTGATAATTATTAATATCCACAAATTTGGTTAGGCACTCTTCTTCCATTAAAATACAAAACATTTATTCATGAATCTAGAAAATTTCTTTAATATTTCTGCCATATTCTAGATTAATTTATGTATATTGTTTATTGGACTTGAAATCCTTATATATCCAAGTGGTTTCTTAGAAGGGTAAAGATACGGATAGTGTTAATGCTCTATGGGTCGATCTCGATACCTCTGTATCTGACAACAAAACAATGTATCGTTCTAATGGTATCCTCTAAGGCGCACTTCATGAGGTTCTTCTTTAGGTGGTGGGAGTGGCGATTGATATCTCATAAGTTGATGTAGAATCAAGTCTATCTGTTCTTATTCCCAATGGGATCGGTTTTTACTAACCATATGTGGTATTGAACATCATTGATGAAGTTATCCTTGATGACCATATCCACATCAACCTCATCCATAGGAAGGTGAGACATGTGAATCATCTTGGGGGGTTGATTGAACCAGTTATGAAATAACAAGAGGCCAAGGATATGGATAATGAATTAAGGGTTTAAACATATCATCTCATCATAACTCTAGGAAAACACGCCATAATGTTTCTTGAATAAGTGAAGAAACTGCTATTGTTATTATATAGGTATAGGTTTGATGATCAGTGTTGGACTCAAATCTACATCACTGCCAATATTGACCTGTAAAAACTCATTTATAGTGGGGAAGATTCATTCATTTATTGTGGGACGAGTTTCATCCATGTCTTCTTCAACATAATCTAAGGCGTGGGAATCATCGGGATGAGGAAATTCATCTGAGTTAACTGATCGTGTATGAATGATGTTTTCGGCATGAACGTCTGTGGGAACAATGTTTGGAGACTCTAGAATTGTTGAATCCATAGAAACAATAACAATATAACTGATTCCATTAGGCCTACGACCGAGGTTCCCAAAAAAGATGATGCCAAAGTAGTATTAGTGGGGCGTTCTATGTCGAATAAGACCATCTTAGGGAAACAATAAGGTAGGACATACTTTTGTGACTAGGGGGAACATATTAATACCAAATAGGGGTAAGAGGCTCTGAAATCACAATATCCTAAGATGTATTGAACTATGAGGTAATCTTCTGGTGTTCATTATTCCTGAGAACGTATCCTTCCTGAATCTAATTGACGATGATGAAATATCCAATGTCATGCATTGTAGCCTCTGACTAGTGAATCTGTAGGAAGAAATCATCTCCCAATTCCATCTATGGATCAGTCAATATAACAGTGTTCTTAACCTTATTTTTTCTAATCATATTTTCTATTGTTCTTGTAATATTCATCATCCTTATAGCATGATTCACAAGTGGAAAAATAAGATGAATCACCTTAGAGAACTCCCACTAAACCATTGAGGGAGTAAATGAGGAATTTAGGTTATTTAGAAGGAAATACCACATAAATATGGATCATGGGCCTACCCATCATTACATTGTTAGTGATAACCTCTGAGACCACCATAAATTCAATGTTCACTAATATTCCACTGAACATAGTCTTCCTAAGGATTCTTAAAAATGTTCTTCTCTAGGTCATATCAAAACCTTGAATCTTCAGGTCAGAGGGAGCCAAAAATTCATAGGGTAGTCATACCACATTGAGCATCTGGGTAATGATGATACTAATCCCATAACATACGTCAATGAGACAATGGTGGACTTCCACAGCATTGAGTTGACCAGTGATGCACAATGGATGGATATGTCACTCTATAGGGGAGCCTTTATCCTCTCTTGAGAACGAGATGGTGTCTAGGAAACCATCTCACTCAAATACATCAGAAATAAAGAAATATGCAACCACTTACTCTATCTTAAACTAGAGGGGGATTCATAAAGCCAATATTAGTGCTTCACGAAGCTCTTCTGATAGGCATAGGGCCTTGAGAGTTGATATCTTTTCAATAATATGTGATGGGTTATTAAGTATGTCATACATCTATTCTAGAAGAACATTAATAAAGACTGTGTGCATGGATGGTGTCCCTGGTTGAATTGGTATATTTTGGATGGGCCTGGTAATATCCAATTTCTCAAGAGTTTAACATCATTAAACTATTGTCTGTTTTTTGTTTGATGATGGAGGTCACGGGATAGCTGGACAGGGACAATCCCAATGCTGTCACGAGGGATATTTTTTGTCATGTAACCTGAACAATGGATATAGTGAATCTAACAATATAATATTAGAGGACTATTCATACTTAGATATGTGTTGATCCTTTTTCATATCTCAATATCATGCATGGATTGAAGAAATGTGATGGAATGAACATTCTAACAAATCACATATTCACATCATTGTTGACTAAATCATTGAATTGGAATATAAAGAGGACTAGATTGATACACCGTGTCATTGAAAACCATGTAAGGTTCCACTATCATTATGTTATTCATAGGGGAGTAATATTTCTCGACATCCAAGGAATCATCCCATACATTTCAGAATTTTGGGATTCCCATTTCTGGGGGAATGATATCACCGAGTGTGCGAGATAGGTTCGGCAGTGGTAGGGGGAATTGATTTCCACAACTACATTGGTGCATGTTCTTCTAAGGAGTAAAAGGAAAATATGTGGAAGTATAAGTGATAGTTTAATGAGAAACAACATCTTCAAGAGACCCAGACCAATTCAAATAGGCACATATAACACCATGTGAACAAGAAAATTACTTACGAGGAAGACATTATTCATAATTATTATACCAATAGTTGGAATCCAATACCCATTCATATTCATAGTCACTGTAATGATTTAGAAAAATTCAAACTACCTATTCGAGGATAGGTTCCGACAAGATTATATTTTTATTAACCATTTCATGTATCCAATCCTTGAATATATACCACTAAAATATGGTAGTCAAGGGAACTTTTGATAGGGGATGTGGTTATGGGGATCAATAAGAAAAACCTCCTTGGTCCTTCTACATGATGGAAGTATCATAATAAAATGATACATATAACATATAAAATAATTGGGGCCCTTATTTTCCATCCAAGGTAGTTGTGTTTGATGCGGTGGATCTTGACGATTCTATAGTGGGTGATGATGAGACTATGTTTGGAGGTAAGTTTGTTGCCCTAAATTAATATAGGAGTTAGGATCTCTTAGTAATGAATCCAGCATCCTGGGGGCCTCTATTTATATTTAATAATAAGTCTTCACCATGGAATCAACATCTAATGAACTATGTGATGCAACATACATGGTTGTTTAGCATGCTGTAAGGCTTCCTCTGGATGCTGAGCCCTATCTATGAAATCCAAAAATCCACCTATGAAGTTTTGAGCGATGAGGGAGAGAACCCATTAAGTTTTTACAAAATACATTCAAATTTTAATCATATTTTACGTAGTTAGTGTATTCTTTATTTAATATGTGAAGATTAACCACCAATTGAAATAGTATGTGACTCGCTCATCTAGATGTTGTTTGAACTTAAAGAGGTCGGTGGCATCATTCTTGTGCATAGGGGAGCTGAAATTTTAAAGAAACATCTATTGGATTAATTCAAAACCATAAATGGACCAGATGGTTATCTAGATGTACAATATAATCATTCCCTCTTCCAATTTCATTACAAAACATATGTGCTTGGTAGCTTCCTGGTGTGCTGGAGTTCCCAGAATTGGTCACCACAATGAAATATTGTGGTCTGGATGACGGTTCAGGTCTTCCATCCCTTTGATGGGGGAAATGTAGGATTCCCAAAATATTGGGGTGCCTACATGATGTCCACCGATGTCATAGATAGCTTTCTATTAGGAATAATTTCCACCTATCACAAATCAAGGGCCTCATGGCAGGTGATTAGAGTAACTATTTAATTTTCCATTTGGGGATTCATGTCTTATTGATGATTCCAATCCTAGTGAGTATTCATGATCACCAGTTTATTAGAAATATCCTCATCATGATATACATGATTAGTGTCGCATGGAGATGCTGGTGGAGTGGGTGGTGGACTGACTGGAGGACCCACGAGAAGAACGACTTGAGTTGAGTCTCGAGGATTATTCTCAGGTATCTACGACTGGTTTGATATTGGTCAACACAATATATTTCCATAGGATCCATTCACCACCCCGATAGGATGTAGGGGATTATCGAGCTCCATATGAGGCAACATGTTGGGGAGGTCTTCTACCTACCCCTATATCCTGTGTAGTGGAGGGAAAAGATAATATCGAGGAACACTATTGTTTGGAACTCGTTCTACTAGATTCTTAGCAACATACTCATCAATGATCTTTTTATATTTAGCAAGATGTCGGATAAATGTTGTCGTATCAGGTTCAACCTAAATTTTCTAAGATTAAATGGATGGGTCATTAGGATTAATGGTTTGAGTCTTCTCCATTCCATTTTTATGTGTTTATAGATAGGAAGCGTCTCATAGGGTAGTGCATGGCAAAGTATATTCATTTTATAGTGAGTGAAAACACATAGGGTTTCAAGAATATGATCTGTTTCTCTTGAAGGTAGGTTATATCCATTCGAAAAAGCATCAAATCCTCTTTCTAGGTGTATCTCGAGGAAAACCATATTCACTACAACAGTTTTGGGAGGTATATCATGGATGTCACTGGGAATGTCTGGTTTCCATAGGATAGAGCTGAATTGATGATTAGTATACTTACCCCATCCACTAATTTTCACATCTGGGGACACCTCCTTAGTAATTCTATGAATCAAAATGAATACTTAAACACATATTTGTTGAAGGGTTTGATGATGGCTAGGGGATGAAGGATGCTGAGTCATGGGAAACATTCTAACTCAAACATACGACACTAATTTAAAATTGTGTCGAAGAGATCTCGACTCTTCATGTAAGTCATCTGATGGTTGAGAGGATGGAAATTCATCACCTAGATGGTCTAGATAAATCAATTGACTTCATTTAGGGTGAGATCCTCCATGAGTTCAATTTGGGGAATAGTGATCAACTAGGAAAACTCAAACAACTTATCTACTTTGTCAGTGTCCCCAAAGCATCTATGCTCAGATGCTAGATCTGTCTCTTGGTTTAACCATTCATAAAATGGGGATGGATGAGGAACTAGAAATGAAATTTATATAGAGTTATGTAGCTATATCCTGGAAGGTGAGGGAAAGGATACGTGGGCTGATTGGTCACCCTCACTATGTCATCTCTCGAGGGAGGTCCGAATTGCATCATCACATCTTTATAATATAGATTACATACCACTTCTTTAGGAATGAATGCAACATATATAAATGGAGGTTTTGGTGGGTGCTTGTTTCCTATCATGCACTAGAATAACTCTTTCTGATCTTCTATTAAGGTAGATAATGAAACTGCCACTAATAGAGTGGGCATCACGACAAAAATCCAGAAGGGAGACAAATATTCCTCCTCCTTCATGTACTTACATAGGGATTTGGGGATGTAGTACATTTCACCTATCGGTATGATGTCTCTAACATGTTGGGTTCCTACCCTAGACCCTGATGAAGAGGATCATGGTGAAGGTTTCATCATTGGTTCATACTCCTCTTTAAAAAATGAGAAATATATTTGATTGAAAATGATCTGGTGCTTCTCATAGTTATTCCTTAAGTGGAGACGGTTTTTACTACAACCATGTGTTGTCATTTCCAGAAAATGTAATTCTTTAGAATGTGAATGAACTCTGTAAAAATATTTTCTAGAGTGGGGATGACCTCCACTTAAGCTGGATGGGATAAGGGGAGGACCTCCATATCTTTTGTTTTTAGAGCAAGAAAGACAAGAACTTTGGGGTTCTGAGGTGTGTCGATTTCCTAGAAATATATCAAATAGAATATGAGGAGGACCTCCATGTTGATTGATCGATGTGTAGGGGGTACCTTTATGGCTGGTAATGGTGGAGTGGGGAGGACCTATTCCAAAGCTAGTGGGATAATGTGGATTATCTTCTTGTTGATTTGAAGAGGTATTACAATGAGGGCTTTCATATAGATAAATCTAGACTGGGGGAGATCCTCTTTGTTAACTATGGATGATGTGGGAAGGTCGTTCACTTTTGGGGTTGCTGGAATGGGGAGGACCTTCAACAAATAAGGTGAGGACATGGGGAGGACTTCCTCGCTAAAAGGTTATAGACAGATATGGACAATCTCTTTGATCAATGTTGATTTGGGGAGTACATCCACCTTACTTGAATATTTCATAGTTATGACATTATTATTGATGATATGAGACCTGGAGAAGACCACCAAATCTGGAATCATAGGCACATGGATGGCCTCCTTGCAGGATGTCATTAATAAGTGAAGGAGATCTACTAAGACTAATGATGGTAACATGGTGAATATTTCTTTATAGGATGTGATAGAGTTGAGGACCTATACTATAGCAGATGGTGGTATGGGGAGGAACTCTATACAAATATTATTTTCATAGGTTGGCCCACTAAAAGTTCTAACTGTGAAGGTGGCCAAATGTGTCAACATATCCTATCAGTAAGGCGACTAAGGTCTCAATTTTGATCGGCCATATGTAAACCCCAGTTATGATATTGGAGGGACTTGGTAGAATGCCTCAAGGGTCAAACATGACACTATAACTGTTGGGAAAATATCCCTCAAGGCATTATTGAAGCATTTTTGAGATGATTGTGTTTGTTGACAAAGTGGACATCTGAGTGGTGATTGTTGACAAAGCAAATCAATGACATACAAATTTGTTGACAAAGAGGATATCATGATGGAATGTCGAGTACAAGAGTTGAGGTCAACGATCCATGTTTGATTCAAGAACGTCGACAAATGGAATGGATGATCTGGAGGCGGTACAAAATGAACAGATACATGATGGCACTGTTTTCCAGTGTTTGCCAAATTTTTGGGCCTGAAAATCGACAAATGAAGAAAAGTGTTTTTGTCAAAGGGACTTGCGCACCGAGGACTTGTAGTATGTGAAACTTGTGCACCATATGTTTTTCAATATTAGAAGATCAAAATATGGCAATGTAAATAGGTTTGTGCAGGTTTGGGAGTTGGTCGCGCAAGTGTTTAGCATGACAGAAGACTTGCGCGCCACGGCTGGATCACGCAGGTGACTTGCGCGCCGTCGCGCAGGGTGGTCAATTTTCCTATAAATACTAGACCACCCCTCTTCATTACCAACCGGAGTTCAACACTTTTAGAAATCATAGCTTTCTTCGCGCAGGTGTGGTGGTCGCGCAAGAGGTGTGTGTGGTCGCGCAGGTGGGACTTGCGCGCCAGGGTGATAGTTGCACGCCCGTGTTTGAAGCTGCGCGCCAGTGTGGAGTTGTGCGCCAATATTGGATTGGGCGTAAAAGGAAGAGAGTCGTGCAAGTTTTGAGTTGGGGAAGCTTGTGTCGTGCAAGTGTCTAAGGTATACTTTCGTCCCGTTGTGACTTGTGCACCGATACTTGCGCACCGAAATTAAATTGCGATCCAAGTAAGGTTTGGTTCTAGTAGTGATTTTCAGGCTGCGTTGAAGCTGGAAGTTTTCCGGATACCTTCGGTGCAAAGGGAAATTCATCTACCGATGAAAGCTGGGCTTCAACAGAGCATCTACACACAATGGAAGATGCATTCATTCATGCAAATGAAGAGACCTACATGTCTATAAACTGTGAGTGGATCCTTTCTAAGAGCAGTGAGAAAAGGAAGAGGAAAAAGGTGATCCTCTCCACCAGCAGTGAGCCATACAGAGAGAAACAGGGAGTCACCCTTGGGAAAGTAGTGAGCTGACACTAAACACTGTAAAGGCATAGAGCCTGGGCATAGAAGTGATCTAGCCCGAACTTTGTATCCACATCTAGTGAAGAATAGTGGAATTTGGTACAACCGGAAACTTGTCGGTGTATGCTGCTTGGACGTAACCCAGTGAGGGTGAACCAAGTAAAAATCTATGTGTCTGACTGTTTGCTTCCCTGCATTTCTTTCAAAGCATCATCATTAGATTAAGAAGTAAATAAGTGATCATAGTTTACACACAGAAGAAAACAAAGTGACCCTTGTAATAAAGAGGTCAAGATCCAGTGGGGTAGGAAGAACTTTGAAATAGAATATCCATACCCTGATTCCCCCCCCCCTCACTGGGTATATAGGCCCCTATTGGTCCTTACAATAACTATGTAATATGAGTACCCCTGATTGGATTCATTAATGATAATATTTCCGATGTTGGTGTTGGGTTACATGGACAAGATATAGCGTAGTATGGGTATACAATGTATGTTATTTGATATGAGGGACTGGTAGTTAGTTTAATTGATGTTATAAGGTGGGGGCCCTCCTTGGTAGATCCCTGTAGGTAGTAATAATTTGGATGAATTGGATGTTCATTATCTCATTGGCATAGGGGTTGAGTCACACGAATGTTATAGTTATGGGCTCCAGAAGCTGTTGGATATCATATTGGGGAGTAGTGGATCATTAAGAGGCCCATAGGTTGGTGGTGAGGGTGAGGAAGAGAAGTCACTAGGCCCTGATGAGCCATATCTTAAATGAAAATTACCACATCCTACTTGTATCGATGAACACGGGTGTCTATCAACCTTCTTTGAATGATTTCCAAGTGTGTAATGGGCCATGGGGGCCAAATATACTTGGTCCTGAATGATGATGGGGGGGAGATAGGGACATGAGGGACTAAAAATTATTGTTCCTCAACCGATACATCAGTGTTTATGGGACGATTGATCTATTGTGGCTTCGGTCTAGTAAATCACGAACATTAATCTATCAGTATTGATATTATAAAAGCAATTACCAATTCCACAATGTCATTCAGTCTTCCATAGTTGGACAGAGTGATCCATGCCAAATATGCCACTGGCCAAAATGAACAATGATTAACTAACCCAAAATATAGTGAGTTTCAAGAAATTTAAACTATTTTCTTGGAAGGACCTAATGCTGGATAGCTCGATCTGGAGACATGATTGTCTATCATTTTATCGAAAGCTACTAATATCATCCTAAGGAAAGAGTTCACCTCTTGTTCACCATTTCAGTTGGGGGACCGATGGTATTTTTGTGATATTACTATCCTCGATTTGATGACACACATGAGAAATAAATTTTTTCTAGATGAATGGTTCAAATTGGGTTCACTATTTTAATTTCTAATTCTTTCCATATGGGTGTACACATATTCAGACTCTACGAGCTGTGAAAGATGTGTTCATTTTCATGCATTATAAAATTCCAATGGTATGCAGCATCCATCACTTCATTATAGTTGTCATCCCCTTGAAGAAATATGATATTTGGATGTTGGTCCCTACTTCTAGGGATTCACCCTCTTAATAAATTTCCTAGTATCGGTCTCCCATTAAGATTAAGAAATTATTCATGAACCTCAATCATGGTTCCATCACATTATGGATGTTTATTAATTATACTTTTTTCTTTTAGACATTCCAAATTGTAAAGTTAGGGATGAAACCTTATGTTTGGGAAATAGTCATGTTGAGAATTTGTAGCATGTATTAATGCTAGCAAATTGGTCAACTATATTCTTTCTAACTAGAGGGATTCTCAAGGGATTATAAACATGAGGCAACCCTCATCGATCAAATGATATATTATGCTATCGGTATGGCTTCATATGTTTTACTCGACATCTCAAATTAAACATGGGGTATGTTGTGAGTTTGACATCTTGAGGAAATAGAGGGTTGAAATTGTATCATTTTTTGGAGAGATAATGGGCAGATTAGAACAGAAGTGAAGGTGGATCAGATATGTATGTACATTAGAGGGATTTCATAGAATGTTTACAAGATGGATGGATCAGAATTCCTAAAATGAGGAGACCCAAGATGGATTGTCTCATAAAGGGAATATATCATGACATTAATATTGATACAGAAACTACTTAGGGAGGATCAGGGAGGTATACCCAAATAATGGAGACACTCAGTGGATGGATCAAAAAACTCAATGAGAAAAGACCTGAGGTGGTGTGTCACAGGAATAGAAGGTTTCACATTTTGAAGGCTAATCTAGACACCAGAGACGGTGGATCTGGGAGGTGGATCTAAATGAGGGGACACTATAGGGATAGATCCAGATCTAGATCCACAATGAGAGAGGATCTTAGATGGTATATCACATGTAGAGAATATTTCACTTCGTGAATGATGATATGGATTCCACTAATGGTGGATCAGAGAGGTGGATCTTGATGAGGGAGTAACCAAGGTTTTCCATTGTCTGGGATTGAAACTTAAGGATAATTCTATTGTACACAATTTAGAAGATAGGGATCAAATCCCACAATGTATGAATGGGTTATTTGGAACTTATAGATGGATATCATCTAATGTTATTCTAGAAGAAGTGGTGATATGGATGGAATACTATTGTCATCATGTGGAGGATCTGGTAAGAAATAGGATGGATATGTATGAAGTGCTGAAATAAAGGACGTAGTATACAGAGTGATGGGATAGAACCTTAAGGTGGCTTCCTACATATCCAAATGGATGATAATCAAAGTCCACGTATATCAGGATGGGTTGAAGAGACACCTAAAGAGGCTACTCGTGAAAATAGATTTCATGGATGGGAACCCAATGGGAATATAACCTTTGAGAAAGGGATTTATCTTATATAGTGATCGCGACTGGAGTGGAGGTCCAATATGGGAGTAGATGATGGGTTTTAAACATGGGGAGGCTTCCTACATACCCTTCATTGAAGACAGGGATCAAATTCCTTGTAGTTCAGGATGGCATTAGGGATTACACAAGGATAGCTGCCCGAGTGCATCATTCAGAATGTATATGGGAGGTGGATCTGAGGGATGTGTCCCAAAAAGGATAGATGTCACATCATGAGGGTACATCACAATGAGGAAGCACTATGGTTTACCATTTGTTGGGACTGATCTAGAGGGTTGTTTCCTACAAACGTTGTGTAGATTATAGATATCATAAACCACGCAGTTCAGCAAAGATGGTTAGGGGCTTATACATGTATTGTATCACAAATAGTTACTAGGCATGTGGTAGGGTCTGGAAAATTGAGTCCACTCATGTGAATATTGATATGGAAACCACAAATTGTGGATTTGGGTGGTGAACCCCCTAACACATGGAACTAAAGTTTACCATTATCTAGTATTGAACCTTGGTGAGGATTCCTATGTACCCTATATAGATGACAAGGATAAAAAACTACACTACTCGACAGAGAAAGAAATGTAGGCTTACACACTAAGGTGGGCCATATGTAGTCACAGTCACTATTAATCTCTAATATGAAGTGAGTCATTTATGGTTTGAGAAAATAGTTAATGTAGTAGGGTAGGTGACCATGTCACAAAATATACTGCTACAAGAAGTGATGTGGGGATTATACCCTGAGGTGGATGATGGAGATGGAGATGTGGCTTACTCTAGGAGTGATTCTTGAGGTGGATCTCATTTCGAATCATGAGAATATTATTTACAATGAGGTGGGAAAAGAGGATCTCACTTTTTAAGAGATTAGTGGGAGTATAGAGAAACTGAGGTGGGGCACCACATGTGCATTGCACATGAAGATACTATAGGTTTACATCATTTTCTAAAGACAATGTCACAACGATGCTTATGATCTTAAAGATATTATCGGGATGACTCACTCCTTACCCCAAGGACATACATAACTAATTCCCACCCACACTTTGGGAATGGAATGAATAAATTATTATAGAATACAATAGGGTGGAGTAATGTTTGGTCATGAGGTCTTTGTGAGCATAGCTATGAGAATATAAAATTGCTATTAGCGTTCCAATGAACAGAAGAACTAGGTATAGAAACACACCAAGGAACACTTCACAAGGGACCAAGTAATCACTACATGCATGAATTTAGGAACACACAAAATAGGATGTACAGAAGTAGGATGCCTTGTTGATAAGTGCTTTATGAAGTTCAGGTTCATTGTAGAGGTCATGGGATTTACAAAATATGATCTCTATAAACTAGGGTTATCTTGATTTGGATTTCGGAAATGTTTTATAAAAGAATTTCTTTGTGAATCCTTAAGTACCTTGGAGGGCCTTCCTACTTCTCAAAGTGTGCAGCCCTTTATGATGGGAATACCTAAAATAGGCAAGAGTAATTCATAACAAAGAGAAGTGGGTTTCTGAATGATCCAATACCTTGCATGAATCATTTTACTATTAAGTTTATTGTGCTCAGGTGCTTCGTGAAAAGGGAGCTCAGAAGGTGAAATGTCAGAGAAATAGTGATTATGGGGGGGGGAAGGGGTGAGATGGCTATATATATGCAGTGGGGTATTACAATGATCAAAGGTGAACCGTGAAGTTAATGTGACCCCATGACGATATTCGGGGCTTTTGGACTCATGGATCCATCCATAAATATCCTTTGTAGTGGTTGGGGGCTTGTCAGAATCACAGAGCCTACTGTCAACTTCCATTGTGATGGTCGAGGGGATCATCAGTCTTTTGGAGCCTACCATCGAAACCTTGGATGTTTTGGAGGACTATGGGTTGTGGGAAAGTACCTCATGAGGTAGAGCCCTTTCTTTATATTTGGATCCTTTGAGGTTCGATTTCTTCTCATATGGTGCATCCTTCCTTGACGTATCATGGGGAAAACGTTTCGGTGCCAACAATGGAATAATGGAGGGAGACAATAAACCTGATATACAGAGCATAATCCTAATCACATGACAATGAAATGTGGAATAATTACAATATATCATTAAATTGTGGTGAAATTAAAATGAGATTATATCAGCACATACAATATTGAGAAAAAACTATCCCCATGTATAGTATTGTAAAACCTATTGACCATAGAAAACAAATATTTATATTCCTAAAAACCCTTCCCAGGATAGATAGACCATATTTATAGACATGAAGAACAATATTATCATAGATAAAGTGAGATTATACACATTAAAAACACTTCAAGTATAGAAAAACTAAAATTATACTCCTTTACAACCATTGGAGTATAGCTAATCTACATTATTACTCATACACAACCTTATGAGCATAGATAAAACACAATTATTCCTCCATAAAAAATCATTATATTTATAAATATAAAACATTAACAAATAAATTTTATGGTTATATAATACCACTATAAATTATTCATCCATAGAGATTCCACATGAAATCAAACACTAATTATATCATAACGAACCCATGGTATTAATAATGATTTTTAAAATATTTTGATATGCAAAAAAATGACCTCAATATTTTAAATTATTGAAACCTATAAATTCATTCACATATAAAATATTATTTCACATGAAAATATAGATTATTCTTCGTGAAAAACAAATTACATTAAAATAATACCATATTAGGTGAATAGTGAATTGAAACCATAGCCACAATAAATTATATATAAAATATTTTTGACATTATTATTATGTTTGATGCAATGTGTGATTTAAAATATTATGTTTCCATAATTTCAGATTAATGAAACTGAAAAAAAATGATTTTGAATATAATTATTTTGAAATAAATATCAGTAGTGTTTCCTTGAATGAGATATTATTATTAAAAATAAATAAATTGATCACTATTTGTATAATTTTTACATTCACAAATAATCTTCAATAATGGTTCCATGAAGTGGACTAAAAAAATGTGAATCATGATGTGAGAAATTTACATATATCTAACATTAATATTAATCTTCATTAATGGGTCATTGAAAATTTCCGAAATATTATTAAAAATAAATTTACAGTGGAAGATAAATAATTTTTTATAAAAGGATTGAAAAATAATAAATTTGAACTATATTTTATTGAAAAATTAATTTTAAATGGAGTATCGATACATTATTTTTAAGATTATATTCAAATTATTAATTTCAACTGAAAGAATACATAATTTGGTTTACAAATATAAAGGTAAAAATATGTCGTAAAATGTATAATGGATTAGGGGAAACAACATTTCAAGAGCATGATAATTATTCTAAATAATGATGAATATTATATGTGGTTGAAATTTATCATGGGGGAATATAAAAATTTATATTATAATTTTATAAATATATATTGATTATTCCACATTAAATGAAATCTTATCTTTTAGGGTACAATTCATAGAACAATTAATTATATCAAAATATTAAGATAAACTCATTATTTATTAATAAAACCTTATTAATTGTTTCATGGTTCACAACAAGAAATATGTCGAAAGAAATTAACACTGAGACAATGATCTCGTTACAAATATTGAAACATTCAAGTAAAACTCCATTGAATGACATGAAAACAAATTAAATAGAAAATTAAAAAATTATGAGAGAATATGATAAATAATATTAAATGGGTAGTTGATGCACTATTATATTGAAAACAATTTTTACAATAATAAATATAAATCATGGGCAAAAACGTTTAGTAAAGAAACCCTTACATTTGTATCCTCGGTCTGTCAAATTCACTATGATATCATTAATAAAAAATATAAATATATTTATATAATATTATAGAACATTATTCAAGTCAGTATTCTATTATGAGATTCATTTTTTATTAATCTCAACATTTATATTAGTTAGTTATTAATTATGCTTAATTTTGGGATTGAGTAATATTGAACATTTTGAACTACATTATTAATAGTGGTCATGTTTGTCCCCCTTATCCAATTTATTTCATTAAAAGTACTATAATATCTCAATTAATTTATGAACTAAAATTATTTAAAATTTTATATTTACATTCTATAACTGTTATTTATGATTCCTAATAATTATATCAATGAAAAACATGTTTCTGTGAATTTTTTAAAAACATATATAGGTAACTAAATTAGTAATATTACATTTGTCTTATCATTATACAAAAAATATATATGATTATTTACATTTTTCATTCATATATTATCAGTAATTATGTTATCATAGTAATATGTGATCTTATTCTATAGTATTTATGAATTTGAAGGATATACAAACCCAAGCATAAGAATAACTTAATTAATCAATCATAGTGATTATCATTGTTGATTATTTTGGAATAAAATAAATATTATTGATGAAAAATGATATATATTTTTTAATATTGATAAATTCGAAAGGTGTATATTTATATGAATAAGGAAATTAATGAATATTTTTTCACTTTTAAATAACTAGTTTTTCCTCTTTGTTTGTTCATATTAGCCGGTAAATTTAACACTGATGGATTATTTATATTATCAGTTATAGAAAATTAAATTAATATTTATGGAATATAAATATAAATATATATATATATATATATATATATTCACAATACATATTTATGGAACCTTTATTGAAATATTGTGATGAAAAATGAAATTTTTACTTCTTTTATGTTGTAGTCCGCACAAAGGCAGGAGAATTTTTTTTATTTTTCTAATTGAATGGGAGGGAAATTGATAATGGTTATACCATCAATATAATAAAATTTTAGTGTATAATTTATTTTAATTTAATTATAAAAACATGGTAATAATGGGTTTAGTAGAGTGTGGATGAAAAGGATAATGAAATGAAAATAATTTGGAGGTAATAATAACATTGAGAATTTTGATCATTTATTTGAGTATTCTTTGGAAATAAAAAAACATAGAAACATTATTGATGATATTGGATTAAAAACATGCATAGTTGATATATGATACTAAAGCATATATTCTTTTAATGGGAATATTGTTCTACTTTTGTTTCATTAAAATGGTAGATGTAAGAGACCTTTATAGGTTAACAAAGGAAGAATTATTGGAAAAGAATATAATGTAAGGGATAATAATGGAATTGAAGAAAAATTTATGTTATTTAGGAATTAAAATGTTGTTAAAAATATTATTTATGAGTTTACAACATAAAAATAGTTTATAATGTATATGTGGAAAACAAAATTAGTAAAAATTACTCCACAGTTAATTACTAATTATATAAAATAAATAATGACAACATATTAATACTGTTAATTATTCTGTCACTAAAAATATAAAAATATCCTTATTACCAAATATAGATTTAATTAATCTAAAATTTCTCTAAATTTTATTTAATTAAATTCTTATGAAATGTTTATTTCATATTAAAAAATATAATGGGATGAGAGTAAATTAATGAAAAGAGTGTTGTTTTTGTAATAGAATGAACCTAAAAAATGAGATTTTTTTTTAAAGACATGTTGTGATTTTTGCTAATTTTAAATGATCAATATATATAAAAAATACATTATATAATAAATGATATTTTCTAGCAGAGGTTTTGGTAAATTAGGAAAAACCTTACAATGAATCAGAGTTGTACCAAAATTATAAAATTAACTAATTTAAGTCAACTATTTTGATTCCTTATATTAGACAAGATCATTTGAAAATTACACTAAAACTATGAAAATTATTTTTAATTAGTTTTAAAAGAATAAAATTTTATATTAATACATTTTGAATGTAGTGAAAAATAAATTAAAAATAAATTAAAAATATTTAATATCCAATAAAAAATATTTTATAAATTTTGAAAATAATAGTCTGAGGTTTTATGAAAAACATGTTTCAATAGAATTTTATAAAAACTTATCCCATTATAATAATGTTAAATACAATTTTAAAAATTCATGGATTTCACTTTTAAAACAGTTTAAAAATAATAATACTTTGGTGAATTAAAATTATACTTATATCATCATAGGAAGCTCATATGGGTACACTGATATATCACATGTAGAAAATAATTCTCATTGATTTTGTGGGTTCACTCCCCATTCCACAATATCTCATTTGATATTCCAACACAAAATATAATTTTAATTTTTTTTAAGATATTACCTTCTTTTAAATAGAAAATTATATACTTTGCAAAATAAAATATTAATGAATTTCATATATGAAAATGATTTTATAACTTTATTAATGTAAAAATAACTTTTCAAAAATGAATTTGAAGAAACTATGATTATAATAATAATTAATCACATTTAAAATACATAATCATAAATGCATGGAAATTATGTCAAAATAATAAAATTGAAATGCATGAGATGATATTAACTATTATAAATGATATACATAAATACAATTATTATTGAAATTTACATAAATAGAAGAATATTTCACATGTAAAATTATATATTTTATCATTATAAATTGCAAATAGAGTTTAATAAAATCAATTACCCTTTAAATATTGGGAATAATGATTAAAAACATAAAAATTTTATTAGTCACATTTTTTAATTTTCAAAACCAAATAATATCTTTTTTTAAATATATATAATCCGAAAAAAAAATTACTTATTATAGAAAATTAAACCACCATAATATTTAAGAAAAATACAGTGTTTATAAAGATAATTTTACCCCTACCTCAACTCCGCTTTTTACAAAATATCCTTTATCATCCCCTTCAATATAAAATCCATTTTCTTATAACATTAATACCACTAATTATAGTGTTTTCACTAAATTAATACACTAGAATATGTATAGATTTTCTAAGAAGATATTTTTGATCAGTTTGAATAACCCAAAATTGTTTTTAGGGGTAAAAAATTCAGAATAAGAGGCTCACATTTATAAAAGAGAAGAGGGGTACTCTTGTAATTTGTTAAAATTTTAAATAATTAAAATTAATTTTAAATTCAAAATTTATAAAAAGTGGATAATTTCAATGATAATATGATGATGGGCCGAAATAATCCCAAAAAATAATTGTTTGATAATTTTATGTCACTCTCGTAATGATATCATTTTGTAGTAAGACATTTACACACATTTAACTCTAACATTGATAATATTAGTTTTTTACTTTATGAGGGTCAATAAAGTTACTAGGAAATTTTAAAAAACATACTAATTGTACTAGAATGTGACATATCTATTCACTAGTACCATAACTACCTTTTCGTTCACTCGGAATATTGATACATTGGTTTTAGGGATCAATGGTACATGCATCATATTGGATTGGGTAATTTAATGGCCTTATTTCATCTGCCCATTATTATATATATATATACTCATATGATTGTAATATGTCTTGATTAAATTTACAGGATGCCTCCATAAAGAAAACATGCTTGGATTCCATTTCTTGATTTTGACAATGATATGATGAGTTATGAGGCCTTATATTATAGTTCATCCCATGAAATAATTTTTCATTATTGATAATTAGTTTCAATTCCACTAGTTGATTCATTGATGACACCAGAAGAGTATGAAGATAATATCTGTAATCTTATTTTACTCCATTAGTGGAGGACTATCTGGATTTGGTGGTTAGTATCTTGAGGATCATTTGGTCACAAATGAATTAGGAGGTTGTGTTGGATGCTAGACTTATTCATGGGTATGCTTGGTTTTGGTGGAGCCTTGTTACCCTGATGCATGATGGGCCGACACTCTTGTGGCACGATATACAATTAATATTTTATAAGGAATAATTTTCCTACTTTTTATGCTCAGTTTTGATTCATGGGATTATAGAGTTATATTTTATATTAATGATAGTGGATGAGTATCCAATAAGGTTCACATTCCATACAAGATACTCACTTGACCTGATCTACGATTTCTACTTCTCTGAACAGAAACGTTAGTAAGGAATCTGAAAGAAGTAATGTGAAAACCCATTTCCCTTGTGAATACTCTCTATCGACATGATGTCAGTGTCGGTACTTGTGATAGAAATTTTTATTTCATAGGGATTCTAGGAATCTTGAATAGGCACTGAGAATCATAGGGATGAGTCTTCTGCAACATTTGGTAGACGTCATTAAATTTGTTCTTGAAGCATGAGACCACCCAATGATCATAATTTGGAAACAAGTCAAGGGAAATGTGGGGTACCAAGGCATATGTAATTGGAAGTGTTCTATTATTCAGATAGGATAGGTCACCTAGAACATGACTCTATTACCACACATAGTGAAGAGAACATGTAGTTGACTGATGGTCGTCCATGGAAAATACATTACCATTATCTAGGATCTATCTGGTGATGTAATAGAGGACCCATGGGCGGAAGATCTAGAAGAGGAGATGGAGGAGTATAGAGTGGTGGGCAAAGTTGAGATATCCTTCCTCAAACGCCACTAAGCAAGACATTTCATTTAATTATTATTAAAATAATTTTATATTATTTTCTTCGCCATTCAAAAGCACTACGTTAATGTGGTATAAGAATTAAATGTAATTATTTCAGGTATAAAAATTAAAAAATTACTATAATAAAAAAAATTAAAGCTGTTTAATATAATCCTTCATATGATTTTATTATGTATATCTACTCATAAATATGTCAAGACAAATTATTTAATTTTATAATTTGACTTTTCTATCCTTTAAAAGAATTGAAAAAACATCTATCTAATGTTGTTATTATATAATTCCCAGATTATAAAATTTCAATAAAAATTAAAATTTATTCATGATATTTAATAAAAAATAATTCATTAAATTACTTATTAACTCTCAATTAATTTCTATAGGACACGAGATTTGAATTTTGTAGTGTGGTGCAATCACTACCTCATCAGTGAATAATAATTTTCAAATTTATCATGAAATAAATTATAATTTACTTATTTGGAAGGATTTTGTGTTGATATTTAATTAAAATATAAAAAATGGATAATTACAACTGTTTAAAATAAATATATCAGAATTATGTCTTTATGATATCACAAAATATACATTATTTTATAAAAATGATATTTTTTATGATTCAACAAAAATTAAACAATTCAAAAAATCTTTAAATTATAAACATCAATTGATTATGATAATATCTGTTAAAAATTGTAGATAATTAATTTCAAAAAATTTCTAAAATATTCAAAAAATAATAATAATAAGCACCCATAAAAGGCAATAAAAACTTATTTAATGGAAATGTATTTGTGAAGAGTAAAATTACATCACTAAAAATTATGTTATTATTTTATAATAATTTATTAATAAATTTACATCTTTGGGGCCTAAATATTTATTTCATGAATCATTTATTCAAAATCATAACAGCTAAATTATTGGCAATGATATAGCTGTCACATTTAAATAAAAATATATTTCTTTTGTTTAAGCCCATTGGTGTATATCAAATATGAAACCAAACACATTGATTCATTTTAAAATATCATGATGTTACATTATACCCCATCCAAAATAAATTTTACCCTGGAAATTATTGCATTATAATTATGAAAATTATGAATTTCCATTATTAGAAATAGGAAAAGATGAAAGGTAGGACCACTATATTATTAAGTGTATTTAATTGCATAGATGTTCATAATGAAATTATATCTAGTGTATTTTTTCTAAAACAATAATAAAAAATCTAAAAATATGTAAAGAACTTCCATATATTAAAAAAATTAATAACATGAACCCTAAATTCATGTTTTGGTACTAAAACATGTTATGTATTTTCTTATTTATAAAAGATATCTTAAAAGACATTGTACAATATACATCAATGATATTTTCTGGTCAATGTTTTAAATAATTAGAAAAAACCGTAAAACAATTAATGGTTTAAAAAATTATATCTAATAATATATTTTTCTTCACACATTATACATCCATGTACACAACATGAAGCATTGAATATTTTTAAAAAACATGTGAAAAATATTTTAAAAAATTGGTTGACTATATAATTTTGATGTAGGGGGTTGTAAATTTAGTTTAAATATGTTTTTTAAAAAAATTATCATTTTGTAAGAATGAAATAATATTTTAAGGTATTTATAAATAATAATCTACAGTTTTATGAAAAAATATTTTCCAAAACCATTTAAAAAGTCCTATGACATTAAAATCAAATAAAATGCTTTTTTTATTTCTTATTGTTTATTCATAAATTCCATTTGAAAATAATATTTATTTTGGAGATTAAAATTATACATGAAAAAAATTCGGAATCCCATGTGGCCAATTACTAATATAACTTGTAGAAGAACATCCTCGTTAAGGTCATGTGTTCACATAATATTCCCATTATATTACTTTATATGAATTTTAAAAATATAATTTAGTGAAAACATTTTTGATGATTTTTTATTTACACAAATAACTCGTTAAAATATTTTAAAATATATATGTATTTTTTTCATATAATAAAATAATATTATGACACTAATATTTTGTAAAATCAGTTTTCATAAAATAATTATGAAAAATCCATAGTGAAAATATAATTACTAAAATATATAAGACTTAATCATTAATTAAATGAAATGAAAACCAAATCAAAAAATTAAAATTCCACAAATGTCTTCAATAAATATAGATTATGTCCACAACAGCTACAATGATTGAAATTTATAAAAACTTTAAACTTGTTTCATATAAAATTATAAAATTTATCATAATAAATTACATATATAATTTCAAAAAATCAATTTACCTTTATAACAAGGGTTTAAAAATTCAATAACAAAATAATGTTTTTTATATTTTTCTAATTTTTTAATATTGATGAAATAATAAACTATCTTTTTAAATATAATTTTAA
This sequence comes from Viscum album, assembly GCA_963277665.1. Lineage (NCBI taxonomy): Eukaryota > Viridiplantae > Streptophyta > Magnoliopsida > Santalales > Viscaceae > Viscum > Viscum album. The sequence continues at coordinate 1,259,136,889 of OY728148.1, forward strand.
AACATAAAATAATTAATTTTCATTAAAAACAATTAATTTTATTCTTAAAAAGTGGATTTATAAAATAAATATTTATACTTAACTCAAGTTTGATTTTTCACACATGGCCTTTATCTTTACCTTCTTCATAAAATACCTTTTCTTAATATCTTAAGACCAATATTTGTTTCTCCCTAAATTAATACAACTAGAATGTGGATATAGATTATAGAATGATATTCTGGTAGATCATGATGGAACATAAATGGATTTTACATGTGAATAAAGGAGATTTTATTTTATTTTACAAGAGAGAAAAGGGTCACTTTTTTGAATTTCTAAATATATTTTGTTAACATACATTATTTCTTATTTCCAAATTCCCCAATAGGGATTTATTTCAATGATATTAAAAGGATGGGATAAAATAAACTTGTAAAAAAATTAGATAATTTTATTACACTTTTATACCCTAATCATATGGTTTTTTTCAATATTATCCCCTTAAACTCATACCCTGAAAAAATTTATTTTTACTCTTTGAGGGTCGTATTGTTTACAATAAAATAAAAATCTAAGCAAAATAGCGTCATGGATGCCATTCTTAACCATATCCTAATAACATGGATTATTATAATATTTTTTTTGAATATTATATTTTTTAATAAAATATTATTTATTTTAAAATATAATTTACATACATTTTAAAACTATTCATTATATTGACTTTTTGAAATTTCAACAAAATAACATAACTTTAAGAAAAATTTTATATCCATAATATATTAAATTTAACTAAAAAATTCATATATTTCATTTATTGAATAATATTCTCATTTTTCTAATACTTTTAATATCATATATTTCATTTTTCTGTTAATTTAATAATTACTCCATCAGTGCTCTTAGAGAATTTATGGTCATTAATTTTTCGATATAAATTAAAAATATATTACCTTATCAGAAATAAATCTATTATATTTAAAAATAAAATTCATAGTTTAGGAAATCTTATAGAAAACACCATATAAAATATTAACAACTATTAAAAATAAGAGTGTGAGAGTCTTGAACATTCTTCAAATAAAATATTATAATGGTTATAATCATTTGAAAGTGGATCCAAATGTACACAAAATAGACTCAATTATGATTATGGTCAGTATGTACTCAATCCATAATATTGAGCCAAGTCATTATGTAATTTAATGGCTATTATAACTGTAATTAAATTCACATTATTGATTTCTCTTTTCCATGTACTAGAACTATGTTTGTGTTTTCTAATAATTAAGGGTAATTATTTCAATATAAAATTTAAAAAACGTACTATAATATTGAAAAATAAATTTGGATCAATTTATTCATTTATATTAATCATGAATTTATATTTACTCATTTCCATGTAAATATAACTTATTTAATTTGTTAATTTGACTGTAATAGCCTTGTGCAAGAGTTGCATAAGCATTTAGTCATGATTCTTGACATATAAGTAAAAAATTATTAAAATGTATATAACAATATTTTTATCATCATATTTAATAAAAATGTTTTAAATACTCTTTTTAACTATTAATTAATATATATATATATATATAAAGAAATTAATTTTAATTTTATCAAGTTGCACATGTACTATGTCAGCACCGTATTTATATTATCTATCGATGAATTATGTGATTATTTATTTATTTACTAACATGTGTTTTTAGTTTTTTATATAAATTATTCCTTATTTTCTTAGGATATTTTTTTTGAACATAACGATTATTGTGCATCTAGGATCACCCTTTAATTTGACATTTCCTTAAAAATATATGAAGATTGTTATTATGAAAAATATCGAAGATGCAATTTATTATTATGAAATGTATTTTACATCAACAATAGAATAGGAGAATCAAGTATGTATCTAGTGTGTAATAAATTTTAAAATATTTTGTTCCTTGGTATGTGATTACTTGTACATAGTGCCAATGTAATGAAAAGGACCCTAGCTCTGGGATACGAAAGATAGGTTTGTTACTAGTAACTTTTTATGAGGTTATATCATTTTAAGATTTATTTTGTGAGAAAGTATACATTGATTCCTAAAAAATTTCGATCAATTATCTTAATTCTCATTTTTTTCATGTTCGATGTTTTTTTCACAATTATTTTCATTAAGTTTACCATTTTTACCACTAATGTAATTTACCAATGTTTACTATATCTATTGTAAGTTACAAACCTACTTTCCAAATGAAGATGGTTAACTGGGGTTTGAAAAAAATTAACACTTAGAAAAATATATTATTTAAGAGGATGGAAGGATAAGCTCATAAAATCATTTTGATTGAATTTTTTCCTATTTTGGGACATTTTTATAAATTTAATTTATGTTGATTAAATCCTTCCCTCACCACAATATGGGATTGTTCAGCCTTTTCCAATGATTTTATGAAAACCACGTGTTTAAGGGAACAATTACTTTTATCCCACGTTATCCTTTATTTCATTCTCCATTTATGGTGATTTATGTTATATTAATATTATGTCTCTATAGGGTTTATTTTTGTACAGGAAGGTTATTGGTGCCTTCAAGATAGAATTGAACCCCTTCAATGCATCCTAAAAATCATATTATATAGGAATAAAAACCCATGATGCCTTTTTGGGATATTTTTATGTTGGTTTGATAGAACCATACCATTAATTTTAACAATATGTGGTAAGTAAGTTAATTAGGGCTCATTACTTAAGGAGGCTTCATATATATCCTATTAAAAAAATAATCACAGTGTATGTAGTTTGTTCAACTGGAATCTGCATTATATAACATGTAACAATATAGGCCTTGAGTGGGACTTATTCATTTAATGATTCCATAATTTCATCAACAGTAGTATGACCCTTTGAGTGAAGTGGAAATTTAATTAGGAATACATGCCAATGAAGGGATCATACATGGGGAATCCTCATCATTCTATTTCTATAGTCATCACTAATCTATAAGCTCATTTGATTCATTTCAGTTCGAGTAAAAAGAGATAATAGTGGATTGGACACATTGCATGATATAATATATATATATATATATTTGGGTCTTGTACTTTAATTTTTACCTTAGAGATGTATAATTATTAGTCTCATGAAGAATATTGTGAGAAAATCGATGCATAGGAAGGAATCATATGTATCACATCTATAATAGGAATTATATTTTTCATAGAATAGTTTTTTTAACCCATTGATTGTTTTGAGGTTCTTGAGGGTATGGTTATGGATTATACATAAAAGGATGCATGTGTATAATCCCACTTCTTATCCGCTGATATATGAGGAAGTAAGGTAGAACTATTGATGAATTAATCCCCGTGATTAAATAATATTTGGGATACATAGGAACAAACACCATTGTTGATTTATATTAGAGCATGAAACATATGAAGTTGTACAACATATCCTATTTATAAAGGAATCAGAGTTCTCATAGTTTAGTTATAATCCACCGACTTATGGGTTGGGATAAGTGATTTCCCTCAAAAGAATTATTATTATCTATAATTTCGTAGAAATTTAGGGGATTATACGATTATGTATTCCTAGAATACATATTTATTCTCTATATTTTTAGCATTAAAAATTGACGATGAACAATGAAGGAGTGTTGAATATATTTTCCATGACATTACAGACCCTCAAAATCACAACACAAATATGTTCACATGAGTGCATAACCCTAGTCCATTAATGACACTCTATATGGTAGGACACACCCGGAGGCTCATATCCACAAGTTTACAAGTTGAATATCGAAGTTTCTCTATCATATAATGTTGGCATGTCTTAGGGTTCCCTCAATTCATGTCCATGTTGTCCTCCTGAAACAACCTGAGTGTCTACCAGATATTTCCTGATAGTCTTCCTGACATATATTGGGTATTCTTCTAACATGTCAAAGGTGGTGGATTAAACTTTCTTGACTGTGCCCATGATAGTTCCAAATTGTTTTCCTGAGATGTCGTAGGTGTCTATCTAACATGTCTAGGGTGTTGAAATAATTTTATTTGGGGACTAATAGATGTGGTATAATGTTACAAGGGTTTTTACCAAACATGTCTCAGTTTCTTCACGGTATCAATGATGACATGTACATAGTAATTTTAATGATCAAATATGACATATCATGTGTGATTCATATGATCATATCATATATGTTAATAGTTCTTCATGTGATAATAGAATACATGTCCAGGGTTCTTCATATGATTTAATGTATCATTTCTATGTTCTTTTTCATGACCAATCATACTTTTTTGATATGTCTTCACATGATCAAATTCAATTTTCCAAGAGGACTTTATAAGCCCAATTAAACTTGCCTGAGATGTATTTACATGACCAAGATGACTATTATGGTATGTCTCTATGTGTTTTGTATGGATCTTTTTGAAAAATTCAAAATGGAAATCTAAATATACATAGGGATAATGATTTTTCTACCATCATGGCCATTATTTGATTTCGGGATTCATTTTAATTATTTCATACTTACTGAAATGAAAAACAAAATTTCATTTTATTTGGTTATTTTGGAATTCAATATGGATTTTAAAAATAAATGTGTATCATTATATTGAAAAATGGGTTTAAAATTAAAACGGCATTTTGATATCCAAAACGTTTTTGATTAATAGTTTTTAAGAGTTTTGAAATTTTTTATGATGAAATGGTGAAATCATACTAATGTTTTATTCATGATATATAATAGGAGAAATATATAATGGGGATGACTAGATAGTGACATGTGAGAATGTTACAACTTATATTATTGGGTGGGCCAAATAGTGTCCTATGAGATAGTTATAGATTATATGATTTGGTGGCCAAAATATAATTGGTTGATCCCATTATAGATTATATAATGGGGTGCCCAATATAGAACTGGGTGAGGCCATTATATATTAAATGATGGGTGTGCCTATATTGCACTCTAATTCATTGAGTAATGTCAATTTTATTAACATAGAGGAATGATAGGGTTATCAAACGGGATCTTATATATATTTAATTAATATTCAGTCAATTCGTAAATAGGTTTAGAATGGAATAAAAATTTTATTCTCTATGTTACTGAGAATGGTTTCTAATTTCATAAAATGGGTTTCCATGATTTTATCTGAGGAAAAATATATTTTTTTCATGTGAAATTTTTTATTACACATGCTCAAAGAACATTGAAGATAAAGGAAAATGTTATATGAGTTTTTATGTTTTCACCACACTAATAGTTTTCCTTCTTTTTGTATCCTATACAAATAGTTTTTTACAAATCCTATTTTTTTAAATGTTTTCCAAAGGGTATAAGGATGGTTTAAGGAATGGAATAATTCATGTTTAATGCCATTAGTATTATCCATAAAAATAAATCATGTTTTATTTTAAATGTTTTAAATTATAGAAACAATGTATACAAATCATAATTTTCATATTCTTATTTTATGTTTCATAATGTGTTAGTTATGAAAACAATCTATAAAACATTACACTTGAATGGATCCTAAAATGTAAGAGATTAAATTATTAACTTCAAACATACAATTATATATCTTATAAGGACGGGAATTATTGATGGTATCAAAGGAAATGAAAAGATGAATTTATGTTTAAGGATAATGTTAAGAAACTTCCATTGATAAATAATACCATATTATTTATTCAAAATTATATATAAATTAATGATTACCAATTTACGTCAAAAAACCAATTTCTATTTAAAATTTTTCTCCATAGAGGAAATAAAGATGTAGTAGTTGGAATAAATTGGGGTAGAATATCATTCCAAATCCTCATCCTGAGATGGTTGTAATAAAAAAATGGTTTATTATTGGGATGAGTTAGTTTTAAAAAAAATAAGTGGTGGTGGTGTCCATGAAGGATAGGAAACTAATCTACCACCAAGGAACGTGTATTTGTTGATCATTTAATGAGGAAACATCTCCCACATCTTAGTGGATAATCTAATATAGAGGTAGTTGAGTAATGGATAAATGCTCTAAAATAGATATTTTAAGTCATGGGAAATTTGAAACATCAATAGTTAACTCTTTATTTTTAACATTTTTATGGTGAATCCCTTTTATTGTGGTATTTGTAAAATAATAAAAGTGATAAAGATGATATTTATCACATGAAATATGAGACATTCAATGATGGTTTCCCTATGAAATATTTCACAAAGTATGTTCAAATATGGATGATAAAAATTCATATAATTGAGGCAAAAAGATGAATCTTTTGTATATTTGTATGAAGAAAACATCATGATATTAGATAGGTATGTGGTAGATTTTATTCAGGACAGAGATAGTAAAATTATTCTATTTTATTCATGTTTTAATCCAAATTACCAGTTTTGTCGGATCCACATGAATTTAAAAGTAATGGGAAACTTGGATGTTGTTTAGATTAAGTTGATATGAAGTTTTTTGGCGTATATTTTCCTTGAGATGGAAACTGTTTGAAGATTTTAGTGTGAAATTTAACAAGGAAACAACTAGCTATGCAGATTAGATATAAGACATCATAATTATCTAAGTGTAACCGTTGAAATTTCATGGAATTTTTTTTGGATCTAGAGAGTTCTACTAGTGGGGTATTTTCTCTATACACAATACAGATCCATGAAAAAAGAATCCAAAAGAATAAAATAATGGGATTACTAATATCCATTGAGCACTAAGGAATTTTAGTTGTAATGAGTGGGGACATTATGCTAATTCATGTATGGATTTAGTTTTATAGAATAGAAATAATCAATACTAGAAACAAAAAGGGTGTAGCGATGTCATTTTCTAAAACTACATTTGATGTTTGGCTAACATATGAAGTGGTGAATGGTATGCCACATGTTTATTAAAATTATCCTAGTATCTTACTTGACCCAAAAACATCACACTCTATAATTCGTGAGAAATTAAAACATTAATCAAAATTATCACCTAATGAAAATAATATAAAACATTTGGTGAAAATTCAAGGATGAGGTATTAAAAAAACAATGATATATAGTAATATTTATATTGTTATTGTTGGGATTGTTTCTCATGTAAATCTTATTGAATTAGTCATAGTGGCATTTGCAATAATTCATGGTTTTGATTATATTTTATATTATATACATAGTATATATTACAGAGCTAAGAATGTTTTTTAATGATTTTATACCTTTTATAACATACCAATAAGGTGAGAAATTTATTAGGAGTAGAAATGAATGTTATCAAAATCATATCTTTTAATAGAAAAAATCTATTCGAATTAGTGATGTTATTATATTAAATAAATAAATGGATGTTTTTAATTATGATTTTCACTTTTTTATTCTAAATTGAAAGGTTGATTTTACTAATGACTACTTCCTGATTCTAATCATATTTCTAAACCCCCTTATCGAATGACTCAATTGGTACATTAATAAAGGAAAAATCAATTTCATGAGTTATTAGACTAAAGTTTGACATTACCTAGCACCTAAACATGGAGTGATGCTATTTTGATTCCTTAAATTAAATATGTTTCAATGAAAAAATTCATTGATTATAGAGTCTTGAATAACATCTATGTTAATAAAAAGTTTCATTTGACTCATGTATATTATTTTTTTGAGCATCTGAAGAGAGATAATTATTTTTAAATGGATAAAAATTTTTGGGTTACCATTAAATGAAATTTAATGAATCATAAATTCTAAATATTTCATTTTAGACAAGATGTGGGCACTATGAGTTTATATTTATATCATTTTTGTTATCGACTAAAAATTTATTATTTATGAAAAATATAAGTTGAATCTTTTAGGAGTTCATGGAAATGATTTTAGTTATGTTTAATGATAACATTTTGTTATATTATATAGGTGAATAGGAACATGAATGACACTTAGGGTTTTTTTGAAAACCAATACTAAAAATATATTGTATGGAAAATTTATCATGTCTAATTTTTTCTATAAAAAAAATTATTTCATTATATATATTATCTATAAATAAGTAATAACTATGGATCCTTCTAAAATAAATGTATTTTGATGAATATAAATGAACCAAAAAATATCACATAGATTTATAGTGATATTTGATTAGTGGGTTACTATGAGAGTTTTGTTGAAAAATTTGGTATGTTTTCTAGTCCACTAACTATGATAACTTGAAAATGAGTTCAGTACATCTAGAAGAATGAATATGATGATTATTTTATGGAATTAAAAATTTATCGGGTGAATTCTCTAGTTATAACCTTTCCTTTAATTAATAGTTAATTTTTATCTATATTGATGCTTTATTGAGGGGGTGTGGTTATTTCATAATGATGAATGATCATGTAACATCTAATTATTAACATTAATTGAAACATTTTTATTTAAATTACCCAACACATGATTCAAAACTATATTTTCTTCTTTTTGATTTAAAAATTTAGAAGAACCTTTTATATGGAGAAAACTTTGAAATATAAACTAATCAACAAGATTTAAAGTATATATTTACTAAGAAATAATTGAACATGAATAGAAAATATGGCTATAACTAATAATGTTTTATGATTACAAGATTCATTATCATATTGGAAAATTGAAAAAAATGGTTGACGCTTTATATTTAATAAATAATTCCTCATTTACCATGTTTTATTTGTAAAGTGACCAATTGGTTAACGATTTGATAAATTTTTCCCATTAGTTATAGATGCAAGGAAATCCACTATTTTGATTCAAGGGTCAATACCGTCAACTTTGTCATAAATATTTATGAGGTCATAGAAGGTAGATAATTCATTTTAAAAAACATATAATACATTTAAAAAGAATTTTTTTCCTAATTTAAATGTTAATGGAGATGGTGTTCTGACATTTGGAAAAATGTTTTGTATTACTAATGATTCCCATTTAATGTAAGAGTTTTTTACTAAATCTCATAATTCATCATTTTTCATTCATCCTGAAATCACTATTATCAATAGAGACCATTAGAAGTATTACTGGTGAGATGGAATGAATAGATATATTGTTGGCATCCACATAATGGGTTTAGAAAGTCAAAATGTTAAAGTAGAACGACATATAACAAATGTGGTGCTTCACCCATATCCAATACTTAAGTGAAAATGGGAAAATATATCCATGTATTTAAGGGAGGGATATATAAATACATTAGGAGGTTATAATGAAGTTTTTGTAATTTTTAATCTACTATATAAATAAACACATTTCATTCCCATTCAAGATACTATCTCTTTACATCAGTATTCTTGATTACATGTAAATGTTATAATTTTGTTATATTGATTTACTCTATATAGTGTGTCAGTATATGATCCTAGATTCACTTCCTTTTTTAGAATGGACACGAATAATCATTGTATAGTGAAATAAATTTTAATATTTATTTTCATCGTTGATATAATGGGTAGTCTTAGGGCATGATTAAGACCATGGAATACAATCATCTTACTTGTTTAAAGAATTACCTAGGAAGTTGGGATCAACATCATATCTGGTTGAGTTTTCTTATAATGAAAATTTTAATTACATTATATAAATGGAACCATTTGAGGAATTATAAGGAAGGAATTGTTAGACACTATATATTTAGGATCAAGTGAGAGAATGTATTTTGATGAGAACATATTTGATATATCAAAATGTTGACATGGTGTGGTTGATTCAGTGCCCCGTAAGGATAGCTCAAAGCATGAATAAACATTATGTGGATAACGGAAGGAATGATATTTCATTCATGGTTGATGATAATGTATTTTCCAATGTTTCTCTATAGAATAGTGTTTTAAATTTTGGTAAAATGTAAATCTATGACCATGGTTTATTAGACCTTAGGAAATCACGGAGAAAGTTAGATCATTTTCATACTAAGTGTCTTTTCCTGTAATCCTATCTCAACCACCAAACATATTTAATATTCTAATGTTATGGTATTTGTGCAAGATTCATCTCATATTCTAATTAATTAATTTTTTATTTAAAACATTATCAAATAAATGAGGAACATCTAGTTTAGATTATTTACCAAAATAATTTGGTTTATTTGAATATGGTAATAAATTTGGTTACAGTTATTTTGAAAACCATTTGGTTAAAGAGGTTACATGGGAATACAAAAATAATATGGGAGAAATATATCACCACTTGTTTTATAATTGAATAAAATTTTTAGGACACAATATATAAAACATTGAAATGATGAAAACCCCAGGTAATGGTAGAATAAACCATTTTCATACTTATTATTACAAATTTTATAGTTATGTTAGTAATTGAAATACTAAGTAGTTTTTAAATGAAAAAGAAAAAAAATTATCTAAAATATTTCGTATAACAATTTTTTTAAAATTGTAAATTCTTAATTTTATTATATTAATTTGATAAAATTAATATCATTTCTGATATTATCAAATAAAAAATTGATTGTTATTATGTGGGTTTTGAAAATAATATTAATTTTTTAAAGAATATTGGAAAATAAATTTTTTAACAAAATTATTATATTTCAAATTAATAAAGTAATTTAAGAGTTCAAATATGTTTTAAATATATTTTTACATAACCTAATTGGTATTCAATTATATTAAATATACTTAATTAATTTTTAATAAATTTATTTATTTTTGTTATATGTTTTTATTTGGGTAAAAAATCTTGTTTTCATTAAATTGTTTTAAAATACATAATGGTTATCAATTATAAATAATTAATATCCCTAATAAGGAATAATTGAAATAGAATTTATGGGTTATACATATGTAAATTTTATTTCAGTTCAATTTATCTATTTCTAATAAAAATTAATTTAATATAGAATCATATTTTTCTAAAAACATTCTCTTCATAAAAACCCAATGTCTCAGCATGTCTACAAGGTAAATATTAAACTAATGTATTCCATATTTATGAATTAAATTTGGAAATATTTATTCTATATTTTTAATATTATTAATTTATGATTTTTATTATGATAAACCTAATTTTTTACATATGATATTTGTAAGTAAATTAAATATAATTTCAACAAATAATGTAAAACAAGTTCACATAGTGGTTAAAAATTTTACATATAGTATAAAATGACCTATAAACACATACAACACTCATTCTTTGGCCATATTTCAGACATGAACCTTACAGTATCGTTTTTGTTTCATTATCAGTTCATGTACATATAAAACAAAACATTGGTGGAATACACTCTTTCAAAAAATAAAAACTGAGTCACTTAACTCACGTATAAAATTCCACAACGTATCATAATTTATTCACACCATAAAAACAAATATTATTGGGAATGAAATTCCCAAATCACTTCTAAATTCTTTTCCAACCCTACTATAATCCTTAATTTGGCATGAAATCCATATATAGAATCCATTGGTAAAAAAAGATGATACTTGAAGAAGAGGTAACATTAATCAAAGTTCATTTTTATTTTACTCATTCCTCCATTCCCCAAAAAATTTTATTATGAAACAATGATATAATAATCATAATAAATAATAGATAATAGTATTTTTATAATAAGGGTTAAACCTACACCAACACACACACATCCATCAAATGGGATACAAAATCATCTTTGATGTGTGTGGTGGACTACCACCTCGTAAAACTATGTCATTCATTTTCTCCATTACCACCTCTCTCAGTTATTAATAATGATGGATATAAAGTTTATATATTATATTTATAATTTATTAATCCCTATTGAGTAATTATATCAAATATAATGTTTTTATACTCCAGTAATTTAGGGATATGAGAACATTGTTTATGTGTACGAAAGACTACAACCTCACGAATTGATGTAATTCATATTCACCAATGCATTAAATGGAGGGTAATGAGGGTATATATAATTATTACACTTGATATAATTAAAATATTACTATATTAATTAAATATAAACCATTAACGATTTATAATATAACATTTGTGTTCTTACCTTCTCACTCACTAAAAAATTGATAACATTATCCATAGACGTGTGGAATATCCGTTCCTGGAAGAAATGTGATTTCATTTTCATCCTCACATCACATGAATTATATATTTATGTATATATAATAATATATATTTTTATTTATTATATAATGATCATTATAGAAGTATAAATATCACATTCTTTCATTCCATGGTGGTCATTGAATAATAGAAATGTTACTCATGTGTACGTATGACCTACAATATCTAGGATCGTAATGTTTTTTTAAATTTCATAACCTTATTTCCGGAATTTTTTAATGTCTAATTATTTTATTAATATTATTATTTAAGAATTTTTATTCTAGGAATTTTAAATAATGTTTTCTTTGAATATATTCAACCTAAGAAAGTCATTTATTTCACATAAACTGAATGTGGTCAAAATATCTGACTTAACCTTTATTAATTATGTAAATGCATATAACTTATTAGTAAGTGAAATAAAATAAATAATAAACCTAAAAAAGTTTCCAAATAAATTAAATAAATAATATTATATTATTATTCAGAAATATAATTACATACACGGTGAATTAGACTCAAGGTACATGACTTCATCTCGGTCTCCTTTAGTTGGGGCATATATTGATTTTATACACCAATACTATTTTAGAATATATATATACATAACCATTTACTTTATATATCATAAATTTATCTATTCTCAATATTTTTAATGTTTTTTATTTTTATTCCTTAATGCAGTTTTTGATTCTGGTTAGTCCTATGTGATAGTGGACATTACATTTAGAACAATCATCAATTATTATTTTTCCTTTAAACATCATTTTTATTCCATTTACATGTTTTTAAAATTAATTTACGAATGATTTAAGATTGAAACAAAATATTTATAAATTAAATTTTATAATTTATTTTCATTATTTTTATAAGGGGTTAATTTAGTCTTTAGGTTAATGTTTTGGAAAAATAACAAAAATACATAAAAATAAACATTGAAACAATGAATTTTCTACCACCATGACCATTATTTTATTTCTTTATTCCGTTAAAATATTTCATGTTTCTTCAATTAAAAAAAAACTTTTCATTTTATTTTGATATTTTAGAATTGAAAATTTATTTTTAAAATATAATATTAACTTTTAATTAAATGTTTTTTAAAATAAAATATTGTGTTGATATCCAAAAGTGATTTACATATGAATTTTGAAAGAGTTTTTCAAATTTCATATGATGGAATGGTGACTGAATAAAAATGTTATTCATGATATAGTATTTTAGAATTATATGATGGATGTCGCAAGTAGAACCTTGTGCTCTCATTATATATTATACGATGGGGTCGCCTATATAGCATCATGTTATTCTATTATAGCTTATATGATGTGGTCGACATGATAAAATCGGGTCAACCCATTACATCTAATACAATGGGGAGGACTAGATAGTGTTTGGTGGTCTATTTTTTTTGATAATTAATGAATACACCTATAAAGAAGTCTAATTAATAAGGTAATGTTCATTGTATTAATAGGAAATAAGGACGGTGTTACTAAAGGATTTCATCTATATATTTAATTGGGTTCCAGATACAGAAAAATAGTGGTTTAAAAGAGGTTATGAATGATATTATCTATGATAATAAGAGGGGTTCATAATTTTATAATATAGATTATAATGATTTTATTTTAAAAAAATGTGTTTCATTATCATGTTATAAAGTTTCATTTCGTAATATCAAATAACATTAAAGATACAAATAAATGTTTTATTTGTTTTTATGTTTTCACTGGACAACTAGTTTTACATAATTGTGTATCCATTACTCTGAAGTTTTTGCCCATCCCATATTTTAAAGTGTTTTTTAAATGGATTAAAGATAGATAAGGGAAAAAATTATTCATCTGTATATGAGTGAATAATTCCCATGAAAATAAATCCTTTATTAACTTTAAAGTACTATATATTTGGAAAAATGGTAAAAAATTACCAGTGTACACATTGTATTATATGGTTTTTTATTTTTTGATTTATGGACTAATTCAACAAAACCCATGATCTAAAAATTATCATCAAATTTAAGAGAAATAATTATTAATAGAGTAGTCACTATGATGTAATTTTTTGAGATTGATCCTAATAGTATCTTTGTTGTTTTACGATTATATTTTTCTGAAGAAGAAATGCATTTTAATGATTATAATGTCAATGGAAATGATAAAATGGATCCTTTAATGCAATTATTTTATAATTTAGATAAAATTGGTTATATATTTTTCCATAACTACATCCCTCCAATGGTAAACATCATAGGATACTGTTGATGTAAGAGAGATAATGGCCCTCAAGGCCCACCACTAGTAGGACTCTGGCTAGAGACTAGAACTAATGTTATAAAAATATAAAAAATGGGAGGCACCACCCTTTATAAAATCAAGATTATGATATATGATAAATAAACCACAATAAAATTAATGAAATAATATAAAATGAAATAAGAAATCACACAATTCATGCATATTGTAAATAAATCAAATAATTTATAAGGAATATATAAAAAAAATTAGTAACTTAATAATAGATTAAAACCATAATTTATAAATGTAAAGCATGGTCCATGAAGTCTTCCAAGAAACCAGAAAACTATTTTCCTATAAGTATGTTGAGTATACAAGTATACTAAAATATATTATACCATGATCAATTATGAACATTTGAAAAAAAAAGTACTAATTCACCAATGAGAAAATAACAGAACCAATAACACCTAAGTAGGTCACCAATACCATTTCATCATCACTATTTCTTGTTCACCAAATAACACATCCAATTATAATAACATAAGAAGATTCATATCTTTAAATTCACATTATTCCTATTTGATACTATGATACTACTCACACAACACTATGATGTATGTCCTGGCACTCCCAAATATTTTAGACATTTCATCATTCCAAGATCCTCATGAGAAACTGGACATCACGTCGCATCTCACATGATGACACATGGGACATCACACTATATATTTCTAAAATAATCATGAACTATCACATCACAAGACATATTTCTCGAATATAAATTGTCTTTCTCATCACATTACAAATATAACAAAAACAAATGGGTGAATCGGGTACATGATAGACATTAACCCTATTTCTTTCTCCTACAACGCATAACCCCAACCATGATCCATATACAAAGATCATGAATCATCCTCATAGTTAACTTATACAATCCTGTAATCACATATCATTCCAATCAACGTCTCCTAGAAGAGATTCTGTGGATGGGATGGTAGTTATCCCTCCATCCTAATCAATTATATGATGGACGAAACACTACCAAAATATTCTGTTGTCAGGACAAGGTGCACAAAAATGGCGGTTTTCATATGGAAATGAAAAATAACATACAACGATTATATATTTATGCGTGTGTGTTTGTGTATAGCAACAAAAAATCCCATCCTTTGGGTTCACAACCAAGGAACTAACTAATAAGTTACATAACCTCCATCCTCACAACCCCACCATTATTACTTCCAAAAATACATAAACAATACACCACATTATTCCACAAGACACATCCCACATTTATTCTTATTTTCAAATTGAATCAATTTTCAAAATTTTACTGTACAATCAACTTTCAATTTTTTGTCCCATTTATCTAACAATAAACATAAACCATATCAGACCGCATTGACCATTTTAATTCATTAATTAATTATCAATTCAATCCATTACATTACAATTCATTATCAACAAATTAATCCAAATAATTCCCAAACAACTAACATATCAAAACACTACATAATATAATGATACTCCAGGTTCAAACCATCACACATTAACTCCATCACATATCCACAACCACCAATATATGAAAAAAAAATTCCATCACAACATCCCCAAATCAAAAAAAAACACTACTCTTTAGATCCACCAATATTTTCCTAGATCACATCAAGACCACTTTGTAAAACATCCAATTCTCAACAAATCACCAAAACACTACACATCCACACGTTGAAAAAAAATTACCTCACATTTACATAAAATGATTCATATTTATCATATGAATTTTTCTCACTTTCAATTCATAAATTTATGGGCATTTTCACAATCCAAAATTCTAGGGGAATTCAATTTATTTGTTCGGTATAATTATTTAATTCTTGTTTAAACTGATTTAAAATAGTCACACAACTTGTTCCACCAATAACAAATTTCAGATATCATATAAAGGCTCCAAGTAGACAAGATTTTCATTGATACTCTAGGAATGTATAGTCTCAAAAAACATAATCGATTTGATAAAACATGTTATTTTATATCTATTTCCTTGTAATTTTAATTAAACTAACACTTTATCAATGTTAAGAAAGATATATTATCATACAATTGATAAAAAACTATAATATCTCCAATAAGATGTAACTAAATGAGAAAACAACATTTCCCTACCTCAGATACGACTTTATAATCCATAATAAATGATAGAATAAATGGGAAACACCCACTGAGAAACTAAAAAATGTAAAATACTATTAATATAATAGAAAACAACAAACAAATTATTCTAGCTTCAAAATAATAATAAAAAGTGATTTTTATTGACAATATCTATGTGTAGTTGAATAAATAGAAGGAAAATATAGTGGGACAACATGAAAACACCCAAAAACAATAACAGATCAATCCTCTAAGGTCAGGGTTGGGATATATAGAATGTGTGATGAAATTAATCATTTGGATTTAGCTGGTTATCCCAATAAATGAGAGAGGTATTAAAAAATTTACCAGGTATGAAGGTCTGTATGAATTTTTACGAAGCCGAAAAAACATCATAGTGGAACAGTCTATATCACCACATCGTAGAACTACTTAAAAATTGGAGGAATATGTCATAGTAAATGGGAATATATTTTATAAAATCCATTTAATGTCACAATTTATAAATTTTTTTATCACCATGTTGAATATATGAAAAAAACAAGGTGAATACCATTTTGATTCAATGACTGCTACACCACAGACTCCACGCAATAAAAAACGGTATATGACCCCACAATTGTATAGGGAAATTGTACTCTAAAATTGATATAAATCCTCCCAAAACTCATAGCATGACTATACAAAAGCATTAGTTATCCATGTGGAATCCATACTTAAATTGACGGAACTATAAAAACTAAATATCGTACCCTTATAACATAGACATAATATCTAGACTAAATCTACTCCATGCCCTACACTGCAACCGTGCTCCAAGAGGTAGTTGTGTGAAAATTGGAATTGGATCTAAAACCCCTACTGTGGGATTCCTAAACTGCTTATGACACCTATACACCATATCCACTAATCCTTATGAACAACACACACAAAAATTATACATGAATCAACTTTCTGGATTTTCCAATTCCAAGCCCCCTCTTCCCTTTAACTACCCTGGAACATCTATCTTACACCCCACTATAAGAATTCCTATAATGTAAGGGGTCATGAGGTCTATATAATTACATTGGATACCATTCATCATATTCTTAACCTTCAAAATAAAAAAACAACATGGAAATTAAATATATATAAAGGTCAAATTGACCTTCACTCATGATTCCTCTTAAGGATTTCATTATAACTGAAAATACAACCATAAACCAAACACACCATTACTTATAGAAGTTGTTTTCCAAACATCCCATGAAACCACATACCCACATCATTTTACCATTCTCAAACCATTTCCATTACACCCAACAATCCACAGCTACATATCACGCTCCACGTAGCTGAAGACAATAACATCCACAATTAATACATAACATGGCCTCAAACACAAAAATCAAGGAATCACATATTGAATGGAAATATAATATTTTATTTGTGTGGCACCATGTCTCCCAAAATAATTTAATCAATTCATAGTATAACATTTCATGATTATGATTTAGGTTTTCCCATTTTCACATGATATAATCTTTACTAAAATTCATATATAATGAATAATTCATATCTTGTAATATAATGAGATCCAAATGTCCCATCAACAATGAAAAAAGATCGAGGTACAACAAAAAAACTATGGGTAAAAATCATGCCTATACGTGTATTGATATCATTTACTCTTCTCCAAGACATCATTTCTCCCAAAAACAACAACCAAACAAAGGGTCCATCCTCAGAGAACATTCTCCTAACGCCCATCGATTTCTACTAGGCACTCTAAGAACATCAATTCATCCTCAATATATAACTTTCCCAAGTCAATTACATGGGAGACATCATAATGATACTGAAAGATCTGAGAGACATGAAAGATATCATGAATATTATTCATCCATGGTGGGAGTTCCAATGCATAATTCACCTCACTAATGTGTCCCATCACATCGAATGGTACAAAAAACTAGGGTGAGAGCTTACTCTACCGTCGAATCCTTCGATTCCCATTTTGAGGGGAGGATATTAAAATTACAAGGCATCCATACTAAAACTCCAATTAAATTATTATATGATTATAATAATAATTCTTAAAAACCATCATGGTTTTCATCATCTCATGAACAACCTAAAGATTCTCTGTCATTCTCAACACCGCATTAGAATTAAGAAATAATTATTCCCTAAGAAAATCAAAATATAATGGATAATTGAATGAACTACCATACCAATACTCAAATGGTTTCATTCAATTGGAATAGTTTTTATTATTATAAAAACAGCACAATTAATGTTCTTTTACAGATATCTATCTATATATATGACACATGTATTTGACATATAAATTATTTTCTAGATATTCTTCTATATTTTCTCTTCTATATGAGGCTAGAAAGTAGTTTTGAGTCATTCCTAAGGGTCAAAAGCATCTTTAAACCCTTATAGACTCATGATTTAAAATTATCATTCCAATCAGATACAATGAACTTTATAATCCTATACATCAAAACAAATTCATTAATTAAAAAATCCTTCAAAAAAAATCTATGACACCTCACTCCATGAAATCTAGTAATTGAGATGATTTCAAATAATATTCCATTATTACACAGATAAAATAATTCACTGATATTATGGTCAACTAGGGATTAAGTACATCAAGATCATCTCCCAATTCCATTCACTAATATTACGGTACATAATTTAAAATCATGGGTATACCACCAAATACGATATATAGAACTCAAGAAGGACTACCCCCATCATAGATACCAAAAAAATAGCATGCCTCAAAACAAAAATTGGTTTTGACCATCCTACATACATCCCTTGGAAGCATCGACACAGCCAACAAGGTCGAACATTACATATTATTCAATGAATCACCATTGAAACAAATTCACCTTTTGTTCATAGATTGCTACATATAAGACATGAAACATCCTCTATCAACCACATTTAAATCTATATTAATGGATGGAAACTCCTCTATCACCCCCATGAATTTCTAGACTCATGAACAGTATCCTTCAATGACATCCTTCTCCATGAATTGTCCTTGATATTTCCCATTTCTAAATTATAGGATGTCTCATATTCATGGGCCTAAAGAAACCCCATCATCCTACACTATGGTAAATTTATATCATGTTGAGAGAAGTTATAACTCATTCTCTTATGATTCCTAAAGACTATAATATAATCCCCAATGAGGTAACATCACCCCAACATCAACAAAAAAAATATTTTAAGGAATCTAGATCTTGGGTGGAATAGCTACACACATGGTAACCTAAATTCATAGATCCATAAGAGATCATTTACATCCACTAAATAACAAAACACCCTAATCTCAGATAATAAGAGTTATAAAACAACTCAAAAAACACCAATTACACAAGAAAACGAATCCCTTGAAAACCAATAAATATCTATTTTATTTAATCATACACAATCTGACACTGATCAATCTTGATGAAATAATGGTTATTCATAATCAAATATGTCCATAAAGAGACAATTTCGGATAAATATGATATAAACATAGAGTAATATCTTTCAAGACATTGAATGCTAGTATCCTCTCCCATTGTCTTGGGTGTTTCCCTATTAATAAATTCTATGATCATTGAATATACCCAAGAAAAAACCAATTGGGACACCACACACTGAATGATATACAGAACCCTTGTATGAATCTTACAATTAGACAACATTCTATAATGTTATTGGCATGGTGGAACATGTTCAAAAGATTTGAGTAAAATGATGTCATCCTCCACTGAAATTAAGTAAATTAAAATATTATTTCTAAATAAAATTATGAACTAGACCTATAATTCAAGGAAAATGAAGTCATTTTCCATATTATCATAGTTGGACCATTTATGGAATTGAATGGAGTAAAAAAACTCAAAAATAATATTCCTACATTTGAAGGAAATAATTTTCTTATCATCCTACTTAATCCTCAATTATTGATATCCTAACCCTAGATTGGCCTTGGAAAGTTTCACACTATACATATACATACAATCACATGACTATCATTTAAAAATATTTGATAATATAATTCATGTAAAACAACTAGTTTATTGATATAATTACATAATATGGTTGTATATATAGAAGGAGAATATTCCCACCTAACTGAGGTGGCTCCTTCATTAGTCGATACCACCTACAAACATCAACCAACGTATTCTATAATTTGACGTTTATTTTACTGACTAGGGGAATTGGAATACTCTAAACGGATAGCCCTAGATAACTTAATAGATTGCGATCCACAATGGAGTAAAAAGATCATGAAATAAATAAAATAACAATCATTGGTAGAAGATGGGATAATACTAACTTTAGTGATCTCTACCCCCTTTGGGGCTTCCACCTCTACTGTATATAACTAATCATTCCCATCACCCCTTCTTCAAATTTGAATTCCACCACCATGACCATTTTCGGGAAAAGATTCCTAGAGATGAGAAAAAATATATGGTTGAAATATTAGTGTCCAATATCCTCTATGAAAATCATAAGATACTTTTCCCATATTATGAAGTAGACTCCCCCGCAGCTATTTTTAGGATGATGCTAAAAAACCATATTTTATAAAT
Organism: Viscum album; assembly: GCA_963277665.1. NCBI lineage: Eukaryota > Viridiplantae > Streptophyta > Magnoliopsida > Santalales > Viscaceae > Viscum > Viscum album. The sequence goes on from OY728148.1 coordinate 1,259,157,930, forward strand.
TGTTTTCCTCCATCTGAAATACACTAACTAGTGACTGTTTTTGAGCATAATGATAAACAAAACCACTATTACAATATTATTCCCTAATAACCACAGGAAACTATATTTAACAATTTTATCATCCCCCAAAACCAATGAATGTTATTCCAAGGTCCCCAAAAGAATAATGAAACTCACTTTCCCAAGATAGTTGAAAAGAATACTTCAAAGGTAGACTACCAATGGGTCAAAAGAATGAACTCCCTAGTGGCTAATATCTTCCAATCACAACTATACTCCCCAAGAAACTCTTTAAATACACTATCACATTAATTATCCTTATGAATTTATACACATGATCATCACTACCATATTTTTTAAGAACCATTTTTATGAGAAATGTTAATGGAGTGACTACAAACTAGATCATGGGACATAGTTCCCCCTTAACACACTACACTCGATATTCATTTTATGGAAAAATGTATGGGGAAACCTAAAATATCATTAATCCTAATTCTTATATCCTTGTTATACGTTCTTCAGTTCTAAAGAGTTATCCTATTATTCCTCTATACTACCATTATGTTTGAAGAATATTACTCCCCTCATAAATCCTTCTGAATCTTAACCGAAAAAACATCTTCCCCCATTATATAATTGAGATACAACATCCAACACTGACATGCAACCCTCCACATTTAGATGAATGGAAATGAGACCCAGTATACCGCCACGGCATAGATCAAACTGATTGAAATATGGAGGTTCCCTGACCATTTATCATTCTCATGAAGAAAGATGATTCCCTCATTCTTCATCAATGATTTTCACTGAAATTTTTGCAAAGTTTTCTACTAGTTGTTATCCTCCTCAGCAGATCAATCATCCAATGATCAACCAGATTATCTTATTGAACCACCAATAACTAAGGAAAACATAGACGGTGAAAACGATTTATAGCTGAAATTCAAACAAATATCTCCAAATACTATTTATCATAAATTTTATAATGATTATTTGAATTCTTATTAACTTTCCAAAATATCCAAATTCAAATAGGAACACATTTTTATCTCAATTCATGTTCATCTCCACAATCTCTACACATCAAGAAAAATACCCTCACATTCCCATTTAGTATGATCGAAGTCTATTCATGGGATCTAGAGGGGGGATTAAAATCCCATGTTCATGCATGCATTGTATGTCCGATGTATTTTACCATGTTCAATTGATGTTGGTCATTACCAACCCGGGGAATACTCACAATTACTAACTAAGAAACTCATCCAATCCCTATAATAATGCCCTGATACAACTCTATCATAATCCCATTCCTCTATGGGTTCCCCTCCTAGGCCAGTATTGAATGAAGATAGAAACTGACACCCAAGCTCCTCCTCCAATAGGCCCCATGTTGATGACTAGTATCGAGGGTGTAAAAATATGACAAATTAGTGGACTCTCACTCTATAATATTATGATTGTGAGATAGTATAAATAACCCCCATAAAAATATCTTATATGCTGTAAAATAAATCCAAAAAAATCCCAGTATTCATGTATAATGTATCTAAATATGAGAATCCCAATATAAAGACCAAAAGTAAATGATGAAGTAGTTAAACAACAATATCTCCATTGATTGACCTTTAATTGTATAGAATGGTGAATTATGTCATCATACTAACCTAAGAGTAGTTTTTGTATATATTGGGTGATCATACAAGTACACTCAGAAGGATCATACCCAAAATAAATCATCTACAAGTAAAAAAGAAACATATTAAAGAACCCGTTTGAAAATAATAGAATCAGTAACACTAAATAAGGTCAACTCAAAAATCCCATCCTCACAATTTTCTTCTCATAAAATTATGAATCTGAGTTTATTATCTATGTAAAAAGCATATCAATAGGGGTACATTAGACTAATTTCTCACTAGGATGCCTCTCTCGCACACCAACAACGTACAACCTATGTCTCTGATTTTTCCAAAGTACACCATTCCAAGAAACCCATGTAAAAATAGTCATAACCACACATACTGTTTGAAGTTACCTAGGTCGTTACTTTACATCTCACCCAAAAACTTGTGGACTATAATATCACATTATAACTCTCCCTAAGACCCATGAGTCATCTCAATACATCAAAAAGATAACAAGAATAGTTGGATATCAGTAACATGAATGATATCAACCTTTGTCTCTAATCCTACCTTGTATGATCCCCACAGTAATTCATATCATTGCCACATCAAATATAATATGTGTACACTTTGGAATTTTTTCCATCATAGATCTTACATGTCAACATCTATTATAATATATAGAAGAAAAGGGGAGGTGTTCATATATATATCATAATCACCGGTGTGTTTCTAAAAAACCCCCCACCCCAATTTGGATTTTGGAACATAATGACAGACATGGTTGGGGTGAGGATAAATATCCCATTAAACATAAAAGGTAAATATATAAATCTCCAACAAAATATTAACCTATAGGATCAAAACCAAAGTAGTAACCAACTCACAACATCAATACCCAACATCACAACACTGCCACTTCCTCTTCCACTACAACACACACTACACCACACATCAAGGCAACATGAATAATCATATTTCATCATCTTTCTTAGTTTAAACAATTTTTTAGATTACAAATTACAAAAAAATCATTATCCATTGAATTTATTTTACATTAACATCAACCATATTGAACAACATAGCCATTATAAATCTAATAATTTTTTAACCATTCATCATATAAATTAACATTCATTATTAACATTTTAATTTTTATTCTAATAAAGATACATTCATTTCTCAATATCACACAAAAATACATACTCCCCATGATAACCATCCAACACTATAATAATCAAACAGTCACAAAAACCTCCCCATAATAGCCACCACATTCTCACATTATCCCATCACAACCACCCACATCACAACCAAACAACACATTAAATCTACTCTCATAGAAAAAATATACATAACAACTATAATTTTCACATCCAATTCCCATCACATATCAACCCCGCATCCCAACCACCCATCAAAATAGTTTTCACTTAAATGTTTCCAAAAAAAATTCTCATATTTATCTCATAGATTTTCATAAATTCCAAAAATTCATTTTAAAAGATTTATCATGAAAACCATATATTATAGGGTAAACCATTTTATTAACAAAATGTAATTGTTTAACCAAATTTTATTTATTATTCTTTAAAACAATCACACAACATGGTAACACAAAAATATCAATTCCCAAAAAAACACCCAAAACCCAAGATTTTGATAGACACATCATGTATATACGATCTAATTCTCCCCCCCTTTAAATTTCAATTAAAATGATTTCTTATATTTATATGTTGGGATATAATTTTTCATAATTTTTAAAAGGATAAAAATACCTCCCATAAGATGAAACTAAATGAGCAGTGAAGGATCCCCTAACATCAAAATGCATTTTGATATGATTCTCAACGTTAGAAAGAGTGGGAACCCAGTAATAATATCCTCAATGAAGAAGAGAACCCTTACCAACTAAGAGAAGAACACACACATCATTATCCCATTGAAATAACATTCTATCCTGTTATTTCTATTGACATAAACCCATATCAGATGAACTAATAGAACAAATATAGGTTGGTGAGAAGTGGGTAACTCACTAAAACAACCATGGATTGTCTTTATAGTAAAAGTTGAAATAAAATGAAGGGTCTTGAAAAGACACCCCAGTGTTCTCTTTGGATATAAAATAATAAAAAATATTAGAAAATTGATAACATTAAAAAGGGCTTTATGAATTTATTCCAAGTCAATAAAACTCTAAAACACATCAAAACCATCAATACTACAACATAGAACTACAGAAAAAGGGGAACACCATAGTGTATGATAATGGACTACACCACCGCTGGGCCTTTTAAATTCACTTATAAGACCTCTAGTTATGTCCTCAATAAATATTCAATAAAGAAGGGGGAAACCATAGTGATTCCCATACAAATACACCATAGACAACCAGTAAAATAGTATGGGATACACCACATCCTAGCTCTATGTTGTAGGTACCCTAAAATTTATTGTACCCCAAAAAACTCACCCATGAATAAAAATTGTAGTGATGTATCTATATGGTAGCACATCTGAAATTAGAATAGTTATAAAAATATATCTTTGATCCCCTAGTCTATAGATAGCTACTCTACACCATAGATTCTTGATGCCACATGCCACAACCCAGCTCTATAGCATAGCCAAGACAAATATTGTAGTGGGACCAAAAGTCTTCCTTCTATCTCCATACACCACGATCGAAACCTCCATGTTATATCGAAGATTCTTTGTAGAGTAGCAGACCCCACCTTTCCACAAGACACCACTTTCATGACTCCCTATCTTGAACACCCTTGTTAAATCCAAATACCTAGAAATCTCCTACATAAACTGCCACCAACACCATAATTCATATATAGTAACCAATCGAAATTTCTAGACCCTTACATCAGTGGGGGATGAAGTTAAATAATATTAGTCAGCAAGGAATATTATTAACTGTTTTAATTATACACAGTTGGTAAGATGATAAACATTTCTAGAGTCATCAAATCATTCAATGTGTGAAAGAAAAATATATCACCGTCATAGATTAAATTTTATTAGGGGTTGAACAGATCATTGTTGGATGAATCTAGGGAAAGGTTGATGATTTTTGGATGTCCAAATTAAATTTTTCAGAATCACTAAATGTAATTAATCAATGTTTTAATATAAGTTTTCTTCTTTATAAACATATTTTTTAGATCATTATAAACCTGAAACACTAATTTTAGAATAAAATTTGATATGTTTTGACCTTGAAATCATAATTTATGAATTAGAATGTATTAATAAGAGTAACAAAATTAAAAAATATATCTAGTTATTGATTAATATTTAGATTTTTTATTTTATAAAAAATTACATAATTCATTATTATGTTTAAGAATATATCATTTCATGCATTATATTTTATATTGAATAATAATAAGTATATTTTTTTCAAATGATGATTTAATTGAAATATATTATTTATTAAATAAATTTATCCTTATATGTGTTTTATAAATACAACTAATAATAAAAACTAGTATTTTAAAAGCTTATTTTCTGATAAAAAATATTTCTTAATATTTTTTATGATATTTTTTTAATGATAGAAGATAAAATTATAGATATTTAATTCAAAAAAATATAATTAATTTTTTGTTAAATGTTTTTGTGTAAGTTTAATATGAATTAATGTGATAAGTTTCATTTTGTCCCCTATATTATTATTCCTATGACCAACCATGCAAGCTCCTTAATCAATTTATCTCCCCCAATCCTCATCATTAGAAGAATACCATGATCTCTCTTAGTCAATGCATTTGTGACTTTTTTTCCTCGTCTACAGTGATAATGAATTGAAAAAACATAGTCTTTAAGAGTATATAACCTTATAACTTGTCTAATGTTATATTCCCTTCATTGGAATATGTATTACACTATTTAGTGGACTAAGTATATATCAAATATTTCCTGAAATATTGAGTTTCCAAATCATTAAATAAAAATGGACTAAATAAACTACCGGTCATGAGTAAGATCATTATTCTCATGATGGATTATATATAAATTTGAATATGTGATCACCTTTTAATTTTTAATATCTAAACAACCATTACCTTTCAATGATACATCACAATAGATTTATAATCACTCTCTAATTGAATGTAACATTATCAAAGCTACACTATCTAGACACATCACCGGTTCTTGGAAATATTATTCACAGTCCTTTAGTAGATAATATGTACACAGATTTGAGTTAATTTGGTAGAGAATTATAACATAAAAAAAATTCAAAAACATTTTATAGTATCTCGATAGTCTAATTACTCTAAAAATATTAGTTATTATTGTATGATATGGACACTCCAGTATGATAATTCAATTTTCTCGATCCACTTAGGATTCAATGATTATTACGATGTGTCCCAAAAAAGTGATTCTTTTTACCACAACTCATCTTTACAAAATTTTCCGAAAAGATTATCCCTCCATAGTTCTTGTAATATGACCATTATAGGATCCCAATGCCCTTGTTACTTTTAGAATAAATCTGAATATCGTCAATAAATGCCACTAAAAAACTCTAGGTTTTAATTCAAGACACCATTTTTCACATCATTAATTATCATATGAGAATTATTCATTCCAAATAAAATAAAAATTAACTCATAATCAACATATATTGTTCAAATTAAATCCTTTTGGATATATTTATTCTCCATTATGAACTGATAATACCACCATCGGATGGATATTATGGAGAAGAATTAATCACACCAAAATATATCAAATAAATACATATAACTAAAGAGGGTATTTGTTCTTTATGTTGACCCCATTAAACTATTTATAGTTTATGAAATCACTGTATATTTATCTTTCTTGTATATTGTATGTAATCCCCAAGGTGAAACACATAATTTAATATATCAAATTTCCTAGTGGTCTTGTTGTGTCTTATTTAATTCCTCAAACTATGAATGTTATACTATATATGGGTTATTTGATATTATCATCAGTCCCATTAGGTTTCAAATGGATAACTATACCACTATTTCTAAGGGAGGGCTAGAAAAAATTTCATGGAATACATAAATGTATTCCAAAACAATGGGTAAATTTTCTATTTAATACTTTCTATTTATTATCTATATTCAGTTATCAACTCCAAAAGGATTTTTATTCGATGAGATTGAAAACAAAGATCAGGTTGGGGTATCTCATTATTAAAAATTACAGTAGGTTATATATTAAACACCACAAAAATTTCCTTATTATATAGATGATCTAATTATTATAAATTATTATCTAATCCATCTTTAGTTTTACGTTAGATTAGACCATGGAATTGAAGACAATATTTTTTATGAGATTACAATTCCCAACATTGATACCAGCATTTCAATACACATTTTATCCTTGGATAATCACTCCATAAAAAACAATACCTCATGTATTTCAAGGTTTGAATTTATATTCATTTAAAACAAGGATGGAATTATAGAATGTGTAGAACTAGACTTAAATAATGTACCTGAAATATTTCATAGCATAATAAGATTATCTAGTACCAAATAGTTTATTGACTCTTATTTATCCATCATTATTATGAAATAACATTCATGATCCCCTGTTTTATAATGATATTTAGGTTTATTAACATCAATTTCCATATTATTTTAACATTGATTTTCAATGTTCAAATGTTGTCCACATTTGTAGAATTGAACTGTAGGTTGTGCTTACTGCAACATTATTTAGAAATATTCATTGAGATGTTGATGTTTCAAATCATCATGTTATTTCCCAGATATGAGGAAATCTATTCTTCACTTCTACGATGTTATAATTTCATAAAAATTTTTCCCCTAAATTTTATTCCCATAGTCATTACACTTTGGGTGTTTTAGTATCATTATTTCTCTACTATGATAGAAATGTATTATAGAATTTGGATCCATTACTCTCAACATTTCATTCATTCTATGACACCACCATACATCTATAAACCCTATTTCATCCTTAACAGCACTCCACAATATCTACAAAGAGTATTAATTATTTCAGTTTGGTAGATTACACTATAGGTGGGGTCTTATTATACCGATTAACTTATCAATATTTTCACTAGAATCTATAATAATGTTGGTGGTACATCGAGAAAGTCCTTTATTGATCACTTTTTAGCTTCCGGATGATTCATTTTCCTTCTTATTTAGATAAAATAAATCATTCTACAATTTTTTCCTAAACATTGAAAATATTTATTTAAATAGATTATCCTTAACTATTTCTATCTAATAGCATTAATCCCACAATTAACTTTGTGTTCATAATCATCTTCCACAGAAAATCAACTTCCCATTAAGAGCATTATACTCACTATGTGAAATTTTGCTTCACTGAATAATAGAATATTTAAAATATAATATATATATATATATATATATATATATACAGGGAGAGAGATTTTTAATCTATTATTCCACAATCAATGGTACAGAAGATTCACAAAAACAATGTGATTAATTATATATAAAGGTCTCAAATACAATTTATTTAGTTTGAGGTGAATATAGATTCTCATCATGATTTATGTTCTTATTTATAGCAACCCAATGATGATTCATAATCCTTAAAATGTTTTACAAGATTTTCATTACCAATATAGGAATTTTATTTGTGTATCATAGATTTCACACATCATTGAAATGATTCCTGAAATTTCTTGATTTTTTTAAATAAGAAAACCCCAGTGAGAAATGTCCACTTTATTGAAACCTGTAATTATAAAAGGAACTTAATTTTTAATTATATATATATATATATGATTCAAGGGAATTATAATTTACTCAATTCTAATAAAAAATACATATAATTTATATCCTTAATAATATTTTATAAAAATCATGCAATTTACTAAAAAAATCTCGAAGTAGTGCCAATATAGGTGTAAAGTGAGGTCTATTTTTTATTCACATGTTAAAGATTGAGCAACTAAACAATCCTCCATTTTGCAGTTATAAACTGCAGGTCAAACATATACCAAGCCACAAACATTTTTTGAATATAGATAGGGATTTCATTTCTTAGAAACCACTCTATTTGTAATTCACTAAAAATTTGGATGTCTTTTATGGTTTAGACATATCCGCATAGTCTTTACAAATTATTTATAATTTTTAATTTCCAAATTTTACTAAAAATTATTTTGATACCAAATGATGTGTATATGGAGTATAAGGACTAATTAAGTCCCCCTGAGAGGGAGGGTGAATCAGTGGAATGCTAGTTTTATAATCATTCATCCTTTTAAAAGGAAATATTTTTAAATATATAATGTTATCCATTCAATAAATATTATCTCTAAATATCACATCATTTTTAGATTAAATATATTATTGATGAACACACAATATTTTAACATGTGGTTATAAATGTATAATTCCTTCCAGGATCACTAGACACCCCAATATGGATTCTGTAATTTCCATACAAGTGAATATAGCTGGTTAGACACCCTGGGTATAATATCTCAATAATTGGTTAAAAACCTTATTAGTCCCCTTCTATGAATAGATAAAAACCCTAATAATAAGATTCTAGTATCTAGTTAGGCACCCAAACATCATTCTAAATCTTCAGTGATGATCCGGGTATAGAAATACATTTTTCATAAAGTAGTCTTACTCTATTATAATGTTATATACCCCTTCCTTGTGTATGGCCCTTCTTTTTATGAACTGTTGTATTGAAAAAAATAGGACCACATATATGATCATGAATTATCTAAATTATCTTTAAAAATTCCTGAGTACATTTGATCACTTTCTTAAAGAATTACCTATCTTCGATTTGATCCATCATTGATTAAAATAGGCATATGGTTCTCAAAATAATCTCAGACAATGGATGAGAGATCTCTATGTACATTATCAATAATTCTTAATCACCTACATGCACAAATTTACCCATGAAAATTATAACAATATTGAATGTGATAATGTCAAATTTATTTTCTATTTTAAAATCCCCATTATTTTATTATTTTAAATACTTTATTTAAATGTGTTATGAATAACACAATTATTTTTACACATTTAATATCCATTTATAAACCTATTTAAAATAAAAACCTTAGAGCAATTACTAAAATATAATAAAACATAAACATAGGTATTATCTCATTGTGTTTGCTGTGTTTCCTTCATTTTAAATACCAGAAGGATTCGATTTCTCTCCCTTCTTCATATGGATATCAGCCTCTGTAGATCAAGACCTATTAAAGATGTATAAAACAACTAAAATTTTATCATAATTAAAATACCTAAATAAAAAATTTAAATCCTTATCATTAATAGTATTCAAGACTCTATAACATTAATACTGCATGAATCGATGTTTCACGCTCAGGAATTTAAAATATAGAACATTAGATAAAACATTCATCCTTTTTATTAGACGTATATACAAGAAAGTGAAACTGTGTGCATATCATATTATTTGAAGAAAATAGTTCATTAAAATCCATCTTCATCACCATATAATTTATTAGTTTGGAATTATATAAATTATCAGTGGATGTTTTCATGCTGGTAGATCTTAGATTCACCATGGTTCAATAATCTATACCTGATAGTGTCTTCATCTCAGTATACAATATCGAAGGTTCACCTATTATCATGGCTCATTTAATTCTATGGTTTTTCCTTATATTCATTCCTTTTAAAATGTATAACTACTATACATAGGGGAGCCTTCGAGTGAGGGAGGAAGATAATGATCGTCCACATTGATCAGATGGTGATGATCAGTTGAATTGGTCTGCATATTTTCTTTACATATTTTTATTAAGATAATTTTTACACGATGTTCTAAAGTCCAACATTAGTTTATTATGTTCAATATAGTTATTCCTAATAATTACTATCATTTCAAAGATATCATTATGTGAGTAACCTGATGTCTACCCTATAGAACCACACATTACACACTACCTCACATTGTTGTGCCTCCGTGCATGGTGGATAAGTCACCTCCATGTGAATACCCATGTGTGCGTGTGCCCCTCCATCTACACGTCCACCTTCCAATACAAGCACTCACCCATGCCACCACTTCCTTTGTTGTGGAAGATACATGTTCCCATTTTAGTATTGGTTTTATATGGGTCACATATATGGCTAGTTAATTCTCATATTCTTTTTAGTAGACACCCAAAAAATGATTTTCAAAAATAAAAAAAATTAATAATGGAAAATGTACATCTAATATTTTTCTCAAAAATATTCTTCATATAAATAATATTTTTTTTCATTTCATTATATTTTCCCTGGCACACACATTAACACTGTTTGAAAATAATTAATATTATAGCCTTTAACTTTTGGATTATTGTTGAAAATATTATTTCACCCATCCAAACTTGTGTTTTATTATATTAAATAATACTGAAACAATCGTCCTTAAAAGGATTATTATTGAATATTCACATGTAATTCCATAAAATTAATACAAAAAAGATTATCCAATCATTTAAAATTCATCCACTAACACAATTTCACTCTACGATAATAAATTTAAAACATCAGATCATTTTTGAAATGCCTTATTAGTATATAAAACATACATTAAATGGTAAAAAATTTAATAATAAAGTGGATATTATGGGGTTTAATTTATTGGTAATTAGGAATGTAATACATTAAAAATATACTATTTCATATCCACTAGGAAATATTATTTTCATATTCATCCTAGGTCAATTTTGATGCATCTCATATCCTGGGGACATACATAAAAATGGGTTAAGAATAACACACTGTAAGGAAATAAACCAAGGAAATATATATAATGTGATCATGATGAGTAATATTAGTGAATGTGAACAAAAACATGCAGCCTCTAACAATAGAACGATCATTAAACATACCCTATAAATATGGTTATAACATGAAAATTAGTGTAAGCATATCACCAGTCTTTATCACAAATCAGTCAAAAAACAAAATTATTATGATTGTTAACCAATGTATCATAAAAAATTTCTTATTTAGAGATAGATAATTTTCCCTAATCATTGGAGTCTTATCAGGGTTCACCCTTAATGTATATAAATCCACTAGTTTCACATATATGGTAAGGAAATAATTCGTCAACAACATGTTCGAAATAATAAATTGGTTTAATGTAAAAGCAAATAAATTCTAAATGATTACAGAAATGAGAATTATAATATGTTTAACCAATAAAAATTAAATGTGAGATTAATTCATGGAAACCCCTGATCAATTTATTATGTGTACATCTTGGTAAAAACTCAAGGAAAGGAAAATGTTTTGTTATTCAAAATATATATATATTTTAACTAAAAGAACAAAAATTAGAAATTTTTGGACAACATGATTTGAATACAACATTGATTAAGGAAACAAAATAATGAGAGGGGGTTAAAGACTCCAATTAACAAAAAACTATTTTGGATGTAATAAGATATATAAAATATAATTAGAAAACTAAAATTCAACAATTAGAAGACAAGCCGCAAAAGTGGTAATTTAATGTAAAAGAATAGGAGGAGAGTTCCCTACCTTTGGATATGACATTCTAATGAACTAAAATGGGATCATTATGAACATTGAGACCACATAGAGGGAATTTATATAGGATAAATGTGGAAAAGTTCATGATAAATTGTTTTTTGTTGAGGGTAATGGAAATATATTTGGATATTTATAGTAAAAGAGCATGAATTATTTTGTATTTTCTAAATATAGATATTTGAATTATATATTGTGGAAAATGAAAACCCTTTCTATTAACCATGGTTATTTCTCACTGATTTAAAAATTTAGGACACTATTTAAAATATTTTAATATCAAAGATCTGAAATCGTTTTTCTAATATAACATTGGCCATTTAAAATGAAAATTTTCTGAATATATATATTTATTAAATAGTAATTTCCATTTTAATCTTTTGAAAGTAATTTAGAGAGATTGAAATTTATTTAAATCTGTAAAAAAACTTTATATTAAAAAAATAATATATTTTTGAATGTGAATGTCTTTAAAATAATTTTTAAATAACATTTATGGATTTATTATGTCCTAATATTTACCCTATATTATACAAAATTTTATATTTTCTTTAAAAATTTAACTATTTCAAAAAAAAATTGAAAAAATCAACGTTGGATAATTTTTATATTTTGGTATCACAAGTTTCAACCATTTTACTATGTATATATGTTAAATATGAAAAATACTAATATTTAAATTTTAATTATTGAAACTAAGAAATTGTTATTATATAATATAATTTATTTCCCTCAGAAAAGATATGTAGAACTGATTAACAATATTTCATATGTAAATGAATTTGTTTGACTACTTTTATAAACCGTATTTTTGAAAAATTATTTTAATGGAAATAAAAAACATATACATTCCATAAAAATGAAATTGTGGTCACTGTGTATAACAATCCATTTTATCATATTCTCTAATAATATCCATTTTATATAAGGCTATATCAACATATGTAAATGTAGAACAAAAAACTGTTGAATTTTTTCGAAATAATTTTACCTTAATACTATTGTGTCCTATATACATAACCACTTATTAAAACAACATGTGATATAAGGATAAAGTGAGTTACAGTGGATGTCTCATGATGTGGTTCATCTAATATTGATATATTGATTATTTTAATATATAAAACATATACCTTCTGATATTTCATTCGATTTATTACTATTGGATCACTTCATGGGAGTGATTAAGAGAAAATAGCTTTGATGCTTCTAGTAATAGCCCACAATCTACATTTCTAGATATGGTGATAAAGATATACACTCTACAAATGTGACCTAATTTTTTCATAAAAATATACCATATCAAAAGTAAATATTGATTCACTCACACAGAGAAGGACCAATTATGATTAGTGTTTTGGATAATTATGAAAAAAACATACATATCTTATAAACATAAAAAACTCGACCATAAAAATATATGTATATCCAAAAAATGATAAAATATACCACATAGTATATAAATATCATACACAAAATATTTCTTTGCAACATGGAAAAAATGAAACATAAGAAAGGGTGAGCTTAGATTCTCTTTAAGGTCAAACATATGATATAACTGTGATGATGTAATTATAACATGAATATAAGGGTTTGAGAACATGATATTCGAATTTGAAAACAATACCCTACATATTAAAGATCATAATCATCAGTCATGCAATGATTATTCGTAGTTCATAATACATTAATGAAAATTTAATCAATGAACATTATTCACAAGAGAATAATCATGGCATAAGTCATGGAATTTGTTTATAAAAATAAGAATAGAAAATTATTTACATTTTATTAATGGTGAACTTCGACGACCATCATAAAAAAAGTATTGTACTATATCAAGATTACTCCACATTCAATCTTGGTCTTACTGAACCCGGTTCACTTCTCATTCTATACCTATATTACCAAATTGGGATTTCTCCCTATTTGAGACCTATATTACTGAACTTGGATAACACCCTATTCGAGTCATGTATCTATCATGAGATATAAATCCTTACACATTGCATTGGAGGGATATATAGGTCCCACCCTTAACATAACGTCATCATACATATGTGTTCTACAAAATTATAAAATATTAATAATATCATATCCCACAAAATTATATGGGTTTCAAAATAATTTAATCGTATCATAACCTATTGAATAGATATTAGTTTGATAATAATTTCTCAACTTCATTATAGAAAAACACAAAAGATATAATTTGTTTCATGATCAACATTCCATAATAATAATGGACATATAACAACCATATAATGAATTAGGATGGTATCACATGATCATATAAATGGATAAAATCTTATGTTGAAAATTATTTTGACAGATCACATGGAATATTTATTTAGGAAGATAAACATTCTTTTAATATCACATTGTTAAGAATGATAAATTCATTAAATATTGCGAATAATATTTCCTCTGAAAATATACTTTGAAAATTATATATGAAGCTTCAAAACCTCATTTATGTCATTTCTTGAATAAAATAATATTTCCACTTTAAAAAAGCACTATTTTTTAAACACATTCATCATAATTTCCATTTTTAGAAATCTTCTTGATGCATAAAACATTTATAAATTTATTTTATTTGAAATATATATTTAATTTTCATTATAAAACATTTTAGAAAATATTATTCAAAACATGGTTCAGTAAAAAAATTATATCTTTCCGAAAATGGAAATAATGTTCGGTTATATGAAAAAGTTTTGTAAAAAATTTCATGTAACAAAGAGTGAAAAAAATTATTCATAAAAATATCTTGAATAACTAAAGGATGATAAAATTGATGAGTTTTTTTATAGATAGATGTTAATATTTTATCATCGAAAACAGAATTATAATTTATTAGGATAAATGATGGGATTGTAACATAAAATATTTACCACATCATGATATTATATTTTAAAAAGATATAACGTTGAAACAAATATTCCTTATAAAGGATGTATAATTGACATGAATATTAATTAATGCAGTAATTATGTGTGAAATATTTAAATAATAAAAATAAAATTTTAAAAGAAACATTATTGAATCAATTATCATTTCACACATTAAAATGCAATAACATTAACAATTAAGTATAATTTTAACTCAATTAATAGAAATTGAATTAATAAATCCCCAATTAAAAGTCAAAATAATCATGTACATCATTTATCATCTTGAATAATTATCCCAAGTTAATTATTTAATTTACTTATACCATTTTTTTTGTTTTTTATTTAATTTATTTCACTTATTATCATGGCATAACACTTATGTGATTTTTAAATTTCAAGTTGGTTGATTAGGTAATATACAATACATCGGTCTGAACTAACTTTTGTATGATGTCTAAAATCAAAATTTTCATTAGTACATCATCCCCATTATTATAATCATGAAATAATTACAATTTTTATACATTAAATTTACATATAAATTATACCATTAGATAGGATCATGAAAAATCAACTTTGTTACAATCATGAAGATGGTGGTCCTTACATAAACATGAGAAAAGTTTCTGTTGTTCAATGGTCATAATAGAAAGAATTTAGGTTTAACATTAACATTAAATAAATATAATAATATTATATATATCATAATACTTATATAAATCTACTTATATATATCATCTATGTGATGTGGTGATGAAAGGTGAATCAATTCACTTCATGGAGGTCATAGTCCACATATACGTACAAAAGATGTTATCAATTTTTTGTGCATAGAAAGGAAACAAATTGAATGATACATAAACTTTTAATAGTTAGAAATATTTCATGAATATATTATATAATCATTAATTCCATCATTATAATATGTCTTTAGAGACGGTTATGGAAAATGAATTTCACCATACAAATGAACAATGAATTATTTTACCATTTTATTGAATTGAAGATGGGTATAGGTAAATAAAAAAATAAAATAACATATGATTATATAAATGATATTGTATTTATTATAATTTTCATGGATTAAAAATATTTTCAGGAAAAATAAGAAAACAAGTTGACATACATGATTAAAAACAATACATATTCTTCAGACCGTCTTCTTTTCCTGTCACCTTAAGACTATTATGGTTAGTTTTTTTCTTTATAAAATATATCAAGGATGTGGGAATGACTATATAAAGTTGTTTGTGATTGAATTTTATATACCAAATTAGTTATTACTTTTTTTTAAATGACAATAATACCTTCCTTTTTTTTAGAGAGGGATGGGGAACACATGGAATTTCTCAAGATATTAAATTATCATAAATATGTTTTCAATATAAAATGACTAAAAATATATTAATTTAAATGAAAATATTATTTTGGGTGTAAATATAAATAAAAAATACAAAATTATATTTTTTTGATATATTTATACCAATATAGTTTCATTTTAATGCATATTTATCTCATTTAACTCTTTTTGTGAGGGCATTCAATTTCACACTTTGAGGGTTAATATAGTTACTATAAAATACCAAATATCCCATAAATTGATGATGGATGAAATTGTGATCCTTATTAAAAAATTAGACAAATATATTATTTCAAAAAATATATATATCTTTTAATAAAATTTTAAATAATATATAATATTCATAATGTTAATTTGGTTGATTATTTGTTACCTTCTCTTTAATAATATCAAGCTAACCCTTATAATTCAAACACAATATATTTTTACATAATTGAATATTCAAATTAATCTATAAAATTCATTTAACACATTATTTATCTAATATTATATTTATTGTAAAATATTTTTAAAATATTATATTATATTTAAATTAATAAAATAACAACTGCATCAGTATTTTGTACGTATTTAAGGTAATTATTACTTAAATATAAATTAAAAATTAATTACAATGATGAATATAAATCGATTATATTAATAATGATTATTTATATTGGAATATATCTATAAAATCTAAATATTCTAAAAGGAGACACTATGCTCGATAGTGAATAATGTGTGCCACATAAAGCCTAAACTAACTACTATATATCATTTTTTCACTGTTAATATTATAGCCAAGCCATTAGAATGGATGGCATGAAAATGATTAACTAAATAATGAAATAAAAGGTTTAATTACATATATATAATTAATTATTTACTGTCCATTTTATTAAAAATGAGAATAAAAACCTTTTGGAAAATAAAAGGGACTTTATTTATGTAAAACTGTTTAAATGCCCACATGTCTGTATTATTCCCAAAAAATAATGCAATTAAACATATCATATTATATCTATTATATATATAATATATTAAATATAGCATTTAACATTCATATTATGTGTTTTCTAGAAATGAATGAAAAATAAATGCAATTTCTGTCACAAAAATGTATATTTTCTAATGTCATTTTACCTTCTTTTGATTGCACACGTGTCTTACAGCTGAATTTTTATACTTTTAAAAATTTTAATTTCAAAAGATAAACATAATAATTTAAATTTAAATATTAAAATTTATTTTGGTCGACTTTTGGATGTTTCTATTATAATTTGATTTGTCAATGAATATATATAATATCTATTATAATTAAAAATGGTAATTTTTTTCAAGTGATTATAAATATAAATTATTTTTTAAATTTGTATTAATATTTAATTACATAATATTTATTAAAATTATTAAAATTACTGTTCTTTAAATATATTTTACACTAGAATTTAGTATAATAACATTTTACATTTAAAATTGGTTTCTTCTAAAAAAAGTGTTTGTCATTGTGTTTTTTCATATTAATTTTAAGTTAAAGAAGAAACTTATGTCATTAGAATTTTAAAAAAAGGATTAAATATTATTAATAAAAATACATAGATTTAGTAAATAATCCCCATTTTTTTAATATTAATTGTAACCTTTGTTACTTTTATTACCATTTTAAAGATCAATTAGTGTATTTAAGGGCAAAACTAATTTTACAAGAACTATAATATTTTACTCTAACGATTTCTCAATTTTATACAATAATTTATATTCTAACATAATACCTTATACTTGACTTTTAGTTGATTAGTGGATACTTTTCTACAAAATGGCTTTGATATTATTTAATTTAAACAAAGTCACAAAATGTCACCTTATTTATCATAAATATCACTTATGTGCCCACATAGTGAAAATGGTAGGTTATAAATGAATAAGTACCCATTTAGAGAAAAACAAAAATATTTTCATTATATAAATTTATTTATGAATTTAGGGTCCATTTGAATGAGGTTATTATATTTATTATATATTATTTAATGAAAAGGCAAAGACGACACATTCAAATTTTTGAAAAAAACATTATTTTTTGAATTGTATTATTTAGTAGATATATTCATCTATAGATATTATATTTAATTTTATAATATTTTTATGCATCATTTTATTATAATTATAATTTTTAGTAACTAAATAAATAACTTAAATAATTTTACAATAATTTTACAGTAATTATTTTAGCAATTAAATAGTGAAATAAATAATATTAAAAAAATTAAATTAAAAATAATACAATAAATTATGGTTCTCTATGGATTTTAAAGATTAATATAAAATTAAAGGGGTGTATTAAATGTTTTTGTTTGAATTTATATTATTTTATTGTTTTTCTTAAGGCCAATGTAACTAATAGTGTCAAAATTTATAGTAATTGTATTTTATCAAAATATTGTATTATTAAATAATTTAAAAATAAAAAATAAAATTAATATTAAAGGTCGTTATTATTTTGTTTAAATTTCACTAAAATATTCATTTATGATCTAACAAGAATCTCATAAAAAAAATTCCACATGTAATTATTAAAAAAATTGGTACCACAATTAAAATTTATTTATGTTAATTGGGTTCAATGAAATTATATGGATTAAAATAAAACCAAAAAATTTAAAAAATTATAATATAATGAGATTAAAATATTATATCATCTAATATTCTAATAAATTCTCATGTTTTAATTTTTTTTAGAAAATTATTTTTTTCGAAATTTAAACTTTTGAGGCTTTCCATGAGTTCCCCTCACCTCAATCAAAAAAGGGAACTCCTTACTTCATTTACTTATCACCACCATGATCCCTTTAACTAAACCAAAATCTAACCATTTATATACCCAATATCATAATCTTTCTATAAATATTCTACTCCCTCTAATAGACCAACCCTAGATCTCATAAGAAGATACTAATTGATGTCCTTTGAAAAAGAGGAAATCGTTTTTATTGAATCTTTAAAGATTATTATTTCTTCAACATTATCTTCATTTTTTCAACATAAAATTCATAAATTTAGTATCATAAATATATTAATATGTTATTATGATTATTATGAAAATATATCCCACCATTCACTCATCACATATAAATTGAAAGAACTGTGTTTACGTACGTACTACACACAATCTCCACACAGTGGGGCTATTTTTTCATCACCACAGTACATTGAGGGTTATCATAATGGTGAAAAACTGATATATATGATAATTATGACATAATATAAATTCAATATATTATCCACTTACTAATTATTTCACCTATTAATTAAATGATGTTATCTATCTATTATATGAACAACCAACCGTCTACATGATATGATGTGATTCATTTTCCATTATCAACATAATAAAATGCTTATAAAACAATACTAAATGATTAATAATGATATATATATAACTAATAAATTTATTTAAATTATTTATCTATATCTAATATAAAAGGATCAGTTCCTTCATGACAAAATATAAATGTGAAAACAAGGTAGTTAACAACCGAAACAAGGGTAATAATGAAATATTATTAACAAATAGGTGATTAGATGATGTGTGAGGATCATATATGTTTTCATAATTATGAATATATTTTATTAATAAATTAATAACATCCATTAATCCATTATAGATTATATATGAATATATTTCAATGAATTCAAAATGAGGTAATGTACTATTTTACTAAAAACCCTTTTTAAATGTTTTAAAGATTAATTTTATAAATATTTCACATTCATGTCCATCTATTTGAAATAATTTTAATGAATTTACATGAAAATTTAATTTTATAATTCCTCTCAAATAATTTTAAAAAAGGTATGAATTTTATGTTTTATATGGGGGAATAGCTTATAAAAATATTCTTTTAAATGATTCATTTTACCACACACTAAAATAATGTTTTTAACATATATAGAAAATGGAAATAAATTATCACATTCATGAAACCTTCATGTTATAAACCCTAATTTAAATGATTTTATGTATATTTTCAAATGAAATATTTTCCATTGGCAGTTCAAATCATTCATTAAAAGTAAATTAATTTCATAAAAGAATATTTTTATGATGCATGATTTCAAATTTTTTTATTATGCTATGGTTCATGGGAGTTGATCATAAGGATGGGTGGTTATATTATTGTAGATACCGGATCCCAAATAACATGGATCTCGTGTCCTCTATCAATTACAATGTCATTATTACAATAAATCAAGCCCTAAATGATTGATCACTAAAGTATATATGGACAACTAGATGCATAAATGAGTATTTCATTACAAAAGGATATACAAATTACAAAATATTTTTTTAATTCTTTCTAAAATACAAAAAAAATTAAACCATAATTATAATCCAACAATTTTATCCTTTCATATCATTCATATTATACTTCATGGATTCATGGGGAAAAGAACATAATAATGGTGAGCTCAAACTCTCAGTAAGGACAAAATTTAATGTAAGCAATAATGAATCAATGAGACTATTAATTAGGGAAAGGTAAATAAGAGATCACATATACCATGTAATAAAAAACATAAAAAGAAACTTAATAAACAATATTAAAAGATAACAACTGAAAATACATAGAATTCAAATAAATATATTAGGAAAAATCAATATGTAATGGTAAGAAAATGAAACACATTTCATTAAATAAATTAACTATAATGAAATGTATCCATATATATATCGAACCAAAATCACATATATAAAAAATAACTGAATCTAACTAAGGGAAATGATTCCATAATGGACTTCATGTCTCTATAACATGATAACCTATTACCATCAAGACCATTCATAAGATGGTTTAAATCTAAGGGTAGAATCCAATTTGAAAAATTATTAGTCTCATGAGAACATGTGGATGCATCAAGAATATATATAATTTTTCGTATTTACCCATCATTTCTCATTAAAATCATTCCTCATAAGGAATAATCACTATAAATAATATGTCTTAATAAATTACTATATTTAATGAGAAATACGAGTTTAAAAATAATTATTTAATTAAGTAAATAAATGTCAAAGTGAAAATAATATAGAAAATTGTATATGATTTAGGAAATAAAAATATCAATTGTATGAGGATATGGATATTAAATTAAATTTCTAATGAAAAATTATTATAGTAATGTTATTCGTTCATGGGAAAGTTTACAGTCATAAAATGATGTTGGATAAAAAACATTCTTGAGGAGAATTACCTATAAACATTCAAAAGTGTCACATACCACATTTAATCATTTAAATAATAATATATAGAAAGTTATGAAATCAATTCAAACATAAAATATGAATATGATAATGGTATTTATGATAAAATATGAAAATGGTAGTGTATAAACAAAATAAAAGTGAATTGGTGTATACTAAAAAAAGTCTTAGTGAAATGAAAGTTGAGAAGAAATACACTTTCATATGAATCCAATGATCCAAAAGTGAAAATAAAAAATGAAACATCTAAATACAATGAATTTAAATGAATTAATTATATAATATTTCAAAAATTGAAGTATTTAGACCATACAAAATAGGTAGGTGTTGAATATGACATCTATCTCACAGATGTAAAAAAAGAGATACAGAAATACCTAATAATGTAGTAATAAATGATTTGGAAAATCCAAAGGAAATAATCCTAACATAAAAAATATAAATAACATAAACATAATATAATTAATGATATTATATTTCAATTTGTATGTATTTACGTTATATATTAGATTTTAGGCTCACAACAATTAATTATGCCTCACTGAATTAAAATGAGATAAGAATCCCTTACCTTGAGAATCATTTTGGGTGAACATCCATTACATTATTTTATAATAAAAATATTTTAATTTTATACTTTCTTCAGGACCTTTTAAATTTTTATCATTGTTTTTATTTCATTTATTACCAATTAGTGTATAAATACATTCACAATTAAGAGAAATTAGGTTTTTTTGACCAGATTCGATTTAGGGGTGAAGACAACAATTGTTGATAGACTTGGTAAAAGGTATCATTATATAACATCCCCAAAATTATAAAAATGGAATAATTATCAAATTCATAAAACAATTATAATTTTAAAATTTATCATTTAATATAGTTATAAAAAAAGAACCAATGTTACAATCATGGAGATGGTAGACTTTTTGTACGCATGAGTAACAATCCAATTTCCTGGTGATCATTATTGAATGAAGGTAAGTTTCCTTATATCTTTACATAATAAACATTTTTTCAAAAAAATAAAATTATTTAATCAAATAAGCTTATATATATAATTAATTGATGTAAAATGAGTCACATCATATTGAGTAGGTGGTAATCCACATGTCCATGAATGACGATATCACTTTTTATGTGTGTGAGAGGGTAATATAGAAAATGATACACACACAAAAACACACAGATATATATTTATATATGTTTTTTTTCTAGAAGTATAATTATTAACCTAATATCATATAGATTTTTTATGACACATTTTTTTAATTAAAACAATCTTTTATAAGTTCCAAGTATAGTGTGAATGAATCACATCTCATTGAGGCAGCGGTAGTATGCACTTCCACAAACGATGTTATCCATTTTTTGAAAATTTATTGCATAGAGTAATGTGTTATAAAGGAATTAAATAAGTGTTAATATGTTTTAAATATCATGTAAATCATATATATGAACATTTTATATCAAAATGGCCACCATGATATGTAGTAATAAAAAATTGAACCTTCAACATTTAGCGAGGTGGTAGTCCTATTACACGTAAATATAATGTTCGTTACCCATTACATTGGGGATTTTGTATTTTTTTTGTTGAAATTTTAGTATAGAAACATACTATTATATTTATAATACTCGATTTTGTATATAATGACAAAATAAGAGGTGTTTTTCGAGTGGAGAAATGTATAAAAAATGGGTTTGAGGGAGGGTGTTACATCTTAATCGGGTAACATATTTTTTATTAGACCAAAAGACTTCTTGGAATACCATTCAACCCAATTTAATTATTAAAGGAGGAAGGGAGATATTTTTTTGATTATTTTTTTCAGATTTTTTATCACAAACTGGCTTGAGAGGTGTTAAGAATTCGACGTGAAAGAGGAATTTTATAATTGAGGAGGGGTGGAATATCTTGTAATATTTTAAAATAAAGGGTTCCATCACTTGTATTGTTTATTTCATATGGATCCATTATGCTCCAAAGTCGATCCATGGAAATATAGGTTATATATATGGATATACAATAAGTTTTGGACAAGTTTATTGGTTTATTTTGGCCTTAGTTTGTTTGAAATATCTTATTTGGGTTAATTTAACCATAATCCTTGTAATTAATTTTCATTACCATCACAAATTTGAAATAATTACAAACTGAAAAAGTATCTAATGTAGATAGAAACCATACTGCTCAACTGCCTCACCCGGACGAGTTGTAATATCATAATTGTAGATGAATTTTTTTTATTTTCAAAGTACTATGTCATTTCATTCAAAAACTCACCCCATAAACTACAGGTTAGTTGCGAACCATTGTATGAAAATATAGTACCAATATGAATGAATATTGACTGTGTGGATTTGAAGAATGTAATTTTATAGGAACATTGACCTGTAATCTGGTATAGTAATCTGCATCCTCCGGTTTGAATGAACCATAGATTCCAATGGTTTATTGTACTGTGGAAGTCCAATTATTTCTATAAGATATATGATATAAATGGACATAATTTTCATACAATAAGGACGTGGTATGAAATAATATAATCTTTAATTTATTAATCTTTTCTAGAAATAACATTAACATGATGTTGGCAGTGTAACGTACCTATTAAATGTTTTTCTTGAACCTTCATTTGAATAATATAAACAAATGAAGTAAAATTAAAACTGAAAAGAGAAATTTTTACCTCACATGGATGAATAAACATCTTAGATGTGAACATTAGTCTAGAGGCATGTCTACATACAAAGTAACTGCCATGGTTTGATGCTATTTGGAGGTTTTGTATAATATAGGAGAGCCCTTCATGCAAGAGATCTCTATAATTAGAGATAAGGTGGAAGGCGGTGATTTTACACTGAATTTTGATTACCTTGTGATAAAATGTAAAAACGTAGGACAATAGATTAAAATTGTTTTTTGCATAGGACAGTGAGAATATATATATATATACTAAAAAATATATAAATCATAAATGAAAAAAAAATTGAATGAGTTGATAATATTCATGTAATGTATGATGACCTCTTTATCAGTAAGAATTAGATCTAAAGAAACAACTGCATTAGAGTAGTTTGGTGGAGAATTACACCAGATGTTTAAAACATGAACCTCTATCCTGAGTTTCCATCATCCTTGGGGGTAATCGCATTCAACAGGATAATTGATCTAGACATTATCTATTCAATCTGTACAAATATAATTAGTGTTGAAAAATGAACATATCATTTAGTTCCAGACTTCATTAAGTAGACATTCCAAATTCAAACAGCTATAAAAATCATGACACATTATTTAAAATGGTACCTATGATAGGTTATCATATATTTATTTGTACAAAATATTTTGTGTGTAGGTAGATGATGTGTTATTTTTATCATCAAAAAAATATTTTAAACAACTCACAGATGTTTCCCTAGACCCCATAATGTATAGTTGGCCATTAGAGAACATAGGTTTGCAAATATATCACCCAAAAGAATACAATGATTGACCTTTACTTTTACTAATATTTATTTCATAAGAAACTGTCAAAGGATATTGCCATCTTTGTAATTTTAAAGGCCATCTAATGTCAGAGTGTGTCATAGTTAGTCTTGGGATGATTGTTGAATACCCTGATTGACAACAAGTCAAACATTTTGCTCTAATTACATGATCACCTATGTTTTTCACTACCATATGGGTGCCATTACATAAACTAATAGATTGATCTACATTTTTTAGTAACATTATGGGGACACCAATCGTTAAGGAAATTGTTTGGGAAACCAAATCAGAGAATTTTATACCATTTAACATCTCAGACGTGTATTTTTTTCCAGCCCTATCTGTTTCAAAACATGCATTGAATTCTAAATCAGATCTAAAGTAGACATACTTTTCAGAGATTGTGAGAGACATGATGTAATCATTTATTCTTGAACAACATCATGGGTTGGAGATAGAATGGCATACTCTTTCAGATAGGAGACGTCACTATATTTATCAATGAACTCATGATAAGTATGCTCCATAATGGAAATCATTTTTAATGAAGTGTAGTTAAGAAGATATGCAGATGGAATTTAGATTTTCACTTCACCATCATTAGGTTATCGAACTATACATTCACCAATATCCAAAGTCTATTTTTCAAATTTATGGACCTCATTCGAATCATTGATGGATGTAGAGTAAAAAATTTAGTGTTCTTTGTTAGATTAAATACCCGACATGATTTCCAAAGATACGATGACTTAATAATTGTAAATAAAATATCATTTCTGTTATCACCGTGTATTATATGTAATAATTGTCTAAAATCTCCACCCAATACAACTGTTAGACCACTGAATGGTAAATGTTTTGCATTAGAATTTTTTACTCTCATGATATCTCTGAGAGTATGATCTAGATCCTCAAAGCAGTATTTATGAACCATAGAAGCCTCATTTCAAATAATCAACTTTTTAGACTATAGAAGTTCTTTTAAATAACTTCCTTGCTGAATATTGCAAACAGACTGTTCAGTAATGTTGCTTGGAATAAGAATTTTAAAATGTGTAGTGTGTCTGCCTGGAAGCAGCAAAGATGCAATTCCACATGAAGAGACCAAAAATACAATAGATCCCTTACACCGAAGAAATGATGTTATTATTTTACATATGAATGTTTTACATGTCCCTCTGTATTCATGCAAGAATAAGAATCCACCAGAATTTGTAGAAAGAGAAAAAATAACATCCATCACCTCATTCTGTTCATTGGTAAGCATAGTCTGTAATGATCGATACTCATTTCGTAGTAATTATTTATAGTAATGTAGTTCTTCTGAAACTAAACGATTCTCATGACTATGAATTGTGGAATCTGGTAATGGAATGGGAGGATAAAATCAATGAGACGTTTCATTGCTCCGTAATATCTTCTCTATTTCAAGCTATGCATACACATTTATCTGATTTTCTGGGTGTTTCCAATCTAGGAAAATGTGAAACACGGTCTTGGAGTAATATAAAATAAACTTCATGTTTTGAATCATCATAATTTTATTTAGTAAAATATCCATGCATATTTGTGGTCTAATAACTGATTAGATATCCCAATGTACATGTAAACAACAGAACATCATGTAATTATTATTTAATAAACTAATTTCATAGAATTTTTTGTTAATTTCATGAAACTATATTCCTGAAGAGCGTAATAAAGATGAAAATTAGAAAATAGTTATATACAACTGGTTTGAAAATATAAGCTGACAAACACACTCATACCATTCATTTTTAGCCTATGTATTTCGGAATATAAAATGTATTTAACTAGAATGTGACAGGTTTTCTTCCAAAAAATTTCTGGATGTGAAATGTTATTTGAAAACAAGATTCTTGCAAAGAGCCTACATACATAATGTCCCATTCCCCAAGATGAAACCTCCTTTATAGCGTCAACAAATTCGGCATCATCTGCTAGTAGTACCCATGCATAACAGGCCCCTCTAAATGAGCCATGAGTAACATAGTTAAATATTTAAATATCTTTATATGACGTAAGACCTTTGTTTTTCATTAGAAGTATCTGTAAGTAAAAAAGATCACCAGTTTTTTTTAGGAACATAGTACAATATGCCAATATAATACCCCTGCCATCGATGATGCCATTTCTTTTCATTTGAGTGGTAAACAAACTTATTTGGTAAATGTGAAAAATTTAGTACCCTATCCTCTAGGTACTCTGAATTAGATTGAAACCAAGAGGTGAAAAATGTATCTTTGATGTTACAATGATTTAATACATCAACAATATTATATGTGTCATTGTAGGTTATAGAATGTTGTCCTGGTAAATGGAAACCTAACCTCTCAATAGGTTGATATCTATAATGGATATCATAAGAAAATATCCTCCATGAGTCCTCAAAAAAAGATATGTACCGACAATCAAAATACATTTTTATTTCATACATATTTTTCTCTGAGAACTCACTACTTTTCACTTCATTGAGTGCTGTTGTAACACGATCATTTCCTTTATTAATATACTTAAACATATATTTGATGGAATACGATTGATTGTAGACTTCAATATTAATATGATATTGATACATTAATATAAAAATATTATTGTATGGTACTACAAACTGATTATATAAAGGGATTCGATGGATCTAAAAATGAATTCCGCATGGGAGATCTTGGGCGCTCATGGAAGTTACCCTAACGACGACTCTGATCTCACTCCCCAGGCTGCTCGATCCTTCACAGATGTTGTCGTGGGCTGAGCCCATTCAGTTGATTTGAAGACCTCTGAACACATCGACCAAAAAATTTATCATCACCAAGGTCTTTCGGCGATTTCCTTATCAAGATATGAGGTACGAACTTTAGCCTCAGATCTTCAGTTTTCTCTGGTTGGTAAGTTCTTCAAGCGACGACCATCACTCATTTTTCTTAGAAAGACTCCAGAAAGCATCGAATTTGTTATGTTGCACATTGGATTATTGAATTCTCTACATGTAGTGTTTCATTGTAATTCAGAGGATGAATACTATAGATTCTTTACTTGTGTATTTTGTTCCTTTGGGGGTTGCGGAGTGAAGTTTCTTAAATGGTCTCTAGACATTTGCCTAGATGCGGGGCCCCCTGTTTTTCCCTCTAGTTAGGTTTCCCAAACCTTCCCCTGCATTTTTTCAAACAAAGAGCCTTATTTTCCACCACTGGTCTCTTCGGAAAACCTATTAAGACTGACACTACCACTTTAAACCTTACTCGTCCCTCTGTCGCTAGGATTTACACTGAGGTCGATATTTCTAAACCTTTCCCTTCACGTTTCTGGATTCAAAATGGGGAATATGGTTTCATTAAAGATGTGATCTTTGAAAATGTCCCATATTTCTGCAAAAAATGATCACTGATTGGTCACTCTATGAATGAATGTGAGAATCAAAGAAATGACCCTCGACCTCTCCCTTCCTAAAAATCTATTTGGGTTGAAAAGGAAACAAACAATTTTCCCCCTATTCCCCAGATAGTTTCTCACTTCCCTCATAACAGGAATCCCCCTGGCCTCTCGTAGATTCACCCCCTCTAATATTTCTACAGAGACCTCGTACAACCTTGAGACATCTAAAGAAGGAAAGAAGGAATTCTTAAATTTTGACTTACATAGTCCTGAAATAAATAATACTATACAAAGAGTTAATGAAGACGTGAGATCGGATCATCAAGATCCCTTTCAAGTGGAGATAGACAAACCCTGCCAATTGGGAGAAGAATTCATAAAATTGATGGCTAGTAAAGGCAAGAAATCATTGGTTGACTCAGATGGATTCATCACTCCAAGTGCTATACACAACTGGAAACCTAAGGAAAACTCAAATGTTGAAAGAACAATTATTAGACGCTCCCTAGCTACTAACATGAAGGATCAAATCCCAATCCCCCCACAACCACCTCCTACTGAAAAAGAGTCTGTCACATCAGATGCCAGTTCCTCCAACTCTTTGATTCGGATGGGTCATATAGTGATGATGATGAAAATGACCCAGCGTATAGGGATGCCTATTTAATTCTAGAAAATCATTATTTTTTAGATGACCTGGACACATGGATAGAAGAAAACGACAACATTGTATATAGAAAATAAAATAATAGATATATATCAGCGGATGTCTATTTGGATATCATAAAGAGGATGTTCGTCAAAGTGGTTGAAGAATTTAAAAAGGATCCAAGTTTCAATTTTATGTAGATACCCTAGAAATAAAGTTGTTGTGAAGCTGTTTTCAAATGAAATGACTTTCATCCCTGGATTTCTTTTTTCTTCTGGACTAGTTTTGTAGTTTGTTGGGTTATGCTATGTTTTTGGAGTGATCTCTCGGTTTAGAATCTTCTAGTTTTTGGTGTTGACATTCCCTCTTTTTCCTAGATCAAATTCTTATGTCAAGCCTCCATCTGGTTCACTACCTGCTTGTCTCTTGGAAAACACACTGCAACTACTTATGATGATTTTAGTCTGTACAATGACAGTGCTTTGCTTTTGTAGAGGAGGATCACAACAAAGCTTTCTGGTCTTGATGTGTGTTTCCCTACTGCATCTTGTCTTGCTCTCTATTTTTGGTCCATGATCAATTGGATAAAGTGGATACCAAATTCCTCCATCTGAAAATACCTACTGGTCCCCTAGAAAACACCCTGCATCTTCCTATTGTATTCATGCACTGGTTGATGAAATATTTTTAGAAGAAGACTTGCACTTTGGGGTCTTTGCTTTTGTTCTTCTACCAGTTCAGATCTGCTGACTTCTGCGACCTTCATGATCAATGAAGATGATTTTTGAGGCAGCTGGCCTACATCAACTTGGACATAATCATGGAGGGGATGATGGTCACATAAATTTCTACTGGTATTGAAGAGTATTTGCAAGATGAAATTGTTTTTTGGGTATGTTCTCTTTTTATGTCTTTTCTTTCAGTTAATATTTTGTTGGTGCAAATACATTTCACCTCATGTATTCATTGTTTTTTTTTTAATAAATTCCTTAGTAGTGTGAAAAAAAATATAAATGGATTCCATTTTATAGATATTTTATTCCATCATCCCTTATGCAATAGAGAACATAACCATCATCATCTATAGTGGTATGCCCAAACAATTTCGTTGGAAGAATTTGGAACATTTTCCATTTCTCATACATGGAGGAGTCGGTAAGAATCACCTCAAGGGATATAGATCATAAACTTTTTAATAGCTCAGTGTAGTCTTGGGTAGGAAAAGTTGTTTGGAATTTCAGTACATTCAATTTTTTTTACTTCGGCTGGAGTGTGAACTTTATTTTCATGAAGGAGAAATAGAAGGATGTGCACATGATTCAAGCCTCATTTTTGAAACTCCACGGTTCGAAAAAATGCATGGTAAGATAATAGTTTGAATGATAGTATAAGATGACAATTAATATAAAAAGGAACAGAACTTACAGGAAAGTAAAAAAACAAAGTTACATGCCTGTGACTTCCCAAAAAACAACCATATCTTAAATCTTTCATTAGATGATCAACTTTAATATTGAAAATTCGCGATAATATTTGCGGGCAGTATGGTGGACAGAGGTTTCTATTTCTAATAATTCAATTTATTTTAGGCCACATTCAGTTTCATGTAAATGTTAAAAAAAATTCTGGATACCCAACCTAATTACATATTGACATAACATTTGCTAATTTTGGATCATATACCTTTTTCCACCCATAAAAGAAGAAGGTAATACGATATGATTCTCGCATGATGTCGCTTCACAGTCACCTCGATGTAATGCATCTTGTAACCCATTGTAAAGTTCATCCCTCAGTTTCTTTTGACTGAAGTGAATGAATGATAGTCTTTGAGACTCAATCACTGTATAAGCATCAACTGTAAATTTTTGGAGTAATCTTCAAGAATGTAGTAAGATCGATGAATCATTATAATGGAATGACAAGTGGAATGGGAAGTACTCTCTTTTTGTTACCTTTCTGAGTGTAGTACTTGTAGTGAATTGAGTTGCACGATGCAACACGTTGTCCCAGTATCCATCATGACCTCCTGTGAAAATCAAAGGATACTTCAATGGAAGATCAGGGGGTGAAACTCATCAATTCGTTTTAAATCACCACTTTTGGACTGAATGATGTTTTCCCATTCATGGTTGAGATCTTCAATATCACCAACAATCAACATTTAAATTTCAGAAGTATTTGGAAGGTTTTATGTAGTAAGAAGAGTTTGTCTTGTTTTAAGGAGTCATAGCATTAAAGATGGAACCTATTAATAGTTCAGCACATCCCTTGCATCTATAAATTCTCGAGCCAAATCATTGTTCTGATGAAGCATTTGTTGTAGGTTTTGGACAGTATTTTAGTTCAAAGTAGAATTTTGACTTATCTCAATAAATATGGAGCAATTTTTAATGTTAATATAAAATGGTGATCATTTAGTTAACTCAACAAAAATAATTGAGTATAACAGATACCTCATTCTTAGTATTCTATTCTGACACTCATGTGTTGTATCATAAAGGTATAGTTGTGTGAACCTCATAGGATGACCATCAGGTGGAAATAAACTACCTTTTCCATGGATGTGTTTTTCATGTAATCTGAATATACAAGGATCACAACCATTATTGAATGACCTATCTTCCTTTCCACCCATTTATGTGAATTCAAACATCAAATTGTAAATATTGATTTGGTCTTGGAATAATCGGGCTTTAGAAGATGTTAGATCATATAGTAGCATCATCAGGTATTTGGGACATTCTGGTAGTAAGTCCAATGAAACTATCCCCATTGACCATCATAGAGAAAATCTTTGGTTTTGTCTATTGCTAAATTTCTTGTTTCTCTCAAAAAAACAACAAAAAAAATAACAATGGTGAAATATTCTAGAAGGCTCTCTGATATTATAATAACCTAATTTTATAGAATTTAAATTTAGAAAATGTTATTAAAAATCATCACTCAACAACAGAGAAGATGATTTAGTATTAATGAACTGCTAATGCATGTCTAGTCAGTACACGAACCTATGTTCTATGTAGTGTCATGTTCTAGTGACTCTTTTATAGAAGAAGGTGGTATGTAATTTTAGACTGGTTGAAGTACTAAATAACTATGTAATGTTAGTAGTGAAACATGTACATTTCATTACCTCTATAGTTTCCTTCACCATTTATGTCAGCAGTTCTGTTTTGCTGAGCCTCAGAACTATTTATTCTGATTGTTTTTTGACGAAATGAATGTTTTCCTAAACATGAAAGTAGTAATAGGAGACAACTAACTTATATGTGGAATATATAGTGGTATATATATGTGTATGTGTCAACATATATTTTACATCATACCTACAAAGGATAAAAAAATTATAGTACCCATCTGCAGAAGAACTTATGCAGCATCTACTTGTAAGGGAATAATTAGAAGTATAAATGAAATCAAAGGTATGGTAATGTGTATAAACATTAGTCTTTCTTACTGCGTTGAGGCATTAGGTGATGAATCTGGTCGAGTATTTTCTTCATCCATTAAATCTACACAATATGATGAATGAAATGTTATTAGGGGACTAAAATTGTTGTATGAGATACAATATGTTCATGGAATTTAGTAGTTGTGATTATTAAAGAATGGTATAAGAGATTCTATCAAGGATGTCGGTTGTTGTTTCCATTTGTTTGATCCAGTAGTTCTCATTGATGTAGTTGTAGATGGTTCTGGCACTGTGCATATTGAATAACATAATTATTAATAATTTGTGTTACTGTGAAATGTTGTGTGTAGTTCAATGGATTATAAATGTAAATATAAATAGAACTAACCATCGTTAGATAGAGATGATAATGGCATGTCTGTGACTTCATTTTTGGAAGTAATTGTTAGTAGAAGTTCATTTTTTGGGGATTCAGACAGGCTATTAGATTCCACATAATAATTAGCTATGTACGTCTACATTGATACCTTAGAAACAATAAATACTATAATGAAAAATAGATTGTTAATAAGTACAAAAATTTTCAGCGACGACATTAGGAAACTAACCATAGTTATGTCATTTCATCATCAACAATCTGTGATGTATCCTTTCATTTTTATAGTTTTATGGGGAATTGATGTTTGTATTAAACCGAGCAGACAACTTCCCAAGCTCTATAATACAAGTAAATTAATATGAAGTATTTCGGTTAGTATGAAATATTTTGTGAAACATCACAAATATGCTACAGTGTAATGCAAACAAAACAAACTATTTTTACATAGAGATGATAATGGAATTCGTGTGACTCCAAGTGTGATGCCACCTATTGATACTGATTTACTCGACTGAGTACCAGAATGGTTCGTAGATGAAATATAATGGTCAATAGTAGTTGTCGGCACTGATCATGTTGCAAGGGTAATGAGTATAACTACTGAATATATGATTGTAAAAATAATAGAACATTTTCGAGGGTACATAATAAACAACTCACAAACTATCTATTGTTCCGTAATAAGTAGGATTTGTTGCATCCTTGCGTCTTTAGAGTTCGACGGAGCAGACAACTCACAAACCGGCTCTATTTCATCCATGCAATACAAGTTTGTATTTGATCGGGAAGACAAGTGCTCAGGCTCTGTAATAAAAGTATGTTAGTATGTATGGTTTCAATAATTATGAAATTTACTATGAAACATCCCAAATAATCTACTGGTTAATGCAAATGAAACTAACCTTTTATACATAGAGATTATAATGGCATGCATGTGACTACACTTTTGATGGAAGATACTGATACTGATTTACTCGAATGAGTAGCAGAATGGTTTGTAGATGACTTAGAATAGTCTCTAGTACTTGTCAGTACTAATCATGTTGCATGTTTAATGAGCGAAACTACTGAACAGAGGATAGTAAACAGAATAGAACATGTTCAAGGGTACTTTATTCACAACTCAAAAATTGCATGTCATTACTTCATTAGAAGCCTCTGTTTCATCCTTGCATCTTTAGAGTTTTATGGACATTTCATGTTTTTTTGTTTTATCTTTATAGCTTATAGTAATGGTGGGAAGTAAGAGCTTATAATGCACAAAGGATATAACAGTCATAGAATTTTACTTAATAAATAAAAATACGAAGTAAGATTTAAAAAACAGTGTAGACATTTATGTTTTATATAACTATTCAAATATCATCTAAATAAATATGCACATGGATATTCTCATTGGGGGGGGGGGGTGGAACATGATATAGCTTCGGGATGGATCTCGATCTAGGGATTCCTCCACCCTTCCCTAGTATCATCATCCCTGCATCATCTTACCTCGATTGGCTCCTCATGCTCATTGTAGCGTCATTACTCCATTGGGCTCCCCCTCACATGACTCATCTTTCGTCCATTTGGAATCCTCCCAGGCAACGCCGCATCTTCGTTTGGCAATAGAATGTCGTCTGTCAAACAAATCACTGTGTTCTGCTATCTGTGGGACTCCCGGATCAGTGGTGGCACAACCACTGCCATCTTTTGGCCCCCAGGAAGTGGTGACAACTTCATGATAGAGCTTTTCTCGGATAGGGTTCTGATCCATGATCGGTAGTTTTGTTTGGTCTTGATAGAGGATGTCAACTGGGTATGGTGTGGTCTTGGATTCCTTGCTTCTGTTGCCCCAATGACGTATTGAGTACTTTGTCGTCGAAGATTCATCTATCGTTCACCCTTAGAAGACGTATTGACTCTGGATCTTTTGTTACAACATCTCTCCCCTCAAACATTTCTTTGTAAGTCCCCTTGAATTCATATAATGTCTTAGGAATCATCAACAACTTGTGCCTCTACGAAGACACAGATGAACGTCGTAGGAATGATCGCCTTGCTGGTTTCATGGTAGGAGGGACATTGTTTTTTTTAGAGTTAGTATACATATGCGGATGGAAAATGCAGGAATGCTTGGTACCAGCTATGTCCTATCATTTTTATTTCATTTTTGATTTTCATTAGGGTCATAATAGGAAGGGTCAATGTCTTCTCCCAGGTCATTATGAGGTCGCAGAGTGCGACTTTAGGAACTCTTGGTGATTGAGCAATTTCCACGAATGGTCTAACCTATTTCGATGTTTTCCCTTTTGTGTTTTTGTTTTGTTCTCTAAGGTATGAAAACAATAATTTATGATTCTCCTCTGCTCTTTTGGCCTTAACCTTCGTGTAAATATCCATTTTGGGATGTTTCAAAGGTTTTTTTTGGAAAATTTGGATGGTGTTGGTGGATCTGATGATGGGGTTTTGGATATTGGAGGTTCTTGTGGTTTGTTCTCTCTTTGCCTCAATCATGTCGGAAATGGTCAGTTTCCTTTGGACACGTTGAATTCCCTTGTTTTGTTTGTTTTTGTATGTTGTGTGTCTATTATGGTGGATCCCCTTAGACCAACATTCTCTGGTTTATTCGCTTGTATGGTTCTCACTTAATCAAAATGTTTTTAAAAAAATGAATTTTCATTCATTCATTCATATAGATATTCTCATGGATAATGAAATTGCATTTGAAAAAGCATTAAACAAATTATAACAGTAGGCTTCATTGGATTTTTTTAGGAAGCTTGTAATATCGATTCAGAAAACTAAATATGAAGTTGGATATCAGCATACTTAACTAACATGAAATCACAATAAGTTGAAGACAAATTGTACAAGAAATCATCATAGAAGTATATTTTATTGAAATCATTAAATAATATTCATAATATGGAAGCTAAACACGAACTGTTAGAGAATTGAATTGATACCGTATATGTGGTTTAAAGATTTAAGCTTCTCCATTACAAAGATCAATTAATACCAGTGGTGCGTAGATGATATTGGTAGGAAGATGAATAGAAGGAAGGCTATTGAGATAGAAAATGTACATTCATTGAATTTGGAAACCTTTTACTCACATTAGTAAAATTCTGTAATAAGAAAATGTATAGAATGTGTGAACGTATGGACTGCAAGTTCTGACAATTATCAAAAATGAAATTTATTACTGGAAAATACAAGGGAAGGAAGTTTTTGGAAGATCACCTGGATGAAATGGTTTGTGGTTGAGAGGAAATCGTGAAGCAGGCATGAAATTTGGATGTCCGAGTATGAGTTTAAACATGATTGTCAAATACGCTGTAGCCGGTGCAATGAAGAAGAAGAAGTTCGAGGATTCCACTATTGAAGAAAGCATGGTGGTAGATGATGACCGATCAGGGAGTCTGTGGAAACCGTGGGTTGGGAATATATTTGAAACAATCACAACTATGAAAAGCATAAAACGTCGACACTATAGTCGAATTCTAGAGATGGTGGTCGGATGCGATACATGTGGAAGTTTCAGTCGAAATTGAGAGTTGGTGATCGATGAGGGACGGCTGGTAGGCCGTGACCTCAAGGACTGCGGTGGAGGTAGTACGCGTGATAGGTAGGTCAAGACATTCACATCTCTTAGTAGAAGAAAATGTGGGAGGGAATGCGGTATGCGGAGGAAAAAGAATAAAATCCTTGGGGAGGTGGTTCGTGGAGATATGGTGGATTGACACGTAATAAAAAGAGACATGGAAGCATAGTAGAGGGACACGTGGTATCTAGAAATGCCATGATTAGTATATTTAGTAGATTTCATTGTAATTAATTAAATAAAATATTATAAAAATTATAAGGATACTTTGAAATAATATTAAAAGGGTAATGGGACTTTTATATAATATAATATTTCAATATAAATGACATTTTTACAAAAGAATTGTAATTTTTACTCATCACGAAAAAATTATGATTTTACAAAAAATCCAAAAATTTTGACGTGAAATTGTTTTTGAAATTATGATATGAAAAATGAAGTATGTTTTAACAAATAAATTTTCTGTATATTCTTAAAAATAATTATTATATATGTTTTATTATAATATAAAAATAAATTTTGAAAAAAAAGAGTTCTAGAGACATTAGAAAAAAATTGAGTGATTTCTAAACTGGTCAGGGACAATCCCCTTTATTATAAATGTAAAAGAAAAATATAGATCCCTTATTAATAGGGTTAGATAGAAAACATTACATTCCTGAATTCCATAGGCATATATCTTTAGTTTTTTTCAGCAAAATCCCATTTGTATGATGCCCATTACTAATAAAAAAACCGAAATCCCTTATAAGTAAGTGTCTTCACCAGGACATCTTCACAAATAATGAAGCATCGCACCACAGCCAAGGTCTCACATACAATAATCTAATTAAACTAGAAAAATTATTTCACATAAGGAAAAATGAATTATTTTTATCACACAAGATCCAAGAGTGTGAATATTAATCATCAAAATTATTATCAGGGTAGGGATTAGTTGTTTTTGAAATTAAGATATAGTAGATGTGGGAAACCCCAAAATTCAAAATAACTGGTTGATGTGTAATTTTCAAAAATGTATATAAATATATGTTCAAATTTCACTATTATGATTTTTGATTACCTTATCCTAAATATGTATTTTATAAATTAATAATTTCAATGATAGAAACCATAACATAAACAATAAAACAAATTTTGGGGAATAATGGTTAATGTGAAAATAATTGTATTTTAAATGAAAATTATAAAAGTTTTTTCAATTGAAACATCCTAAAAATATCAAATCAAATGAGGTATGTTATGAAAAACAAACATATCCAAATAATTTTCCATTCTTCAATGATTCATATACATTTATTCATTAATTATTTCAAAAGGATGTGAACTTCATCATTAACAATGTTCATAGGCCCACATGTGGTTTAATGGTTTATATAAACCTTATATAAGATATTTCTTATATTTTAATTCTCAATTAAATTATTCATTTTTCAAATGATATATATTGAGAGGGATAACTGGTTCATGGATAAAAATGATAAAAAAAATATTTTACATTATTTTAGTGATGTTTTATGAAGATATTCTTTAAGAAATAATTCACCAAAAAGACTAAAATATTGATTAATAGAATTTTCATAGAGAAAAAGAAAAATGATAATGAAACTAACATGAAATCAATGCATACATTAATTTTTTTAATATATTTAAAAACTATTTTTTAATAATCTAAAATGATTTTTTCATAATACTATATCCATATAGAAGTTTGAAACATGTAAGAAGGTTTTATAATGATCTGGAGAAATTAAAATAGATTTTTTATATTCCAAATTTTCTTGTAGATCTATTTTAATTGAATATCAAATGGTAAAATTATATTATAATTTAATTTAAAAGTGTGAAAAAACATTGGAATGTACTATTTAAAACCATTTGGCAACGACTAATCAATCCCTCAATTTTCTATTTAAAGTGAATTTAAAAATACTTCAAATAGGATAATAATTCCCATTAATCCTGATAATGTATTAAATGAATATGTTATGGTGTTTTATTTTATTATTATGGGATGAAGTGAAAGAAAAAATATGTATTACAAAAATAATAATACATGGATATGTGTTAATATTTTAAGGAATTCAAGTAAACAAATTGTAGTTCCCAAATAATAATATATGATATTGGAATCAAAATAATCATATTATAAACCCTTGAGAAAAAACTTCTATATCTTCCACCATGATGGCTAAAATTGAAAATTCAAATAAAATTTTCATAGGTATTATATTTATTTTCTTATGAATAAAATAAAAATTATTTCAAAATGGTAAAATTAGTTGATTTATACCATTGTAATTCATATTTCAGGTGAATTACACATATTTAGGGATATATTTTTATATATTAGAAAAATAATGTATTTGTGTGATCATGTCACCCTTATGTTAATATATTATCCCATCATGGCATGTGGGACAAATTTATAATATAATTTACTGGTTTTTTGTTATATTACAATCCTATTTTATTTTTTGATAAAATTTAAACTCATATAATATCAATGGAATAATTTATTTGTATAATTTCGGCCCATTTGTAAACTTAAAACACTCTATATGAGTACAAAATTATGAAAAAAATATATTATATTATTTTTATAATCTGGTGATGATGAAATACTAATTTTGAAATATATATATATATATATATATATTTCATTCATAAATAATAGAATAAAATAAAATATCAAATATATAAGATATAAAAAATTTAAAAAAATTATAGATATATTTTTAGAAATGGTTCTTGGTGCTTCCCTCAAAATAGAAGTGTATTTATCAATAGACTTCATGCTTAGTTATAATCTATTAATATTAAAAAGTAGTTGGAGTATAGTGATTTATGGGTTAACAAATCACCAAATATCAAATTCATTCTTTCAATTAATATTAGTGTGAAGGTTTGGTAATTAAACATATAGATAATGTGATATATAGTGAAAACGGAAACACATATCATAAGGGTTTTTATAATGACCACCTGCTCTTTTATCAAGATCCTAATCATTTGTGTACATTTGTTATGATAATGAATTAAAATTATTTAAATTATAAACTAAAATAAAATGTAGTGGAGTATGGATATGCTCATGAAATAACCTTTTAATATATATATTGATAAACATTAATAAGTAAATTAATATTTCATTCCCACATTAGGATCCCATAAAATTTGTATCATGTTTTGACATATGTTCTTCTGATCATTAAAAGTGATTATATCTTTGGAATTATCAATATAATGTATGTATGGTAATCTCGTAGTATAATTAGACATTTCATTTGTACAAAGAACTCATACATTAATATGTCCAACTTATCATGAAATCACACCATTGGTTATATCATGGACACTAGGTAAAAATATTCAGATTATATCACTCAAAAGATTTAGAAATTTCTATACCCAATTACGATTTGACTTGTGTGATATTATTTTAATATTTATACATTATCATATATGTCGTATAAAGATTCATGTATACTATCTAGGTATATTGAAATATGTACATATTCCGTAAAATAACCTTGAATATAATTTTTATTTCCTAGTGAACTTTTCCTATGAACTCTACAACTTTTGTATGAGGATAAGGATTGAGGTATTATAATTTTTAACTCTAATGGATATCTTCCAATGAAAAAAAAATTTTAACCTTCTTCTGCAATCATTATCCCATATCATATCAAATTAAACTCCTTATAGTTCAATGTTCAGGGTTATATAATTTTGTTCCGGTATATAATTAGAATTCTCCTCTAATTTAAATAATTATTATTCTATCGTCTCATCCATATAATGAATTCTTTCTAATCAAAAAAAATTATTTATTTAATAAAAATAGTTTTAGTGAACTTAAAGCTCTTCCCTCAGTAAGTATCTAAAAGATTATATATTAATAAATCTATTGAAATATGGAAATAAACTTATAAAAAAATAATGGAATACCCAAAATGTGGAAGTTATCTAAACACAACGTCAGAGGATAGATCAATGTTTTTGAAAATTCTATAACTCTTAGTGTAAAAAATTATATAAGGACAACATATCAATCAAAATAGTCTCATAAATCCCATTATTTTTAGATTAAATAATATGGTCTCTTCATTTTCAAGAATCATATTCACCCAAATAAGAAAGGTTTTATCAATCACCCATAGATAATATTCAATATACTCTATTGAATTTTATCAAAAAAAATTAAATGTTGAACCATTATATTTTTTCATGATAGTAACAACACTTTCTAATACATTTGTGGGAGAGAAATGTTCTCTAACTATACCACTTCATCCAATACATGAAAATAAACTCATTATCCCTTTTAATAAGTTATAATTTTTATTCTTCTTCCTGTTATTAAAAATTGTGGAATGAATGGTGGAAAAATATTGAAATAAAAAAATTATTTTTAGGGTAATTCACTCCCAAAACACTCTCAAATTCAATAAGTATCCAATATTAAGGGATTTAACTACATATGTTTTACATGATCCATTAGTGAAAAATATTCCTTTGAAATCTCTATATATTCCTCATTATCCTTAGGGAATTATTATATGATGACAATATGTTTTGACTTAAAATATTATACTATATTATTTGAAATGTTTATTAAACATTGATTATCATGAAAAATATTTTGTTTTGCTTATGATTTTGGTTTTGGGTCGTATGGTCTGGCCAGACAAGATGTGGTGTCACATAGCCTCCATGTAACCATTTTTTTAAAGAAATTTTAAAAAATAAATTTACATTTTCTTTGAAAAATATGTAAACAAATTATTTTCGAAATAAATCATTCGTTTATTAAAATAAATTAATATGATTTTTATTTATCATTTTACTTATTAAAACATTAATTATAAATATGATATGTCATACTAAAACTAAACACATCTCTATTCATTATAGGGGTATGATTTTGTTTATCATATTGTCTTTATGGAACACTATGAAGATTTAATTTTTAGAAATTTTAAGACACTCTTTTGAGAATTATAAAATATCGCATCTTAAAGTTACCTAGGATGAACTAACAGAGTTCTAGTATTAACCAATAGTTACATTGTTGAAATATAAGAATCATGTTAGGAAATGACGATATTACATATATAAATATTATATCATTTTAGACTAATATTCAATAAAACACATCAAGATCCATTCCAAAACCCTAAAGGTTCAGTTTAATTCGATAACAGTTACCACTACTGGGAAGTTGGGTTTTCCCAATGCTTGTTTTCCAACGGGTTTGCTGAACCGTCAGCATAGATGTATAAAAAATTATTTCCCTATGGTTTGAAGAAACCGTTGGGAAATCTAAAAACTTGTCTCCCTTTACCAACGGTTTTACAAAACCGTTGGTAAATCCCATGACTTAGGAAGGCTTTCCCAACGGTTTGTGTAAACCGTTGGTAAAGTTCACCTTTCCCAACGGCCTATTAGAACCATTGGGAAATTTTTCCCCTTAAATCCTACTGAACCTGAGTTCTCATCCACACGATTGAACTGCTAAAATTGAGACCTAAGATCTCTCTCACTTGGAAAATCATTCCACCAGATACTTACTCAATCACAAGGTTGTTTTGTTCTACACTTCAAATATGTTAGTATTGCTTTATGTTTAATGTTTTGCATCTAATTTTTTTCTTTTCTGTTTTTATTTGGCTTAAACCTAAGGTTCGTGCAGTACGGTATACCCAACAATTTCAATTCGA
Source organism: Viscum album (assembly GCA_963277665.1). NCBI lineage: Eukaryota > Viridiplantae > Streptophyta > Magnoliopsida > Santalales > Viscaceae > Viscum > Viscum album. Next base: position 1,259,200,278 of record OY728148.1, read on the forward strand.
TTTGTTATTTGTTTTCTGTTTTTCTTCTGGTGTTAAGTGTGAATCAATTTTTTGTTCTATTTTTGTTTTCTGTTTTTGTTCTGGTGGGAGGTGCTGGGGGTGCATTAGGTGGGGGGAGGGGGTGTGCTGATGGGGTGCTTAGGTGGGGGGAGGTGGTGTGTTGTTGGGGTGTTGTGGTGGGGGGTTGTACAGGTGGGGGTCGGGGTGGGTTGTGCAGGTGGGGTGGGTTGTGTAGGAGGGGGTTCAAGTAGAGGGGGGGGGGGGGGTTGTTGTGCAAGTGGGTGGGGGGGAAGGGAATGTGCAGGTTGGGGGTGCGCTAGGGAGGTCAGAGTCTTGGGGGGTGAGGTGGGGGTTGTACAGGTGGGGGTGGGGGAGGGGGGGCTAATCAAGTGGAGGGTGAAAGTGGAGGGGGTGCTGTGCAAGTAGGTGGGGGAGGGGACTATGAAGGATGGGGGGGCTGGGCAGGTGGGAGTTTGTTGGGGATGAGGTGGGGGTGGGGTGTACAGGTGGTGGTGGGGGGGAGGGGGGTTGTGCAGGTGGGGTGGGGGAGGGGGGGTTGTGCAAGTGGGGGGTGTAGGTGGGGGTGGTTGTGCAAGTCGGTGGGGGGGAGTGTGTAGGTTGGGGGTGGGATGGGCAGGTGGGAGTATGTTAGGGGGTGAGGTGGGGGTGCGGTGGGTGGATGGGAGGGGGTTGTGTAGGTGGGGGTGGGGGAGGGGGGGGATGTGCAAGTGGGGGTGGAGGTGGGGGGGGGGGTTGTGCAGTCGGTGGATGTGAGGGGGGTTGTGCAGGGGGAGTCTTTTGGGGTGAGGTGGGGAGGGGGGGTTATGCAGGTAGGAAGTCATCACTACCATAGTTCACTAATAATAACGGGGAATTCATCACTTCTAGAGATTTGGATAGTTTTGAGGCCTCTTTGGTTTTGGTTCTTGTCTAGACATCTTGATGAGTAAGGCATCTTGTGATCTAAAAGTGACATCAACTATATAGGATGAATTCCTTCTCCCAAAAAACATATGTCAAGAAATAATATATCCTTGGAAGGGTGTGGGATCCTTTTAGAATCCAATGCCCCAACATTTTCTCAATTGCAAATTTGATATCATCGTGTTATCAAGTCACTAATCCTACCAAATTGGATTTTCACTAAAAAAATACTATTCTAATCCTTAACACCAATCTTTTGTTTTTCGTAACAATAAATGACAACTCAATTAAATCTCATATCTCTCAGTCACGCCCCTGTGGATAGCTCACCACCCCCCTGGACACCCCCTACCCCCTAGACAGCCCTTCCACCCCTCGTGGACAGTCCGCCCACCCCCTGGACACTTTGTACCCCCTGGACAACCCCGCCACCCCTGTGGAAAGCCTGCCCACCCCCTGGACACCCCCAGCTCCCTGGACAGCCCCCAACCCCGTGGATAGCCCACCCACCCCCTAGACACTCCCCCCCGGACACCCCCCACCCCCTGGACACCTTGTACCCCCTGGAAAGCCCCCCCCCCACCCCCACCACCTTCGATAGCCCTCTCACCCCCTGGACACCCCGTCCCCCCGAGACTTCCCTGCCACCCTTGTAGATAGCCCGCCCAACCCCTGGACACCCTATACCCCCTGGACAACCCTGCCACCCCAGTGGCCAGCCCGCCCCCGATTACACTGAAGCAAATAACTCTTTATTTTCCCCGATTTCCAGAAGCCCCGCGCAGGTGAACCCTAACCTGAGGTCTTCCATCTGATCGGCTGCAACTCCCCCATCCAGGTTATAATCCTTCAACCTCTTCCCAAATACAGACATAGAAGCCCTCATTGAGGGAATTGACATGGTTGGGGTAGTGTGGGGGGTGGTTTTCCTTTTTTTAGTGGGGTGATATGGTACTTTCTGTGGACTTTAGTTTCGGTGTTATGAAATGTACTAACTTTTCAAAATATTTCCATTTTTTAAAATCAATAACTTATTTAAAAAACTCTCTTTACACATTCTGCATCATTCATTAAAAGCCTTCACTTTGTAATATCTTGAACAATGTTTTATCATGTCTATGGTGTCTTCTTGGTATGTGATAAATGAAATAAATTACAAAATACACCTCACCTAAAATCTAGGCACACATAACTGAATTAATTAGTATATCTTTATATTTTTATAATAGTTCACTACAACAAATAGAAACTCCTTCCTTTATTATTTACATAAATATATTTTCTATTAAATTTCAATCCTATTAAATTTTTTATGACAAAATGACTTATATAAATTATTATTACAGAATGGAAAGAAGTTGGATGTATGAAACCGATCGGATCTCAAGTGATTTTCAAAACAATTTGGAGAGATTTATAGATTTTTCATTTCACAATGCTTCAGATAGTGGTCTCATACACTACCCATGTTCCAATTGTGTTGGTAGACCTTGGTTGAGCCGTGACGAAGTCAGCTACCACATAACCAAAAATGGTTTTCAAGCAAACTACTTAGTGTGGTATCAGAATGGGGAGAAAATGAAATCTCAAATTGGTGATGATCGAAATGAAAGGACTGGAATGGAGATTTTGTTAGATGATCAGTTTCTGTTTATTCGTTATCATGAAAAAGAATGGATTTTGACTCAAGAAGACTTCAATATGGGGACAGTCGATGCATCTAGTGAAAATGACGATATTGATAGGGTGAAAAAATTGAATGATTCTGCCATGACTCCAGTATATCGACAATGCGATAAAATGACAAATCTGGAATTTTTAATCCGGTTGTATCATGGGAAAACTATGTATGGGATTTCTAATATTTAAATCGATCACATTATTACCCTCTTGAAGTATTTACTTCCAAATGATGCAGAAATTCCCTCAAACCACTATATGACATGGATATTAGTTGAGGAACTTGGATTTTCAAGAAATAAAATTCATGCTTTCCTGAAAGATTGCAGTTTTTTATAGGAGGAAACGTCTGAATGAAATGATTGTATAAAATGTGTCACATCCTGATGAAGTCAAAATCTGATGGAACACCATCTCGCGTTCCACAAAAAGTAATGCGGCACTTTCCATTTGATCCCCATACTCCAGAATCTTTTTATATCTGATGACATATCAATAAAAATGAGATGGCATGATAACGAGAGAAAGAAGACTAATGATGAGTTGGTTCATCGTGCATATGGATTTTCATGGCAGAGATTTGATGCTCGACATCCTGATTTTTCAGCTGACGTGCGTAATGTGAGGATGGGTCTTTCATGTGACGATTTTAATCTGTTTGGGAAGTTTATTACTTCGCACAGCACATGGCAAGTTTTTATACACATTTATAATCTTCCCCCATGGTTGTGTATGAAAAAACCTTTCACTTTCATGAGTATACTCATATCTGGTCCTTCAGATCCTGACATTGATATTTATGTATACATGCAACCTTTAATAAAAGAGTTGAAACTTCTTTGGGATGTGGGTGTGCGCACATACGACGCATGTTCGAAAGACATATTTCATATGCGTGCTTCGCTTATGTTGACGATCAATGATTTTCCGTCTTATGCATTAATGTCTGGATGGAGCACGATGGGAAAACTATCATGTAGAGTTTGTATGAAGAGTACATGATCCAGAATACTGAAACATCGTTGTAGTTTCAGTTTTATGGGACATCGACGATTCTTTCCACAGGATCATCCATATAGAATGAATCGTCAAATATTTGATAATACCATAGAGACTGATGATCCACCTCAGCGTATGTCTGGAACTGACATGCTTAGTGAATTGGTAGATTTCAGTTTTTTTTCGGGAAGGGTCAAATGAAATCTGGAAAGAGAAAGAATGTTTCCACTAAAACCTATTACAATTGGAGGAAGAGGAGTGTCTTTTTTGATTTTCATTATTGGTCAACCAATTTGTTACGTCATTTCTAAGATGTAATGCATATTGAAAAGAATATATTCGAAATTTTTCTTTCGGTTCTTCTAAATGTCAAGGGGAAGACAAAAGATGATTTATGATCTCGGCCTGACTTGGTGGATTGGGGCATCTGACCAGAATTGCATCATGTCCGTATCAGTGAAAATAAATGGAAACTTCCATGTGCTTCTTATGTGATGACACCTACGAAAAAAAATTTCTAGAAGTATTAGAGACTATTAGAGTTCCTGATGGCTATTCAAGTAACATATCTAAATGGGTTAATAAAAGAGAGTTGAAGCTAAAATCATTGAAGACTCATGATTATCACATTCTACTGCATGAGTTTCTTCCAATAGAAATCCTTTATCTTTTGTCCAATAATTTAAGGGTGGCTGTTATTCAGTTGTGCCATCTGTTTAGAGATCTTTGTGCTAAGAAGTTGTCCAAGTCTTTTTTGCAAAAAATGTTGACAGTTGCCCCATTAATTTTGTGTGAGTTGGAGAAAATATTTCCTCCATCATTTTTCACATGCATGTTGCATCTGACTGTCCATATTCCCACTGAAATACTTTTGGGAGGACCTGTTTCATTTTTTTGGATGTATCCAACTAAAAGATATATGTTCAAATTAAAGTCTTATGTCCGAAACAGAAATCATCCCGAAGGTTCTATCGTGAACGGTTACTTGGCTCAAGAATGTATGGATTTATGCTCGATGTATTTGTCTGATCTTACTACAAGATTGAACAGACCAATGAGAAATGAAGAAGAACAGTATGAGCAAATTGATCCCAGTTTTCTATTAATTCCTCAAACAGGTGGAATTCTTGGATCATATACATTGAAGACATTAAGCCATGAAGAGCGGGAGATGGCACATCGCACAGTTTTGTTCAACTGTGATTTGTTCGATGACTATATCAGGTAACTAAATTGATTATGTATATCTTACATATATATCTGTTAAACTATTCATATTTTTTATCTACAGGGAACAAAAAACAATGATAAATAGGAAGCATCATTCATTATCTTTGAGAAAAAGAGACACTTTTCATATAAAAGAGTTTTCTGCTTGGATAAAATTGAAGGTATAAAAAAATTATTGTTTAAAATAATTATATCAATATTTAATAATGTTTAATAGTGATTTATATTGCTGGTATTGAGTTTTTCTGCTGACTCAGTCTCTGAGGAAATAAGAGCTTTGGCTTTTTGTCCTAATACCATGGTTCTTGACTATAAATCAATTGCTATCAATGGGTACAAATTTATTGTCACTGAACAAGAAAAGAACATGAGAACACACCATGATGGTGTTATGGTTACTGCCACAACAGATTGTTATGCCTGTGCATCAGATAGTAGATCGCGATTTGAAAATGTGGGTTATTATGGAGTTGCTGAGAAAATAATAATATTGGATTATTACTCTCATAGACGAGTCACAATGATGAAATTCCATTGGATTGATTCGATGAAGAGACATGTCACATTTATTGATGATTGTGGATTTCGAGTAATTAATATGACTCACACTCTTGCTACTGAAGAACCATATGAGTTGGAATCGATGGCTAAACAAGTTTTTTATGTCAAAGACCAACTTCTACCTGAATTTGGTGTCATAGTTGAAGTGATTCCAAGAAATATTTTTGACGATGGTGATGATGGAATTGACACTATCCCTAGTGCCATGGGAACCAATCCATTTATTTATTTTGATGACTCAAATAGCTCAATTGTCAGAGTTGATTGTGAACCTGAAGTTGTGGTTGAAAATATATGGAATAATTCATCCTTGTTCTTAATTATTTTGTTTTACCTCGAGTTGGGTTGTTATGTATGGTAATATTCAAATTGATTTAGTATTGATCACAAATATGTTTTAGCTGACTTGACCATTTTGTGAATTTTCAATGTTTATTTGTTGTAGTTTTATTTGAATTGCATTTTCTAATTTGGAATTGAACAGTGTAAAAACATAGTCAAACAATATTTCTAACTTGGTGAACATTACAAATTGTATGATTTATTAAATCCATTCAAGCTCTTCTAAAACAATTGATAGCTGACTTGACCGTTATGTGAATTTTCAATGTTTATTGGTTGCAGTTTTATTTGAATTGAATTTTCTAATTTGGAATTGAACTGTATTCAAACATAGTCAAACAATATTTCTAACTTGGTGAACATTACAACTTGTATGATTTATTAAATTCATTCAAGATCTTCTAAAACAATTGATAGCTGACTTGACCGTTATGTGAATTTTCAGTGTTTATTGGTTGCAGTTTTATTTGAATTGCATTTTCTAATTTGTAATTGAACTGTATTCAAACATAGTCAAACAATATTTCTAACTTGGTGAACATTACAACTTGTATGATTTATTAAATCCATTCAAGCTCTTCTAAAACAATTGATAGCTGGATTAACCATTATGTGGATTTTAAATGTTTATTGGTTGCAGTTTTATTTGAATTACATTTTCTAATTGGGAATTGAACTGTATTCAAACATAGTCAAACAATATTTCTAACTTGGTGAACACTACAATTTTTATGATTTATTAAATCTATTCAAGCTCTTATAAAACAATTGATAGCTAAATTACCTATGAATCCCCATATTACCTCATATATTTAGTTTTTTGGGTTGCACATTAGTTTTCTTTTTCTAATTAATTACATATTTTTTTCAAAAGCAGGAAATGAAGCCAATTGAAGAGAGACGAAGGAAAAAAATGATGGAGAACAATCGTCGAATGACGGAGTTGGGAATTACAACATTAGTGCCTGTAGTGAGTACTTTATTTCAAATTTATATCTTTATAGAATATAAAATGTCATGTGATTAATTTTTTTGTAAACATTTTTGTAGGATCCACCTATACGTCGACAGTTATTCGACAAGGAGCCTAGTACTGGTCCTAGTACTCAGGCCGGTGGTACGAGTAGGGTTCGTACTAGAGGTGGACGAGCAGCTGTGTGTACCCGACAAGACCCTGCCCCACCCATTGACATGTCATCCTTCCCAAATTCTGATCTCGGTGTGTCGTTAGAGACACACGGAATATTTAGGCCTCCCATGTTTTCTCTACCTTCTGCATCTTATGTCCCATCATTTTCACATCCCATTATGATTCCCACTCCCTAGTCAGCATTCGGGTAGATAGTTGTCCCATCTTCTTTTCCTTCTACTTCTGTCTCTCCGAGATTCTATATTCCATCGTCTTCGACTCATGTTCCACCATAGGGTGTTCCATCAGTTTCTGTGGATCCAGTGGTGCTTTACGATCAGACTGGCAGAGGTATATTTTTAGAACCCTAAAATAAATTTATAGCAATATTTATTTTCATTATAACATGTTTTGATAAAATATTTTTTTTCTTTCATGACAGATACATCTCCTAATAGGAGGCATGGGTGGGGGCGCACACACATGTGTTTGGGGTGGAACCACCGCACACAGGTTATGGTGTATTATAATGAATACAACCAAATGGTAAAGAAAACAGGGCAGCAATGTCGGAGTTTGTTGGCGAAGCTTTCCAAATACTCTGACATCATTTCCGTCAGCCCGCTATCGTGGATACATTTTCCACATGAGGTCAGGGATAGAGCTCGGGTAGAGATATGGGTAAAAAAATCTGTTATATTTAATGCCATGAATTATTTTTGTATTTATATGAATTAAAATTTTGATTTCAGCTTCGATTTAATTTTCCTAATGGTGAGGGTGCATATCCGGAACATCTAAAGGATTTAGGTGAGATTTGGATAGCCTACAAGCATGAGTTTTATATTGGCTGGGTTGCTAGAGTTGGCATTGAGTTAGAGGCGGTACCAGTGGTGGATAATTCTCCTCTAGAGCAGTATTGTCAGATGATTACTCATTGGATGGGTACCCAGTTTAAGGAATTAAAAACATTTGAGGTATTTAAATAATAACTTTCATGTTTTCCATTAATAGTATCTGTTGCATTTTCTAATTTTATTTAGAAATAATCTGGAAAAAATAAAAATAATGTTGATGCAATAACATACCTTCACACACTAGGATACACTACGATGTCTAATCATGAGAGGAAGCAGCTATGACAATTGTTCATAAGTTTTCTTTATGACATACACTATCTTTTGTTTCTTCAATTATTTAATAGTTTGCTAAAGTTTTCATATAACTTTATTTTTCAATGTCATTGTAGAGGAAAATAAAAAATATTGAAGGACATGTGCCTCGAGCAAAACTGTTTTTCTCGAGTAGATGGAAAAAGGATGGAAGTGCCATCAACGAAGCGACTCAACAGCAGATTGTAAGTTTTAATCTATTTAATTTATTTATTAATATCTATTTTGTAACTTAATGATATATTTATATTTGTAACATGATTCTTTATAGGCCCTTGATGCCCAAGAACCAGAGAATTTGGGCCAATAGATCACTTACATTTGGTGTTGTGAGAGGAGCATTCTGTTAGAGTACGCTGCCGACGTAGGATAGCCCCGACGAGGTATTGGCCCTCCTCAGGTATGAGATGTAGTGCCACCGAGCAGCATCAAGTTAGGGCACAGGCAGAACATGCTGAAAAAAGGGCCACAGAGACGGCAGAATAGTCTGTTAGGGAAAACAGTGCGTTTATGAAATTTAATGAAGTTCTACATCCTACACTTCCAGCAGAGGCCAGAATAGCTTTTGATTAGTATATGTCGTCAATAGGTTCTATATATGGTGCACCAGGTAGATGTTCTAGTGGTGGTCAGAACGATTTCCAGCTTGACGATGATGATGGCGAGGAGTTTGATGCGGAAGAAGAGGGAGAGCAGGAGGGCGAGGCAGGTGGCGAGGGAAACGAGGAGGAGTAGGGCGAGGGTGAGGAGGGCAAGGACGATGATGGGGACGAGGACGAAGGGGATGATGATGATGGTGATTATGGTGATGGTGGTGTGTGACAAGTTGATCCATTACATTTTTGACAGATATTACTGAGATTTGATATTAAATCTATTTTAGTTGTTGGTTTTATCTAGACACATAGTATAGTATTGGAGTTGAGTTATTTTTTTAGATTATCTATTTTTATGGATGTTGTTGTCTTTTAGTGTTTGTGTGTTTGGAAACCCCCCTTCTTCCTGGACCCTGGACAACCCCCCACCCTCCTCCCTGGACCCCAGAGAGCCCCGCCGGACAGCCCCCCAGACAGCCCCCCACCCTCTTCCTTGGACCCCGGAGAACCCCCAGACCACCCCCCGGACAGCCCCCGAACAGCCCCCCGAACAGCCCCCCGGACAGCCCCCCACCCTTCTCCCTGGACCCCGAACAACCCCCTGGACTTCCCCCCAGACAGCCCCCAGATAGCCCCCCACCCTCTTCCTTGGACCCCAGACAACCCCCGGACCACCCCCGGATAACCCCGGACAGCCCCCCCCCCCCCCCCCCCCCACACACACACTTCTCCCTAGACCCCGGACAACCCCCCAGACAGCCCCCAGACAGCCCCCCTACCCTCATCCTTAGACCCTAGACAACCCCCCGAACAGCCCCCCGAATAGCCCCCACCCTCCTCCCTAGACCCTAGACAGCCCCCCGGACGGCCCCCAGTCACCCCCCAGAAATCCCCCCACCCTCTTCCCTGGACCCCGGACACCCCCCCGGACTGCCCCCCAGACAGCCCCTGGACAGCCCCCCCCCACCCTCTTCCTTAACATCGGACAACCCCCCGCACATCCCCCCACCCTCATACTTGGTCCCCGTACAGCCCCCCGAACAACCACCAGACAACCCCCCGGACAGCCCCGTCGGATATCCCCCCACTATTCTTGATTTCATTTAATACTAGAAAATCTATAATACATATTTTATTTATTTTCATCATGATTATCAATGTAAATCACATTTACACATCTAATCAATATCATATATTATTGGTATGTTATAAAAGAGATGTATTCATTGGGCATGACATTGTTTTCTCCGAAATGTTCCATAGCATTATAAACTAAAATCTAATCCATACTAAGAATGATATAAATATATTTTATATATATATCCATAAGATTTTTAGTAAATAACAATCCACTAATAGACACATGAGGATTCTCATAAAATGGACAACATTTTAAGTACATACAGAAAACCGACCAAACACATTTGGTTTCCATTGAAAAATTAGGAGAACGATCCATGGGTCATATGTGACGTGTATGAATCAACCCCACCTCAATCCAAGGAGCGGTGTGGCCGCGACCACTAAATGTGTCTTCCTTTTGTTTCAAAAGTACGTCATTTTAATTGAAACCATCAACTAGCATACAAGAAACCGACCTAACTCATTCGTATTGTGTCGATACATTAGCACAACAATCCATGGGTCATATGTGATGTGTACGAGACAACCCCACCTCAATCCGTGGCGCGGTGTGGCCGCCACCACTCAATGTGTCTGTCTTTTTTTCAAAAGGAAGTCATTTTAAGTGAAAAACATCAACTGACATACGGAAAACCAACCAAACGCATTCGTATTTTTTCGATACTTTAGCACACTGATCCATGGGTTATATGTGACGTGTACGAGTCAACCTCGCCTTAATATGAGGCATGGTGTGGCCGGAGTCACTCTATGTTTCTCTCTTTTGTTTAAAATGGACAAAATTTTAAGTACATACAGAAAACCAACCAAATGCATTTGGTTTCTATTGAAACTTTAGGAGAACGATCCATGGGTTATATGTAACGTGTACAAGTCAACCTCGTCTCAATCCATGGTGCGGTGTGGCCAACACCACTCAAAGTTTCTGCCTTTTGTTTCAAAAGGAAGTCATTTTAATTGAAAAACATCAAATGGCATATGGAAAGCCGACCAAATGCATTCAGATTGTGTCGATACTTTAGCACAGCGATCCATGGGTCATATGTGACGTGTACGAGTCAATCCTGCCTCAATCCGAGGCGCGGTGTGTCCGGCACCACTCAATGGGTCTGCCTTTTGTTTCAAAAGGACGTCATTTTAATTGAAAAACAACAACAGGCATATGGAAAAGCGACCAAACAGATTTGGATTGTGTAGATACATTAGCAAAACGATCCATGGGTCATATGTGACGTGTACAAGTCAACCCCGCTTCAATCCGAGGCACGTTGTAGCCTCCACCACTCTAAGCCTGTGCCTTTTGTTTCAAAAGGATGTCATTTTAATTGAAAAACATCAACTGGCATACGGAAAACTGACAAACTCATTCAGATTGTGTCGATCCTTTAGCACAACGATCCATGGTTCATATTTGACGTGTATGAGTCAACACTGCCTCAATCCGAGGCGTGGTGTGGCTGGAAGCACTCAAAGTGTCTATCTTTTGTTTCAAAAAGACGTCATTTTAACTGAAAAAGATAACCTGGCATACGGAAAGACAAACAAAGGCATTCGGATTTTGTCGTTACATTATCACAACGATCCGTGGGTCATATGTGACATGTACGAGTCAACCTCGCCTTAATCTGAGGCACAGTGTGGCCGAAATCACTCTAAGTTTCTCTCTTTTGTTTAAAATGGACATCATTTTAAGTACATACGGAAAACCAACCAAACGCATTCTCTTTCCATTGAAACTTTAGGATAACGATCCATGGGTCATATGTGATGTGTACGAGTCAGCCCCGCCTCAATCCGAGGCGCGGTGTTGTTGGAACCACTAAAAGTGTTTGTCTTTTGTTTCAAAAGGACGTCGTTTTAAGTGAAAAATATCAACTGGCATACGGAAAAGAGACCAAACGAATTCGGATTATGTCGATACTTTAGAACAACGATCCATGGGTCATATGTGACGTGTACGAGTCAACCCTACCTTAATCTGAGAAACGGTGTGGCTGGAATCACTCTATGCTTCTCTCTTTTTTTTAAAAAAATGGACAATATTTTAAGTACTTAAAGAAAACCCACCTAACACATTCGGTTTCCATTGAAAATTTAGGAGAATGATCCATGGGTCATATGTGACGTGTAAAAGTCAACCCCTCCTCAATCAGAGGCGTGGTGTGGCCGACACCACTCAAAGTGTCTGCCTTTTGTTTCAAAAGGACGTCATTTTAATTGAAAAACATCAACTGGCATACGGAAAACTGACCAAACACATTCAGATTGTGTCGATACATTAGAACAATGATCCATGGGTCATGTGTGACGTGTACGAGTCAACCCCGCCTCAATCCGAGGTGCGGTGTGGCTGACACCACTCAAAGTGTCTGCCTTTTGTTTCAAAAGGACGTCATTTGAAGTGAAAAACATCAACTGGCTTATGGAAAACTGACCAAACGCATCCGTATTGGGTCGATACATTAGAAAAACAATCCATGGTTTATATGTGACATGTACGAGTCAACCCTGCATTAATCTGAGGCACGGTGTGACTACAATCACTCCAAGTGGCTCTATTTTGCTTAAAATGGACAACAATTTAAGTACATATAGAAAACCGACCAAACGCATTTAGTTTCCATTGAAAATTTAGGAGAACGATCCATGGGTAATATGTGATGTGTATGAGTGAACTCCTCCTCAATCCGAGGTGCGGTGTGGTCGACACCACTCGAAGTGTGCCTTTTTTTCAAAAGGACGTCATTTTAATTGAAAAACATCAACTCGCAAACGGAAAACTGACCAAACGCATTCGGATTGTGTCTATACATTAGAAAAACGATCCACGGGTCATATGTGACGTGTACGAGTTAACCCCTCCTCAATACGAGTCATGGTGTGGCCTCCACCACTCAAAGTGTCTACCTTTTGTTTCAAAAGGACGTCATTTTAATTGAAAAACATCAACTGGCATATGTAAAACCGACAAACGCATTCGGATTGTGTCGATACTTTAGCACAATGATCTATGGTTCATATTTGACATGTAAGAGCCAACACCGCCTGAATCTGAGGCGCAGTGTGGTCGGAAGAACTCAAAGCGTCTATCTTTTGTATCAAAAGGACGTCATTTTAACTGAAAAAGATCACCTAGCATACGGAAAAGAAACCAAACACATTCGTATTGTGTTGATACTTTATCACAAAAATCCATGGGTCATATGTGACATGTACGAGTCAAATTCAGGTTAATATATGGCACGGTGTGGCCCGAATCACTCTATGTGGCTCTCATTTGTTTAAAATGGTCAACATTTTATGTACATAGAGAAAACTGACCAAACACATTCGGTTTCCATTGAAACATTAGTAGAATGATCCATGGGTCATATATGACGTGTACGAGTCAACCTCGCCTCAATCCAAGGTGCAGTGTGTCCGGCACCACTCAAAGTTTATGCCTTTTGTTTCAAAAGGACGCCATTTTAATTGAAAAACATCAACTGGCATACAAAAAACCAACCAAATGCATTCAGATTCAGTCTATACTTTAGAAAAAAGATCCATGGGTCATATGTGATGTGTATGAGTCAACCCCGCCTCTATCCAAGGCGTAGTGTGGCCGGAACCACTCAAAGTGTCTGCCTTTTGTTTCAAAAGGACGTAATTTTAATTGAAAAACATCAAATGGCATACGGAAAAGCAACCAAACGCATTCGGATTGTGTAGATACACTTTCACAATGATCCATGGGTCATATGTGACATGTACGAGTTAACCCCGCATTAATTCGAGGTGCGGTGTGGCTTCCACCACTCAAATTCTCTGTCACTTGTTTCAAAAGGACGTCATTTGAAGTGAAAAACATCAACTGGCATACGGAAAACCAACCAAAGGCATTTGGATTATGTCTATACTTTATCACAACGATCCATGAGTCATATGTGACATGTACGAGTCATCCCCGCCTTAATCTGAGGCACGATGTTGCCAAAATCACTCTAAGTGGCTCTCTTTTTCTTAAAATAGACAACAATTTAAGTACATACGAAAAACTGACCAAACACATTAGGTTTCCATTGAAAGATTAGGAGAACGATCCATTGGTCATATGTGACGTGTCCGAGTCAACTCCACCTCAATTGGAGGCACGGTGTGGCCGGCACAACTCAAAGTGTGCCTTTTGTTTTAAAAGGACGTCATTTTAATTGAAAAACATCAACTCGCATACGGAAAACTGACCAAACGCATTCAGATTGTGTTGATACATTAGCACAAAGATCCATGGGTCAGATGTGACATGTACGAGTCAACCCCGCCTGAATTAGATGCGTGGTGGGGCCGCCACCACTCAATGTGTCTGCCTTTAGTTTCAAAAGGACGTCATTTTAATTGAAAAACATCAACTGGCATATGGAAAACCGACAAATGAATTCGGATTGTGTCGATACATTAGAAAAATGATACATGGGTCATATGTGAAATGTACGAGTCAACCCCACATCAATCCGAGGTGCAGTGTGGCCGGAACAACTCAAAGTGTCTGTCTTTTGTTTCAAAAGGACGCCATTTTATGTGAAAAATATCAACTGGCTTATGGAAAAGTGACCAAACGCATTCTGATTGTGTCGATACTTTAGCACAACGATCTATGGGTCATATGTGACATGTACGATTCATCCCCGCCTCAATATGAGGAGCGGTGTGGCCGCCACCACTCAAAGTGTCAGCCTTTTTTTCAAAAGGATGTCATTTTAATTGAAAAACATCAACTGTCATACAGAAAACCAACAAACGCATTCAGATTGTGTCGATACTTTAGAACAATGATCTATGGGTCATATGTGACATGTACGAGTCATCCCTGCCTCAATCCAAGGCATGGTGTGGCCGGCACCACTCAAAGTGTCTGTCTTTTGTTTCAAAAGGACATCATTTTAAGTAAAAAATATCAACTGGCATACAGAAAAGTGATCAAACACAGTCAGATTGTGTCAATACATTAGCACAACGATCCATGGGTCATATGGGATGTGTACGAGTCAACCTCGCCTTAATCTGAGGCAAGATGTGGCCAGAATCACTCTAAGGGGATCTCTTTTGTTTAAAATGGACAACATTTTAAGTACATATGGAAAACCGACCAAACACATTCAGTTTCCATTGAAAAATTAGGAGAACGATCCATGGTTCATATGTGACATGTACGAGTCAACTTTGCCTCAATCCGAGGCACGGTGTGGCCGGCACCCCTCAAAGTGTCTGCCTTTTGTTTCAAAAGGATGCCATTTTAATTGAAAAAGTCAAATGGCATACAGAAAACCTAATAAATGCATTCATATTGTGTCGATACATTCGCACAATGATCCATGGGTCATATGTGACGTGTACGAGTCAACCCCGCCTCAATCCAAGCCACGGTGTGGCTGCCACCACTCAAAGTGTTTGCCTTTTGTTTCAAAAGGACATCATTTTAATTTAAAAACATCAACTGACATACAGAAAACCAATCAAACTCATTCGGATTGTGTCGATACATTAGCACAATGATCCATGGGTCATATGTGACGTGTACGAGTCAACCCCGCCTCAATATGAGGTGCGGTGTGGCCTCCTCCACTCAAAGTGTCTGTCTTTCGTTTCAAAAGGACGTCATTTAAAGTGAAAAACATCAATTGGCATACGGGAAACCGACCAAATGCATTCGGATTGTGTCGATACTTTTGAAAAACGATCCATGGGTCATATGTGACGTATACAGGTCAACCCCACCTTAATCTGAGGAACGGTGTGGCCGAAATCACTCTAAGTGGCTCTCTATTTCTTAAAATGGACAAAAATTTATGTACATACGGAAAACCGAGCAAACACATCCGATATCCATTGAAACATTAGGAGAACGATCCATGGGTCATATGTGACGTGTACGAGTCAACTCCGCCTCAATCTTAGGCGTGGTGTGGCTGAAACCACTCAAAGTGTGCGTTTTGTTTCAAAAGGACATCATTTTAATTGAAAAACATCAACTGTCATACAGAAAACCAACCAAACACATTCGGATTGTGTCGATACATTAGCACAATGATCCATGGGTCATATGTGACATGTACGAGTCAACCCCGCCTCAATCCAAGGTGCAGTGTGTCAGCCACCACTCAAAGTGTATGTCTTTTGTTACAAAAGGACATCATTTAATGTGAAAAACATCAACTGGAATATGGAAATCCGACCAAACTCATTCAGATTGGGTCGATACATTAGAAAAATGATCCATGGGTCATATGTGAAGTGTACGAGTCAACCCCGCCTTAATTGGAGGCACGGTGTGACAAAAATCACTCTAACTGGCTCTCTTAAAATGGAAATCTTTTTAAGTAAATATGGAAAACCGACCAAACACATTCGGTTTCCGTTGAAACTTTAGGAGAACGATCCATGGGTCATATGCGACGTGTATGAATCAACCCCGCCTCAATCTGAAACGCAGTGTGGCCGGCACCACCCAAATTGTCTTCCTTTTGTTTCAAAAAGGCGTCATTTTAATTGAAAAACATCAACTGGCATACGGAAAACTGACCAGACGCATTTGGATTGTGTCGATACATTAGCACAACGATCCATGGGTCAAATGTGACGTGTATGAGTCAACCCCGCCTCAATCTGAGGCGCAGTGTGGCCGGTAGCACTCTAGGTGTATGTATTATATTTAAAATGGACAACATTTTAGGTAAAAATATATGGTACACAAAAAACTGATCAAATTATGAATTGTCTTCTAGATTCCACATATAATTGACATCTAAATTTTAAATTGAATTATAAATGAATTATGTATGTTTATAATTACGTTATGAATTCTAATTTAATTATGGATGTGTATAGTTCCTCCATCATATGTTAAATGTGTATGAATTTGTTCTCTTTATGTAAGTGTTAGTTGGTTACTGCAGGTAAAATAATTGTATATGTATGTGTTAGTTTATTGTAGGTACAATAATTAGATTGAAAATGAGAGGGAACCCACAAAATGAGAGCTGGTGGACAAATTGGAGAGTTGGTGGGAAAATTGGAGAGCTGCTAGGCAAATTGAAGAGCTGCTGTGCAATTTTCCCTAGCAAAGACTATGCCAACTATTTGAAACCGTTGGCATAGCATGTCTGGGTTTTATTTTACCAATGGTTAACAGAACTATTGGTAAAACACTTTTCCCAATGGTTTAGAAACCATTGGGAAAGAGGAGATTTTGGGTTTTTCCCAACGGTTTCGCTAAACCATTGGGAAAAACATGTAATTTTTTAGCACTCTATTCCAACAGTTTTACAGAACTGTTTGGATAGGCTAATTTTTCTCCACCCTATCCCAACGGTTCACTGTAAACCGTTGGGAAAAGCTTTTCCCAATGGCTTACATCCCTACGGTTTGCAGAACCATTGGTATAACATATACAAACAGTCCCGTAGCCTTTCCCAATAGTTCTAAACCGTTGGGAAATCCTGCATTTCTAGTAGTGTACATATTCTCTTTATTTTATTAATGATCATCAATATTTAACACATTGAACTCTTCATAGGTATACCCTACATAAAACATTTCTTCTTAACATAGGAAAGGAAAAAAATAACTAAGGGTGATCTCATGTTTTCAAAAAGTGTATACATAAGTTATATAGATCAATTATAATACATGGGAAAATTATAATCATATGGGTATGAGTTTATGGTCACATATTATGATTTTTATACCCATCTATCATAGATCACAAACATGAGTCGTGAAATTGAAATTTATCATAATAACAGAAAATATTGATTAGAGTGTGGAATCATCAACCACTAGTGATTATCCATGATAGCATAACATAGACTTGTAAATGTAAAAAAACATAACATTATAACATATTACTAATATATAAATTAAAATTAATTCACTAATTAGGTTATGAGAATGAAATCATACGCTATATTACAATGATCAAACCTTTGTCAATTCTTGCACCTGAGATTCATAATTTGTTCAAAAGGTGATAAGACATGGTCTTATGAAAATATCATGAATAGAATATCGATTTGTTGGGGAATATGTACATGAAAGCATCTTATGATAGGAGGGGTCTAATTTTTATTATTTTTCAGAATGGTGATCATCTTCAAATGGAATTGAATACCCGTTATTTTATTCTCAAGCCAAGAATATTTAGGTTCTCATAATGAGATAGTAATTTCAATACCATCAACCAAAAACAATGAAATGATCAAATTTGTATTAAGATTCACTAATTTAACTAGGTGTATTTGATTCCAAAATCCTCATTTATCTTGAATCTTACATCGATACCCACAATAAGATGGATCAATATATGATTAAAGTATATAATGGATTTTATGTCTGAATCTTGGTGTATGTAAAATTGGTGTTTGAGCATCCAAACTCAACATTATTCTTGAAAATGACATCAAAATTGAGATCAAGAGTGTGTTTGAACCTATTCCACCATTCTTCATATTCTTCATTATTTTTCTTCATTCTATTGAATCATATAGAGTTATTAAAAATAAATTCAGATAGTTTCCTAATGACAAGGACTAGACAGAAGTAAAAAATGAACATGATAAATGGTAGACCTTGAAAAAAAGACCAGTAACAAACATATGGTGAGATATCAACAAGGTATTCCTCCTTCCCCAAGGGTCTATTTTTAAAATTTCTATGAAGTGGATGTAGATGAAGAGTAATCCCACCCTTCTGAAAACTATTTTCCAATTTGGCCATCTCATCAAGTGCCTTCAGGAGGGGACAATATGAATTAAACAGTATTTCAATTAGAAATTTCTCAAGATATTATTTAATTGGTATATATCTTGGAGTTAGATTTTGAGGATAAGGCCATATCCAATGGAATTTTTCTAGATATCAATGATTTGGTAATTCTATCTCAAAGGGATTAGTTCTATCATTCATAAATAATGATGATGGCATGTTGGTTCATTGGATTTGCAAGTCTATTGTCCCTTATATTAAAAATTTTGTTTCTCATGTTAATACCCCTTCCACTTGGA
Organism: Viscum album; assembly: GCA_963277665.1. NCBI lineage: Eukaryota > Viridiplantae > Streptophyta > Magnoliopsida > Santalales > Viscaceae > Viscum > Viscum album. The sequence continues at coordinate 1,259,219,092 of OY728148.1, forward strand.
GTCATGAGGTTATGGTGGATGGATAATATCAGATTCATTTCAATGTGGGTTCCCAACTAGCTCAGAATTTTACTAATGTCAATCTTGATTCAAGAAATGTTAAAACAGATTCTTTAGAATATTTTATGGTTTATAGTTTGATTACCCACTTCGTAGGGTGGATTCTTCTAACACCATACTAATTTATTCTAAAAGATATTTCCTAATTAGGGAATAGATTCTGTAGGTTAATATCATTAGAAGAGTATAGATGAATCTGAAACATCTCTTATAATATCTAGAAATGAGGGCTCTAATTCTGTTAAATGTGATCCGGCAAGATCTGTTAGGGATGATATTCCAACAAATTTCAAAAAGGATGGAGACAAGTATAATTTTCACCATGAGATGGAAATTAGAGGAATGAATATATAGACATTAGAATCATGTTATAAAATTATATGGTTCCAAAATCAATGGAAGGAAGGGCTCCCAATGTCACTGAATAAAATTTAGGATATTTTAATAAGAGGATGTTCAACCCAAAATCAGAGTCCAAATGAAATTTAACTACTAAAATTACCAAGGCCTGGTGAATGAACCCACTATGAGGTCCCTTAGTCTCCATATTCAGAAACACCTTGAAATTATTATTGGTTTATCCGACACCAATATAATTTTTTCCACTCGAATTTATAGTCTAAAAATTTTGGGATTTCCTCTATTGGGTATTAACAAGAACTGAAAATTGGTTATGAATTTATGTTATTTAGATGATTCTTAGTTAATTAATTCACTTAATATTGGTTTAAATAGTTAACATGTTACTTTTTCCATTACTTTTATTGTAATCTATAACATCAACTCCTTCATTTATTCCAATAATGAATATCATGAATGTAAATGCATTTGGCTGGACCTCAATTCCCTCAATAATACTATTGATAGTCCTTAGATCATTCTTGGGGACTTCAACAATATTCATAATCCTGATGAAAATTAGGGTTGATGACTAACCATGGATAAAATATTTATTAATTCATCATGAGTGGGAATGTTCCAATCTTGAGGCCTCCCTTTGGTGACTTCGGAAGCATTGTACTGCCAAGGATTTGCTTATGGAACTATGAAGGAGGCTAAGTTTCCGCTTCAAATCAATAACATTTTCAATATTATGGAGTATATATTCAAATAAAATTTGAATTACATCTATATTAAGGATGTATATAGGAACTATATATATCTTAATTATCGTCAAATAATTTCGATGTCTCTCAATCCATATATTTATGAAAAAATGCAGCTCAAATCAATAATAACATATAGGATCACTCACAGCACATTATTTCTTACAACATGGATATATTTAATTTTTCATCCACCCATTATTATCTTACCATGGTTATTATCTAAAAATTATTAATTAGGTGGAAAATTAAAGGCTTATATATATTCTTGTGGAGCTAGAGATAATGGCTCTATCATTAGTCTTAGGACTGATTGGTCCCCTGACATTTATAGAATTAGAAAATTCTTCTTTCCAACATATTGCTAGGTCATTTATGATGATTGCTTCAGGATTTTTCTACACTTATTTAAAGGTGGATCACTCCCTTATCTATTAAACTATAATTCTCTTCCACTTTTTCATAATGTGGAAAATACCAATGAGATTCACTTGTTTAGTGATATTTATTTGATCAATACCACTTACAAGATCATTATGAATATTCTATCCAACATATTGGCACCCATTTAAAATATAATTGATTCATTCAATAAATTTTGTTCCATTAAATGGTGTTCCTATCAATATTCTCATATATTTCCATCATATCGTGTCAATAATCTTAAAAAACATGTTAGAGGGGGAAAATTTGCACTAAATCTTTTCATTAAAAAGTCTTCTGACCTGGAGGAATAGTGTTTTATGTATAGTATACTAACCTTGTTTGGTTTTTATGATGTTTTCGTTTTCTGGATTAAGAATATTTTTGGCTCTGGTTGTATCTTTGTGATTGTAAATGGATCAAAAGTGCAGTACTTTTCGTGTCCTAGATGTGACAGATAGGGTGATCCCCTCTCTACTATAATTTTCTTAGTTGTTGAGGATTATCTCATTATATTTCATTTCATCATGGATGATAATGGAAATCTAAAGACCATATGTTCTATTAGTGGTACTTGGGCTCCTACTCATCTTCTTTATACAGATGATATAATCCTCCTCACTCAGTGGAACAAGAAAAATACTAAAATTATCATGAATGTTTTTTTTCACTAGAACATGTTCTCAGTAATTTTGGTTAATTAGAAAAAATATGTTGTTTATATTGGAAAAAATAAGTTTTCTGTCAAGAAAATTGACTTTAAAATTGATTTAGGTAATATAGAGGGATTTTTCCCTTTTATATTATATAATGTTCATGTGTTTTTGGGTTTTCAAAATCAATTACAAATCTTAGGAATTTTCAATCATATTAAAAGATAATTAACCTCATGGTAAGGTAAATACCTATCCATGGGATGTCATGTTTTCCTGGTCAATGATGTTATTATTTCTAGATTTTTACCATTTTAGGGTTTATAAATTGACTGATTCCAACATCAAAATAATTAATATAGCTATCAATAATTTCATTAGGAGTGAAAGTATCTTTATATTGATATTGTCCACTACTCCTTAGAATAAATGTTGCTAACCCTTGGATGAAGGTGTCCTTCGATCAAAAAATCACATATTATACAATAAATACTTACAAGTTTCTTTTCTTTAAATTATTATTATTTTAAACTCAACGGATCGTGATTTTTTATTTGAATGGTTCTTATGTAAGTGCAAATATAAAATCTTAAATGACATTGACTCCTCATATTGGCCTTATTTCAAGTGAATTTTTTCTCTTATTGAATCTAAATAATAGTGGTTATTTTTTCCAAAATCCTCTCTTAAATACTGAACGACTAACTAGAATGGTACTCCTTTTATTGATTTTCCCCCCAATGATGATCCTAAATTTGACATTGATATTTCAATAAAGAATGAAATCAATGATATAGATGTTATCCCTAATCATATCAAGGATAGTGGTCATGGTTACTGTCTCTCTACTTTTAGAGACTTCTGGATTTATGATCATTCATTAAATGGAACTATCAAATAAAAATCATTATTTTGTCAAGATACTATTAATGTATTTTGTATACAGTGTCTTGGGATGCGGAAACAAATAGTTCTTTCTCCCACTATGATTAATCTAGTTTTGATTTAGGATCTTTCCAATATCCCCATATATTTATATCTGAAGGATTGAACTATTTCATTATACTATATATATATATATATATTCTCTGTCACCAACATTTGGTATACTTGGATAATTTTTTGTGTTGTGTAAAAGGTTTATCTATTTGGAATGTTTTTATTGAAATTTTTGAATTCTCAATGACCTTCTTCTATTATATTAATGACTTCTCGGAATGATGGCAGTGTATCTTCCTCTATCAATTAGTCTCATTGTTATTCCAATCTACATTAGTTCCACTGAATAGCGTCCTTAATTTGGTGGGGAAAAATGATTACATGATGGGGATTAATTAAACTATCAGGTTTCTTTGGCTAGTATCCTTATTGTTACAATAAATGTGAACATTTGACAAAAATATTATTTTCACAATTCAGTTCAGGACTTGTTGGTTCACAGAAAACATGTAATTAGAGGAATCTTTCACCCTGGTCTGGGCGCAATTGAAGTTTTTTTGACAACCCCATTTTGTTAAATTTATTAAAACTCGCACTAATGGAGTGTTATGTGGAAATTGAGTCTCATTATGCTATATTAAAATTTTAAAAAATCGTCATGGAGATGTTTTTGAATATTTCCCAGTTCTTATGGAATTTTTTACTCCAATTAACATTGAGATTATTGGTGTTATAATTGTAACAGATCATGCCAAATAGATGGGATGTGATGATATATGAATAGAATATGATTCTACCATTATTGTTCATTCTATTATAGATGTACCTTTTCATGTTCATTGGAGACTATGTAATAGATAGATCAATCTTGTGGAGTTTCTCTCGTCCATTGACTAAATTATCAATCCTGCTTAAGGAGAGGGTAATTCTTTGGTAGAAAATCATACCAAGAAATAATTTTCTCAGAAGAACCTCACTGGGTCTAATCATGTTTCTTTGTATTTAATCCCTATATTTGAGAGGGAAAATGTTATTTTCTTATTTTAATATGTTTTGTGACTTGTTGGTTTTTTCTAATAATGGTTCCCAAAATTTCAGTGGATTGAAATAATATCACTAAAAATGGTCCATATAATGTTGGGGCCACCCATCACATAATCATAATCCATTAATATGTCTACCATAAGAAAATAAATCATTCATAATATATCTTAACTCGTTGAAAGGAAATGTGGTTCATAAATAACTTATCATCGTAATCCTCAACCATCTAGAAAAAAAATCATGGTACCATTATATCATATCCCTATCAATGTATATGTTATATTAATTTATTCCATAAAAGATAAAAATAGCATTAAAAGGGATCCTGTAATATTAAGTGGGTAAATACACATTTAATTTAAAATCACTTTTTTTTAAATAAAATTTTTAACACAAATTTTGGAAAAAATTTTATTCAAAAGTAACTTCGCAACTAGTAATGTAAAATTCAAAGCATTAAGCTATCCTTATGGTAGAAAATTATATTCATGTCATGTACATTAAAAAAATATTTATTTCTCATTATCTGTAAATAGTAAAAAGTAACATGTTCAGAAAACAACAAGAATATTTCAGTAATACCATATCATAAAAAGTAAAATGGGGGTAAAATTCAGTTAGAAAATTTATTATAAGAATATAATTCATAAACATGTTTTGAAAACATGAACATTGAATGTAATTTTTTGTCAATCGAAGATAGAAATAATTTCATATTTCTTTAAAAACATTCCTTCACTCTATTGAGTTATTAAAGATATTAAAATTTTAGGAAATCATATAATTTATATAAATAACTAAACAATACTAAAATTAAATTTTTTGTGGAGATTTATATTAAAAATTTTTACCATTGTAAAATTAATCCTAAACAATCTTGATATATAAAGAGATGATAACATAAGTTCATTACTGCATTAGTAATTACTCTATTAAGACCTAATGAATGGTAGAACCTTATAGGAATGTTTCAATAAAAAAATTTCAAAAACGTTATAATAAATTACATTCATGGGATGTATATACATAAAAAAATAAAATAAATGGTGAATATGTAATAAGTCTCCATGAATACAAATTTAAATGAGAAACACATTCCACACGTTTGAATTTTGTAGAAACCATTTTAAACACAAGTATAGTAAATTTAAATTTCTTAAAACTATATAATTGAATAATTTTAATAATTATAATATTAAATATTATCAAATTATAAATTTTCAACACCCATTTATTTTTAATTACATTTTAAAAACAGTATTTCTAGGTGTTAATATTTTCTTTCTTCAGGAGAATTTTAGTTTGGTAGTTCCAGTCCTTATATTTTGATCAGGGTTCCCTAATATCTATAATTATTATCCTGATATAAATATAATATATAATCATTATATATATTGTCTCATCCATAAATCTTAGATACATGAAAATGAGTTAAATCATTGATGAAGATGGTAGGTCCAACGTATGAATGTAAATTGTTTTCACTTTTATACGGATGAAATAAAAGATAATTAAATAATAAATTTCTTGTAAATAATAATAATTATTAAATATACATCATTTATATTCATTGAATGTGGTTTTATTATTGTTAATTAATGCAATAAATAAAAAATGAATCACATCATTGTATTGTGCTGGTAGTCAACACATAAGCCATAGAGATGTAATCATTTTCAAATGGAATGGAAAATAAAAAGGTGGACGTGATATTAAAATTCAGGAAGAATAATTTACTCATAAATAAAATACTTAAAATCATAAACCATCGAAATAACAATCCATGTAATGTGGTGATCAAAACATGAATTACACATTCCACATTGATATGGAATGTGGTATGTACATATGATCAATTTTTCAATTTCAATAGGATAAAAGTAAGGTGTATTACAGTATTTCCATCATCATAACAAAAAATAATTATATTTAATCTTATTAATTGATTATTTCACAATAGATTCCATTGATTTAGGTTGTGTAAAAAATGAAATAAAATTCTATATTCTAAATTAACTTTCATACCTCTTCATTGAGAAATCTCTTTTGGAATACACCTTATTCCTTGAAGGTAGGGTATTTCAGAAATATTGGAACTTGTATTATAGGATACAGAAATCTAAGATGGTATTATTTTTTAGATTGGTTGACCTAAAAGGCTGAAATTCCATTATTAGAGGATAAAATTTTCACATTTACAATTATAGGATAATCACTCTAGGAATTACATAAAGTGTTAAATTAATATAAATAAAATATTAATATAAAGTGACCCATAATTAGAATATTTTAAATATTAAATGAAGATGATTTGAAATAATATAAACCAATATATATTATCGTGTTTAATATGAGGTTTTAATCCTTTTATTTTGGTTTTAACTCTCATTAATACTTTGGAAAATTTCTATAAAATTAAAGTTTTCTACTATTTAAGTGTGTATAATGATAAAATATATGAAAAAATGGTCCACAAATAGGAAATGGTTGATATTTAAAAACATATCCCATTCACTTGGAAAAAGATATTATTTTTATGAATTTGATATCATTTAATAAAATATTATTCACTGTAAAATATCATTAAGGACATTTTTGGAAATACCTAAAACATTATAATATAATTTGTGTCAAACATAGGAAAAGTGGTTCAAGAATTTCATGTTTTAGAATATATAAATGGTATATGTGACGAAACCAACCATGATACCCACTCAACATGGTACCTGGCCTGAATTGAAACATTATTGGTGGGTGTTCCCAATCCACATGGTATAGCGACTTGCATTTGGGAATCAAACAACAACTACAGTGAAATATTTCTCCTATCCTGAATCCAGAATATGGAAAATATATACACATAATAGAAACAAATAGATGAATATATAAAAATATTCCATAACATAAAGTAGTTTATTAGATTTTATAAAACACAAAAATAGTTATATTATCCCAATGAATAGGCCTATCATCAATGGAATACTAAAACAGAATTTGAAAAATTCTAGGTGATAGCTTCAGAAATCACCCACCATCTTACAACCATATACACAAACTAAGCTGGCTAGAAACCTTAGAATCTCAATCAAAAACCATATATTTCTCTACATTGAATGAAATAAAATGCTCTACACATCACCAAAGTGGTGCACAGTGTATGACCTAACCGAATCAGTAGGATCCCTCATAAATATTGTGTAACAAGTTCCCATATATTAATATGAAGATGATAAATGTTATGGAAAACAATTCCTGATAATATTTTAAATGTTTTATTCTAAAATCATGGAAAAAATGTAATTTCACAGTTTTTCACATATCCATCATAGGACAAGTATAGAGATTTCAAATCATTTCATATACATAAAATCATTCAAATTTAATCAAAGCATGCATCACATATCATATCATATCCCTGATCGTATAAGATAAAGTAGTAAAAGAAAAATCCTCCGAAACATAATGAAAATGATCAATATAGGTTAGGATTTCTTGCAAACTCATAAATAACTCATATATAATAATTTACATCATGACGTTAGATATATGAATTTAATATTGAAATTAAAGGAAGACCCAATAATGTAATTCTTCCAAAATGAATATATGATCAATAGAAAAACATTCCCATAGGGTAGAGAAACACACCATTTATGAACCCCCCCCCCCAATAATATCAAAAAATGAGTCCTATTACTATACTACCCACTTTAGTGTCCAAGGCGTCCTATGTTCTCTAATTTTAAAACAATTTCATGAGAACCATTATTTGAAAATCATTTTAGCAATACCTTCCAAATTTTATTAAAACATAAATTTCATTTACAAAATTATATGATATCTATATTTTTCTAAACTAAATTTCCCCACACATACAATTGAATCATTAAACTATTACATTTCATTTATAAAATAATTTTTTTTATATAAGAGAACTTTAGTTCATCCAATAATGGAAAGAGACATAACTATATTCCTCAATCTCAGGTTGCACAATCCTGAAATAGGATCCAACAACATAAAATAAATCATAGAAAAAAATAGATTCCCTGTAAATAATCCTCACATATCAAAATATATTAAACAATAAAAATGTTTGGCACATAAAACTAATCACAGCATACATATATGAAACGGTCATGATGCACTAAAAAGAACACTATCATATGCCTTAGGAGGATGATCACATAGTGGATTTAGAAAGTATCAATGAATACCCCATAGACCAACATATTTATAAATTCAACACAACAAATATAACAATAACAAAGGGAATGATGAATATAATGGATTAAAAATTAGTATAAATTCACTTCCAACACAGTAGTGATCAATTTCTAAACAAAATGATTCATAGGTATTAGAGGTAAAAATAATACCCTATGAGGGCTCCTAGGTAGCTATGGGATAATCTATAGTCAAATGACATAGATATCAGTCATGGAGTTCCGAAAAAACACAATTTATGATATTTAAATGGTGTGAACCCAATTTTTTACAATTTTTAAACCATTAAAGACACGTATGACAAAAAAATCATCACCTCGGGTTAAAATTTAAATTCTACCATGAAACAACATTTAATTTATAATCATGGAAGTTAAAATTCATGCATCCTACCAGTTCAGGTAATATGGTTATTACCAAATACATTATGTGGAAACTATTTACGTATTATGTAAACTTCTCACCCAATATACTAGTTTTAAACATCTATTTAACGACAAATAGATGGTGTGGAACAAACTTAATCATTGCGTATTTCTCCTATAGACAACCAAAATCCTAGTTTCTAATCAAAATCCAAAACCACCACCAATATTCACCTAAATATATGTGAACACTATAAATCCTACAATATGTTTATCCTGAGAGGATTTTAATTATAACATATATATAGGCCTATACATTATTTCATTTTCCCTAGTAAATGATACTCACCCTAGATTGTCCCAACAAAAACCAAAATACAGAGGGAAACACAAATATAGAATAGAAATATCTAAAAGTTTTCAAAGGGATGTTAAACCCCCCACCCCAAATATAGGCTGAATGGATGTTGAGAAGACCCCAGTATAATATTTTCTATACCCGGGATGTAATGTGTAATAATGATGTCTACAGATAACACGACACCAATTCTCCCTCATTAGTGACTCACACTCACATGTACCATGATAATTTGATCTATGTCACCAAAACAATATAATCAATGGAATAAAATACCCATGTAATAATTTATATTGAGATTAAATGATCTACAGTACCTACTAAACAATATAAATTGTTGGTCCAACTCAATCACTTACCAACTATAAACGTGATAGGGAATAGTATTTTCTGTATGAGATACGATGTGTGGAAAACATTATGTATTCCTAAAAATAAATTAGAAATTTTATCCAATAAGAATAATTCCCATGTTTTTTGGGGACCTAATATAATCCCACATATCTCGAAGATAACATTCTCTATTTGTTGAGAGGATAGTGAACCAACCATGTGATAACTTTCAATAAAACTAGATGACCTTTGGAACACACTAAAGGATGGAACCTCTAATCTTCATATGATTTATATTGACTCCGAGTGGTAAAAAGACTGTAATTTATATCATTAATCATCACCAATGTCTCTTAAATGATACTAAGTCCCAATAAAGAGGCATATCTCACCTCTATCCAAAAATATCTAATTTCAATTGGTTACCATAAAAATTCATGAATGAATCCATCCGAATGGATGACTGATAACTGTTTTAATAAGATAAACCAAAAAATAGTAGATATTAATCATATGGACCATTAAAATATAAATCATAGGCATAGATCATATCCTTTATGTTCAAAATACAATGTTCCACATGACCATATTTTTTTAGAATGATAAGTTCTACTCATTCTGAAGTAATTCCCCATCGCCTCTGAGATACTACTCAAGAACCTCAAAGTAATCCTAGGATTTATGTTTAAATTTATAGAATAAAAAACCTCATGTAATCCCATTATCTTCTATATATAAAACATACCCGAATGTTTAACTTTTGTGGTTTCCCATATCGAAATGAAATGTCTTTTCTTCAAAACCGATCAATCACAATTCATAGAGAATTTCTCCCATGGTTAGTCTATGGTAATCAAAAAAATCCATGAAGACCTCATACCATTTCAAAAATATCATGGATGTGGTAGGAAAAAACGTGATGGTTTCATATTCACTTTATTAATATTTTTATAGGTGCAACTATGGGACATATTATATAATATATCATCCTTTATACTCAACCAATAGAATAAAAATCTCATTTAATAACACATCTTTATAGTTCCCACATGATGGGACTATATTGAACTATGATAGTACAACAAAACAGAGCACTGAAAAGACACTTTCATGGAAAACTGATCCTCAAAATACACTATTAAATCTAAAGAAAATGAGGTACCAGAAATGGAATCCCCACCATATAGGGATTCTCGAATTCCACTGAACCCATCATCATACTACTGACTCTATATAATTATCACAAATATATATGATGATAATTTGAAAATATATATAAACATTCTTGAAAAAACACTTGATAATCATTGTTAAACTCTATAAATATCCCCATAATTTTACACTCATAAATTGATTCCATAAAATCATATAATATAAATTTCCTACTAAGAGAATATAAAACAATATTCCCCATAGAGAGGTGTATGAAATGTCCATGTCAAACATATGTTGGTATTTTACCCAAAATATTTTTTTTGAGATGAAAATATATATAAGAAAAGGAAAATTTGATAATATTGTCGTCAGAAAATACTTTCAACCTCTCCACACAAGGATAGTGTAACCAATTCATAAGACTGTTCGTAACTGAAAAATACTCTTTTTCATGATTTGATTAATTCTTATCATGTGATATGAGATTATTTGTTTTCTATGCCATCAAAAAATGATAATTAATTTACACACAACTCAAACAAACACCATAGTCAATAGAAAAACAAATGCCCCTTACTGATCTAAGGTAATATTAGTATTGCATTTGATGTAATAATTCATTGGATCTGGTCAAAATAATACTGAAACATCAAATCACATATTAATTTCACCCATTTCCTATTAAGAACAATCAAATGTGATTCCAATATTGAGAAAAAATGATTAACTATCGATAATATCACACAATACAATGGAATATTTGAATATAATATATTTTCACTAGTACTTCCCTTGAAAATAATTCATTTACCATCTCTGGATCAATTGATAAGACATGATCATAATCCACATGTAAATACCTAGACCCTATTATCCCCTACTTGATAGTTAATTTAATAAATATAATCTAGATATAGAGAATCGCATCACTGAGTACTGAATAATTTATTTTTATTAGTAGCCAATATACATAACTAAATATTAAAGTACAATTGAAAGAATAAAATACAACATTTTATGTACTTTGAGGAATATATTATTCTCTTATACTATCCCTATATATCAACAAAAAATACCTCATATCATTAGGAAAAATAACATAATAAAGGAGTTATATTATATTATAAATAAAGGTATGTTTATCGAATATGTTATGAATAAATAAGGTTTAATAAATATGTAATGTTAAATAACTAAATCACATTACATTAAAAAAAATTTATTGAGAATAATATATCAAAAGTAAATTTGGATCATATAATTCCATATAAATAATCAAATTTTTTTGAAACATAACTATTTATATTATAAATTAATATAATAATCACAAGGAATATAAATAAATGAATTTATAATGATATAATGCATAATTTCGTACATCTGAAACATATCATCTAGGCTTCATCCCATGACATATAAAAATTTCAATGCTTCATGATAAGACAGATAATGTAATCAGGGCTTCATTCCATTAAATCTAATTCCATCAAGGCTTTTTGACAATATATCTACTTAATAATTAAGGCCCCAACCTAAATATTTTCCAGTCTGTATCATGGGACAAATTTATCCATCAAGGGGCTTTAGTGATCCATACTCACCACTTAGTGAGTCCAATTAATTTGTTCATATGAAAGGGGTGAAGCATAAAAAAATAATACATGTGTTGAAAAATTATTATATAAATTCTAAACAATTACCACAATAAATAAACATAACCAACAACCATCCAGAGTCATATGAATGGTATCCAATTGGAATTCCCCTAATCAAACTAATCATTACCAATATGGAGAAATAAACATGATGGTATCAATACATAATATCCCTTGTGAATAATAAGTATAATAAAAATTAATAGAATTGATAAATAGAAGTTACATAAAGGTATAACCAAAACCATTTTCTTGGAAACAAACTCTTTCACATTGAATATGAATTTTTAAAATTAAAAATAATTATTTTGATTAAGGACATTTTATTTCCAAATAACCTTATAATCATGTTAAGGAAACATCAAATCATTGAAAAATAATGATAACTATAAAATTATCTCATTCCCTATAAGTTAAAAACCATTATATTCTTATTTTTTTTAATATAATTCACATGGTGGAATGTTTTGAAAATGATGGAAATATTCCCTTTAAAACATTTTGTAAAAATGAAAACATTGTTAGCAATGAATTTATACAATGGTTGGAGAATCAAAAAAACATTTTTGAATCACTTTTTGAAAATGTGGTCATGGTAGTGAAATATTTCCCATGATAATATAAATAAAAACAATCCTAAATAATTAAGAGATTTTAAAATAAATCATTACAACATTGGTTAAATTCATATCATAAGCCCATAAAAATAAAAACATGAAAATAAACATTAAATATCTTGAATATAATGTTTTTCATGAGATAACACATAAAAGGGTATTGTATATACCATACAAAATAGACGTGTGTTGAATATTTAATAAGTCCCCCAAAAATAGAATCATGACTACAAATTTAATATTATATGGTAATCCTTTCAATTGTATGCCCCATTAAAAAACTAACATAAATGAAACATTAAATAACATGAATACAAATATATTCTTGATATAATTAATAAACGGGGATGTATATACTTGATACAAAATAACTAATTGAGGAATATGGAATATTTCACATTAAATTAAATGTGATACTATAAAACCATATATTGGGTTTGATTTCCATTATATATATTTGAACGTCCTCTTAAATAGTCCTCCTTCAGATATCCTCTAAGGAACCTTACGCCTTGCCTTTTTTGGAAGAACATGAATATCCAATTCATATATGAGGATATTTAGATGGTAAAATCTCATGGACTGATCAAGCTAGATGGTCAATTGTGGTGTGAAGAGGTGAAGTAGGAGGTTCCATTTTTAAATTGATGATAGGGACACTTTGGTAATTTTTCAATATATTAAAATATAACAAGACTATTCTAGATAAAAAATTCCAAATGTCCTATAAGTGAATTTTTCATGATTTTTTCAACCATATATTATCCTCTTTGTTATTAGTTATCCTTTTTTTAATTTTAATAAATTTAATAAAATATTAATCAAATAAAATATCAATAATATTAATATTTATACTATTCATTACATTCAATTTATAAAATAAATAAAATATGAATAGAATGAAAATAATCATTTAATAGACACATAATATTTCATAATCATCTATAAAATTACATTATCATGTTAATTAATCCAAATTATATTACTTTTAATATTTTCAATATAATTTATTTTATATTTCCAATAATTGAATAATTACTACATCAACATTTTGTATATAATTAAAGTCATTATTTTTTTACTAAAAATGAAAAATATATTACCATGAAGTATATTAATATTTTACATTTCAAAATTTAATTTTTTGTCAACATTTACTTTTGATAACCCCACGTAGAAAATATTAAACTACTTAAAAACAATTGTGTGATATATTTTACTTTTCATTAAATAAAATACTATTAAGATCATAATCTCATCTATTTTACTGCAAATGATTATAATTTTACCATTGAAATATTACAATCAAGATATAATCATCATGTAATATTTAAGAAAGTGTTTGAGTCATTTGATAGTTCTATTAAATTTTTTATCCTAAATTATGATGATTTACCCTTTTATGTTGTAATAAAATTACAATGTTTACTATTTATATCCGCAAAAAATGGGTCTATTTACTATATGTGGACCCACTGAATTAAAATTTTTAATCCATTTTTTAAAATTAAAAATACATAATATAAAGGCTTTTATTTCAAATTAATCTAAAAAAACTGAACGAAAAATAATTTTTTTTACAGAAAAAAACTTTTGTATAAAATGTTTTTATACCAAATTATGAGTTAAAATTTATTTAAAAGTCTAAAATTAAATTAAAATCAACGTATTAATTTTTAAACTAATCCAAAATGTAATATTACTTTTTATATTCTTTAATATAAAACACATTTTTCAAGGAAAATCATTATTTTTTACTATTCATATAAATTTCAAACATTTAGGAAAATTAAAAAAAATTATCCTCTGATAATTTGGAAATTCTTAATCCAAAAATAAAATCTATTTTTTAGATATATTTCATATTATTCTTATTAATAATGAATTATATTCTAATAAAAATAAGTATACCCATTTTTGTTGAAAATATGTTTTGGTGAATAAAATTACATTAGTAAAAATTATTTTCTTCTTCACAACATAACAATATATAAATTTATACATTTCTGTTATTATATATATGGATGTATATATTTCTTAATTTTATTAATACAATTTACACTCATAAATTTGACAACAAGGTTATAACTGTAATATTTATAAATTAATATATTAGAGTTTTTCAATGCTCAGTTTGGTGTTGTATACGCTATAGAATATAGTGTTATTTTAAGATATATTGGTTTATGATTCTACCCTTCTTAAATAAATTTCACTTTTTAATTTTGAACATTATATTGGTAATCATGGGTTTGTAATTTTAAAATACCTTTTTTTAATCTCATATCATTAAAGTGGTTAATTATACTTCTTCTTAAAAAGTGGAAAAAGAAAATATGAATGTCACCAAAAAACAATGATGTCAAAAAAAAGAACATTAGTCAAAATTTTTGATATGGATCAAGGAAGAAATATAATTTCATATGGTCATATTTCAAAAGAAATTGAATGATCTTATGAAAGTTAATAATAAAAATATAATAAACTTCATATGTAGAAAAGATAACCAATTCATCAAAAATGAAGGTTATTGTATAACAGTACTATCTTAAAATTATTTTTCCTAAATTTGTGGCATTACACTACCATTGAAACTAGGAAAATAAGTAATTATACATAAATGAGAAGTATAATTTCACCCTCAATCAATTTCCACCAAAATATTATTTTTTTCTCTTAATGATGAATATGATGAATGTTTCTTACATTAATTACTAATAAAAACTTTAACAGAACTTGTAATCCAAAAAAGGATAAAATGATACTCCACCGATAATTATATATTAATTAAAAAGTAAAAATTTATTTACCGAAAGATTCATTAATTTATCATACATGAACAATAATATCCCATATATTTTTTAATCTAATTAATATATAGATTATAATAAAACTTCTCCAACGTATGTCAGACTAAATTTAATACCCAAACTATTTGAAATGAAGTCTCTATCATACCAAAATAAATTTAAATTAATCCCCTAAATGTGTCACTTAATATCAATTTTAAATACCTTGAACAAATATTTTCCAAAATCATGGTAATACACTGATTCACCATAAAACCTAAAAGACAATATGAATGATTCCAAAAATAAAATGTCACATTATAAAATATATTCCTTAAATCCAAATATGTAGTAATATCTCAAAAATATTACATAAACCTTCAAATCGCTAAACAATTTTATGGTCCCCTTTATTAACCCATTATAATCTATTTTTCATTATTATCTTAGTATTGAGAAATAATTATTTTTTATCCTCCCTCAATCATGTGTTTTCCAAAAAGCTCAATTATCCACAAAATCACTTTTTTGGTCAATATTACCATTTCACATATTCTCTAAAATAAATGATGAAAACCTACTTCAATACAATCCTTATACATTTATTAAATATTATAACCATGATTCCTTCAACAAATTCTCCTATGACATAATTCATGATTCAAAAAATAAGCACATTAATCATTAAAATACCTTCTTAAACCATTAACCAATACTCAACATTTTATTCTTTAAAACCTTTAACCTCTAACATGTCATTTGTAGATTCTTCATCGTCAACAATATAAACATTACACATACATGATTTCAAGTTCTATTCATGTGGTTTCTTAAAAGGTAATTGATTTTCATAATCCTAGTAAATTTCAAATTTAAAATTACCATTCATTGTTAATACCATACAGACAACATCATTCTCAACCAATTTGTTAACCAAAAGTTTATTTTTTTCAACATAAACTAAATTCCTTGTTTGATAATTTTCCACACCAAAAGAAGTATTCATGTTAAACTAGTATATTCATTTGGCTATTTATTCTACCATTATTGACATATTGGAAACTTGTCATTCATTCTTCTACTATTTTTACACAAAAGATAATATGGGTCTCATTCCACCTATTTTTTGTGAGTCTTATTATTAGTTTAGATGAAATCTGTTAATCAAATATCATGATAAATTATTAGGTATATTCCAAATAACCATCAATCCATTAATAACCCCATTTGGGTTCTCATCATCAAATTTAATATTGCATTCAACATTGAACTTGTACCTTCTTGTTCCATCAATTGACCAAAACCAAAAATCACAGTGCGAGCAGCACTAATCATAGTAGTAAATAACAGTTTAAGGAAGAATAATTTTTTTTTATATATTGTAGATCATTATACTCATAATTTTAGTTATTAAGATTAACCAATGATTTCAATGAGAATTACCAATTCAATTGGTTGTTATCCTACATTTAGATTGTTGGTCTACTTGTTTTAATAATAAAAATTCATGATTCTGAGAATATTAATGATTTATATGTTTTCTTTAAAAATATCATATTCTGATATGGGTGTTTAAATTGAATGAGGATGAGACATCATTGACACGAAAACCACAAACTCAAGACATTGTTGACCATGACTCATTGTGAGAATCAAAATCCCACTATGTCTGAGACACCACTAGGATATCACACTGTAATAATTTTTTACCATAGTATTGATAAATTGGAATTGTTTGAGACACCATAAAATTCCACAACATTAGGATTTAATGCTGTGAGAACATAAACCTGTATAATTATGAGATACCACAATATGAGGCACCTAAATTTTATACCTCGAATATAGATATTTGGTCAAGTCCAAGACACCTTCAGAGAAGACACCAAAAGACTAGAAAGCACATTTTGTGACATCACTATCAAATAGAATTTTTGTCTAAAACTAACAAACTGCCATTATCATGCCACCAGAGAAACACAACACCAAGATTTTTGACACCTTGAGATGGAGACACTTCCAAACTAGGCCAATGTATCTATTTCTTTATAATTATTTTTGATTTAATTTAACCTAATATATACACTATTGAAGTTAATTTCATTTATTAATTTTTATTATTATCACTTAAACGATCAACAAAAATTTTAAGATAGAGTTAAAATGTATAGTATGAGGAAGCAGGTGATCTTGATATTCTCTCAGCTCTTGCTGATAAATGTGCAGTAGAATCCATCATAGAAGGAAGAGATATGTGCATAGAAAGAAACCAATTTATAAAAATTTTAGAAATGGAGAATAAAGAACACACCAAGAGTCTTAGAACGAAATGGTTTAGCCTATGATCGGTTGACAGTGGAAGGAAAAGAACACGCTCATCAGATAATTTAATAAATTCAAGAATAAGAGTTTGTGACACTATGTTCTTCTGAATTTTTCAAATATAACAGGCATCAAGCTTCCCAAAAAATCAAATAAATGGTCACAAGATACATTGAAACAGGCCATGAATATATAAAAACTAAACATTAATATTTCTCAGTTCTATTAATCTTTATTACATTTTTAGAAGTGTGTGTGCATCCTCTATTTTATCTCAAGCACATTGTCTCATGCTCTGAACATGGAGATACAAGACATCTTATTATATTTTCTTACACCTATATTCCCTTGGATAATAGTGGTAGAGGTCCATGTGTGGTTTTTTTATTATTACTCACATGTATCACTATAGAATATGTCTCATGTAACCTATACAGGTTTAATATATTGTAAAACCAAATCTAGGTTGTGAATCATATTTTTTTATTTTATATAAACTTCCTAGTTGTAGGTGATCACCAAGTGAAGAGGAATAATTCTCATCACTTGGCTAAACACATGTATTCAAAACATCACCTGTGTGATTTAATTTTGTTTTACTTTATTACTTATTTAAAATTGAAAGCTTTTTCAACTAAAAAAATATATACTGCGACAATGTATCTTATTTTTTCTTCATATAGAATTTTAAAAATATAACATGAATTTAATGGATCTAATAATATTTTATATTATTCTTCCGATACTTATTCAATCCATAGAGAAATACTATGAATGATTAAGATCTTTATCCCATTAAATATTTTGATAGACTATGCTATATTTAAAAATTTGGATGATTTCCAAATAATCCATTTTAATAGAAAATTTTTATTAGCAAGTCAATTCATCCCCTCCGACATGAGATACTCACTTAAATTGAAGTTTTCTATAAAATGATTTCTTTATTTGGTCTTATTGTTTTAAAATTGTTTTTACTATGATTTTTGTAAAGAATTAATGATCATAAATAAATGTTATTTATTAATTTATCTCTTTAAAATTGATAATAATTAATAAGGTTTAGATTCTATAAGGAATCATTTTTCAATGATAAAGATGATGCTCAATGTAAAATTAAGATGAGAATTCATATGGAATACATGGGATTTTAAACTTTGTCCTCTAGAAAAGATGAATATGTTATAAAAGATTATGTTAGATGAACTTGGGATAATCCCACAAAATTATCCTTTAATAATAATTTTAAATATATGAATTCCCTTTACTATGCACTAGGAGATAAAGAATTCAGTATAATTTTTTCTATTAAAAATTCATTAAAACTTTGGTACACATTATATGTTTACTATGAGGGAACAAAAAATGATAAAGAGATGACACTTGATACTTATAATGTTATGTATGATAATTTGAATATGAATCCCAATGAACCCATTTATTACATGTTTCTCAGGTTTAATGTGGTTTTCAAAACCATAAGTTCGTGGGGATATTTTGTATTTGATAAGGATTAGATTATGAGATGGCTTAGATGTCTACCTAAAAGATGGATATGGAAATCTGTTTCAATCCAATATTCAATCTACACAAGTAAGTATCATGTATATGTGTTTATTGGTAACATAATGATGTATTAATAGGAATGAAATTTAAAAAATGAAGAAGATGCAGATCCTAAATTAATATATGTAGATTTAAAGAAAATTTACTTTAAGGAGCAAGAGGTTAAAAAAGATAAATTACAAGGGATGGTGAATCTCTTTCTGAAATTTTTGAGGAGAGGGATCACCTAGACAGAATATTTAATAAGTTTTATAGGAAGAAAAATTTATACATAAAATCCAACTATAGAGGAACATATGACAACATAAAAATTGGAAGAAAAATTAGATGAAGTATGATGATCCAAAAGTATTTTTTTTCTATAAATGTAAAAGTAAAGGACACATAAAATTTGATTGTTCAGATATTAAGTACAAAAAATATGATGAAAATTATAGATGATACAAGAAGGTAATGAATTCCACTTTGAATTCATATAGGGATATATCAAGGGATTAGGATTCTTCAACTGAAGATAATCTAGATAGAGAAAATTTGTGTTGCATGACCAATGATAGTGAGGTATCTTCATAACGTATTGTCTCTAATATTTTCCATATGAATAATTACGATAATTATGACAATAAACAACATGATGATTATAATATTTAAAATGATAAATTTTTAATGTAATGAATATTTCTAGAGGGTTCATTTAATGAATTAAAGGATATTTTTAAAAGTATTGAACTACATCATGTTATAAATTAAAATAGAAAATATAAATTATCAATATAAAAATAAAAAGATTATTAACTAATCAAATAAATCATTGAACATAAAAATTCAAATGAGAAATTTTATAATAATTTATAAATGTTTACAAATGGTACAGATTGTGACACCCCAGAATGGTACAGGGTTAAATGACTAAATGATACGACTCATGTCAATAAGGTGAACGTTCCTTTTAAGGATCCTAACTTAATAGATCTACATAGTTAAGAATGCTTGGCATGGATTAGTTATCCGGTTAAGTAACATTCTGGAATGTTTCCCAAGGTGAGTGTGAGTGAGGAAAAATCAAAGTAAGAATGACATATGTTGGCATATGGGGACTATCATTTGTCAAATGACCTGTTCGGGCACATGGGTGGGCCCTAGGGTGGGGCCACGTGTATGTGGGTCAACTACTGGTACATGGTAGGTCAGGATCCAAGGGTCATAATAATAGTGGTGTTTCTATGCTATCATTAGGACCCATTTGTTACCATTATTATTAGAGTTGGAACCCCATAATTAGTGTAGCGTACTACCCAGGTTGAGATGTAGGGACTACAATGAGGACATACTATTCTAAAGGGTGTTAATGTAACACCCTAGAATGATAAAGGGTTAAATTACTAAATGATGTTACTCATATCTTCTCCTTTTGTTTCAAGAGCCTTCTCGATTAGAATTAGACACTTAAGCTTGTTGGGCCTGGAGTACTGATCATGATAGGTGACATTTTGGGATGTTTCCCAGGGTGTGTGTGAATGAAGACATAGGACACTGATGTGTCGTCATGTGTGGACCATCACTAATCATATATCCCATTTGGGAATGTGGGTGGGCCCTAGGGTGAGGTCCACATGTTTGTGGGGAAACTGGTTGTAACTGGAAGACCAGAAACTGAAACCCACGCAAAAGGAGGGTGTCTCTACTATCACCGAGACATAGTTGTTACAGAGATTCAAAAAAAATTGGAAAGGGTTTTTTCACAAAAACAGGTCACTAGAAAAGGATATAACCCCAGATAAAAGTCAATAT
This sequence comes from Viscum album, assembly GCA_963277665.1. Classification (NCBI taxonomy): domain Eukaryota; kingdom Viridiplantae; phylum Streptophyta; class Magnoliopsida; order Santalales; family Viscaceae; genus Viscum; species Viscum album. The sequence goes on from OY728148.1 coordinate 1,259,240,495, forward strand.
CATAAAGAACTTTGGTTCCTAAATCTAGTAATAAATGTTATATAGCTAATAATTTTTCAAAAGGACCATAAAAGTTTTATATTTCAAATATTTTTCAATCTATTTATAAAAACCCCCTCATTACATTATGGTTTCTCAAATATCTAATTTTAAACATTTCTAGAACCAAATATATCTGTGTACCAAAATACTTCTCTGGAAAAAATGAATTGTGCATGAAAATTTATTCAATACCACAAGAATATTTCTTTGGTACTTGGAAAAAAATTTCTCAAGTCATGTTATAAGATATTATTCATTCATCATGATCCTCAAATGGTTTATTGTGTCCATTTCAATATTTTTTAAAATGCTATGGGGAAGATCATCGACCACGGATAGATTGGAAATAAAAATTCAGTTTCAATTTCTAATATTTTATTTGTTGATTTTTAAAAATATAGTCTTCTTAACATTTCACAATTATGTGGTGATGGTTTTTATGTTAGATTTTAAAATTATTCTCTAATGTATTTGATTCAAAAAATGCCTAAATTTTTACATCCACGAGTAATGATAATATTTATTATGCAGATTTAAATTATTTGATTTCTCATAATGTATTAATCTTATGTGCCTTCCCCAAATATTCTCACTATGGAATAGAAAATTTTTCCACTGAGACATTCAGTAATATCAACATCTAAATAGGTATGGTTTAGTTAGGGATATACCTATGATTTAGTCCCCATGTTATAAAGTCTATGAACCTTGTCAAAAATGGAAAAGAAAAAATATTCTTTTAAATTAATGAAACATGTGTTTACTTCTCAAACACATGAGTTGGTTCACATAGATTGGTTTAAACCCTCAAAAGATTCATGTATTAGTGGTAATAACTATGTTTATGTTATTATATATGATTTCTCTAGATATACATGTGTAAACAATATAGCCCAAAAAAGTGAAGTCTACTCTTACTTTACAAGGTATTATATGTTTATTGAAAAAATTAGTGGACATATAATTAAAACCTTATGTTGGTATTAAAGCTTTGAATTTGTAAATCATGATTAGGAATCGTTTTTATCACAAAATGGATACAGTCATAACTTCCCTACTCTTTGGACCCTAAGCAGAATGAATTTTCTTATAGTAAGAATAGAACATTATTAGAGATATCCTAGACAATGTTGAATGTGTATGACCTACCTTAAATTTGGGATGAATCAATCAATAAATCTTTATAAATCATCAATGAAATTTTGTTAAAACCTATCCATATGAAGAACCCTTATATAATATGGAAAAATTGGAAATCTAAGGTCGATTACATTAGAGTTTATGAGTTAAAATTTCTTATTCATGGTAATAAGGATAATACTTTGAAATTTTTCCCCAAAAGTGATGAAAGACTTTTTCATGGTAACTCTATCTCTAGAAATTAAAATATAGTGTAAAATAATAAGAACAAAACTCAAGAAAAATTTGATAAAACTAATCCACATGTGTGTAAAACCTCCACATATAACATTGAGGGTAATTTATCTTCTCTAAACCTAAATTCTGACCCTCTAGAAACTTCTTTAAATTAATCCTAAAAATCTTCTCGTTCTGATGAATTTCCAGAACATCCATAACTATAACCCAGTTATCCAGAATTTTGATGTTTGTATTTCTCTAGAGTTGATAGATAAATTGTGTACCATCTATTATATGTGATTATTGGTGATATACATAGTAGAATGGAAAATAACACTTCTATTTGAAAATTAATTGAACTTCAATATTTATTATCTCAGGTTGAAACTCATAAAATCAATGAAGCCAATAATGATGAATTCTTGGTGATAGCTACGCAGGAATAGTTAAATTAGTTTGAAAAAAATTGGGGACAGGTAGATTGATCTAAGGAAACCATGACTATCGTTACTAATTTTGGGTCTTTGAATAAAGATGTTGATTCAATCACTATTGTTAGAATCAATTCTATACTTCTTTCAAAAGGTCATAGTCTTGAAGAAGGGATAGACTATGAGGAAACCTTTTCACCTGTAGCATGAGTTTAATCTATAATAATACTTCTTGTTTTATAGAACATTTATTTTTTAAGAATTGTCAAGTGAATTTCAATTGTTCCTTCATAAATGGTTTTATAGATAAGTATTTATTTGTTGAACAACCCTTTGGTTATCAAAATCCTAATTTTCTATATCATTATTTAAATTATCAAAATCTATATATAGTTTTTAAAATTCTATTAGATCTTGGTATGATATGATCAGTAATTGTATTAAGAGAAAAGTATTTTATAAAGTTATACATGAACCTACCCTTTCCATAAAACTAATTTCAAATGATATATTAGTAGTTCAGGACTAGGTTAATGATATTACATTCAAATCATCAATAAACACAAATTGTATTAATTTTTTTAAAATTATGTAAAATGAATCTGAAATTAGATTAATCGGTGAACAAAAATTATTTTTAGGATTGAACATACTTCTATACAAATAAAAAATTATTTTATAGTAAAATTTACAAATAAAAAAGATATTTTAATAATTTTTGAAAGAGATATCACTAATATAAGTGGTACACTAATGAGTATCACATATATATATATATATATTGGATATTGAAGAGGATAAGAAAACAATTTATCAAACCAATTACATAGGTATAACTAATGGTTTTCTCTATGTGAATGCTAGATGAATAGATATAATTTTTAGTGTGTGTATGTGTTCTCATTTTCAAGATATCCTAATAGAGCCAAACATTGTTATTGATAAAATAATGTTCAGAAGCCTCAAGTATTCAACCATTTTAATATTTTCTTTCCCATGGGGACAATCACTTCATTTTTTAATTTATTAATTTGATTATTTTGGTGGATACATGTTAGATAGAAAAGAACCACTAGACAATGTCTCTTTTTAGGAAAGTATCAAGTGTCATGGTGTTGTAAATAGAAAAATATTTTTGCATTATCTACAGATGTGAATTAATACATATAAACAAGCATTTGATGGGCATAAATATTTTGGATGAAACACACCTTACTAGAAAATAGATATCAATTCTGACATATCCAGATAAACTGTGATAACACAATTGCTATTAATATTTCTAAGAATCTATTTTCTCATTCTAGGAAAAACAATATTGATATTAGGCCTCACTTTTTTAGGACATTTTCAAAAACAAGATATCATTCAAGAATTTAATGAAACAGGACATCATTTTACTGATATATTTTCTAAGCCTTTGAATTATGAATGGATGATATATATTATGTATGAGTAAGGAATGATAATTTTTAGTTATGTATAATTTTCTAGGAGACCATAATTTCATTCCATGTATTTGGTTTATCATACCATTGGCTTGTTAGTCCATTGGCTTTCCAAGAGGTTTGCGTCTAACGTTGTTGGGATGTTATACCATTTCTTATCATGCAGTTACTATTTCATATCTGGGAGTTTTCCTCTTTCTCAATGTTGAATAATAAGTTAAATACCTTCTATTGTATTTTTATTTCAAATAAAACAATATGAGTTTTTACTCAATTTTCAATAATATTTAAAATATTAATTCAATTTAAATTTTAGTATAAATAAAATACCAATTAATATTAAAACATCAAATTGTATATTCCCAACACACCATGAGGCCAACACGATACTCGTATATCTTTCTCTCTCGATCCCAGTGAGACCCTTCACCTCCCAATGTTCAAAACCTCCTGTTACACTTGACCAATATTTTTAAACTAGTATGCATGCCAGGAATGAAGTTCCATTTTCATTTTTATTCTTATAATTCAAGATCCACTATGAAGAAGAATAAATAATAGAGTATACCTTCTCCAGTTACTCAAGTAAATCCTGAGTTTGGAAACATTGTTTTTTTTTGGCAAAAGGAAGCTGAATTAAAGTGGTTGTCTTCCATACAATTGCTTAAACCCAATGTATTATAGAATCAAGTATGGTTAGAGTGGTTTTCATCTAAAAATATACCCATATACCCTAATAATATTTATGAATTCTATAATCATGTAGAGTTTTATTTTGATCAAGATGGTGCCGGTTGCATCAAAAGTCATGTGAGAGGATATGAAATATGTTCTTACACAATTTAATGGGCTAAATGTTCTGATGTACCCCATGAAAGAATATATATTTATTATCATGGAATAATTCATAAATATAGTGAGGTATTTTTTATAAAGGATCTTTGACAAATATGATAGGATAAGGCATAACCACAGTACATTTTACTTCTGATCATGATGGAGAATGTAGGATGTTATTTATGTTTTTGAAGCCCATACAATGCATAAGAAAGGGTAATGTCATGACATTAAGGTACCAATATTTTTATCTTTTTTATCCTATGAAAGAGGTTCATTAAATTAAATTGTGAAGATATCTCATGGTTCATATGTGTGATATGAACATAAATTCTTGAAAATCCAAGTACTTCATCTACCACTTCTTCATTTCTATCATATTAAAGGCCAAAGGCTTGGTAGCTGATGATGAAATTAAATTATAGAATATGGAAATTTAGGTATTTTAAGACCTACTTATCCAAGGATAACGATTAGCTAGAACCATTGGAAGATAAAGTGGGTTATAGATTTTTAAAAGTTATATGTTTTGTATAATTGGGATGATCATCCAACCAGAATGAAGGATGAAGTTGATCCAATCTTGGAGACATATAATATATTAGAATTCAATTATGAGCGTAATGAAGATGTTTTTTTACATCAAGAATAAAAGGAACCAAATTTTTACAAGGGGGAGGTGCTGAACTATCTCTCAAATCTACCACCATTAATTCTAGGGCTACTAGTCTAGCTAGGAGATTCCAAAAAAGTGAAATGCATCCTAAAAGTGATGGAGAAGTGACTAGAGTTTCTGGAGAATAGTATTATAAGTGTTCCAAATCCACTAAAGCAGGTGATTAAAATTATTAGGTAGAAGGAAATGAAGAATAATATTAGAATGGAAAGGGTGAAAATGATAATGTTAGTAAGCGGGGTGTAGAATTTGTAAGTGATGGTTATGACTCTCATATATGTGGTGCAAGTTGGTGAATTAAGAAAAAGTAAGTGGAGATGCTTCTAGAGCTTCATGATTCACTTTTTGAGGGGGGGAGGGAATCCAAATTTATATATATATTTTATGATGATATATTATATGATGATGTTGATTCCATATTTGAAGATGCTGGTCAAACAATTTCAAATTCTAATGTGATGGAATTTTTGAGTGTGATTGTAGTTATAGAAAAAGATTTAACTGATCAAGAGAAGATGTAGAAGAATTTTCTGAGAAATATAGTGATGTCCAATTGTATGTTATGGATACTGATGAACTTAAATTTGATATCCACGTGGAAGTTGAACCTATTGTTTATGCACAAAATGATGATTCCCATAAATAATTAATATCTCCTGTTTATAATAAGATTGAAGATAATCTCTCCATTGTTGAACACATCATTACTGCAAAGATTATAGATCAATAGAGAAGTCTTGATGTATAAGTTTTACATACTGGTAATGTTCCTCATAAAATTAAATCTTTTTCAGTTGTCTCTATAGTTAGAAGGATTGGCCTTATACAATATGAAATCGAAATGTATTCTAATGTAGTTAAGAGTCCACCGAAGAATGTTGCACCAAAGGTTTGTGATGAAGGTGATCCAAATGGATCATTGATTTCTCAAGTAGACATTAGTGGTTTATTAGAAAAGTTTTCATCTATTATAACTCCTTCTCCTAAACTGATTTCTCTTCATACTCTTGTTATTATAGTGTTTGTGGTCACTCTAGGTGATTTCAAATATTTTGGTGAACTGTTTCTTTCATAGTGTCATATGTTTTTTGATGAATTAGTCTCCTATTTTGACAAAACATGGAAAAATGATTCATATATCTCTTTGATTTTGTGATTAAAAATACCCAACCATAATTGATGAATGGCATACATGAAGTTTATATTAATAATAAAGTTATTGGTAGTGAATTTAATTCTTTTGACGTTATTCTTTAATACCTAAAGTAAACCTTTTTGTCTCTAGAAATGGAATACCAATTTGTCTTGAGGATATATATTTAGACACTTATACTCATTTTGTTCCCCCTTTGGATGTTCATAATTTAATAACAGTTTCTAGAGAATTAGTGTTAGATACCTTCAATGTTCCCTCAATAGTAGAACTGATGACCCCTTTATAAATTCAAAGGAATTTTGACCAAGGGACTACACTTGATTATATGATGACTAAAGATTATGAAAATGAATTTAATGATGAAAAAGAGACTATTTCTAATAACATTAGATATTATCTATCAAGAATGAATAAAAATAATTATATGGAAGGAAAAATCAAGTACTTAGTAGAAAATATAATGATTATTTTAGTTTCATAGGATTTTAAAAAAAAGTCAAACAGTTAAAAGAGATAACTCTTGTGTTCAGTATTTCTATGGAAGAGATGGATGATTTTGTTAGGGATATAAACTGAGGTGGCCAAATAATCAGGGATATCATCAATGTCGTGAATTATTTTCATCGTGTTAATGGTCAAGATTTTTTTACTCATGAATTTGTTCTAATTACTCCGCAGTTATCTCTCAGACTAAGTGTGCCTTGAGATCTACTAACACCCCAACATTAGAGTTTCCATCATTTTCCAATGTCTCCCACTAAACCATTGAGACATCTCTGGCTAGTTGTCATTATCAATGATCCCCCTAGAATTTTATATGGAATTTAATTTGGTGTTCTTTCTATTTTACATCGATCTTATCATGTTTCCATTAATAAAGAGTAAGGGAATTCCAAGGCTAAAAGAAAATATTCAATTGACACATCTATAAATCATAAACCCTTTTTTTGTTGTATTGGACTCTATTTCATTCATAATACATGATTATTAGTATCTTTATGATCATCATTTTTATGACATTCGTAACACTTAGTCTATTTAATCTTATCGCCTTTAATTTTTTATTCTTCTAATATTTATCTTTTTGATAATATCAATAGGGGAAAATTATTGTGTAATACATATTTGGGTTCTGTTTATAATATTTATATCATTTTTTTGTGTTACATACCTTTGTTAATCACTATTTTCTTATTTATTCCTTGATACCATCTTGACATATTCAGAATGATAAGTCTTTCATTATATTGTGATCTTATTTATGATATCATGTTTAAACATTTATAAAACATTTGATGAACTATTTTTATATTCATAATATTATATGATGTCATTATGTGTGATCATAAAAAGGGGTATATTATTTTCATTCTTCTTTTAATGATAAAAAAATAATTATTCTTATAATATCTATTAATTTCTTGTTTTCAGTAGGAATATCATATTCTATGATATGTGATTAAATTGACTAAGGATGAACACCATTAAGACAGACAACAACAACTCAATGCACTATTTTCCATGTGTAGCATCCTAGGTAAATAAAGAATAAGACATTTTCCATATTAATTAATATTAGAGAATTAAATATTAATTTTACTTTAATGGGGATGCTATGTTTGATTGTGTACAAGATACTCAACAATGGGTTTCTTTGAAATCTTACGTCGCACAATAATAATATAATATTATTATTTTAGATGCTTCTAATGCATAGCTATTTTATTGGAATGAATGAATAGAACTAACTACAATATAATTATACAATTATTTCTGATGTTATTACATATATCCAATAAAATATAGAGGCTTAAAATGTGAATGAATCTAATATTCAGTATAATTTACTTTAAAATGCTGATTTACCACCTTTTGATGGTTAACCATCATTAAATATACTTTTTTCACTTTTATATGTTATTTTTGATGAAATAACATTCTTATTCTGAATTAGGATATCAAAATTTACTTTTCGTAAAATTTTGGTATTTTTCTGATAAAATTCAATATTTGATGAATAGTGGAAAATACTATTTTAATTTAAAGCTGCCTTATAATCTAATTTATTTATATGGTTACATTATCATTTTAATTGATTTTAAGTTTAATTAGTTTATATTTTTACCATTTAATCTAATTTTGGTCATTGGATGTAATTTCACTTTGAAATTGGACATAAACAACTGTCAATATTTTTATTGTTAATATTTCATAAAAACACCCTTTTTGTTTTAACAACAGGAATTAATTTTAAATTTATTTCTGCCACTTCTATGTTTTTAATTCAGAAATTTTTATTGCACATTTAAAATAATGAGGTCCCAATTGTGTAAATAGATAAATTTTTTTAAATTTTTTTAAATACTTACTATAGTAAAAATTTTATTTACCATGGTTATAGAGTAAATATGGTAAAAATGGGTAACAATTATAATTATTATAATATAAAATTACCCTAACATATATCCCAATCCAATTGTTTGATACATATCCTACGATGGAAATCCTTGGGATGAATTTGGGACCCCATGGCGCCACTTAAGAGAGATAATGACACTTTATATTAATTAATTCAATGTAAAGATAAAAATGACATAAACAAATATCATTAATTAAATTAATTTTTACAAGGTGTTATATAAATTGTCCAGGAATCTATAAATATTAATTGGAAATCTAAAAATATTTCCTACATCATGGTATTTTTCTTATAATTTTTAGACATGAAGTATAATTATTGACAATTTTGATATAGTTCATTAAATTGACTTTAAAATCATAAATAAAATAATATAATATTGAAATTAATATTTTAATATATTATTAATATTTCATATTATTCTATTAATTTTTTATATCATATTAATTAATTAAAAGTATTTTACTTTTAATATTTCCAATATCATTTATTTAATTTTTTTGACTATTTGAATAATTACTGCATCATCATTATGTAAGCATTTAAAGTAATTTTTTCCCTATTAAATTTTAATAATGATTAACCATGAAGTATATATGTTCTTTATATTTAAAAATAAACTTATTTGTAGAACATATTCTAAGGAAGACATTGTATTATAATTAATAAACTTATTAAAAACAAGAGTGTACCATTTTTTACTTTTCATTAAATAGAAGACTATAAAGTTCATAATCTCATCTAGGAGGCCCAATCTGATTATAAATTAAACACAAAGATGATTATTATTGGGATATACTCATTAATTTAGATTTAGGAAAGTTTTTGAGACATTTTATTTTTGTTATAATTTAATTTTTGACCTAAAAATATGTTTTACAATTTATCATAGTAATAAAATTACAAAGTTCATATTCATAATGATCATAAATAAAGGGAAATTATTTAATAAATTCCTCCCCCCCTCCCCTCTAATTCTAAATATGGTATCCATTTTCAAAAAATAAAAACATATATGTTTGATAATTTAATTTAATATTTAAGTATGAAAACACAATGAAAACCACATTTAAAAAACATCCAATTTTGTGTATAAAATCACTTAATACCAAATTCATGTGTATAATTCATCACAAAGACAGTAATTAAAGTATAAGGATCTAATTAAAATTTTAAAATAATCGAGAATATAATATTTCATTTTAAATTCTTTAAAATAAAATTTATTTTTCAATTAAAATAATTGTTTTTTACTATTCATAAAAAACTCAATCTATTCAACTAATTTACAAAAAATCATCCTATGGTAGTTCAAACCAGATTGATTGATACAATTTGTTCATTTTCTCAAATAAATTTGATAAAAAAATTAGATATAGTTATAATATTCACATAAAATACAAGAATCCTCTTTTTTCAAGAAATCATATTTTCAAATAAATAAATTACATTTAAAAAATCAAGTTATTAAATAAAAATAAATAATCTATAAATATTTACTTAGTATTCCAAGTATATATTTAATTATTTGGATAATAGTATTTATACTCATCAATTTAATTGACAGGTTATATTTTTCATATATTGATAATAATATTTTTTGTTTTATTAATGTTATTTTTTATCTGTTGTATACATTGCTAAATATATTTTTTCATAAAAGTATTGAGGTGTGTCATAATCTCATACTTCATTAAATTTCATCCTAATAATTTTAAAAATGATCGGTAATCATTGGTTAAAAATTTTAAAATACCTTTTTTAAAAACCCACATCATAAAAAGGGTTAATAAAGAATCCATTTAATGATAGGTAAATGGAATGTAAAGGTCGCCATATATTTAAGATGTTTAACCGGAGAAAATTACTTTGAAGTAAAGATATAGACCAAAAATAAAACTAATTTCATGTGATCATAGATCATAATAATGTTAATGTTCTTAATAAAGTAACCAATCACAATGTCATAAACTACATATGTGGAAAAGGCCATTAATTTATCAGAATTAAAAGTTATAGGATAACATTTTTTAATTAATATTATTTTAAATAAAATTGATTAATTCCTCTACAATCTAGACTACTTATATATGTAAATATAATTACATGAAAATTAAAATTTCATCTTCCAATCAATATCCAGCCCAATCTCATTTTTCATCCAACTGATGAATAAGAAGAATATTTTATACCACAAACTCTAAATCAATTATTATTGGATCACATAACCCACAAATAGATAAAAATATACTCCTCCAATATTTATATATTAAGAAAGACAAAAATATTTAACATTTGTTTTAGGTAAGTACATTAATTTATAAAACATCAATAACATTGATCATGTTTTATCTTAATCCAATACATTTTTAGTTAGTCATAAAACTCCCCCGAAATATGTTTGACCAAATTCAATACCCCAACATTAATAAATAATGTCACTATAAATCCAAAATAAACATAACATTAATACCTCAAATAATATCATAATGTACAACGAAAATACCTTGATCATATATTTTCTAAAGTACTGCTAATAACTTGAATCACCATATATCCTTAATTATAACACGAATAATTCTAAAAATAAAATCACACGTTATAAAATATATTCCTAGAAACCAATCATGTAATAAACTCTATTAAATATAACATAAACATTCAAATCACTCACCAATTTCATGGTTACTAATGTTATATCATTTTCATTTAATTATCAATAATATATTAAAATTTAGTACATATTAATTTTTATCCAAACTCAATCTAGTGTTTTCCAAAAGGATAATATTTACAATGAATCATTTTTCCTAGTCATAGATACAATTCAACATATTCTCTAAAATAATTAAAAAAATTACCACAATAAAATATTTATACATTTTATAATTAATATACCAATAATTTCAATGATAAAATACTCTTATAACATAGTTATTGGATTCAAACATAATTACACTAATCATTCCACTACATTATTAAAGCATTAACAAGGACTCATCATCTTTTAACTTAAAATCACTTTATTTTCATATAGAACAAACAGTTTCTTCATATTTAGTAATATAGCAATTACTCATAAAAACATAGTGAATATCTTCCTGATATTTCCACATAAAGGATGGTTTTCATAATTCTAATGCATTACAAATTTAAAATAATCATCATCAATCATACCTTTGGAAGGAATATATTTTCATAGACTTCATTAACCAAAATGTATTCTTTTTCATAGAAATTACTAGATTTTTTCCTTTATTTTCACACTCAAAACATATTCTCATTCCTCATGTTCATTAACTTGGATGTTTCTTATCAATTTATTAACATATACGAAATATAATATTCTTTCATCCATGGTTTATATCAACCAATATCTTAGAAAACTGATCCTTTTATTATTTAGATTGTCCAAGTGTTGGTTAAGCTATATATTGTAAACTATATATTTTTATAAAAGATTATAAATTATACCAATATACTTTAACCTAGTCATTATCCAATTGCGATTCTCTTCAACATATTTTAAATCTCATTGATGAATAACCCAGTTCATTTTATTTCAATTTATTCCCTAAAACTGGAAAACACCGAGTGGGAAACACTAATAATAGTGGTAAATGACATTATCATAAAAAATAATTTATAGGATGTCTAAATAATTTCTTCTTATTCTCAATCTCTATTTCCTTCGATTTAACTTTTGCATCCAATAGTAAATACCAAATTGATAGGATTATATCTAATACTCATACTAATCCTCAATGTTTGTTAGAGGCTAATATTGTTTAATATATGTATTAAAATTCTTGTTCACAATGTTTCTACTAAACATTCTTTGACTCTAATTATAAGTACCCATACCCCAGTATGCTAGAGTTGATGGTTTCTTTCATAGATTGTCACTAGATACAAGGAATCGCATCTCAGAGGACAAGATTATTTAGTAGTCTTGGAAAAGTGGATAAATACTTGAATAATACATTAAAATTGAAAACATTAAATAATACATATTATTTCCTTTGTGAAAAAAATTACTCCTTAAGCATATCCCTAAATATCAATCAATAAATAATTCCTGGTATCCCGATGAAAATTAATAATAATAAATGGGTGAACTAAGATGCTCAGTATGCATAATAATACACTATAAGATATGAATAAATAATGAATATAAACTATATAAAGGTAAATTACTAAAAAAACACATTACATATATTCTATTACTTGTACATAATATGGAATGAAAAAAATAATTATAAAATAATTCCATATAAATAATTACATGAGAAAGAAACTTAACCATGGGTATTATAACTTATTGAATAATCCCTTGTAATATCAACTACTGAATTCATAAAGACAGAATGCATATTTTCATATATCTAAAACATACCATATGGCCTTCATTCTGTGATGTTTATTATCATCAAGGAATAATTCAATGAAATCAAATAACTTCAAGAATTAATTACAAGACATCTAATACCATCGTGGACTTGTGATAATTCAACATTAAATGGGAATGACCTATTTTAAAAAAAATATCTAGTTTTTATCATGAGTCATACCTATGCATCAAGGGGCTATAATGGGCCACACCTATCACTTATCATGACTAATGAATTAATCTAAATAAATAGATGAATAATAATAAATAAAATCATTCTGATTGAAAACGAGCATGTAAAATCTGAAGAATTACCCCAATAAATACTCATAATCGAAAACAATCCAGAGCAAAATGAATTCTATCAAACCGAAATAACCCCAACTGAATTGATCATAAACTATCATGTGAAATAAATAGGATGATATATTTACATTATATATCCAATGAATAAAAATTATAATATGTTTTATTAACATTGATTAATAGAGATTACATAAAGCGATCATTAGATAAATTTAGGCAAATAACATTTTCACATTGAAATTCATTTTTAAATAAAAATATTTCATATGTTATGGGAATTGTTATTATTTAAGATAACATTGTAAACATATAATAGATTTTTTTAAGATTTAACCCTTTATGATTGTGGGAAACTACACTTATTCCATATAATTTAAAATACCATCCATTTTTGTATTTTCGGTGTAGAAGTCACAAATTAATTTTTTGGAAAATAGCATTAACATTCTTTTTAAAAATATTTCGTAAAATGGATAATATTGTTAAAAATTCCATTAAAAATTTATTGGAGAATAGTAAAAAATTTAAAGGCAATTTAAAGAAAAATATAAATGGATGTGAAATATTTCTATGGGGTAAATTAAAAAACAATCCCAAATAATGAATATATGTTAAATAAATTCATTAACACTTTGGTACCATTCATATCATAGGCCCCACGAACAAATAACATGAAAATGAACTTCAAATAGAATGAATATAACTAATATCATGATATAACATGTAAAATTATAGTATATACACCACATAAAACAAATTAATGGTTTATATGTTATAAGTCTCCCAAAAATAAAAGTCGGTTTAAAAATCTATTACCATGTGGGAATCTTGTGAATTCTAATCACTATAAAAAAATTAACATAATATGAAACATTAAATACCATGATTAAAATTAGATTCAGGATATAATATATAAAGTGGGTATTATAAAGACTATAGATAAGAAATAGGTTGTTAATATGGATTATGTATCATATAAGTAAAAGTGATAATAGAATCACGTACCTTAGGGAAAATTTTTCCTTTTTTTTGAACCTCCTTCTATTAAACAATCATCCATTGTGTCACATCTTAGACACAAAAGGGTTCTGATTTTTTAAGAATAGTACATCTATAACATGTATATAGATGTTAATAATATAAATGTGTAGGAATGGGACATACTATATGGCTTAATGTGGTGTGAAAAAAATGAGGTAAGAGGATTCCATTTAATAATTTAGTGAGGGAAACTTTTGAAATATCAAAAATGATAAAATATAATATATTTATTCTATATATAGATTATTAAAAATGGAATATTAATTCACATGTCATGATTTTCTCAACCATGTATTATCCTCTTTATAATTAGTAAATATTTTTTTAATTTCTAAATAATTTAATAATATATAAATCCCATAAAATATCATTACAGTTAATTTGGATAATATTAATCCCATTAACTTAAAAACATCTATAAAATAAGATAAAATTGAAACTAATATTTTAATATATACCTTGTAGGATCGAAATAATGATGTATATGCTCAATATACAAGAGGGGGGTTAATTGAATACTTTAATAATTTCCTTAAACAAAGGAAAGAGTTAAGTTTTACAATGTTAAAATAAGAAAATTTACAACACCTCTAACACCAATTGAAAAATCGGAATAAGGAATGAAGTTATAATCTTCAAGTTCTATGTACTTGCTTCAAACTGGTAAGAGATTCTGAAAGTAGGTTCCGGAAATATGAATCCAGAAATTGAATCTTAACTAATGATTACAATATGAGATTCTACCTTAAAGCGTATAGAATCAAAATTTATCAATGTACATGTAAGGAAGTATAAGAAAGTTATACATTCCTTACAATAGAAAATGAAGCGGAAACAAACAAATAGCAAAACTACAAATAACAAGATATAAGTCTTTTAACCCAAAGAGAAGGGTATCCAACAACCTTGGATAATGGTCCATTGATTTATACTTTCAAGAAAGTCTGTCTTACCCACACCAGGGTATTCCCTCGATACGAATATCGGAATCTCTGTCTTGCTATCCCAGCAAGCCCTCAACTTCAAGGTAGTTGGAACCTCTGTCTTCCTCAGCAAGGAAGCCCTCAAACTTCAAGGTAGTCGGCACCTCTGTCTTCCTATCACCGGAAGTCCTCGAATGTAATCACCAACATTTGGAGTCGCACGAAGCAAAAAATGAACGAGCGGTTCAGTACACACAAGGCATGAAAATCTTTCTCTCTCTATAAACCACCATAGCATTGTGTGGTCTCTAGATCGATCAACTTCATTGTCCTTATGAGATTTTTCAAATGAGCTCCTATTTATAGGCTCAGTCGGCCTCCTTTCCAACGGTCATATTTTCCTTAAAAATTGGAGGGACCTGTATACGTGTCACTTAACCAACGATTAATTTATAATGGAATAGACGACATCGTTTTATAACAAAACATGTGTAACAGAATGTACAACATCGTTTTAAGTCTAACTAAAAAGTTCATAGTGAAGGTTCGGAGTCTAAATAAATTCGGAGTGTATAAAGCAAAGATGATCAGATTCTGTTTAATAGGTGAATTCGGAATGAGAATTCGGAATGAGAATTCATCATCATAATTCGTAATGAGAATTCGTAATCAGGATTCGTCATTAGATTTCGATGTCGAACATCATGAGAGTTTGTATACAGAATTCAGAGTATAACTTTATAAGAGTTCGTATCCAGAATTCTGAGTGGAACTTTATCACAATTCTCATCCAGAATTCAGAGCCTAAAACAGAATGCTTCATATCAATGTTTTTAAATGATTCCGAGAATATAAAAATGAAAATGATTCTTATACTTAAGAAATATATGGATATAGATAATGAAAATTTGATAAGGATAATTTTCTTTATAAAAACGATTTTCCTTATAAAAGCGATTTTCCTTATAAAATCGATTTTCCTTATAAAAGTGATTTTCCTTATAAAAGCAATTTTCTTTATAAAAGCGATTTTCTTTATAAAAGCAATTTTCTTTAAAAAAGCAATTTTCCTTATAAAAGCTATTTTCCTTAATGATAATGTGTTTTTGATTTTCAAAACAAGAAGGAATGGAAAAGTCCTAAGGAAAACCTTATGGACTCAACAATCTCCCCCTTTTTGGAAAGCACAAATATCCTTAAGAAAAAAAAAGTCTGAGAAGAAAGAAAACATTAATGCTTATCTCTCTTTGCTTATGGATGTTGATGAATACGGCTAACTCCCCCTTAGTCTTTGAAACTCTAAGGATCGTATTCTAGATTTTTGGGATGGTATTCCATTAAGAATAAGAATTTCTTCTTTATTGAAAAACTCCCCCTTAGATAAACACTATTTGAGTTCTTTTTCTTTCTCACCCTTTGTTAGGGTTATTTTTCCTTCTCCCCCTTTGTGATTTTCAAAAAGCATTTGAGGGAATGGAAAATATAACAATGTACCTGAAAAATTAGTTACAACAACAAAAGAGATAAGCAAGGAAGATTTTCATTAAGTTTGAAAGTTCAAAAACAAGGAAGCTAAGATACAACAAAAGATCAGATTTTTCTATTTTGGATCTTTTTCCTTCACCATGAGACCCTTGAGAATAGTATTTATCTTCTTCAAGACTTTATAATCTTCCTCAGCTTGCTTCTCTAACACAACTATTCTTGAACATTGAGCTTCAATCATTTCTTCCTGGGCTTTAAGCTTTTCTTCGTGAGCCTTCAAAACATGTTCTTGCTTTAACAACTTCTCTTCAATCTCATTCCGACGATCCCTTTCATTACTCTAGTTTTGAGAATTAGAATTCAACTTCCAATTCAGATCTCTGTCTTCTTGAATCTGGGAATTCTTCTCAGCTGTCAACTTTTCTTCAATAGAAGAAGTAAGTTCATTTAGCTTCCTGTCTTCTGTCTCAAAAGCATCCTTAACATTATCTTGGAATTAATCAAAGAGCCTCATCTATTCTATAGTTTTCCTCAACCAACTAGTCATTCTCATACAAGAACTTTTCTAGGCATCATAGCTGACAAAAAAAGTTTTGAACTGAGCCTCCATCTCAACACATTTGTCCATAACCATGGATACATAGTCTGTTTTCTGATTCAATGTATGTTGAAGCATCTGGCATCTTGAATCAATACTTGAGAAGGTCGGAATGGAACCTACCAAATTCTTTAATGACTGAACAACAAAGTCATGCCCCATCAAAGATGACTCCGAATCCGAGACGTTACATGGAGAAATTTCTTTCTTCAACTTGCTCAACCTTTCTCTTTCAAGAACTACCAACTTCCCTTCTTTTTACAGCCACTGAGCTCGGGGTATCAACAATGAGTTGCTTTCCTTTTTCCTTTTTCGGAATGGAGTCATATTATGGAGTTCTCTTTTCACTATCAGACACTTGAACAACATTGTCTTCATCATCAATAACTTTTTGAGCTCCATCCTATACATTCTCCATTTGAGAAATATCATGTAGAAGTTGTTCTCCCTCTGCATGATAAGTCACTTCTTGTTCTCCTTTCTCCTCATCCTTCCCTGGAGTGACTAACTTGGATGATTCAGCTACTGAAGTTCGGAGCGACAAATGTTCCAAAGGTGTCCCCTTATAATCGTTTACTTGCTTCAATAGATCTCCAGTCTCACCCCTACCTTTAGCAACTGCTTCTTCCTCTTCCACATGCTCAACCTGCTCATCTTCATCAACATGCTTAGCTTTTTCCTTCTCCGGAGTGACATAGTTTCTTCTTGGAGTCTCAGGCAGAGTTTCCAAAGAAAAAGATCTCGGAACTGGAATGTTTGCGGAAACCATCTCATTAAACTTCAACAAATTCTAAGCTACCTCAGCTTCAGACATCTTCTTCTTAGTCTTCATTTCATTCATTTTTTTTTCTAGCTCATCTGATGTTCTTTCCTTCAAGGCCTTAGCCTCCGCAGGATCCAATCCAAAATGAGGTTCTCCTTGCACTCTCTTCTCTTTGATTTCCCTCCACTTAGAAACTACCTCATCAGGGTAAGCTTTCTTCTTCTTCGGTTTTGGAGGTGCGGAAATAACATCCTCAGATTTGGGATTCCCTGCTTCAACTTCAACTTCTTTCAATTCTCTCTTCTTCACTGGCTTAGATTATTCAGGTTCACCAACTTTCGGAACCACTTCTTCTTGAACTGGTAAATCAAAGAACTCACCATTCTTCTTGTTGAAGGCAGCATCCATCCTTTTGAGGGTACCATCACTCACCAGCATAATTTTGTAAACTCTTGTCTTAGACTTGCAAGCCTCCTTGAAAGACTCAAGGCACCGAACTATTCACTTCGAGATGATTACTGGATACATTATGATATGAGCTCTCGGATTCCCATTCTTAACATTTTCAATGGTAATAAGAATGTGTTTCATCAGATTAAACTTCCTTAGATTTATCAGAAAATCTAGAATATAGATCTTTCTCTTGTTCAAACAGTCTTTGTCACCCTTTATTGGTACGATAAATCCTTGTACCAATAATTCTAGAATCCGGAAATTCATAGACATAGTAGCAATCTTCGGGGCCTTGTCATCTACCAGTCCAAGAGTTTCCAATGCCTTTTCCTTGTTGAAGTTTCCTTTTGAAACTGGTAAAACATGAGAGATGAACTTGGCTTCTCCTTCATAGGTCATCCCTACCAAGATAGCTGACTTGACATAAGAAACCTTATAAGTCTTGCCATAAGACTTAAACGAAAATTTCTCCCTATCATTTTCCTTAAAGAAGGAAACCTTCTCATAGAACTCAAAAAGCAAGTCTGAAAATACATTATCTTGATTCCCAGGCTTAGACACATCAACATCTTCCCATCTGTTAAGCTTTATGTTCTTGGATATAAGAGAATCATAATTGTTGAAGATATCAGGATGAACCAACCTTTCTCTGTATACTAACCACTTGGAAATTGGCTTAGAGGAAGACATGTCTTGAGAAGATTCTTCCATAGACATTCGAATCTGAAGACTTCTGAGAAGATCAGAATAAATATTTATGATGATCGGAACGACCTTAAAATGGAGAGGCAGATCATCGGGACACTGGAGCTTGAAAAACCGATGTGGGATGACCATTTGGGGTCCCCTTTATATAGGCAATGATAGGACGATTCATCTTCCTCGGTTGATCGAATGGTTGTAAAAAGCTGAGATCAGATCTAATGGTTGAAACCCAATTCTCAAGAAAACTTGAATCCTATCTTTTTAGGTTTTTATTAAAACTATGATTTAAGAAAACTATAATTCGAAAACAAAATATAAGAAAATGCCAGCAAGTAAAATATGATTATGAAAACATGAATAAGGAAATCATAGCTTTCGGATTAGCTTAGGAGGATTATTCATAATGGGTAACATTTTCTTGAAGAGAAAAGAGGAAAAAAACTTTATTACGAAATGTCATAGTTCACAAAACTCACTACGAAAAACAAACTCAGTACGGAAAACCCATTATGAAAAGAATAGTAAAAATGAAAAAAACCATTATAAGAATTTCAGAATTTCATTACAAAAGTTTGAATACGAAAAGATCATTATGAAAGTCTCGGTACGAA
The DNA here is from genome assembly GCA_963277665.1 of Viscum album. NCBI lineage: Eukaryota > Viridiplantae > Streptophyta > Magnoliopsida > Santalales > Viscaceae > Viscum > Viscum album. The sequence goes on from OY728148.1 coordinate 1,259,260,138, forward strand.
AATATCGTTATAGAAACACCAGTATGAAATTTTATATTCCAGATGATTTCAATATGAAAATTTCCATTTCAGAAGTTCTCTATATGAAATTATCCATTCTGGAAAAATTTTAGTTCCGGAAATTTCCATTCCAGAAATTTTAGTTTCGAAAAGTTTTAAAAAAACTTTGAGAAAGAAGAGAAGAAAAGAAAAAAAAATTAGTTACTCTAATAATCAAATGTACTCCCCCTATGAAAAGGAGTTTATTTTTGTAAGGATACATTTTCAACAGAAAGTTAATTAAGAAAGATTACCTTATGGTTATCATTCCAAACTTCTGTTTAATGTATTCAAATCTATTATAAGGCAATGATTTTGTGAAAATATCAGCAAGTTGATCTTGTGTTCCGATAAACTGAAGAATAATATCTCCTTTTAGTGTGTGATCCCTAAGAAAATGATGCCTAATATCTGTGTCTTTTGCACGAGAGTGATGTGCAGGGTTCCTACTTAGGGAAATGGCACTTGTGTTATCACACAAAATTTTATTTTTAGTAAAACTCAAGCCATATTCTGTGAGTGTGTGTTGCATCCACAACACTTGAGCACAACTACTTCCAGCTGCTACATATTCAGCTTCAGCAATGGAAAGTGCTACAGAATGTTGCTTCTTGAAAGACCAAGAGACTAGTGATTCTCCTAAGAAATGAAATGTATCGGATGTACTCTTTCTATCCATTCTACATCCACCAAAGTCAGCATCAGAAAATCTTTTTAGAACAAAATCATTTCCAGAAGTATAAAATAATCCTAAATCCATGGTTCCCTTAAGGTAGAAAATAATTCTGTTTACTGCCTTTAAGTGAGATTCCTTAGGATTGGATTGATATCTTGCACATAAGCATACTGAGAACATTAATTATGGGCAACTAGCTGTTAAGTAAAGTAAACTTCCTATGATACCTCTAAAAGATGTTTGATCTACTGGTTTCCCAGCTTTATCAAGATCTAAAGAGTTTGAGGTACCAATTGGAGTACTTATACTCATAGTGTTGTCATTACCATACTTTTTGAGAAGTTGTTCAGTATACTTATGTTGAGATATGTAGGTTCCTTCTGGTTTATGAGAAATTGGAAAACCAAGGAAAAAAGTTAACTCACCCATCATACTCATTTTAAACTCATATTTCATTAGACTTGCAAAGGAGTCGGTTAAAGATTGCTGAGTTGAACCAAATATGATGTCATCAACAAAAATTTGAACAATAAAAACATTTTTCTTATCTTTCTTTATAAAAATGGTTGGATCTGCATTTCACTTAACATAGTTATTTTGAAGCAAAAATCCAGTGAGTCTATCATACCATGCTCGTGGGGCTTGTTTAAGACTATACAGAGCTTTGGTAAGTCTAAAAACATGATTAAGGTGTTTTGTACCTTCAAAGCTATGAGGTTGTTCAACAAAAACTTCCTCTTGGACATAACCGTTAAGAAAAGCACATTTCACATCCATTTGAAAAAGTTTGAAATTAATGAAAGCTGCAAAGGCAAGTAGAATACGGATAGATTCCAGTCTATTTACTAGAGTATAGGTTTCTTCGTAGTCTATTCCCTCTTGCTGATTATAGCCTTTAGCAACAAGTCTAGCTTTATTTCTTACTATGACTCAATATTCATCACATTTTTTTCTGAAGACCCACTTTACTCCAATAACAGAAGTTTCCTTAGGTCTTTCAACCAAGATCCAAACTTTGTTCCTTTCAAATTCATTTAGTTCATCTTGCATAGCTTTGATCCAATCATCATCACCTAAAGCTTTATCTGTGCTTTTTGGTTCTAATTGGGAAAGAAATTCTAGATGTCCTATTTCATTTCTTAAGGAACTTCTAGTTCTTACTGGTTGATTTACATCACCAATGATTCTATCACTGGGATGATTCTTAGGAAACACCTGATTTGGGTTTTGTAAAACCTATTCATCAACATAGGGTAGAAATTCTTCTAGGGGTAAATGTTTCAAAAGTATCTTCTTGAACAATTTCCTTATCAGAAGGATCTTCTATAAAAGGTTGACAATCAGTTTTTGAAAACACATCTGAGGATGAGGATTGGGATGGTTTAAAAAAAGGATCAGACTCATCAAATTTTACATGTACTATTTCTTCAACAGTACAAGTATGTTTATTGAAAAATCTATAATCCTTTGAAGTTTTGGAGTAGCCTAAGAAAATTCCTTCATCAGATTTTGGTGCGAATTTATGTAAGTTATCTTTAGTATTGAAAATGAATACATTGAAACCAAAAACCTTGAAGTAGGATAGTCTTTGTTTTCTACCATTCCATAACTTATAAAGAGTTTTATTAAGAAAAGGTCTAATCAAAACTCGATTTATAGTATAGAAATCTATACTTATAGCTTCAGACCAGAAATCTCTAGCTATAGAATATTCACTCAACATGTTTCTAGTTATCTCTTGAAGAATTCTATTTATTCTTTCAACTACACCATTCTGTTGAGGAGTTCTAGGTGCTGAAAAATTGTGAGTAATACCTTTTCTACTACAAAAGGTTTCAAAATAAGAATTTTGAAATTCTCCTCCATGATCACTATGAATAGTTTTCAATGGAAGGTTTTTCTCATTTTTAACTTGAGCTCTAAAACTTTTGAAATAAGAAAAATCTTCAGACTTCTTTTCTAGAAAATAAACCCAAGTAAATCTAGTGTAATCATCAACTAGAACAAACACATAGTATTTTATTCCAATACTTCCAGTTTGTGTTGGACCAAACAGATCCATGTGCACTAACTATAACGCATCAGTTGTTGAGACTTCACCGATTGATTTAAAACTAGATTTATGTTTCATTCCATATTGACAAGTATCACAAACTTTATAATAATCAAATCTAAGCTCTGGTAGATCCTTAAATAGTTTCTTCTTAGAGAGTTTTCATAAGTTCATAAGGTTACAGTGACCTAGTCTTATATTCCATAACCATGAATAATCTTCCATTGCACTTAGGCAAGGTAAATCTTGACACCTGAGGTCTTCTAGGTTCAAAGTGTAAAAATTCTCTTGCCTATTGGCTGAGAGAATAAATTCTTCCTTGGAATTGTGTACTAAGCACTTATCATTCCTAAAATTCACAAGATAACCTTCATCACATAACTGAATTATGCTAATGAGGTTCTGCTTAATACCCTTAACCAAAAGAACATTTGAAATCAAAGTTTTAACTAGAAGAACAATATTACCAATACCAACAATCTCTCCCTTAGAATTAGCTCCGAAAGTTACCTTTCCTCCTTTCGTTTTGATAATCTTTTCAAAATAGATTTTGTTACCAGTCATGTGCCGGTAACATCCACTATCCATGTACCATGTGTTGATGTTGGTACTGTCTTTCTTTTCCTAAAATCAAGTAGAGAATTAGACTTTTGGAATCCAAACTTGTTTGGATATGAGATTTCCAGATAACAAAATTTTAGGTACCCACATCTTCATAGAGAAATAAGCTTTGTGGAATCCTAGAAATTGGGTTTTGTTTAAGGAACAATTCTTTGCCCAGTGACCACCACATTGACAATTGGTACAAAATGGGGCACTCTGAGGAACAAAATAATTGTTACTAAAAGTTGGTTTTGCATGTGTATAACCAAATCCAGATATATTTATCAAAGGTCGTATTTGGGAATACATTTTATCAAAATTTTCTTTACCATGGGTAAAGTTTGATAAAAACTTCTTTAGGGAAAAAAATTTGGACTTGAGTTTTATAAACATGTTTTTATCCTCAAAATCATTAGTTTTAGAACAAGAGCTAGGATCGAAAACATTTTTCTTAGAAAATGCTTTTTCTAACTCTTTAGAAAGTTTGTTTTTCTCAGAACTTACTTCCTCATGATTTTTTGAAATACTTTCAACTTCATGAATTTTTCCTATCAAGATCTTTTCAAAGATCTAATATTTCTTTCGTAAGAATAGAATTCCTAGAGTTTTCTTTATCAAGTTTTTTATTGAGTTTAGAATTCTCAATTTCAAGAAGTTCAAAAAACCTAGAAACTTCTTCATAGGTAGGTGAAATATTTTCTTCATCAGAAGAAGATTATTCATCAGAAGAGTTATAATACTTACTATAATTGGAATTTAATGATACATTGGTCAATGATTCAGCATTTCGTACCTTAGCCATAAAACAATTATTATTAATAGGTATTCTGGCTATAAGACTAAGATTCTTCTGTCCTGAAGATTCATAACCAGATGATTCATCTGAAGAGTCACCACCACTAGCACTCTAGGTTCCATTTGTTTTCAAAACATTCTTAGCTTTGGATTTATAATACTTCTTTATATTCTTGTTTGAATGCCTTTCTTTCCTTTCTTTCTTTTTTAGAAAAGGGAAATCTGGTCAAATATGTCTAGCTCTCTTGCATTCATAACACGTGACTTCTCCATCTTTTCTATCATTCCTTTCCTTTTTCTTATACATGGATTGAAAATTTCTTTGTCCAGATATCTTGTTCATCCTTTGAGCAAGATTTACTAACTCATTTTAAGAGACTTCACTCTCACTAGATTCAAATTGGAAAATAACTTTCTTAGACTTGGATCTGGTTACCCTCTCTAGAGTCTTAGCTTTCATCTGATTTGATTTTGTTGTAAAAGCAACAGTTCCATTTCCATTATTCTTCTTGATATTGTCAGCATCTCTCTTCATTCTAGTATCATGCTGAAGATGAGTTCCAAAAATCTCATCAATAGAAATTTGAGTGACCTTCCTGTTATCATCTATACCAGTTCTCTTGGATTCCCACTCATTGGGAATGATATCAATTATCTTATCCACAAGTGCTTCATCATCTAACCCTTTCTCTCCCATAGACTGTAAACTGTTGACTATAGTCATAAATCTCTGTTGAACTTTACAAATTGGTTCACCATAAGGAAAATTGAAGCCATGGTATTCAGCTCTAAGCATAGCTCTCCTAGTCTCAATCACTTTAGAAGTTCCAAAGTGTGTAACTTCTAACTTCTGTCAGATACAATTATCTGCTTCACAAGAAGAAATTTGTCTATATATATTTCTAGTCATTGAACAAAGTAAGGTATTGTGTACCTTATAATTGAGTTGATACTCTTTCTTTTCCTGGTTAGTGAAAGTTCTAACTTCCTTATCTAGAATTTTATAATCTTCAGTAAGCGTAACAAAGATATCCACTCCAGTATTGATAACAAAAGTCTTTATTCGATCTCTCCAGTACTCATAGTCATTACCATCAACTATTGGTGGTCTTGTAGGATTTATATTATCAATGGAACCAACATTAACTCCTGCCATACTTAAAATAACCTTCGGTACAGAAACTTGTTAGTATAAAAAGTTCATAATAACAAAGTTCGGAATGACAAAGTTCAGAATGACAATGTTCGGAATGACAAAGAACTTTCTAATCAAGTATGAAGAATAAAGGAAAATGAACAAGAAAAACTTTAACGTGAGTATAAGTGTTTCAGAGACCTGCTCTGATACCAATTGTAGGATTGAAATAATGATGTAGATGCTCAATATACAAGAGGGGGTAGAATTGTATACTTTAAAAATTTCCTTAAACAAAGGAAAGATCTATGTTTAACAAACTTAAACTAAGCGAATTCACAACACCTCTAACACTAATTGAAAAATTGGAATAAGGAATGAAGTTATAAACTTCATGTTCTATGTACTTGTTTAAAACTGGAACGAGATTCCGAAAGTAGTTTCTAGAAATATGAATCCGGAAATTGAAACTTAACTAAATATTACAATATGAGATTCTACCTTAAAGCGTATAGAATCTAAATTTATCAAAGTAAAAGTAAGGAAGTATAATAAAGTAATACATTCCATACAATACAATATGCAGAGGAAACAAACAAGTAGTAAAACTACAAGTAACAAGATATAAGTCTTTTAACCTAAAGAGAAGGGTATCCAACAACCTTTGATAAAGGTCCCTTGATTTATACTTTCAGGCAAGTATGTCTTACCCACACCAGGGTATGCCCTTGATACGAATATAGGAATCTCTGTCTTGTTATCCCCGCAAGCCCTCAACTTCAAGGTAGTTGGAACCTCTGTCTTCCTCAGCAATGAAGCCCTCGAACTTCAAGGTAGTCGGCACCTCTGTCTTCCTATGCCCAGAAGTCCTCAAATGTAATCACCAACATTTGGAGTCACACGAAGCAAAAACTGAACGACCGGTTTAGTACGCACAAGGCATGAAAAGATTTCTCTCTCTTGAAATCACCTTATCAGCGTGTGGTCTCTAGATCGATCAAATTCATTGTCGTTATAAGCTATTTCAAATGAGCTCCTATTTATAGGCTCAGTCAGCCTCCTTTCTAACGGTATTATATTCCTTAAAAATCGGAGGGACCTTTATACGTGTTACTTAACCAATGGTTTGTTTATAACAGAATAGATGACATCGTTTTATAACAAATAAGTGTAACAAAATGTACAACATCATTTTAAGTCTAACACAAAAGTTCGGAGTGAAGGTTCTGAGTCTAAATAAATTCGGACTGTATAAAGAAAAGATGATCAGATTCTATTTAATAGGTGAATTCGGAATGAGAATTCGGAATGATAATTTCTCATCAGAATTCATAATGAGAATTCGTAATCTGGATTCGTCATTAGATTTTGATGTTGAACTTCATGAGAGTTCGTATCCAAAATTCGGAGTAGAACATTATCATAGTTCGTCTCCAAAATTCGGAGTGGAACTTTATCACAGTTCTCATCCAGAATTCGGAGCCTAAAATAGAATGCTTCATATCAAAGTTTTTAAATGATTCCGAGAATATAAAAATAAAACCGATTCTTATACTTAAGAAATATATGGATATAGATAATGAAATTATGATAAGGATAATTTTCCTTATAAAAGTGATTTTCCTTAAAAAACGACTTTCCTTATAAAAGTGATTTTCCTTAAAGATAAGGTGTTTGTGATTTTCAAAACAAGAAGGAATGAAAAAGTCATAAAGAAAACCTTATTGACTCAACATACCTAATATGTCAAATTCATCTAAAAAATTAGGTTAACATTAATTAATCATTCTTACATTTCTTCTAATATTTTCAATATAATTTATTTGATTTTCCCCTTAATTGAATAATTACTACATCAGGATTGTGTAAGAATATTATTAAATTAATTCAGCTCTCAAAATTAAAACTAACTAACCATGAATTAGATAAATCATTTAAAATTCAAAATACATTTTATAATTGAACGTATACTCTAGATAACAGCATATTAAAAATATTAAACTTAAAAAATACATGGGTTTGAAAATTTTCACATGTCATTAAATATAAGTATATAATGGTAATAGTATCATATAATTGGACCCAAGAGATTATAAATTCATACATTGGATTATTATGGTTAGTATAAAATCATCCCATAAAATTTATGAATTTTTTTGGGTCTTTTTATAGTTCAAATCATTTTATTTTTAACCTAAATTATCTAATTTATGCTTTATAATGGTAATAAAATTACTATGTTAATTAATCAAAATGACAAATAATAAATGCATAAAATTGTCTAAATTTTGGAAGAATAATTAAAAATAAATAGTCCATTGTGCAAAATTGAAAACAGATTTTTTTTAAAATTAAATATAAATTTAAACAGTAAAAACATAATGAAAAATTTCTTTTCAAAAAAAAAAATCCATTTTAGGTATAGAATAATTTTATACTAATGTGATGTGTAAAATATCATTCTAAGAAAAAACTAAATTAAAAGTAACTAAAAAATTTAAAACTATTTTAATATATAATTTTACTTTGTAAAAGCTTTAACATGATATACGATTTCCAATGAGAATCACTACTTTATTACAATTCATTAAAAATTTATAATTTTCTTAAAATTATTAAATATTTATCCTAAGATAATATTGACATGATCAATCCTAAAATAAAATTCATTTTTGAAAATAATTTTTCAATTATTTTTATAAAATAAATATAATATTCTCAAAAAAAACCCATTTTTGAAGAAATTATATATTTGAAGAATAAAATTATTTTACTAAAAATAATTTTCTCATAAATAAATAAATAATAAATTAATTTTTATTGCATAAGAAATTTAGATACATTTTTCTTTGTTTGGAAAAAACTATTTTTACCCACTGATTTAACAACTATGTTATAATGATCGAATTGATATAATATTATTTTGTTAATCATTTAAGCTCAATGTTGAATGTTGTAAATAGAAGTTAACATAGTTTTATTTGAATATATTAGGGTGTTACATCATGTTCCATACCAACATCACTTTTGGATCAAAAAATTTCATTTAAAAATACTTCCATACAAATGGTAACTCCTTAGGTTTCAGAGAACAAACTCAGATGTGTTCATTCTTGTTCTCAGGTATTTAATAAATCAACTAGTTATCCAAGAACATAACCACTAGGTGTCTAGATACTCATATAATATCTAATTCATCAAAGCGGTAAACATTTTAGAGAATTATAAAAACCAAATAAATTCACTATATATTTGTGAGGGGCATAAGTTCACATTAAAGCTATATTTAGAATATCAGAGTCCAGAACGCCGAGTCAATTATAACTAGACTACAGATAGATTTTTTACAACCAATTTTCCCTTTTAAACTAATCAAAAATATAATACACATATAAAAAGGATACTTGTTCTAAATTGTTTCTTAGTTTAACTTACGATATTCAACACACAATTAGAGTGTACTATCTTCCTTCTTGGAAAAGATAAATGGGGCTTCCCAATGAAAAAACTCATGGGTGAACCAATCCATTAACCATATTTTCATCCTAAAAAATTTAGATCCTTGAACTCAGAAATTTTTTTAGGATTAGAAGATATTGAAATTAGATGCTTACCTAGAATGGGGTGAATCATAAACTCTAACTCTACTTGGAGGAGTTTTAGAGAAATCATCTGGTAAAACATAAAAAGATTCCTAAATGACTACCTGATGATAAAAAATTTCAAATAGTTAATGGAATGATCTTCAATTATGTGAAACAAAATTTAAATCATTACCAATCTCATTAAAACACTCAGGATTCACCATCCGTTAGAAAAAAGAGTAACACAGATGATAAAAATCAACATTAGAATGATTAGAAATAAAAAAAATCCATCTGATGTATATTTCAAACAAATACCAATAAATAATTAGAAAATAATAGACTAACTCAGAATCAGTAATCGATATCAAAAAAGGACACTAAAATCCATGATCTTTCATATACCCAAGAGGTGTCTCTAAATCCTTGTGAAAGGGCATGATATCTATTGGAATTTTATAACATAAAAATAATATATAAATATAACTGAGGGGGAACCACCAATAACAAATAATGAAATAATATCTAAATAAGAAATAATGATTCTAATTATCACTTTTACTAGAACCGCATCATCATCACAAAGAATATCATTAATCACGTGATACTGTTTAACACCTCCGGTCTGTGGATAGAGACCTATAGTCTTTAAATCATTTGATTGTGTCATAACATCATTATGGTCCAATGAACCCTAACCATATAGGTGTAGATATACCCTGAAAAAAATTAATATGACCATAACATCAAAAATATTCCAGCCTATTCATCAGTGAAAAAAAGATTTTTGGGTGTCCCCATTCATGCAACAAAGATAGAAAATCAAATTCAAGCTACTAGAAATATTTTCGGGTGTAGAGGATGACTTCCACTAAGAACCACCTCCTCCACTCCTAATATGATCATTCATCTTTCCCATTTTCCATTGATCACCTCTAAAGCTCTAACAAATTAGAAGAGATGGGGAAGAATATCAAACCTTTCATATCATTTTCAAATAAATCATGATTTATCTATCTACTATCATTATATATGTTGAATTATTTAGAATAGATACTTATGATCTCATTTCTGGTCATAAACTCTGCAGTTATTTATGAGCTTTCTACTATTCATTATATCCTACATCTGGAGTATAATGAACTAGATCGGCAAACAGATTGGTGTATACCGATACAAAACAGTCTCCCTTCTACCAATAGTGTAACTCCATAGACTTCACCATCATCTGTGGCCATATACAAAACTACCAAAAGAAGGGAATATTGAAATCCTTCCACTCCAAGTCCACATGTATGTCTACCTGAACCATGGAATCACACCAACCAATATTAAGACATTCATGTTTGAATGCCACACTCTTCTCCCAAATACTCTTAGGTGTATCCAAGATGTCTAATATTTGAACTATATTCTCCATCTATAAATCCACCATATTAGGTTCATTCATAAATTTAATGGATGGTGGTTTCACATACAATAACACCTGTTATTGATCCCTTTCTCCTCTAGTTCTTGGATATACTACAATGAGTATGTTTTGGACATATGGTATATTCATATCGAAAATAAAAAATTAACCAATGATATCCATGATATGATTTGGATATATGGTTTTATTCCCTTAAGGATAATCGTCTTCACCCTGCCGAGGAACCTATGGAACTCATATCAGAGGAATAATGTAGAACAATAAAATAGAAGAAGCAATTATAAAACATAATAATATATAGAAAATATATGCCATGATAAGAAAAAACTATGATTAAGATCATTAACTCCAAAAATAATAAACGCCTCCCAATATCACATGGTAAATTGAAACTCTCCATAGAAAGATTTGTCTAGGTACTCACAACAACTTACCTACCATGTCCCAAAAATCATATCGGTAGTCAACCAAATGTACCAAAATAAGGGATCATAACGATATAGCACATATAATACCAAACTATGACAAACCCAATAGGGATAAAATCTAAAACTCATACCCAAACCAAACATCCAAATACCATAATTGCATTTCCATTCCCCTGGGTCTGGGAACTAGCACACTAGTATCAAAAAACAACCTACAGGAATGATACTTTTTTACATAAAAAACAACATGGAATATTTATTTATAAGAGGAACAAAAGAAGACATAAAAATATCCCATAACATAATAACTACAATTTAAACAATAAAACACCAATTAATTAGTAGAATACTAAATTATATCTCCAACATCAAAGGACAACTAAAACAAAAATTAATACATCATGTGATAGCATGGGAAGACCCCCATCCTTTCTTCACCAGCAACCAAAACTCAATTGATTATAAAACTCACCTCCTCGATGTCACACCCTTCATTTCCCAATGTTGAAATACATGTGAATGTCTATGAATCACAAACAGGGTGTGTGTGGAACTTCATGATAGTTTTATCATTGTGTGTGGAAGGGTTGAATATGTGATACATTTTTCACTGATGTTTATTTATTGAGAAACATGCTTCGCCTCCTATTAATGATTTCATTTACTTCTGAAAACAAATCAAAATCATATCCATATAAACACGAAAGTTTATAGGTTTCACTTTTAAATAAGAATATTTATGTCCTTGGTGTGGTATGGAATTGATCCAATACTAGAAAATTTACTAGAAAACAGTCCTTCTATGTGGAAGACACTAAGTTGTTTATGCCCTTTCACTCATGTATAACTAAATAGTGCATGTTCTCTTTGAATTACAAATAATGTAACATAATTTTTTGATATAAAAACCATTAAAGGTATTCAGAATTAAATTTCTTAAATTTAAACTATCAAAATAATTTATCACTTTCATACATAGAAGCTGGTAAGAACATCCTTGTCCTAGAAATAAAACTCAATTAGATTTATAAATCTAGTTCTCCAAATGTAATTACATAATAAATAAATAGTATTCTTCCAGAATACCACAGAAATAAGATAAACTTATTTTTCCTATATTTAAATAAACTAGTCCTATTTCTCAATATGAAAAAAGTATGACTCAATAATAATAAATTTCTTACAATTATTAACATATTATTATTCAGTACATAAAACAAAACATGATTTCCCAATTTGATAGTCTCGAACGATACAATAATCAGGAGAATATAATGACCAACTGAATATGTTGCAATATTGCATCTTTCCATTTTAATTCTATCTATAAAACTTCTAAATGAGAAACAATCTATAAAACCTCTTCCACTCTCAAGTGAACTTACTTCTCTCTTCTCCACCATGAACCATATAACTGTCAAAAAGTTCACAATACTTTCCCCTTTTATACTCCCCCCTAAAATAGTTTGGGCAGGATTCCTAAATTGTTTCATGACCAAAAATTCTTTTGAATAAGAATGTTTTAATGAATTTAGGATATATTTGTGACTTCTTCAATGCTTTTCAACACTTCTTGATCCTTCACCAATCATCTCAAATATTATAAAAACCTAATCTCTTATTGAGACAATTTTTATAATCATCAGTTTGATTCTGATTTACCATTCTAATTTGTTCTATATGATTTCATCAAAATTATTCTCTACACCAACTGCCTAAAAATAAATATCATTAATCTTGTTTAAAACCTAAATTTGATTCTGTTTCTCCATTATAATTTTTTAATATAATTCATTCATTATGTTTCTATTTACAAAATAAATAAAACAATAAATCTTCATAAAGATCAAGTACCCCCTTTTCGACTGTTTTGTACCTCCATCAAACTCATAACAAAATAAACTATTATTCCAATTCTGATTCTCATTATAATCTACCCCATTATGTTGAATACAAATGTAACACAATATGATATTCTTCATCTCTTATCTCAACCCACATGAAAAAATTAATTCAAACACTTATGTTATTGCTTTTCTTTAGAAATATTAATCAACATCTACTCTGATACGATGTCTCTTGATCCGTATGACGAAAGAACTTGACAAAAAATCAGAGTTTTTTTTTCTCTTCTTAATATGATACCAATAGTCTTCCAATAAACAACATTATTTTAATTTCAACATTATGATTAATATACTAATCCTTTATCAAATATGAATCTATAAAACTCATGACGATGAACTTGACAATGAAAATATTTTCTTTCACCAAATTTCTTCTTTAAAAAAATTCTATTCATACCGGGAATTCCATCATGGCTTTGATTGCATTAATTATTAGCTTAAGCATTGTGTGACTTAAAATGTAATGTAATGTACCTTCCCATTCCTATAACAACATTTTTTGTTCCTACTCATTCTGAATACAATTTTCATGTATAGAATTCTCCTAAATATGATTGTAATCAATTTTTTCTTCCAATTTGATTCTCAATGATAATTTTCAAGACATCATATCTCCATTTATTTCATCTATCTATAACCACATGTTTTATAACATAATTATGATTTTTTAGAAATAAAAAACCATAAAGATTCATCAAATTTACAATGGATCCATCGAGACACCAAAACATGTTAGGATGATATTTTCCAAGATCGAACTTAAGGTGAACATGATGAAATTTTTCTTCCATATCAAATTTTATCTATATTATATACTTTATTATGTTCCGTTAGTCAGAATTTCTAAATAAAATTAATTCTTGAATACAATTTTTTTGTATGATCTCCATATTTTATAACGTGAAGTGAATTATTTTTCCTCTTTAAAAGAAAAAATTTTCACCTAAAATATTCTCCATGATTACGATGTTGAATCCAATTTTCAAATACGTCTAAATATTTATCCACATCCTAATATGATGTCTTTTGTTGAATCATAAATATATTCTTTATCGAATTACCATATAGATCTAATTAAAAACATTCATTAATCCATATCTCTTATTGTCATCTACAAAACATATGGATATGTGGAAAACAAAAACAACTAAACACATAATCTTACAAAAAATCTCACCCTCTATGTTTTTTTTTCAACAATCACTTAAAACACTTAAACCAATTAAAAATGATAATTTATATTGTCTTATTTTCTCACTTGTTGTTCTCCCCATTGTTTTTCTTCACACATATTTCATTTCTCCCCCCATTTCATTTAAATATCCCCCTTATTGACAATAAAATTCATTGGGAATGTCATGAAATGTTTTTCCATTACTGAAAAATGATCTCATTTACAGGGGGTGTAGCTTTTCTTCAACATAGGTATCCCATGAGTTTCTCAAAAAAGATAATTTAAATTAAAAAACTATAAATCCTCATGAGCATACACATAATTGAAAAGAAGAGTGAATAGTAATGGTTTACATTGTTTTCCTTTGAAAAACTTTCATGTAATACAAATTTCATGTTTCATTCAACATTCTCATGATTGCAGAAGTCTTTGAAAGAAATTGTTTAGAGAAAAGTATCCATCACCCATCTCAAAATATATATCATAATGTTCATGTGTATAAAAATAATACTTTCATAAACTCATTACATTATTCTGATTAAATAGTAATAGAATCATCATTATCTTCTTTATTTAAATTTTTTATATTCACTATAAGTTAGTAAAATTGTACTAGATTATTTTTTGAATTTGGGAAAACCTTTATTATTTATTTGAAACACCATTCTATGTGAGATTCATATCTCAGTATTGTTTGTTTCTTCTTTCTATTGTATTTTTAATTTGACAAACTTTATTCTTTATATTCATCCATCTTGGGATTTGTAACAAATTTATTCTTATGTGTAGAATTTTTTGAAGAGTTTGTCAACTTTTCATCACCTTTAGTAACATGTTTATTATAATCATTTTGTAACATTTTCTCAATGTTACTCATTTTTTCCTACAATATAGTTGAACAACTTCTTATCTCATTCCCTTATTTATCACATCAACAATCTATTGATACCATTTTAAAAAAATTCTTCTATAATTTGAATTTTTGTCTTCCCCTATTTTTTTATGATTTTTTGTACTTCCTTTAATATCCTAGAAATGTCAACTTCTTTTTGCTAGATAACTAAGCGCTCATCATTTTCAGACTGAACAGATCAACTTTTCTTAACTTCTATAACATCTGGATTCTATGAATTTTTCACAAACTCTTGTTTGGAAGATAAAAAAGAAGAGGACATCCTTTTGCAATACGTCTAGGTGTATGGCATCATCCACAAATAATTTTGAGGGGTTTAAACATATTTTTCGATTTTACTACAACTTTCTTAGGAGTATTTAAAATAAACTTATTATACCTATTCCCTTGATGGGATGGAATCCCTCTCAAATATTTCGTTATATGATTTTTGAAATAGTTGTAATACATTTAGTTCAACATAAATATGTTAGTTTTATTATCAATTTCATCACAATGCGAGCAATATCCAAAGAAATAGTATTTTCTTTTATAACAACTATACTAGGAGGAGTTGTGAAAAATTTTCATAAAAACCTTCATATAAAGACATTCTTGATCAGTAATTTTGATGTTTTCAATATAATCCTTCTTCATCAAGGTTTTAATTCCATCCTTATCAGAACCAATAATAATATAACCAATTCTATTCTCAAAATTCATAGAAATATTTTTGAATTTAGGATCCATATAAACTTTTTAATTCTCTATTTTTTTAATATTATCTAAATACATAACTTTAATAGAAATATACATTTCATAGATATCTCCATATTTATTCTCAACAATGATAGGTTAATTTATTGATAATTCTAAGGTTTCTCATTTTGATAACAATTACCAACTTTTGAAATTGGGTTTTTGAAACTATTATTTCTCTGTTCACCTATAGAATGTTTTTATTGGACATGTTACAAATATTCTTTTTTTTTCTTCAAATTCACTTCATGTTTTTCATTATAGTACTTTTCTTCTTAGGTAGATTACCTTAAATCATAAATTTCATTCCCCAAGTTATCAATATCATTATTAAAACAATCTCAATATTTTATTAAGTGTTTTCACTTTTCAACTCATGTAGCTCCTTTTCAGGTCTCCAAATATTTCTTAGCCATTCATTCAATTATTCATTAATATATTTTTCTAATTGAGAGTATTCTTAAAAAAAACTAATACTTACAAATTCATTGTTGTTAATTTTTTCAATTAATGTATTCATCCAAAAATTCTCAAAAATCATTTCAAACTCATCTTAACTTTATTCTTCTTCTCCAAAAAAACTACTTTCACTACTGGACAATATTTCCTCACTAATTATTTAAATAAACATGTACTATTAAACTCTATTTTAACCAAAAAACTAACACCTTCCTTAGACAAAAAACATATCATTTTGTGTTCTGAGAACATATTATCTTTCCTCTTAGAGTATTATTTTTATTTATCATGCTGTTTCTTCCATGAAATTCTTTCTATTCATTCTTCTTATTTAATCTATTCTTCATTTATTTCTTATACACCACCTGTTTTAGTAAAATTGGAAACCAAATATCCAATGAATCTATAAAGGAAAATTTTGAGTGAGGTTTTTCTTTATAACTTATTGTACATCTTTTAATGTTTTTAGAAAATAAGGATAAAAATTCATCAGGATTTTAAAATAAATTATTTTTTTATAAGAATCTCCAACTTCATTTTCATAAAGAGTATACCTTGAATTTTATTTTATTTCATCCTTGAATGACATATATCATCCACCTTTTTTTATTTTCATATATATCTACATTATTATTTCATATGTAATTAGAGTACACTGAAAATCATTTGGAAGTAATGTTTCTAGATCACTATATTTCTATGATGAAACATTGGTACCCAACATATCAGTAATAATCTCAATATATTTTAAACAATAGTAAAAACATTAAAATATTCACTATGAGATCTCATAGTGCTAAAAATTTCCATCACCATGATAATGAATCTTACAATAGATTCATACTCACCCATCTTATGATCATTATTTTTCATTCTCTAAATTAATAATTTTTCATTTTTCACTATTATATTGCCTTCATAAATGTTCTTCAGCTAATCTTAGATACATTTGAAGGTTTAATATCCTTTTAATCTCTGAAACTCACTTCCATAATGTGATGATATTTAAATTCCATTATATTTTCTATCAATTTAATGGTTTTTATTATTATTTTTTCTTTTATGATTATTCTCGATATGAAGAGGAAAACCATCTATAAAATCCTTTGAAACAACACATGAAAAAGGCATAAGATATAGAAATATTATTCATTTTCATATATGATAATTCCTATAATTTAAAATCAATATTACCATACTATTCACACAACTCAAATTTTCCATCACAAAATCACATTCCAAACTACATAAAATAATAAACAATGGGATCCTTTCTCTTATACCATTAATAATTTCTCATTCAGGATAGTTCTTGCACTAAGAGGAGGAGAGGTCAATAAGTTATACATTTCTGGCTTTTGATTATTTCTTAATATAAAACCTTCTCCCATGTTAAATAATTATTTCCCTACTAAAATCAAATCACAAAATCATCCATAGAAAAAAAGCATTTACAATGTTAGCTATTCAACAAGAATAGGTACATCATTGGAATGGTATGTAAATGTTCCACTACCACATAATCAACTAGAAAACAATCATTCTATGTGGAAGACAATGAGTATGATATGCCATTTCACTAATGTAGCACTAGGTAAACAATCAAATAGTGTGTGTTCTATTTTTTATTTAAATGATATACAACAATTTTTTTAATAGAACATGTTACTTTATTTCTGTATCAACATTAAAAAATAAGAAATTTAAAAACAATTCTTCACATTCTAACCCAAAAATAGGTAATAACTTCATGGTCTTGGTAATAAAACTTGGTCTAATTTACCTATCTAGTTCCCACAATATCATTGTTAAATATAGAAATAATAATCTTCCAGAATACCATTGGATGATTTTGATGTTTTTATTTATTATTCTAAAAAAACTAATCTGATTTCTCAATATGAAAATTGTATCACTCTATAAGAATATGATTGAGACAATTATGAACTCTTTCTATTACATTACATAAAACCCAATACGATTTTTAAAAATAGATTATCCATCTAGGTACGATAATCAGAAGAATATGTTGCTCGGTAGAATGCAATGTAATCATTTCTCATCCCCTACCAATTCAATCTAGAAAACATCTTCTAGAAAATCAATTCAAAAAACCACATCCAATCTCTGGATCTCCACTATCCCTCTTCATCACAGTAAATAGTACATCTTTCAGAATTTACAAATTTCATTCACTTTTTATACTAACTCAAAAAAGGGTTTTGGTGGGATTATGAAATTTTATCTCGCTTAACCAAATTTTTCATAATTTGCTTTTTTTTGGAATTTTGGATACATTTTTGAATTCATAAATGCTTCTTTTTTTTATCGATCCATCTTGGACCATCTAAAAATTTATTACAACATTATATCTTTATCAAAAATTATTTAAAACCACAAGTTTGATTTGGATTTCCCATTCCTATTTTCCTGATATGATTATTCCATAATGAACTCCATACAAATTTAATAAAACTAGATCGATTTTATCATATTAAAAAACCTTAGTTTGATTCCATTTATACATTATGAATCACCAATACAATTGATTCATTGTATTTCACTACTCCAAATGAATAAAATAATTCACATTCATTGGAAATTAATTTTCCCCAAATTCAGAACTTCTTTGTCTTCTCCAAACTCTTAACAAACTCATGTTCGATTCCAGTTTTATTTGTCTTTATGATCATTATCATTACGATGAAGAAAAATATAACACAATATAATCTTATTTATATATTTTATTTACAAACATTAAAAATTAATTCACTACTTCTACTTTTTCTTTAATTTAAAAATATTAATCAGTATCAGTGCTGATAGGATTTCTACTAATCTAACTGATTAAAGAACTTGGAAACATATCAGAGATCCTATTTCTCTTCTAAATATCAAAAAATTGGTATTTTATCATGAAACATATTTATTTTTTCTTCATTATGATCATTCTAATTATCCACAGACAAATCTATATCTATATAAATCATTAGAAATGTTCTTAAGACCAGAATTCATTAGCTTCACAAAATTTCATATTTCACAAAAGTATTCTTGTATTATGACATCCTTGATGACTTTTATTACATTAATGATTAGTTTTAGAATTGAATTACTTAAAATTAAATATAATATAACTTCCCATTCCTCCAGTGATATCATCGTTTCTTACTCACCTAGAATAATGTTTTCATGAATATGATTATCATTACCCTTTCTCTTCCAATATGATTCTCAATACAATTGTTAGAACTTATTTTCCATTCTATCATCAGTCTAGAAACACACAATTGATAAATAAAATATGATTTCTATGAAATACAAATCAATAATGATTTTATATATTCACAATGGAGACATAAAGACTTCAAAACTCATTACGATCATATTTCCCTTAATCGACACCAAGGTGGATATGATGATCCTTTTCTTCAAGTAAACAACTATATAATATGATGAATTTTCTTATGTACCGTGAGTCCTATTTTTAGAATACGATGATTTCCCAAAAATTATTTTTTATTCATATCACCATATTTTACAACGTAAAGTGATTTCCATTTATTCTTTTAAAGGAATACTAATCAAAAACAAAAATTTTCCTAATTATGATGGTGAATCTATTTTCCACTATCTTCAAACTTTTTATCAACATCCATATTTGATAGATCTTATTGAATCATCCATATGATATGGATCTGATTTATAAAATTATTCAATCAAAATTTCTATCCATCATCTTCACAAAATAAAGATTTTTTGACCAAAAATACTGCCAAAATACAACTTGGTCTTAACTAGTTGTGCATAGAATGTCCAATAGCATTCTCAGTATGATTCCACTAAGGTGTTACAAAATAATTAATTGTATAAAAATATGAACAAGAACATTATTATGTAAGAATGTTATGATAAAATTTTAAATGTTTTTAAATCCAAAGCATGTGAAAATTTTAACTTTTCAATTAATCAACTTTTAATCCATAAACCATGTAAAACAATTCCACCAAGATTAATACACAAAAATGATTAAAAATAAAATCAAATATTTCATTAGATACCACATAAAACCCATGTCATTACAAGCTAAATTATTAAAATCTAAATAATAGGTACCATAACTCTAAGAATCACTACTAGTCGTGCTATCTAGGTCACTCAAACCTAAGACAGAGATAATTTTCTGCATTCAGAATCGAAATATATGCATCAAATATTGATATCATTAGAATACCCTTGATATTGATCTACACAAATAGTTTATCTAGTCCCCAGAAAATATGCCTAGATAGTAGATGAACACCCCAAGACTGAACCCCGCAATAGTAACAATGGAAAAGTCTTATTACTACCCCACATACCAAATTACTCTTGGTTTACCATGTGCTCTATTTTAAAAACCATTTCACAAAAAAAAATTGTTCACAAATCCTTTTTGAAATCCTTTTCATAATTCATTGAAAATAGGCTTTATTTTACCAATATATGGTAAAAGTAATCATCTTAAAAACACACTTTCCACACATGAAAAAATCAATCAATATTTTATGAAATTTTATTTATAAAATAATTATTCAAAATAGATGTTATATTATTCATCCAAAAGATCCTAGATATGGAATAACCTACCAAAAAACAACTCAAAAGAACCCATTATAGGATCCACAAACATGGAAGAATTAAAATAAAATGAAGAATCCAATTAAATTAATCCTCACATATTAAAATTACTTAAACATGAAAATAAGATTGGAATATAGGATATATCACAACAAACATCAAAGAAACATGCATTTCAAAGTACAACCCACAGAATGATCAGCCTCAAGAGGGAGTCCACATTTCTACTCTTTAAAAGATCATGAATAATCAACATAATAGAGAAATTAATATATAAACTCAATGAAATGGAATTTATGTAATAAAAGGAAATGGAGAATAATAAAGTATCACTCACCCATATAAACGCACTGTACCTACAACGACGATCAATGGTTGAAAATATTTATTGACTATAGCATATGTCTCCAAAATCACTTGGGAGAGCTCCTAGGTCGAGAGGGAAGAAGTTAGGACAGAATGAAATAGAGATTATCCTTATAGTACCCTAAAAATACCACGTATAATAAATTAGATTGAATGTAATTTTCTTGAAATTTAATCCATGAATACAAATTCTGTAGAAAAGATCATCTCCTTATGTTAAAACATTTTATATTACCATTAAACAGATTATAATAACTATTTAGTTAGGAAATTATCAATATATGTACAAGTTAACAGAATCTACCCGAGACCTATTGCATGATGTGTAAACCCATTTATGTCTTGTAAACTTCTAATTCCTTTACCATTTCATGGTATCTTCTTGAAAACCAATGCATGATGAATAACCACTTTATAGAGTGTATATTTCTCTTGTGGATAGTGAAAATCTATTTTTTTTTCTCAAAATCCCAAACCACCGTCGATATTCTATAAACTCAAGTTAGACCTCACAAATACATTGATAGGTTTATATCTAGACTCAAATAATTAAAATGAACATAAATCATCAAACATTATTTAATTTTCCCAAGAATGTTATCTCCAACCTCGGGAGTCCCGACATGAACCCAAATAAAGAGGGAAACAAAAAGGTAGAAGAGAGATACCTGAATATGGTTAATGGAATGTTACAATATATTCATAACAAAAATATACAATAAATTTTTTAATGGTTTATATATCATTTTAATACATATCATTTAGATTATCTCTTTGGTTTACCAATTATGACCTTAACATTGGTAATGATTTTTTCAATATTTATGGTATATAATTTTTCTTCTAGGTTCCAAATTGGATAATAAATAAAAAATGGATAATACGGTATAAGTTATTTCATAGTAATTTTCCTATTTTAATTTCTTTTATCCATAAATACATGAATAAAATATATTGAACATAAAATAATTTTAATGACATTTTATAACTATTTCATTAGTCTAACATTGAAAATAATTTGATAGAAATAGAATATGAATATAATCCTTTTTTAAATCCATATTATGTTATATTTAATGAATCATTTATTAGAATAAAATAATATAACCATATTTTAATACATTTAATATTTTTAAAATCATTTTTTAAAATAAATTGTACAAATACTATGTCAATGTTATATAATAATTTAATGTAATTATTTAGTCACTAAAAATATAATTAAAAATAACAATGATAAAAAATTATCATATCTATTAAAAAAATTTGTAATAAATCTTATCCCTGTATTAACCTTTTGTTAAAAAATATTGAGATGTTAACTTCCAGAGAGTGACATTTTTCATTTTTTTCTAAAATAATATTAAGGTCATAATCAAGAATAAATGGCACCAAGTTTCCATATATTAGAAACATATATGGACATGTATAAAATCCGTAAGTCTACAATGATAAAGGAATTTAGTGGAGAAATTTTTAATCCATGTTCCATTGTATTAACCTAGTTTTTCTCGTTTACCCTTACCAAGGTAACAAATATTTATAAGGGTTGCTATTTATATTACCCAAAATAAGGAAACTATTTAAAAAATTTCATCCTCTTTATTCTAATTATTGAATCAATTATTCATGATTGAATTAATTGAATTATTGGGATTTAATTTAAAATTATATCATAAAAATTATAATATAAGTGCTTTTCCATAGAAAAAGTTTTTTAAAGAGTATAATGTTTCCATACCAAACACAAACATAAAATTAATTCCAAATACAATAATTTGATTATCAAAATTATAAGTGAAATAATTTATATTTTAAAATCATTTTAAAATAATATATAAATATGTAATTTATTTAAACTAATAGATTTATTTCTATTAAAATTGGTATGTATTAATATTCATTAGAAAATAAATAATTGCGGATAATTATAGAAAAATGACTTGAAACAAAATTTAACATTATTATTCCAAAAATGAAGTTATTTTTTAAAAATTTACATTCAAAATTAGTTTGAAATTGATTCTAAGTTTCTTGAACAAATACTAATAAAAAAATATTTTCAAAGAAAAATCATTTTTGAAGTATATAATGGCTTTACAAAAAATTGAGTTCTGATTTACTAAGAATAAATAAATACATTTAAATTGAGTATGAATTCTCTATTTAAGTACCATAATGTTTTTACAAATAATCATAATTTTGAATTTATTAGCTTGGAGTCATTTAAATAATGTTATTCTTATAATATATCTATGTTCACTTATAGATGTATGTTTTTTGTTAAGCCAACTATCGAGATTATGATTTTTTTTAACTAAACAATAATTAGGTGACATTATTCATACTTAAGAAAAATTCTCCCCCATTATATTTTCTATGTTATAAAATTTTTAATATTTGAAAAAAGCTTTTTGAAAACCACATTGTATAGAGGGATAATAAAACATCCTTTGATGATAGGATATTGTAACTGTAAAGGTTACACAAAATAAAAAATGATTGGGTTTATATATAAGGATAACATTTCTGTGAAATTTAAAATCTGACATGGAGGAGAATGATATAAATTAAGATATAATAGAGATTGATATTAAACATGGTCATGAAAAATATATCTACCAAGAATCCATAAATCTTTAATGGGATAATGGTCTATTAATTCATCATAAATGAATGTAAAAGTATGACATTTTTACATGAAGATATTTTTCCAATGGTTGAGGTATTTTATATCTATAAAGATAAAAAATAAGGAAAAATAACTTTATATGTTATATTTTCATTTCATAAACACACTTTCATCCTTTTTTTATGATTCAATCAATTTCCTATTAATCCCTCACACCATGAAATAAATATTCATGATTATTTTTTTACCTTAAGCACAATAATTTTTCTTTATTAGATCATAAGATCTATAAAATAACGAATATTCATTCCAAATATCTCTAAATCACTAACATACCAAAATTGGAAAGAATAAATTATATAATATTGTTAAATATGTTACATTAGTCTCTAAAAACACAACAATAACACCCAAAGATCAACATAATCCATTATATAAATAGTTAACAGTAGGGAACTTCAAAAATATTTATGGCCAATATTGAAAGCAAAGTATTAGAATGATTTGATATAATATACTTCCCGGATGAATATAACAATTATAATGAAATAATTTTAATCAATCATAATGTATCTTACCAAAAAAAGTATAAAATGATCTTATATTATCCAAAATTAAATAATTATTTCCCTAAATAATGACACAATAAAATAATATTTCATTTCAAAATAAAATTCAACCTCTATTCCTGCTGGAACCATGGTCATATTTGCATGAATTGGAGTATGATTTGTGTTTGTTTTCAATCGTTAGAGGAAGTTCAGAATGTGTCCCAGCAAAGTACTCATACAGGTCAAGCAGATAAATGTATTGAAGGTGGCAACATTTTCAAGTGTTTTCCAAATTTTGGGATCTCAAAACTGACAAAAGGAGAAAACAATGATATTTGTAAAAGATACTTGAGTGCCATATATATGTCGCACAAGTGACTTGCATGCCAGTGCTGAGGAGGATTGGAAAGTTGCGCACCATATGTTTTTGTAGATCAGAACTTCAAAATATGGAAAAGGAAAGATGGTCATGCAAGTATTGGTTTGGTCACGCAAGTGAGTAGTGCGACAGATGCTTGGGCGGTTAGAGGTGCACGATGGGACTTGCGCGCCGAGAGGAGGATTGCACGCCACTGTGTAGGGTGTCCAATTTGCCTATAAATAGTGGACCACCCCTCCTCATTTTCAACAAATTTTGAGACATGGAGAAATTCAGTGCTCCTATCGTGCAGGTAAAGGGGTCGCGCAAGTGGTAGTGGGTCATGCAAGTATAAGCCGCATGACAGTTGTTTGTTGCATACGAAAGGTGGTTTGGGCAAGAGAGGGTGTGGATAGCACAATTTTGGTATTGAAGAAGGTTTAGTCATGCAATTGTTGGAGGTGGACTTTTCCACCAGTTATAACTTACGCGCCATCCTTGAAACTTGCGCACCAGCTTGGGGAAGCACGCCAGGTGTTGTTAAAGTATGTCCATCCTTTTTGAAGCTGCATGAAAGCTAGAAGATTTCCCAGTACCCTCAGTGAAAAGTGAGATTCGTCTACTGGTAAGATTTGGACTTCAAATAGAATCTACATATAATTGAGGAAGCATTCTTTTGCACTGATGAAGAGACCTTCACATCTATAAACTGAGTGGGACTTCAGTGAAGGCAGTGAGCTAGGGGGAGTCAACAGGAGTGACACGAGGGATGCAGTGAGCTATTTTTAACTTTTGTAATGGCATTCATCCTAGGACAATGTGACTGTGGTCGAACCTTTGTAATACATAGCTAGTGAAGTTTAATGGAATTTGGTACGACGAAAAACCTGTCGGCATATGCTCCTTAGACGTAGCCCTTTTTGGTGAACCAAGTAAAAAAGTGATGTGTCAACTCTCTGCATGTGATTGTTAGCTTTCTGATCATTTATATCATACAGGTTTAACAAGTTCCTACCAACGTGGGAACAAGATCCTTCACATTAAAAGAAAAAGTTGTCACCCTGATTCAACCCTCCCCTCTCAGGGTGCCTCAGGGGTCCAACAAGTGGTATCAGAGGGTAATGGTTACTGGTGTTAGATATGTCCTTTTTCATCATGAAGAATATAGTCAATACTAGGGGAGTACCTATCTTAGATGGAAGTAATTTTCAGATTTGTAAGAACACAATGAAATCACAATTACGGTCTCTCAGAATGGAAGTCCTCTTTGCTACCTTGCAAGGAATACAAGTTACCAATCCAGTAGGTCTTTCTATGACTGATACAGGTAGGAAAGTTTTAGAAGCAGAAGCTAGACCTCAGAATGCTATCACTGCAGCTCTTTTAGATCAGATCTACCTAAAGGTTATGAGTTACACCTCAGCAAAGTCTATGTGGGATAACAGTGTAAACATTTATTAAGGATACAACAAAGTAAAGGAGGAAAAACATCATTTCTTATACAACAGGATTGAAAATCTAAAGATTCATCCTAATTAGAATGCATATTCTTTCTTCAATCGAATTATTGAAGTTGTAGGATCGATTAGATGTCTTGGAGAGGAAATCATAGACATTGATATCGTAAAGAAAATCTTGATAAGTCTTCCTCCTATGTAAATGCAAAGGTGTCATCCCATGAAGAAAGAGATCTTTCTATGCTATCTCTGGAGGATCTGTTATGTAGTCTAGTGGCATAAGAGATGACAATAAAACCCAAAGATTATACGACGCATGTAAGCAAGGAAATGGCATTAAAATCCATGGTCAAATTGAAAATTTCAGAAGATATTAATGGTGAAGATGATGAGGAAAAAGAAATTATTTCTCTCATCAACAAGAAGATAAAGAATGAAAAAGGAAAATTAAAAGGTAATCTACCCCTGGCATGTTTTCATTGTGGATGAGTTGGGAAAATTGATTCTCAGTGCCAAAGAAATTGTGATGTTGATGAGAGCGAAGCTGAAGACATCGAGAAGCCTTGGAAAAGGTTTTTAAAAAATGGAGACTCCAAATCTGGAAACCAAATACAGAAGATGAGTTTTGTCTTTGAAGAAGAATATGAGGATATTGAATTTTTTGAAGAAGAAGAAACAGAATTTAAAACACGATACCATGCTTCCATGATGGTTACTATTTAAAATTAAGAACCCTCTTCCAATAATGGAAGAGATAATCTGATTACACCTAATGGTGATCCAACTATTAAAATTAAGGTTTCTTTTTACAAGCTTGATAATAAATGTATGAGATGAAATTAGTGGAAGGAAATGGTGGAAGAGTCATCAGAATATGTTGATGAGCTTCAAGCAAAAATTGAACGACTAGAAGAACTAGTGAGAGTTCAGTCTTCGATCCTTGATAGCACAGATGGGGTTGTGGAACTAAAGCTAAGAATTTAAGAACAATCCATGTTCATAAATGACCTTTCATCTAGACTGGAAGAGAAGTTCAAGATAGTTGAGAGTCTTGAGGAAGAAGTTGTTACTCTTAAGAGTAAAATTTAATGTCAATTAACCACAAATAAGGGTAAGAAGAAAATTCATTTTCGAAGATTCTCAGATGCAGAATTACTAGGAAGAGAAAAGTGTGGTTCAGATGGTGTTGGAAAAATCATGAGTGATCAAAAACCCACTTTTATGGGAAATAGTGGAATTGGATGTGAAGCTGAGACTTCAACTGCTTGATGTGGAGAGAGCCAAAAGAAAGACAAGATAAAATTTGGACATGTTGAAACTTTGCCCGATGTGCTAAAATTGAAACCCTCAATCCAAACTAAAAGAAGAACTGAAAATTATCCTCCAACATTCAGAAATGACAAGAAGTCTAACTATTCTCCCAAGGTTGAAGGCATGAGGATAAATTCAAATGACAATACATTTCCTCTCATAAATTTTCAGTTCTGTGGCTATCGGGCAGACACCATGACATATTGAGAAGAGGGAAGGAGCTACTTGAATGTGGATGATATTTGACATCAACAAGGGATACCATATTCATATACTCAATCATATAGAAGAAATAGTTTCTATGGATTATATTTTCATTGTTCTAACTTTGTACATAAATCTTTGTTTTTCATGGAGAGATTTGATAGGAGAGATTCATACAACACTCATAGATAGCTCAGTATCCACCCTCCTGATGGTGTTTCTCTCCCAAATAGGTTTTCTTCTCTAGAATACGATTATGGGTATGAAGAATCAGATTATGTGGAAGAAATAATTATAAGGCCATCAATATCTTATACTCAATCCAATATCTCTTGGAAAGAGAAGAAGAAGATGGAGAAATCCAACCTTGTAGAGGTGGCACTCAAAGCTACCAAAATCAACAGTACCTGGATTCTAGATAACGGTTTTTTATCTCATATGACAGGTAATTCTGGCCGGTTAATAGATATCAAAATAAATGTTGACGGTTTTGTATGATTTGGGAATGATGGAGCTCTGAAAATCAAAGGCAGTGGAAGTACTGAATTAGCTAATGGATAGCTAAATAAGACTGAAGTCCTTTATGTAGATGGCCTAATTCATAATCTTCTCTCTGAGAGTCAACTCTTTGACTCGGGAATCATAGTTACTTTTAATTAGAAAGGCTTCACTATCACGGGAAAGATAGGTAATTCACTAATGAAGGGATGTAGAACAGATGACATCTTGTATTAGGATGATAGTAAAGAAAACATTTACTACATTATTGTTGAAGAAAAAACAATCTGTGGCATCGAACACTAGGACATATCAATCAACAAGACATGGAGGAAATATCAAAACTGAGGATTTTCATTGACATTCCCAACTTGAATTGTGAGCGTGAAAGGTTTTGCGATGCTTGTATTCGTGGAAAGCTGGTTTGAATTTCATATCGGACAAAGAAGAAAATGGCATCTCATATTCTTGATCAAATTCATACAGATGTATGTGGGCCAATAAATTTTGTTGCAACTCATGGAGAAAGGTACTTTGTTATTACAGTAGAATGTCATGTGTTATGGTCATTCACAGGAAACGACTAGTGAATTAAAGCATGAAAACATATCAGTGAATCACCGAGAATGATACTAGATGAAAAATCAAAGTGTTGCAAACTGACAACAGAGGGGAATACACATCATTTGAATTTGAAAATTACCGGGAGAAGCATGGGATACAACATGAGGTAGCTACTGTGTGAACTCCACAACAAAATGGAGTTGTTGAATGTAGGAATTTAAAGTTCAACAACATGGAACGAACTATGCTGATTGAGAGTCGTATTCCACGACATTACTGGAAAGAGGTTGTTCAATCTACAGTGTATATTCAAAATCGAACAGGGCTTTATATGGGTGAAATGAAAACACCATATGAATTATCGCATAGAAGGAAGTGTTCGTTGAAATATTTTCGTGTTTTTGGAAGTAAATGCTTTATCAAGAGAAATGATGGAAATCAAGGGAAGTATGGTGACCATGCAGATGAATAAATTTTCTTTGGATACTCAATAAACATAAAAGCTTACAAGTGCTTCAACAAACGATTATGAAGGATTGTGGAAAGAAGTGATGTTAAAATAATTGAAGAGAAAACCACAACTCCTTCAAGAAAATCATATGCTGATGCGATAGAAAGTGAAGAAGAAAGTGAACGTGGATACAATAAAAATATATAAATAGAGGAAGTTGTACAAAACACTCAGAAGTCACATCATGATGTTGACACAAAAGAAGAATATGAAGAAGAAACTATGGCTGGAGAGAATGCAACTGAACGGCACAAGAGAAATCATAGAGCTGAGATTGATCCATTTGACATAATTGGGGACTTGAGTGCACCCACTCAAACAAGGAGGATGCGAAATAACACGCAATATTAATTTATGTTAGTTATGGATCCAACCTCATTTGAAGAAGCTGTAAAGGATGAATCATGGGTGAAATGGATAAATGAAGAGTTAGATCAGATTACCAAGGATCAGATATGGGATCTTGTCTAGAGACCCAAAGGTCACAATCTGATTGTTAGCAAAAGGATCTTTAAGAACAAATTTGATGAGCATGGATGTGTTATCAGAAACAAGGAATGACTGGTTTGTGAGGGATATTTCTAAATTTAAGGTGTTAGTGTTGAAGAATCCTTTCTTCCAGTGGCTAGACTGAAGTCAATCAGGCTGTTCCTTGCCATGGAACTCCAAAGAGGATATAAATTATATAAATTTGATGTCAATACATAATTCCTAAGTGGTTTACTCAAAGAAGAAGTATACATTGAACAACCAGTGGGTTTTTTTCTTGGTATTGAAGAAACAAAGGTCTGCAAACTATGGAAATCTCTATATGGTTTGAAGCATGCACCTCAGGCGTGGTACTCCTGGATGGACTCTTATCTCAAGAAGCTGGAATTCAAAATAGGAGGAGTGGATCACAATATATATGTGAATAATTCTCCAAAAGATCAATTTATGGTTCTTGTCTATGTTGTTGATATCATATTTGGTGGCAGCAAGCAAAAATCAGTGGTTGAATTTTCCAATCACATGAAATCATAATTTGAAATGTCTATAATTTGGGAGCTCAAATATTCCTTGGGGATGTAGGTGATTCAAAATAAGGATTACACTTTCATTTCTCAGGAAAAGTACACAAGAGAGCTGATGAGGAATTTTAATATGAAAGAGTCCAAACCAATGTCATCTCCGATTACAGTTGGAACAAAACTTGGAAAGAATGAGGATGGGACCTCTGTAGATCCCACCATGTACCGGAGGATCATTGGAAGCTTACTATACCTAACAGTGACATGGCCAGATATTGTCTTTACCACATTTCTTGCACCCGCTTTTAGAGTAATCCAAAATAGGAACATATGGCAGCAGTAAAAAGAATCATGTGTTATATTCGAGGTACTCACAATTGTGGCTTATACTTTGCTAAAGCAAGGAACAGTGAATTATAAGCATTTTTTGAAGATGACTACGCTGGAGATGTTGTGGACAGAAATTCCACCAGTGGTGGAGCATTCTATATTGGAAATAAATGTGGTGGCATGTTGTACAAGAAACAAGAATTTACTTCTCTTAGTACTGCTGAAACAAATTATATCTTCACCACAAAGGCTTGCACTCAACTGCTATGGATGACGTAGCGATTAACAGATATTGTTGATGAGGTAAAGCAACCAATGGTTATTTACTATGATAACAAGAGAGCAATTGATCTTACGAAGATCCCGGTTCAGCATTCTCATACAAAACATATTGAAATTCAGTATCATTTTATCAACGAGAATGTTGAAAAATGCGTCATTAGAATGGATCATGTGGGAATTGATGAGAAAGTGGATGATATACTGACCAAGACCCTATCAACGGCTGTATTTGTGAAGCATCGGTTGAACCTCAGTGTTCAACAACATCCCATGTCATAAAGAGGTTACGGAAATACCCTCTACCTAGTTATGTTAATTTTTTTAATCTATTTATCGATGTGATACAGGTTTATAGGGGAGATACTATCCTGGTGGAGTGTGGTTTTAGTTGATCAATGAACAAATCCTGGCCTTTGGATTTATTTTCAACGGAGGAGAAAGAAATAAATTCAGGATGAGAAGGAAACAAGAACCAAATTCACGCTTTATCTCTTTTTTTACACAGAGCATTGCTGATGTAGAATTAGAGTGTTGGTTGAGTTAATTCTTGCTTTTTTGGTTTCCATGTGGATGGTGATCTAATGAATTTATTCACTGATTTCCAACTAACCCAATGTGGGAGATGGTTGGATCCATGGTCATATATGCATGAATTGGAGTATTATTTGTGTTTTTTGTCAATCATCAGAGGATGTTCAGAATGTGTGCCAGTAAAGTACTTATATAGGTCAAGTAGATAATAGTATTGAAGATGGCATCCTTTTCCAGTGTTTTTCAAATTTCTAGATCTCAAAACAGAGAAAAATGAGAAAATGATGTTATTTTGAAAAGAGACTTGGGCGTCGTATATGTTTTGCGCAAGTGACTTACATGTCGATGTTGAAGAGGATTGGAAGGTTGTGCGCCATATGTTATTTTAGATCAGAACTTCAAAATATGGAAAAGTAAATAGGGTCATGCAAGTATTGGTTAGGTCGCACAAGTGAGTAGCGCGAGAGAGGCTTGGGTGGTTGAAGCTACGTGTTGGGAATTATGTGTCGAGAGGAGGCTTGCGCGCCACCGCACAGGGTGTCCAATTTTCTTACAAATAGTGGACCACCCATCTTCATTTTCAATGAAGTTAGATACTTGCAAAAATTTAGTGCTCCCATCGCACAGGTGAAGGGGTCGCGAAAGTGGTAGTGGGTCACACAAGTATAAGTTGTGCGAAAGTTGTTTGTTGCATGCCAAAGGTGATATGGGCAAGAGAGGATGTGGGCTGCGCAATTTTGATATTGAAGAAGGTTGAGTCTTGTAAGTGTTGGAGGTGGACTTGCGTGCCGGTTATAACTTGTACGTCATCCTTGAAACTTGTGTGCCAGGTTGGGGAAGCGTGCTAGGTGTTGTTGAAGTACACCCATCCTTTTTGAAGCTTGACGAAAGCTGGAAGATTTCCCAATACCATCAGTGCAAAGTGATATTCATCTACTTGTTAGAATTGGACTTCAACATAGAATCTACATATAATTGAGAATTCATTCTTTTGCACTGTTGAAGAGACCTTCACGTCTATAAACTGAGTGGGACTTCACTGAAGGCAGTGAGTCTGGGGAAGTTAACGGGAGTGACCTGAGGGACGCAGTGAGCTGTCCCTGAACCTTTATAAAGGCAGTGAGCCTGGGAAAAAGTTATTGTTCCCTAACCTTTTAATATACAGCTAGTGAAATTTAGTGGAATTTTTTATGACCGAAAACCTGTCGGTGTATGCTCCTTGGATGTATCCCATTGTGGTGTACCAAGTAAAAAGTGTTGTGTCATCTCTCTGCATGTGATTGTAAGCTTTCTGATAATTTTCATCATAGAAGTTTAACAAGTTCCTACCAATGTGGGAATAATATCATTCATATTAAAAGAAAACAAATCCACCCTGACTCACCCCTCCCCTCTCAGGGTTCCCCAGGGGTCCGAAAATTCCTTAAATAAACTCATATATTAAGGACAAATATTTATATTGGATATTCCGGATCATCCTTTCACTAATTGATGATCATTGGTTGATTTGGAATATCAAATATTATTTCTCTATTCATTAAATTTATATAAATTCTATGTAGCTATATCTTATCAATGATCAATTTTGAAAATGTATTTACTATATAATAAGACGTTCGTAGGGAAATTTTATACACATATCAACAATGAGACCAGAAATCTGGAGTTGATGATAATTTTATCATAATTATCATGATTATCATCACCTATTTGGATTGTATAAGCTTTATATTTATACTTGAACATCATTGGTTTTTGTGGCCTATTATCCTCGTTAGCCCTTGGATTACATAATCGATTCACATAATCCTGAAAATCATTTACTCTATACCACCAATAGAATGAATTGTGTATTCTATTGATCTATCTCTCCCTCCCTCTCAATGAATTTCATTAACTACCCTATTCACATTATTTATAAATTGTTTTTCATGATTGAAAGGCTTCCCAAACATGAAACATCTTCTTATTCCTTTCATATATCCAACTGAGTAATTTTTAACACATTTTTCTTGTGTATGGTGGAATGTTTTTCTTACATTCACATGACAAACGACTAAAAAATCCATAAAACTCCCTGTTGCATTTATTATCACCAGAACCACAACATATTTGATCCATAATTTCCACTTTAAGTTCATATTGAGTGATTTCCTCACAACTTCAAATTTCTATTATAGATAACGATGTTCAAACAATTAGTTTCAAACCACTAGTAAATATATCAGTTTCTCAATTATGGCACATGATTAAATGAGATGAATATATTTGATTCATGTGTAATTTTCTATATATGTACCAAGGGTTTCATCATTCATTTTCTTAATATAATCTAATTTCTTATTTAATTTGTTATATAGAATTTGAGGGATGTACACACTATAAAATATCCTCTTAAAATCATCACACTATATGGATTCAATTACTTCATTTCTTCCATGTATTCATAATAATATTTCACCATTGATCAGATTCACCCTTCAATTGATAAATAGTTGCGACAAATTTTTCATGGACTAAGCACCAAAAAATGAAAATTTTCATTTACATCACATAGATCCATTGAATATAAATTAGTTAATTGGAATACCCTTAAAATAAGCATATACCTTTTCTAACAATTGATTCAATGGAATTATCCTCCCTTAGTGAATTTGGATATTCAACATGATCCATGTTACCACTCATATCATGAGAGAGATGATTTGGTTCAGTTAGAAAATATTTTTCCCCATTTGCAAAGCCATTTGATGGCTCATAAAAGTGGTTATTTCATTGGACCTCATAATCATTTCTAAAATTATTCCTTTAGGTTCCATAAATTTTCATAAAAAATTTAGCGTGTGATAAATAATAGTCATAGTGATGAATCCTATAATAATGAAAAATCACTCATCAAATATCTACATCATTATACATTCTTCACAATCTATGACAAATTTAGTTTATTATAATCTATCATAAGTTATCATCTATTAAAATCCATAATAATGGTTCATAAGTTAAATTTGATTTGACCTAATCATACACCCCAATGGTGTCAAACAAGGTGCACAATATGGACACACTCACTGTGATCCAGAGTGAATGTTGAGATATGCTCGAATAACTCTTTTTAGGGTTATTACCACAAGATTCAATTTTTTCTAAATGATTTCCACTTATAATATCTTGTTGAATTTTTTTCAAGGTAAAAAACATAATCTATATCTTGTAAAAACTAATGGATTTTATCCTATACCATGGAGTAAGTTCAAGGTTTTTACCAAATTTCTCAGTGTAAAAAATACCAATAGGGGTTGTGCTATTTGTAATGGGCCAATAACATGTGGAAAATAGTACTTACTATAATAATATTTGTAATGTGAAATGAATATCATCAAAAAAGATAATAAATAAATCATTATTTGTGTTGGGATATCTTTCCAATGGAATATACCTTTGAACTAATAGCATTCCATAAATTAGGAACCATTATATATGATAATTATTTTATCCTATAGATAATACTATTAGTACTTATGATTGTCTGGGATGGGAGTCTATAAAACGTTTCAAATAATGTATCGAAATAACTCTTTTTGTGATAGGCTACATCATAAACAACATATTATTAATCGGCCCTGTTATTAATGGTGGGTTATATTTGTGATAGAATCCCCATCACAAATACTTCCATATCTATTAATATAACATATATATATATATGACACCCTAATTGATTTCCCCCTTAGTTTTCTCTTTCACTAGTCTATATCACTCTTCTCCCCTTATTTATATTTATTGATTTCTTCTTTTAAAATTTTAATTATTACAAGGAATGAATTTTTTCATACTCACATCTGATAAAGCATCAATTTTCTTTGTATTTGTTTAATTTTATATTTTTTTAATTCATTTAAATTATTTTATATTATAAATTTGTTTAGAACCAATTATTTTTAATGAGAATAAATTGGTTTTAATTATATATAATTATTTTAAAAAAGTAGTAATATTTTTCACTAGTAGTAATTAGTTTTAATTATAAGTGATTATTTTTAATTAAATATAATTTATATTATTTTGGAGTAACTAATTCTTATTATTTGTAAGTGGTTGTAATTATTTGTAAATAGTAATAATTTATAGATAAGTAATATTAATTAATTGAACCTATAGTAATTAATAGGTCTTAATAATATGTAATAATAATTTGTAGTGACTAGAAATAATAAATAGTAATTAACTACTAATTTTAACTGACTCTAATTTTATAAATTGATAGTAAATATTAATAATTTAAAAAGATTAAATAAAAATCAAAAGAAAAAATTACAAATTTTTGAAAATCAACAAAAATTCATAATATTTATTAGAAATTAGAATTAATTATTAGAAATTGATAGTAATTATGATAAAAAAATTTAATTAGTAGAAATTAGTGGTAATAAGTATAATTTTTTATTAATGAGAAATAATTTGTGGAAGTGAGCTATAATTTTTTAAAATTAAAAAAAGAGAGGCAATTGGTAAAAAATAGGTTAATTGAATGATAATTTGTAAAATTTAATGGAAATAAGTGGTAATTTGTAATTGTTTTTGGAAATGAGAAGGAATTAGAAAAAATAGAATTAATAAATGATAATTAGTTAAAATTAGAGGAAATCGGAGGAAACTAATACAAATTAGATTATTTGAGTAGTAATTATAAAAAAATAGTGGTCATGAACAGTAATTATAAAAAATTGAAACAATGAACTGTAATATGTAAATATTAGTTAAAATGATAGATAATTACCTAAAATTACAATAAATGATAAATAATTATGAAGGATTTGTTTAATGGATTGGAAATTATAAAATTTTTGTGGAAATGATCAGAAATTGTTATAATTTAGCATAAATGAGCAATAATTTTTAAAAATTAGAAAAAATGAGTGATAATAAGTAAAAATTAGAAAAAAGGGATAATAATTTTTAAAAGATAGTGGAAATGAGTATAAATTGGAATATATCAACGAAAATGAGAGGCAATTAAGACAAATTATTAGAAATGGGTGAAAATTATTAATAATTATTGATAATGAGTGGTAATAATAAAAACATAGTGAAAATGACAAATAATTAGTAATCATTAGTGTAAATGATAAGTAATTAGTAAACATTTATAGTAATGAGTGGTAATTAGTAATGATTGGCCAAAATGAGTGTAAATTAGTAAAAATTAATTGTAATGATAGGTATTATGTAAAACTTTTAATGTAATTCCTAAACATTAGCGGTAAGGAGTGTTAATTAGTAACATAAAAAAATGGGTGGTAATTAGTAAAAATTAGCAGAAATGAGTGGTAATTACTTGAATTTATTTTTGATGAATCAACATATATATTATATAGTTTCCATATAACTTTTTTTATTATTTTGTCTATGGATTATAGATATGTGGAAACTCTAAGGTTATGTTTTAAATTTGGATAGATATTAAAGAAATAGTTTTGTTGCCTAATTACAAAGTCATGGGTTTCAAATTCTAATGGAAATAATTATACTTATTTTATTTAGGGCTTTAGGCATTACTATATATGGTATGAGATAATAAAAATATAATATTTTTTATAATACATTTATATTTACGTTGCAGACTATGATGCAATATAAGACTATATAAAGATGTTATTTTAATTTCCTGTAAACTGAGGAAAAATCCACCAAATTTCATTGATTAAATGAAACATTTAATATTAAAATTGATGAATGAGGTAAAATGTGGAGGTTCGGTACAATTATGATAGATGTACAATTAATAGATATGATTATAGATAATTAATAAAATGGTATGTATGAAATTATTAATTAAATGGTCAATTAAATAGGCTCACTTTTAGAGGGTAATTTCTTTTTTTCCACTCCTATTATTTCCAACCTGGATATCTTTTAAAACATAACTGAAGAATTTGTAATAAGGGAACATTTCATAATTAAATGAACATAGAATTATCAATTTTAATTCAACCTCATCTAATCTTTGGGGGAGTTCATGAATGATTAATTTCAAATGATGAACATCAAAATGATCATACATATGTTCTACTCAATTATGAAGAAATTATACAACAGGTCCAGTGAGTTTTATTATCACATATTCATTAAATATTTTTAAATTAAATTCACATTATTTTATTTATAGATTATGTGATTATAAAATAAATATTAAATTTACACAAATTATTCAACATTCCCTTGAATAATTTCAACAACGATATTTTTTCTACCCATTCCAATGACATTTAATGTAAATTATATATTTTATAACATATAAAATCAATTATATTTTATTTACAATTTTTTATTTCTATTTTAGGTAACACAACATGTCAATTAAATTGATATTTGATTTTGTATTTTGAGTTTCCCAATGTCGAAAATGATTAAATCTTATAATACTTGTATAGTGAATAGTTTTCAATTTCATATATGGGAACATGGATAATCAAAAAAATATTGGTTTTTTTATGAGAGGATCAATTTATAGAGAACGCAAAGTTATATTTTAGGGCATGCTAGTTTAAATAATTGAAATGTGATATCTAATATAAAATTATGTAATGATGATTAAATTCAATTCTTTTGAAATAGATAGTGGAATTCATGTTATTTTATTACAAGGAATCATAAACAATAATTATTAAAGCCTTCATTTTTTAAATGAACCTATTTTATTGTCTCACCAATCACATAAAATTTATTATTCAATGTAATATTCTTATTCAAGAGTATTAATTGATTAATGGATTATTATAAAACTAATATCCTATGAAAATTATTTTATAAAAAGTGATTGATATTCTATTTAAGTGAATGGAATTGAAATTTCTCAAGAGACTACTCTAGTTATATCTTTTAAATGTGAATACTCGAATATCGATACTGACACACCATTGTTACGGGTTAATGAAGATAATTGTGTTGTTGGTATAAAAAATGATTTCTTATTACCAATATATGATTATGTAAAAACAAAAATAGAAATTCATGATACTAAGGAGGAAGATGAATATATTAACACATTAATATTGTAAGATGATGAAAAAGATTAATAATTTATCAATTTCGAGATGGTTTTAGTTTTTATTTAATAAATATATAGATAATAACCTATATCAATTATTAGAAAAAATGTTTTTTTTGTTTTATATGGATAGTGATACGTTTGATGTGATATTTTATATCCTATGGAGGTTATGAATCATGATGATGAGCCTAATGTGTTATCATTCGACCCGCTGGTTGTTGTTATTTCATCATCGACATGGAGGGGTCGCCGTCTTTAAATATTGAGGTTTCTCTACAATATTCCGGAGTGAAGATCATACATTGATTTCGATCCATGAAATGGTAGTTCATTCAGTTAAGAACTTTATTTAATTTTAATTAATTATCATTTATTTTCAATGGTATATTAATGTTCTAATTGATTGATTATATCTCAATTTTCCATAGTTTTTCTCATGTATCTATTGGACTGGGGAGTTCTATTTTATGGGGAAAAAATTGGTTCATTGGTGTTGTGGGATCATATTTTCATTAATGTTCATAACTGAATGTTTGACTATTAGATGGTATTTAATAAAATAATACTAAAAAATAAATTTATTTAATTGTTACCTTTATATAATTAATGATTTATGGGGTTCACGATATCCCATATGAGATAGAATGGTGACCACTACCTAGGAGACTCAAGAGTCTGGAATATGTGAGTGTTTACATTAATTTTCCAACAATTTAAGGAGAGAGATATGATGAAGTATTCATTCGTTGTTCTTCGCCAATCTCGCTGCAACCATTGAACTGATTAAATCTCTTCTTCATTTTTGGATAGATTGTGCTTATACTAGATGGAAGAAAGTATTTAGAGGATTTATTCATTATGTTCGTAGAACCATATGATGCAGGGGTAATTCATAGAGTTGGTAGTCATATATTCTATAATAATCAATGACATATAAAAAATATTTTATTTATTAATTTATATGACTCAATATTCCAATAAAAATTATTCACATCAATTTTGGATGATTGTTCAAATAGGATTTTATTCAATGTTACTAAAGGCAATGTTTGAAATATTTAGTTTATGTTAGTTAATTAAAAATATTATTTTAAATAAATATATGATGGGTATTTTCATGTCGGTAATATATTAACAGATGTTAAAATCCACTTTTTCGCATCAATTATAGGATAACTAATGTGAAAAACAATTTATCACATTAGTTTTTTAAATAAATGACATGATAAAATGTTTTTGATGTCGTTTATTGCATGTCATTTATCCCTTCCATTGAAGTTCACATAATTTTTTGTTTTTCATGTCATTTATCCAATAAATGTCATAATAAAGACGAAATTATAAACATTATATTGATACATCCCATTCATTGAAGACAAAAGAAAAATTCATGTATAAAATATAGAAGAAAAACTGGTAAAAAACCATAAGTTGACCACTATGATTGAACATTAAAATTTCCAATATACTAAAATATTTTCATTCCTAGGTTCGGAAACCCATGACCCCAAAATTTATTAAAAACATTTTCTATATATATTAAAAATAAACTAAAAATCAATAAAAAATAAAAAATAATTCTGACATGCAAATAAAAATTATCTCAACTCTTGTGTACTATATTTCCATGGGCTATAAATAAGATAAAAATTAAATAATACATTTAACAAATATTCTCAGTAAAATAAATTAAATATTAATTAAAATTTAATAATTAAATCTAACATTTCGGAACATCATAGCATTCCCATTTGAAGTTAATTCATACATACATATTAAAACATAATATCCACTATATTTTACACATTATTTGTTATTAAATTTATATTCCAAATAAATTTTAATTCAGAATAAATATTTTTTGTATTAAATCCAAAATTTAGACACTGAAAATGAAAATTAACCTTAGCCAGTAAAAATTTGATATTAGATCTCTTCTTTCATGTTATATCTCTAAATAAATTCTAGACACTATTTGAAAATAATATTCATTAAATAAAAATTACTCTTTATATTATAACCAGGTACTAAAATATTAAACATAATTGTCCAGTACATTCGTAAAATTTTCACTCACGTCACCATGGATAGAGCATGGACAGTAGTTGGTCTTCTATCTTTGATAGAAAAACACCACAAATCCAATGTTCATTAATATATAATATAATTTTAAATTTTTATAATTATTTTAAGACATTTATAACTCTTTTTATGAAATATTTTTCATACTCCTTATGATATGGAAAAATATAATATTGAATAATTTCATCCTTTTGAAATTTTTCTGCAATATAAAATGTTCATTCTACATTAATAATTTCATTTATTATAGGTGAAATAAATTGTGGGTCCATAAATCAATATACATCTTTCTTGTTATGATCTGAAAAAATTGTAAATATGTCTTATAAAAAATATATTTATATATTTTCATTAAAAAATGAATAAAAGAAAATTAATTGACATTCATGGAAAAATCAAACATTGTGTGTATTCTTAAGTGATATTCTATGATAAAATCCCTGATATCGCTTCTCAAAATTTCTATAGTCATTTCAAACAAATAAAAACTTTAATTGGAATCTCATATACATGGAATAAAACATATTAATATTTAAACAATCTGCAATGATTATTAGAATTTTTATCTAAAGTCATAAATTTTTTTATTTTCTTTTTTTATATTGTAATTATTTCCCTTAAAATAATTTCTATATAAAATTAGATAAATATCTAATATTTAAATTGAATAAAAAATTTAAATATAAAATAAAATTAATGATAAAATATATAATTACTTTTATGGTAATATATAGAAGTGGCATAGATGGAAAAACTGAAAAAGGGCTTACTTTCTCCGACTATACTCACCTCATCAGTAGGACAAGGGGTTTTTTTGGTCTATCTATAATCCAAAATACATGGACCTTATGATACTTTATAACTAACTTTTGATGATGAACAATAATACTAATACAAAATTTCATCTCACACACAACAAAATGATAGGGATCATTAATATATTACTCACAGTAACTAGGACATAATAGAGGATGGGTGTTGGGGTTGGATTAGAAGGTGTGGGGTCTATAGATGTAGGAGTATGAGTAAGACCTGTAGGAAGAGTAACATAATATGTTAAATTTTGATGAGTCAGAGCATTAGTCTAAAACATTATTTTCATGTATGGAAACATTGATTGTTCTGAATATATGATCCTGTCCTCCATCGTCACATGAATATCAAAAACATAATCTTCTAAAAATTCATTCTTTATAAACATCCTCCAGAAAATAAGATTCTCAACATGGAAACACTTTTTTTCAAGTTCACTTGTGGTGTATCTTCATTCATGACACAGGAGTTCTGTATTTACAATTTTTATAGCTAAAATATCTTTTCTAGCCATATATATGACATAGTGTGTAGTCTACTCCACAATAAAATAATATATAGAATATTTGAAAATATATATATAATGAATAAAAATATATAATGAATTTATTTTCCTAAAATATATAAATAAATAAAACATATTACAATCCCCTCATTTACAACCATCAAATCTTTTATAAGGTATTTCCCTTTTGACAATTTTATCCCTATTCTATTTTTAATGTCTAACTGGGTTCGGATGGGAACCTCTATAAACCCCGTGGACATAGATCTCACATTTTAAAGATATTATGCTATCATTTGTACTTCTAATAACATGCACCCTCCCTAAGATAACATATCAGTGTATATGATTCTACATTAGATCCCTTTATGAGATCTCATTGATATCTGTAAATTAATAATTAAGGATGAAGAAATCATTAAAATGGATATTAATATAAAAAATATATAAAATTCAAAACTAAACATACCAAAAACATGTCTCATTATTTAATTTCAACAAATTTTTTATATATCATCATCTATTAATGGATATATATAAAATTGATTATGATGGTTCATGTCCTACCAAATTAGTTGTGATGTGAGGGATGATTTAAAATCCACCCATCTCATAGTAGCCAATGCTATATATTTCGTCCTAAAATTTCATGTATCACCTATATAAAATTTCATATGATATGTTGATTTAAAAATTATATTACTTTAAAATTTCATGATATGAAAAATAATACCAAACTATCTTACGATAATTGTCTCTAAAATGTGTGATAATTTCATCTTGTCAAAACAACTCCAATCATCAAACAAAATATTGCCATTGCTTCTACCCTTCACTACTATAAAAGTCTTAAACTGTTTTGAATTCGGGCCACTTGGAATATCTTTATCATCAAATTAAACGGGTATCATTTGGTCTTGTCTATGAGAAACTAATAATTTTAGAAAACATTTGGTACCACATTTACCAAACCTCAAACTCACTTTCCACATGTAAGTAGATGTCCCATGTAAATCTAGATAAAGAGACTCAGAAATAGGACAATGTGTATGCTCCTCCTCATAGGTGCGAGTAATTTCATCTCTAGAAGTGTTATTGGATTATTTGATTGGTATTTCATTATTCGAAAAATCAAAGAATCATTAATCAGTACAAAAATATACAAATCCAACTTTTACATAAAAATATTAATATAAAATAGACATTTTTTAACCAAAAAAATAATATACTAAACTTAACACATATTTATTCATACTTTTTATAGAAAAATATAATTCTAACAAATATTAATTAGATATGAATGAAATAAAGTAAGGAATAAAAATCCAAAATATTGTGTGAATAGTAGAAATTCATCAACATGATAAATCATTTTTACAAAAAAGTCTTTTATAATATACTCACATACAATAATTGTTTATTATTATTTAACATATTAAATTTATAAAAAAAAGTGTTTCAACAGAATTTGTTA
The DNA here is from genome assembly GCA_963277665.1 of Viscum album. Classification (NCBI taxonomy): domain Eukaryota; kingdom Viridiplantae; phylum Streptophyta; class Magnoliopsida; order Santalales; family Viscaceae; genus Viscum; species Viscum album. The sequence goes on from OY728148.1 coordinate 1,259,303,227, forward strand.
ATATAAAGGTTATGTAATGGTAAAAATGGTAAACTAAACTAAAATAAACTAATATAAACAAACAATTTATCTTATTATATAAAATATGTGTTCTAAAAAATCAAATCAATTTAAATATCTTACAATTTATGAAAATTTAAAAAGTAAACCAAAAGTAAACAAATATTACCTATAATATTAGGAATTCACTAATAGATTTCTTTGACAATGTCCTACATCATGATCATTTTTTATAGAACAAACCATGTCTATAATTTGTTCATCAATATTATTTGTTAATCTTTTCGTGGAAGTTGAGATCTCACATAAATTAGTATCTTCATCAAGTTCTACATCACCATTACAAAAATTTTTCTTTATAAAACTACATACAACTTTATATTGTATTGAACAGGACCATATAATTTTTTTTCATGTGTTTCCATGATAAAAGGATCAGGTTTTTATTCCAATTTATTCAGATTAACTTGTTTCTTTCCAAATTGATCATGTTGGACACTATTGATACCAATAAACCTTTCGTAATTAAACATTAGAACGTATAATTTAATTTAATCTATATATCATATATCTTTGTTGAATTAATAATTTTTAGGTGATGTGTAGATTGGGTATTTTTGTATTTGGAACTTGAAAAATGCATTGATTCTACGAAAACTACGACTCAACTATTTTTTGAAATCAATTTATTTACATTATCATTCATCTGAAATGTTTGTCAATTAATTTAATACAAGGACCTTGTAATCATACTTAAACAAGGACCACCCTCTAACCATCCCATTGTATTGGATTCATATAATATAACAATAATTACCTCTCTAATCCAAGGGGAAAAAGTTTTTTATTCTCATTCAAAACCCACATGACTCTCTTCAAGGGATAACATTGATTCAACACATTTATATGCATTGATAAATATGGTTGACCATCATATATATTATTCATGGTGTATAATTGTACCTTCTTAATATATTACATAATAAATTATTTTACATTAATGTAACAAATCACCTTTCCCCCATAATTAACTAATTCATGGAGAGATGTAGGCAAGATGATGTGCTTCACTCTAGAAAAAATATCTTGTAAAAAACATTATAGCCTCTGCAAAAATATACTTATCAACAATGAATTCATCATGTATATATGGATTCTTAACATACCCCTTCGATATCATACTATATCTTTCAAAAGGACACATACAACATAGATAAAGTGGTCCAGAATTCATTATTCTCGCATCAATTGAAAAATTAAATTCAACATGATTTGTAAAAATAATTGAAGGAAATACACTATCTATTGACAAAGTATAGAAACTTATTTGTTCTCTAAAGTTCATAAATCATTAAAATTTATCACATTATTAAAATATGAATTTAAAAAATTCACCCTCATGATTGTAACTATGAAATGGATAGTAAATATCCCACACAATGAAACTAGTAGGAATTGTTGTATTATAAAGAGAAAATCATTAGCTTTCATACCTATTATCTTAAAATCATTTAATCACAAAATGAATTTAAATTTGAAGAATAACCATGTAGATATTAGAAATCATTAATACATTATAATAATATTTTTTCCCATCTTGGATAATGTATGATAATCCAAGGGATGGATTGTTCTCCTTCCATTAGGAATGAGAGCCAACTAAAAACTAATTCTTATGGAGAGTAATTCCAATTTTTCATTCAACCCATCCTTAGTCATTTATTTAATATCGTACAATGTTCCAATCAAGTTGAAACATATATTCCTCTCTACATTTATGACATAAATGTTATGTTTTACCTCATGATATCTCTAATATGGTATCCCAAAAATGATTACCACTTCATCCAAATATATTTATTATTCCCATAAATAAGTGTCTTTTAAAATATAACATCATTTTTATTTACCCTCCCAAAATACAGATCAGTGGATAAAGGTTTTGGAATAATATAAAATTCATGTGAGCTATTGGAATCCATTTTTTAATATTTTATAAGACTCGTCAATAGAAAAATATTTTTGATCAGACATATAGACTTATTTCTCCTAATATGTAGTTGATAATTTGAAATATTTTGTTCAAAAAAGAGAAAATCATTATTCCCATTAACATTGTATACATAATAATTTCCATATGATATGTAGTAATTTATATAGAACACAGTCATTTCATTTAGTTTAAAATATTCCATTTTATAAGAATCATACAACCTTATACCTACGACCCATTATAATTTTAAATCATCAATTAATGGAGACAATAAATTGTAAATATCAATTCCTTGTTTTTTTGGTCAATATATCACTAAAATCAACATCACATATTTTTTCTTCTTATAAAAATCAATATATAAGTTGTAAATTATAAATAAAATAGTCTATTAACTATTTGTGCAATAGAGGTTTTGATACGGACTCCTTCCATCTATACATAGTCCAAGAATGGTATTTCTAAATCCATTTTAGAATAGAAGAAAGTGGTGATCAATTTTATTCCAATATATAAAATCAAAAAGATACTATAAATTTCTATCACACATCTCACTATCTTCGTTCTATTGAAACATTTTTTCATCTTGTGAATTTTCATGTAATCGTATCAAAAAATGAGTTATATAAATATAACATAATGCCATTATAGGGGTTTTTGTAACTATTACTTTACCCTTTGATTTTTCTTTCAAATTTTACTCTGAAAACCCACATTTAGCACACCCTAAAAGAAATTTTAGGAACTTCTTAAATTAGAAATAGTCCTTTAGGATGAAATTAATTTTTTATATCCCTAGTCCCATAAGAGATAATATTTTCTTCTCTTTATAATTTGATTTTGGATGGTCATTATAATTTGGAAATTTGAATTTTTTTAACTCTATTAACCATGTTTCACTCAATACATGTTTCACATTAATAATAATCATTCATATAATCTTCGATAAAACAATATATTTTATACATCCCTAATACAAAGGTTTTTCAGAAACACCTTATAGTTGCTCATATTTTAAATCTTTCTCAATTTCCACTACTTCAATATAATGAATTCTTTCTTCAATTTGATCATTATTATCATCTTGCAATGAATTATCAGCAAGAGATCTGAAATTATTTCAAGTATCCCCTGGCCAAATCCAATGTTGGAAATTTTGATTAAAACTATAAAAAAATAAATGATATTTGATCCTTAATCTATTAAACATCATCAGGTGTCAACATTTTTGACATAGATAAAAAACATGTGGTTTTTTGTAACATTTCTTTTTTGAAAATTATTAAAATAAATCATAAACACCTTCCCAATATTCATTAGTTATTTGAAGTGTTATAATCAAACTTCAACTCATTATTATATATATATATATATAATATAATAAAATTAAATATTTTCAATATGATATAATTTGATATTTATATAAATGATTCGATAATTTGAAATTAACAAAATACAGAAATATAAAGAAAATATGTGTATTTGAGTAGTATTATTAGAAATTTTATGCTATAATGGAATATAAGATTATATATAAATGGTAAATCATAAAAATATATACATGGGAGTAATTTCAAAAAGAAAATATAGTAAACCATTCTATCATATTTCATTTTCTTCTAAATTAAATTTAATTAAACTAGAAATTTAATATTATTGAACAGAATCCAAATCAAGTGTACATTTACCATTTTTATTGTTTTCTTTATCATGGATTTTTTTTTAAAAAATCGTAAAATAACTATTTGAATACCATGTGATTCCTGTATAATTATATGAAAATATATCAATAAAAATATAACTTGATATGTAAAGGAACCAATAGACATTTCCTATTGTGTATTTACAAATAACGACAACACTATATTAATAATAACTCATATAAATAGAATGCATAATTAATATACAATTTTTTAAGGTAAAAATATGATCACAAAAAAACGAAAAAATTTAATGGGTAGGTACACAAGTTAAATGATATTGTATATTGAACTATATGAAAATTATAATGAATTTATATATTACATTTTAAGATTACTAAATCATTAATAAGTTTATAAAACTGATGAAATATATTCATATATATGAAATTGTATGGATAAAACATGAATTATTGATAAAAATCATCCAAATAATAAAAAATAAGATATTAAATGATGAAATTTAATATGGGAAGCAGTACAAAATTTTTCACAAAAACTCATTGAAATTTATTTTTCTTTTATTAGAAACACCACAATAATAACATATAAGGAAATCCACACGCATTTTCACTTGAATCAAATAATAATTAAGTCATTTGTAGTTTATAATGTGATATTTGAGATGATTGAGTCTATAATCGGATATGAAATTTTGAAACTGGTAAAATATATGGCTTTAAGAAGATGTTAATCCGATATTTGTGTAAACTGAATAAAAATGACCCTTTTGGATTCATCCCCTTTAAAAGACCGAAATTTAGGATCAATGTGTGAGTTTTAAAAGATATTGCATCAGATTAAATGAAAAAAAGAGGATAATGAATCCAAAGGACCTAAGAAGATATAAAATCAACATTTCAGTCCATCAGATCAAATAAATGAGGGTTATCTCTTCCATGAATGAGAGACGAGTTAAATTTTTCAAGAAGTAATAACACTAAATTGATTCAAATGGACATATCATAAAATTTTTATTGATTTATCATTTTAGTAATAAAATGATTTCCAAGATAAATCTGGTTTTTCACATCAGTATTTGTATAACTAGTGAGGATAAGTAATGAAAATTACTTTATCACATTGTTTATTTAATAACCTCTATGATAAAGTGGGGAAACCCACTTTATCACATCGATTTTATAATGAAAAACATTATAAAGAAAAATTAATTTATTTTTCACATCGTTTAAATATTAAACCCGCATGAAAAACTGTTTCTCTAACTTTATCCAATTAGTTATTAAATAATTGATGTTTTAAATATAGATAAATTCCTTCTTAATGTCTGTAATGAATAACCAATGTGATAAACACAACATATTAAAAATGTTTTGAACTAGTGAATTTAAATGTATAACTTTTATTTTATTATTCATTTCGATAGTTGATCATCCTACTATTATGAAGTTCAATTTTTATAAGTATATTTATACTGATCCTATCACTAGATATATTACAGGTGGTTGGAAGAATCAAAATATGGTTTATAAAATTTTTATGTCAATGTTTTAAATAAAAATAATATTTTATCTATTTAAATTCAAATTGAATTTGATGTAGTAATATAATGACATTAAATCTCATATGTGTGATAAGAGATAGGCCAAGATATAGGGTAAAACCATTGGTATATCATGATTTAATGATTCAACATGGATGTTGGTGACTCATTATTGCTTTGAGAAAATCCAAGCTATTGGTATCGATTCTAGATTAACGATGGAATATATTAGGGTTCTACTATGTTTTCATCATCCATCTCAAGGGGAGGTCATAGAGATCTGTATTCATCAACTGCAGATTATGAAGAGAGTTTGTAATCATCAGATGAGTTTACAGAGACCATTCATAGAGAGAATTAATTTTTTAATCACTAGCATAAACAAAAGTAAGGTGATGAGTAGTGTCGAGATCCTGAGAGGTAGTAGAAGTAAGGTATGGGGAACATGTGATGCATGGGGTAGGGTATCGAGTTGGATTTTCCTCCTCCACCTCCTCTGTATGATCCTCCCCCTCCTTAGTGATTGATTAATTTTTTGAAACAATTATTATGATAAATATTTGATTTACTATATTATATGTATTATTGTTTATAATTAATATATCTATAGT